>JANDEH010000025.1:1200000-2400000 GCA_024610705.1 Tetragnatha versicolor | reverse complement strand
GTTGCTATGTCCGAGTCATGTGATTGAAAACGCTCTATATACTGCGTAGTGATGGATACTACAGAGGTGATGATCAATTCATGAGAACACACAAGTCCAGATAGGCGATCAGATAGGAGACTAAATCCCTCTAGCCGAATAAAAAGTAATTGAGCTTTCACTAGACATCTAGACCACTAGGCTGGTAGAAGACACCACCATACTGCTTGTAAATATAATAGGCGGCTCGTCACCATGACAACGAAATAGAAATGCAATGGGAAAGGACTAGTAGTAAGCCGCCGATTCAAATTACACAGACCATAGTACAGTACAGGAATACATCCACACGACGCCAAAAAAATTTCCCGTAGAGTACGAGTGAAAAGAAAAGAGCAACACTACGCATCAAGTTCTCGTTGCCTTGGGTTGAGTTGCAGCAACAATGCAACTTTGCTGAAAAGCCATATAGCTACTACCGTGCGGCACCAAAGTAGATTAATCTCCAGGTTCGATTCTTGGCCTTGCTCTGTGTGTAATGCGTGTTTTAAGGATACAGTCAAACCTGTTTTTGTGCTAGGAATAGGGACTGCATAAAAAAAATCCCTCAGCTTAGCTGAATTGAAAAACTGGACCGTAAAGCAACGACCATGTTGCCGTAAAACTGGACCATGTTTGGACCGTAAAGCAATCCCCACCCTACAGCTGAATTGAGAAACCGTTTCTATATACCTACAGTAGACTTTTTTCAGTTACCATGTAGTCGGCGTTCACTGTTGTTTCATGAGACCCATGCTTGTCTCGGTAGCCAGATATACACGATTTTTGTTCTACTTGGAAATTTTCATACACCGCACAAAAAATTCGAAGGGAAAAATCGCACAAAAAACGTTGCACAAATAAAAGATCGCAAAAACACAGGTTTTAGAGTATTTTCCCAGAGCCCACAAGGTTTTTATACTTAGATAACAATGCGCATGGACTAAATTTTTGCTTTTTTTTTTGGAAATTTTAAGGGGTCTAGTACCCTTTGGTTGAGAAAAAACTGTCGAAAATTGCTCTTTTTCGAAGAGATTATTCTCCAAAACTTTAAGATATATTTGAATGAAAATTTGCATGTGCATTGAACAATCTTTAGTCAATAATTTAACACCAAAATTGAAGTTGTGAATAGCATAGTTTTTTTTATGTAAATTTTTAAATGCGTACCCTTAATTTTGTGGTACGTATTCTATAGTTTACGGCGCGCAGCATAACTCTTCAGAAAAGCTCACAAATGGCTTCAAATTTTTTCTGATAGCAAATTATTAATGAATCTCAAAATTAATGAAGCAATATACAATTTGGAGCCATAGGTAAAAAATAACAGCCTTAAAAAGGGAAAAATGGTATTTTCAAAATTTTTTTTTCGTATATTTTGGTCAAAATTTAGAAAAGTTCTCAAGTTATTAAAACTTTGCTTCATTAAATTAAGTATTGGCATCATATAAACATCTGTACCAAATTTGAAGCATTTGTGATCAACGGTTTCCAAGAAAAACTGCGCGCCGTAAACGTACGACAAAATTAAGGGTTCGCATTTAAAAATTTACATAAAAAAAACTATGCTATTCACAACTTCAATTTTGGTGTTAAATTAATGACTTAAGATTGTTCAATGCACATGCAAATTTTCATTCAAATATATCTTTAAGTTTTGGAGAATGGTCCCTTCGAAAAAGAGCAATTTTCGACAGTTTTTTCTCAGCCAAAGGGTACTAGACCCCTTAAAATATTATCTGGGGGATAGAACCCACGAACTGCCGCATGCTACGCAGGCATCCTACCACTGCTCCAGCGGGGATTCAATATCTTTAAAACTTATTAATTATTAGATATTATTTCTTTGTGACGCATGCACATTATATCAAAGTACGTTAAAAATATATGTATCAGGAGCGTAACGAGACGTGCTAAATGCGCATGCGTCAAAAAGAAAGAAGATATTTTAATAAGTTTTAAAGTTACTGCAGTCCCGCTGGAGCAGTGGTAGCGTGCCTGCATAGCATGCGGCAGTTCCCGGGTTCAATCCCCAGTTATTATTTTATTGTATTTTCCAAAAATATCAAAAATATGTCCAAACGCATGCGCATTTAGCACGGCTCGTTACGCTCCTGAGACAAACGGTCTATAAAAACCTAGCGGGCTTTGTGAATAAGCTTCTTAAAGTTATTGAATATTCTCTGGGGCAAGTGGTGTGGTCCTTTCTTAGCATACGACAGTTCGCAAGCAGCACAAATGTTTAAGATTCATCCAATTTACGTCACGTATGGCCGAATTTCGTTTACTTTAGTTGAAGTTATGTAAACTTGACACACTTGGCTTGAACTGTGCCACTAAGGTTCTATCTTCGGTTTTTATACTTTATTTTGAAAAAAAAACGTAAGTTTTGAAGACAAATTTCAACCAACTAATCAAAGCAGACTCTTCTAAAACTAAAAATCTGGGTGTAGGATCATTTACACGTTTTTGTTCGTTGGCGTTCCACTACTGGAATGTTCAACTGTAAATCGCCCTTTTACCTCAGAACGACAGCTTTTACCAGTTATTTAAAGTTTACGTAACGTAGAAATAAACTAAATTTGGCTATTAATGACGTAAATTGGACGAGTCTTGAATGTACTCACATTTCCTCCATCAATTCAGACACATAAAGGCTAATTTTGGGCTACTTGAAATCTGAATTGTTAGATAACGACTAAGTTCTTTGTCAAAGCTCAACTTGATCATAACCGTTGGTTATAAGGCTTATTCATTACCCAAAAGAGCTGACGTTACTGGAAGTTTCCCGTTCTTACCACTTGAGAGCCCTTTTGAGTTCCCAAAATTGGTTGGTTGGTTGATTTGCTTCGGCTCTTCAAAATTCGCAGCACAGAGTGATTCGCAGTCCTTTTTCATTTAATAATGATTTAAAAGCCTTAAATTATATTAGACTGTTACATATTTCTATATCGATAATAAAAATAAATAAATAGTAAAACATATCGAAGTGTATATTTGAACGGCTAAAACGGCCAATGGCGCATGCGCTGTAGGTCTCGTGATGACGTAGCAGTCTCGGAGCTTAGTGATGGAACCAATGGAACGCCTAGCCGTGGAAGTTAGAGTAGAGTTTAGTTGAAAAAAAGCCGTGCAAATATACAGTGCCAAAACATATTTATAATGATTAGTTTTGAATTATATGAAATCAACCAACTAATGATTTTCGCGTAATGTGGAAGCCTGATACAACACAGTTAACGCTTAATCCAGTTTAGTCTGTGTTGGTACAGTGGCTAGAAGGGGATAGTGTGTCGTTCGAAGATGAAAACTGAAAAAAAAATTACTCCTCCGCTTGGTGTCGCTGCTGTTAGACGTGCATATAGGCGCCTGCGCATTGCGACTCTCATTCTCAGCGGCTATGTTATTGTTTACGCCGTGTAAACGATAATTTTTACGTTTGGCCGGCTTGGTGCTGAAAGTCGCAATGCGCAGGCGCCTATATGCACGTCTAACAGCAGCGACACCAAGCGGAGGAGTGAAACGAGGAGAAAAATTTTAGCATTGCTGGTATTGGCGAACGACACACTATCCCCTTCTAGCCACTGTAGTGTTGGATAAGAAGTATTTTCAGACATTGTAACTGGATGATTAACTTGTATGACATGTTTATTTTCTTGTGGGGGAAAATCAAACGATCGAATGTTGACATTTTTTATCTCAACTAAAAAAAACTATCAAGCTCGAAGGGCGAAGTTTATGTCATCATGAGATGTTTAAAACAGACAGTATGGTGATCTATAGAACCAAATATCCCGATTAGGGAGATGTCATATTTTCTCGCCATATATTCACCGTAAGATGAAGTAACAAGTAGTTAGGACTTTCCAAAAGAGGAATATTGAAATGTGCTAGACTATGATGTAGCTCTCTGGACTTGAAAAGTAGCGAACTTTATAGCACCGCTAATCTAAACTTCAGTGTCACTGGGACTAATGTGTGGTAAGTACTGAAATATTTGATTGATCATTTAGGTAAATAAAAACCATGAATTGGTAATCCTTAAAAGTAAAATCGTGTAGATGTGTATATAAAAGAACAAGTATACATAGAAATTTTGTGGGGTTATTTGATCCACTTACAATATGCGTATGATAATTTTAAGCAGATCTTAAAATATGAACAACTGATTATACACTGAAAAAGGGGTTTTCTTAGGTTAAAAAACAAAAAGTCATTACGTTTGATCAAAGTAAATTCAAATGTACGGACGATAGCTTGAAAGCAAAAAATTAAGATGCCTTTTGTAATTTAAATACTTATGAATCTAATAATATTAAACTGGAATTACTTACGTTCTCTTGAAGAGATAGAATGAGTACTAACACGACATTGAAAGATAAAATTACTAAAGCATTGTTCTCTTTTTTCCTCCAAAAGCTTCTTGGTACTGCTTTAGAAAGAGTCCTCCAGTTGTCATGTCCAGGGGTGTAGCGAAGGGGGGTCCCTGGGTCCGGACCCCCCCCCATGGGCCCGACCCAAAATTTTTGAACCCTTTTTTAGGCGTTAAATATTCCAGTGCCTACTCAAAAGAGGCCATCTATGTCCCTTAAAAGTGTCTAAAAACCACCTTTTTTGCATTTTAAAATAAAAAATTTTACGGGGGTACCCCCGGTTTCCCCATAACAAACGTATTAATTCAGGGAAGATATAAGGGGAGGGAGCGATAAAGGGTACTAAACGAGTAAACCAAATCCCGTTTTTAGGGTCAAATTTCCAAACAAATTTTGGGGGAGTACCCCCAGACCCCCCTTGGGACTTGGAACTTTATTATAAACAGTTTTTTTTTATGATGAATTCGTCAAAATACAAAACTCCTAGCAAATAATAAATTCCTGAAAATATAATGTTTGAAATTCGGATTAGGTGTACCCAAATCAAGTTAAAAACCTGCTTTTCAGACTTGAATTTCCAAAAATTTTCTGGGGGAGGTCCCCCAAACCCTCCTTAAGGTAATTCGAACACGATTATTTTCAGCTCTATATTCTTTGAGAAGATTCAATTTGATTTTCAAAATTTTTAGCCCCCCAAAAACGAATCCTGGATCAACTACTGCCTCAGAAACGTGAGATTTTCTATTTTTTTTTCCTTAAAATTTATCTGGATTGCAAGGAGCGGTGCTCCTCGGTTATTACCTTATAAATGACGAAGTGTATATTTGGACGGCCAAAACGGCCAGTGGCGCATGTGCTGTAGGTCTCGTGATTACGTAGCAGTCTCGGCGCTTAGTGATGGAACCAATGGAACGCCGAGCCGTGGAAATTAGAGTAGAGTTTAGTTGAAAAATGGCCGTCCAAATATACAGTGCCTATAAATGAAGTAAAAAAACTCCTTTTAAAATCAAATTTCCAAACATTTTCTGGGGGTGGACCCCCAAACCCCCCTCTTTAATATGGAGCCTACTGAAAACTCTTAATCCGTTTCTTGACGGTCGTTTAAAATACATACTGTTAAAATACTATAAATTACATAATAAAAAAATTATGTGGATCAGAACTTTCAATCGAAGTAATACTTAATCTTAATTGTTACACTAATTATTAACTATATTAATTAACACAGAGAAGAAATTAAAAGTAATGTGAAAATTAAAACTTTTTTCTCTAATTGTAGAAACTTTTTGATATCCAATGGTAAATTTTTCGCACTGGACCCCACCAAATGAAAATCCTATGGTCATGTCTATCCATAGCTCCAATGATGACTGAAAACAATAGAGATCTAACTGCTATTATTATTAGATTCTATAGTAATAATACTTATTAAATAATTATTCTAGTATCCAATAATAATAAAATTAATAAATCAGATGTGTATGGTTGTCAGTCATCATTTGAGCTGTGATTAAACATAGCAGCTGGAGGACTCTTTCTAAAACTGTACAAAAAGGTTCTTTAATAATTTAAAAACTATTGGTTCGATTCCGTTATAGTTCCCGCTAAATATCGCCAATCTCTTTCGAACGCTCAATATTCAATTGTAAACAAATTTTTAATGATAAACTGAACAGTTATAGATCTAATTAAACATTTAAATCTATGAGTTTGAAATTATTTATAGCAATATTTATACTTATTAGTAGTGATGGGCGATTCAACTCTTTTGCAAGATCAGATCTGAGTAACTCACTCACCTTAAGGAGTTAACTCTTTAAAGTAACTCAGTAACTCCCAAAATCTCTATTTTATAGTTTTAAACTTTTCGAACCTTCATTCACTTTTAAACTATACCACGTTGCTCTACTCACTCCCAGGAAGGTTCCTGAGGATAAAAATTCGAAATTGAAGCATCCTAATAACTTTTTTGGTCCATTTTCGCCTAAAAAAACATTTTGTTCCTAAAACTATGACATCATGCCAAAACTACCAATTGTTGTTGATTAAGAGAATGTATAATATTAATTGTTGTAAGTATAACATCGATTGTTGTAGATTAAAATTGATTGTTGTTGTATAAACATAAAAAAATGCTCCTGTTTACATTTGGACTGGCGAAGCCCGTGTCTAGCGCGTCAGCGCTAGTATAACATACATATAACTTCTTACTACCTACATACATCAACTAAAAAGTATGCCGGAAAATTCATTCAAAAAAATAAAAAGCTTTCATATTGAACTGTAAACGAAAACGGAAATAAACCTTTAATATAAAAAATATTCAGACGTAAATACATTAAGCAATAACAGAACAACCATAAATATAAATCTCTATATCTATAGCATGCACATTGGGGCATATTTAACATTTTTTAAATATATCCATCAGCAATACTATATAGGTATTTCAAAAGAAAAAATACTCACTTCAAAAATAACCACCAATCTTACAATTAAGGCATCCAATCCAATCCAATTTAATCCGCGAACATTCTACTGCAAACTTTAAGTATTTTAAATTTACTGGAAATTAATGGTCACCAGAATGAAAAATTAATAAAATTTTTCTAATAAGTAATCTAGTTTTAATCACTCATTCATCTAAAAAATGACGAGTTTTAAACAAATAACACGATAAGAATAAGAGGTTTTGGCAAGACGCCAACGTTCTCGGAACCTTTCTTTCCCGCTCTTTGGAGCTACCATCATAGCTGGTAGAGGTAGACTAGCATGGCTCGTGTTTCAATTCTCAAAAGTCAGTTGAAAATATAATTTTTAAATCCAAATCAATCGACTCATTAATCAAATAAAACACTGCTAACCTATCAACATATTAATCTATGCAACAAGCCTTTTGTTTAAAATCAAGTATTTTTTATTATCAACTAGTATTTAACTAGGTATTATCAACTAGTAAATAACAATAGTGCTCTGTCCCAGAAGTAAATGCATGCCTTTCGATAATGGCAGCGGCGTTTAACGAAATTCTTCTTTTCGCAATCTTTTTTAATCGTCGAAATTTATAATGGAGTACCTAAATATTAAAGGATTATTAGAACCTGAGAATCGTGAGAATATAAAACCATAAATATTTTTTTAATAATCATCCTAAACATAGTGATTAAGACAATGTATAATCTCGCTCAGTGCCGTACAGAAAAGGTGTATAATAAACAATCATGGCCTCCAAAATTCGAATTTAAGAAACCGCTGGGAGAGAGGAACTAACTCTATTAACTCTCTGATCCCTGGGAGTGGGATTGTCGGAGTGGGAAGACCGATCTGAAGCGATCTGCTCCCAATCACAGCTCTCCTGGGATCAAAGGAGTTGAGAGCACACAGAAAATAACTCCCAAAGAGTGGAGACCAGGAGCAAGCAACTCTGTTAACTCTGTCAACTCCTTTCAACTCCTAAAAGGAAGACGTAGTTCCTCGTGTATTTCTTCTGATCCTAGTGGGTTGTTATGGCAACGGATTACGTAAGCGCACCGCTCGCTCATAGATGATGATCACCGGCCGGCGCCGGCGGCCGCTCGCTCACCGGCAACCGGCATGTGCTGCCATCTAGTGTTTCTTGGAGGTAATATCACAGGGATTTCGAGGTAATATCACAAATTAAATCTTAAAAAGGTATATTTTAAAAAGTACAACTGAGCTACCCCTCTTTTTTCCCCACTCCCTGATCCTTCACTCAGTTTAAGGAGTTAGTTCACTGAGTTAACTCCTCAAAAAATCGCCCATCACTACTTATTAGTGTTCAAAAGAGATTGGCGATATTTAGCGGGAACCCTAACGGAATTGAACCAACTATTTTGCTTTTTTGTTCTCAAAGGTCATCATAGATCTAACAGTTGGATCTTTTCTTAGTTCTTTTCACCGAAACTTGGGTGTCTTTGGTCCCTCAGAGCTTGTCGCCCTCAACTTACGACACTGCGGAGGATGAGCATCGAATCAAAAGGTTAGTGAGTGTTTGACTATACATGGTTGCAATGTTTCTTGACCCTGTGACGTCACTACGCGGAAGGAAAACTGAGTAAACAGAAAGTCTGTTGGGTTGCTAGGAGATGTGCGCAAATCGGGATAAAAAGATGCTAGTATGGGAAAACTAATCATTTTTCTAATTTAAAGTTCATAATTTCACTTAAAATTCAGACTGGGAAATACTTTCTACTTTGATTCTCAACCTTTTATTTCTCAGGGACAAGAAAAGGTTGTAATCTACAATAACTCAGGTACTTACGTATTATACCGTCGATCATTCATAGACCATCAAATTTAGCGGCACCGCTATAGGACAATCAAAAGGATTTGATAACGTTTTCCGATGCAGCGGCAAGGTCGACAGGATAATACATGAAAACCATCCTTTTTCTAAACTGAATTACATTGTTGGTTGTTTGTTTTAGTTGGATTTTTTGCGTTTGGGGTAGTAATTGTTTTGTAGAAATCGGAGTTTCTGTAAAAATAATTTCAGGGAAATCAATGTTGAAATAGACGATATTAGTCATGACGTCACTTGCTTGTTTGGATACGTTGATTCCATCCGCGATTGGTTCCGTGATTGGAAGTAATTCCGTACGGAACCAATCACAGATGGAATCAACGTATCCAAACAACCAAGTGACGTCATGACTAATATCGTCTATTTTGGATGATACTTCAATTATTTTTAATGGATTTTATTTGTTTCACATACGAATGTGGTACGCTTCTGTGAAATTGTATAGTAAAGCTATTAGACTGAAATCTATATATTCTGTATATAAAATAAATAAATCTTATTTTTTATTTTCCTTTTTGTTTGATTTTAGATTTTGATCACTAGTTTTTATTTTATTTTCTTTCTTTTCCACTTTATCATTCATTTGGGGTTACTATTGGCATTTATTTTATTTGTATTTCATAAGGTCATCATTTGGGGTTACTTTGTATTTTGTACTTTTTCTTTTATTTTTGAGTTAGGTCTGGTTTTGTATTTTATTTTCTTACTTTTTCCTTTGTCATTCATTTAGGGATGCTTCTGGCGTATTATTTTATTCGTTTATCATTAGTGGTTTTTACTATTAGCATTTATTTATTTATTTTGTCTATGGGGATTACTTTCCATTAGTTTCTTTACAATACCTTTTCATTATTTTATTTTATTTTCAGATTACATTTTCATTTTAGTTTCTTTCTTTTATTCTCATTTTGTCTTACATTTCTACTCAGAGGAGAGATTAGTATTTCATTATATTCTACGGGTCGTTCCATTTTTTTTATATTATTAGCTGTATTTTATTTCTTACCTCATCCTGTTTTATTTGGCAGGCACTTTATTTTATTTTGTTTTACTTTATTTTATCTTATTTTATTTGCTTTAGTTTATATCTACCGGTCATGCATGAGTTGTGCGCTTATCCTCTCTTTTACATGTTAGGACAGTACCGCAATTGCGGTCAAATGTCATCATTTTTATCCTATCTATTTGATTTTTAGGATTTCTTGGTCCATTTTGATGACTGTCTGGGTTACACCAGGGTACCATTTAGATTTTGATTGGTTTTGGGTCAAGCTAGGTTATTTTATACCGAGTGATACATTTCTAGTCCCTTGATTATTGCAATGAGGGAATATCCTGTGCATATGCAGGTCTCAGTATTATATTTGAATGGGCTTTTGCTGCCAATCTTTTTACCCCCTCTTTTAGGGACCTATTGACCAATTTATGGCAGTGGTATTTAGACCACTAATTGTGATTGGGCCAGATAGCATGGCTTATGTCAGGACCAGTTGCTGGGTCAGGAACGGCTCCTCAGCCTTTTTACGAGTATTCTCGTCACCTCGATTGCGGTCAAGCCATGCTCCGAGAGCACTGGCCCTTAAACCCCAACGTATCAGAGAAATCCTGACCAATCACAGAACACTACTCCAATGATGCAAGAGAATCAATGACGTAGCGGATAGTAGGTTTGCCATAGCCTCGCCTGGAATCGCTTTTTTGGCGGAAACGTTAAAATTAAACCATCACGTTGTTGGTTGGGTAGAGATACTGTCCGATTGTTTTTTTTAAGAAATCGACATTTACAAATTCATTCCATTTGTTTTTTTCTTCATTGAATCAAAACGTTTTTCTTTTATATCACAGCATTGGAAGTTAATTTTGATATGATTGTATGTGCAAATCGAAAAGAGCAAATTCAAAAATTTAAGCTGTGTACTTTTATAGGTTTTATATATTCTTCTTGGCTTGCAATCATAAGATAAAAATTTCAGACTTTCTTTAAATATATCTAATGACTAGTAATTTTCATGATTTATTTACTATAAACTTATACTAAAACTGTTGAAATATATTATGTTGTTCACACTCACATTTAAATAGCATAACAGAATAAAACCAATTCCAAATAGATATTTTCTGATTGCATACTTGTATCATTATATTCAATCAATATAAATTAAATTTAAAGTAATTGAAAATGCTTTGAAAATATATATGATGTGTGTGGGTGTTGAATGAAGTTGGACTTTTTTCTTCGAAAAATAAGAGCTTTTTGGTTCCAAATCGTTTTAAAACAAATTTTCCTATCACAAATATTTCTGATTAATATATGAATCTTTGAATAAAAATTCATCAATTCATCTAAACCAATTGACTTAAAAAGCTTATAATAACTTATCATAAAAACTAAAGCGACGATCGAAAAGCACATGGCTGAGAAATGGACGTACACGCGTGTTTGTTTGCAACTCACAAAAATATCGCGCCAGCAAACCGTGCCAAAACAAGCACCCATTTCATCGCCAAAATGCACTGAAAGAGTAGCTCAATCTGATTGGTCAGGACCGCTTACAGCTTAGTTGGGGAATACCCGCCTCTCCGAGAGCAAGGGGGGTCACGTGACCGGGCCAGCGTCCCTGGATCAGACCCCTTAAAATACATATTTATGGCTCATTTATTGATTTCTGAACCGATTTGAGTCCGGCCAATCTGGGTTATTTCTGAGTTCCGGTTACGATATTTTGAGGTTTTAGGTTCCCTAGAGTTGATATTTGGCCAGGATGGCAAATGTAAACACAGCCCAATGACCAAAACAAAGACTTTGGGGGTCAATTTTAGGCATATTAAATTATTTTTCAAATTAAAAATAATTTTCCCATCAACCGGAAGGTGGTAGGAATGCTCCGGTCGAGGTTTTAGAACCATTTGACAAAATTTTTTGTGCAAAAATTCCCCATTGAAATAACATGGGAGAAAAAACAGACTTCAGGAACATACTCCAGATTGGCACTTTTCATGATTTTTATCATCTATATTTATTTTTCCTTATATCTTAGATAGATTATCCACATTTTGAACGTGGTTTTAGGACCTTGAGCACCTCCGGGATTTTTCAATGAATTTTCAAAGTTGGGAGTTAGTCCAAATGGGGGGTCTCTTTTGTCGTTGCGTGTCGCTGGTGCCGCTATTATCGCAGCGATTTTTGGCTCACGATTGTTTTCGAGGCCTCCTATTGGTTCTCTTGAAAAAAAATCGTCCGGTCTTCCCGCTATCGTTAATGCAGCTCCCGCAGCTCCTACAGCGGTGGTGTAAAGCCGGCATTAGACGCGCAATAAGAAACGATTTTAAAATCGAACGACTCCTTCCCTGCTTTTCGGCGCTTTTTCGACTCCGTTTTACCCATTGAAATAGCATTGTGCATTGTTGAAATGCATAAATTGCCGTGTTTACTTCTCTATCTTGAGGCGACGTCTTGCCTAAAAACAAGGCAGCCTAAACAGAAGTAGTTAAAATACTGTAAAAGAATCGGTCACTGAAATTGTGGGATGAGCGTTATTAAGCATATTTGATCCTGTTTCTGTCGCCTATTCTAAATGAACAGACTATAGTGCACACGCTCCTTGTTATCCATGAAGGATTTCAACCGAATCGCCCTCTAGAACCTATCCTCTCTCCACGATGGGAGTTAAACAAATGCATTGCGATGCCGAACGCATAGTCGAGGGTTCTGTTACCCTCTGAATCTGTGTTTTTTCCGGCCTCGAATTCGGGCGTTTACTTCTCGTATCTTGGCGGAAAAGCCCGTTTAAGTTAAACTCGCACTTATAGAGGATATTCTATGGGAGGGGAGAAACTGTTCTTATATACGCGACTGGGGAGGTATTCGCTTTTTGTTATTTGCTGTTGGGGAAGTTTCGTTCGGTTGAATATTTTTCCGTTTGTATTTGGAGTTTAGACTGCATTTGGGAGGTTTACTTTATGTAATGCATGCGATGGTTCAGGTATCTTCAGTTGTTGTGAAATGCAGTAGGCTTTGTCTTGACCTGTTAAAATGATACGGAGTATAACATTTTGTTTAAATTCCGTTAACGTTCCCGCTAAATACTACCACCATGCACTTTTGGAAACCAAAAAGTAGAAATATTACTAAATAATTTCAAACTCATAGATAAAAATGTTTAACTAAATCAATAACTGTTCAGTTTATCATTTTTCTTTCCTGTTGTATACTGTCGTTTGTGTTGTTGTTGAATAAATTTGAATAAATCAGAATAATTTGCCGATATTTGAATAAATATATGGCGCTCAAAAAATCTTGACAATATTTAGCGGAATTGAACCAAAATTTTGTAAAGGTACTTCAAGGTAGGGTAATTTTATCCTGAGGACCTCGGGCAACCTCTTTAGAAGCCATTATTACTTTTTTGCAGCAAAATCACTTTGTTTTGTGTAATCAAAAAGGTGTAGATTCCATAAAAAAAGTGGCACTCAAGTGCACCCACACGATTATTTCTTCAATTTTCTTCAAATCAAATTCTTTAGGTAGAATCAAACAATTTATGTTGGATTGAAATTTAGGAAATTAAATGAAGAATATTTATTGAAGAAATAAAGAAGAAGGGGCACTTGAGTGCCGCTTTTTTATAGAATCTTCACCTTTTTGATGTCATTATTATGGGCATCAAGAAAAAACATGGCATTCGCGTACTGTTAAGTTAGGATTTGGAACGAAAATTAATTTTCAGCAATTTTAATTCAATGGCAGTGGTTTCCCATGTTAAAGTCTGTGTAATTAAAATTGGCGGTTCGTTACCATGACAACGCAATAGAAATGCAATGGGAAATGACTAGTAGCGAGCCGCCTATTTAATTTACACAGACTATAGTCTTTATGGGTGTACAAATACGTGTTTGGTCTTCAAAATCACTTCATTTTTTTAAATATTTTTTTTTTTTATTGTTCTGATACTTTTTTGTTCTTTTTTCGGTAGATTATAATGAAAGATACCAAACGATGTTAGGATACATTTTTGATTGGATTTCACACGTGCAATTAAATCTTAATAAGTATACTAGTACAAAATTGTTGGGTGTAAGAATACTCTCTGGACTCACACTGAATGCTCTCTCTCTTTTTGGCTTTCATAAGCTACTTTTGCTGCGTTACTCTAACTTACCACATATCTTCATCTGTTTTCTCTAGGGAAATTCTCTGAATAAAAGTGTCGTAAGTCCATCGAACTAATTTTTGAGTTATTGCACAAAGTTCTTTAAAACTGTGCCGATATTGATTCTATGTAGAAGACACTTTTAAATCGGTTTTTAAAGGTTAATCACTGAACTTCTTGGCAATACCTCACTAAATGAATCGTCAGTTGGAAAAAGGGAGTAAGTTCAGGAAACAAGTTTAGAGAGAAACGAAGAAAATGCTGTAAAAGTAAACTTTCTTCTTTAGCTTAACTTTCTTTGAAAAAGATACAAGCATATTTACAAAAATATTGTGCAGTTGAAAAAAAAAATCATGGATTTATTCCCGTTTTTCAGACGTATGAAATTTCTGCTGAAAAATATAAACCCCCTCCCCTTTAATTGAAAATGACAACAATAAATATTTCTGCTTAGTTCCCTATACTAAAGTAAGAAATAGAATGCATTAATTTTCCACTAACTGACTAAGTTTTGAGTTATTGTAGAAAATTCATCATAACGATGATTCTGTTGTTTTTATGGAGAAGATTCTTTTAAAGCAGGTCAATTAATGACAAGAATCGTCAGGTTGGAAAGGGAATAAGTCCAGCAACCAAGTTTAGAGAAAAACGAAGGAAAAAAACTGTTTAAGTAATGTAAATTTTTAATAATTAAGTAATTATTAAGTAATTAAAATTTTTAATTAAGTATTGTAAACTAAATTTGAACTTGAAACTCAGATTCGTTTTTAGAATAAAGAACAATCATCGGGAAAACGTATAAGTATATAAGAATTGTGCAGTTGAAAAATATCCTGGACTTTTTCCCTTTTTCAAACAAATTGAATTTATGCCGATAGAAAATCTAAAAAAAACACTAAATTAATAATGACCAATTATATTTCTGCTTTTCTCACTACACTCCAGTGTGAAATAGAATACATTGATATAATATACCATATAATTTTTTTCCAATCAAAATGCATATAGACCAAATTAATTATTTATTACTAGCTGTTATACCCGGCCTTGCACGGGTGGGGTGAATAAATTAATTTTTTAAAATATTTCTTAAAATACATTTATAATTTTGTAAATTAGCAATATTACAAATCATCCCGGTATCCCAGACGCCTCTTTCCTATCCCAGTGTGTTCCCGGTAATCTTATCCCGGTGGTCACGGTAATTTTTCTAATCCCGGCGTTCCCGGTAATTTTCCTATCTCAGTGTTTACGGTAATTTTTATATTCCGGTATTCTGGGTGTCTTTATGGTAAATTTCCTATCCCAGTGTTCTCGGTAATTTTTATAACCCGGTAATTTTTCCATCCCGATGTTCTCGCTAATTTTCCAATCCCGGTGTTCTTGTCACTTTTTACAATCCCGATGTTCCTGATAATGTTTAATATCTTGGTGCCTTTATAAAATAACCAATTTGTAACCATAGTAAAAAGTCTGGTAAATTAGTAAGTCTAGTGAACAAATTAACAAATTTAAAACCAGTGTTTAAAACTAAACTAAAAGATCTAGTAAATGAAAAAGTCTAGTGATCTGTCTCATTTGAAACAATGTTTTATTTTTAACTCGTTGTATGACTGGTAAAACAGGTTTTCAAACACGGAAAAATAAGTGAAAAAAAGCAGGAAAAACGGGAAAAAAGGAATGAAGGACTGATTTTCTCTTTATAAATTATAGCCCATGTCCTATTCTGATGTATCAGCTACATTATGGTAGAATTTCATTAAAATCCATTCAGTAGTTTTTGCGTGAAAGAGTAACAAACATCCAGACAAACATTCACAATTATAATAGTAGTAGGATTAACTTGTCAATTTACATTTCTGTTACCTTTTCACTACCGGAATATTGGAATTATGGGTCAACATATTGGCATTAAGACATAGATTTAATGTCAACATGCTTGATCCAGCTGACTTAATGTCAGTTTAAAGCTTTGGAATACACTGTTAGTGTTAACATAAAACATTTAAAAGTTATCAGTTACAGTTTTTTAAAAAGTCGTTTGAAGGAAAAGCTGGTAAACTATCAGAGGTCTACCCTAGATATTAAATTTAGTGATACCGATTAGATACAGGGGTTTCAAAAGTATGTTTTTCTCATCACTTTTATTTAGAATCAACGTCTCCTAGGGTTATGAAAGTAAGGTATACCCCTTAGGTAAAAGACCCTGGGGCTTCCATTGAGATGACTTACAGCGCTTTATTTTTTTGGTAAATTTTCATCTATTTAACGAAAAAAACTACATAATAACTTCTAAAACCTGATATAAAAACTTAACCTTAATCTAAATAACACTGAAATAAAAAAGTTAAAAATATCCAAAGTTAAAAATTAACAAAAAAAATTAAAAATGTGAAAAATTATATAAAAAAAAGTTCTTGATAACGTTGTTTATATTCGCAGAGATATCAGCATACGAAAATATAGGCATCACAAAACAAAAAGTTCTTAGATTTGCAAGGTTTTTTATATATTTTTTAAAATTTCAACTAAAAAATTCCACAAAACTACATAATAACACTAAACTTGAGACCTTTCTTTTTTTTGGGGTCGCAAAAAGTGCCGTTTTGCATGGTCATTTACCTAGGGATAGACCTTAGTTCCATCACCCTAGGAAAGGTTGGTTCTAAAAAAAACGGGCTTTTGAAATACACTGTATAGTGAAAAAATCCCTATACATAATAAAAGAAAATAGCCAAACCCTATTTTGGTGGTATTCTTCGCACACCCCTTAGCACGACTCTGCCCCCGTGTTTGGGAACGTGCTTACTTACACTGTCTTTCGCAGCAAAATGAGTCAACGTTTTCAGGGCCAGGAGTGGTTCACTACCCATGAACCTCTCCCACTCTTTGGATTTCAAGACATCGTTGTAGTTATCCAGGATGAAGTCGTGAGACAGAGCAATAAGCTCGTCGTCACTGTGTCTGTCCGCAAGAGACAGAATGTCGCACACGTTCGAAACGGACACATTGGAACACAAGAACTTGGAGCAATCCCTCTTGAGGGTGGGGACCTGATACTTGTCGGCCGCGTAATAGAGCTTGAGGGCTCTGTCACACTGCAGCTCCTCTTCTACAGACCCGTTGTAGAGGTAGGTCAGGAATCGGGATAGGGTAGAGGGGTCCAGGTCCCCTATGACCACTTCACTTGGTGCTGCCTCTTCCATGTCACAGGAGAGCATGGTCTTGAAGACTGGAGACCGGGCACTTAGGATGTTCTTGTGGACAGGGAAGGAAACATTGTCGCAATTGAGGGTGATGTCGGAAAAGTCCTGGTCCTGGTAGAGACACATCAGTTCTTTGGATAGTACCGAATCGCCTGGAATGTCGGAAGTGAGGGATGTCTGGCTTCCGGAATCTTTTGTGAGCACTTCCACCTTGGAAGAAGTGACAGGATCCGTGGACGGGGCTTTCTCAGACAAGCAGATGGCGTTATTCAATTCAATGCTGACATTACTGTAATCATAGTTTGTGCAATAGTGACCCTGAATCAAGTTTTTGGTTTTCAAACACAAAAAGAGTGAGATTCTTTTACCAGCTAGTTCTTTTTTATCCATCAGTGGATCAGGAAACGTCCAAGGACTCTTGTCGCGAAAGACGTGTTCTTCCCTTACACAGCTGTCAACGGTGCCATCGCTTCTCGTCAAACTCACACTCAACTCGATTGCGAAAGGGTATTCGAAGTCGGTTGGTGGCGTGATCATAAAATGAACTATATTGTTCTTCGAGCATGCCTCTAATTTCATTCTATCAGAGCAGTTGTCTGGTGAAAAATTAATGAGACAAATTCTTTTTTCTCCTTCTGATTTCACCTTTTTAATCCAACTTGGCTTTATTTTCAATGATATTTTGAAGACATTTATGGTTGTACGCATGTGTCGTTCATAACTAGACCCCAAAAAAACGCAAAACCTCCAACTCACAGTGATGAAATCCTCGCTCTCCCGGATTCTGGAGAGCATGTCTTCCAACTTTGGTCCGGGAGAAAGTTCTAGAACATTTTTGTTCCCATCTGCAACAACCTGTTGCTTGCAGAGCAAGGATCCATCAGAAGAGTAGAAATAGAGCTCACCAGAATAGGAAAATCTTATACCACACAAGCGCACCACTAGATGTTCTCCTTGCCCGCTGATACCCTTCGGATACAGTTCCATGGTGGACCAATATGAGCCAAAATTTTGGGACTCGAGCGTCTTGATGCAGTCACCGTGCACTTCTGCACACCACTGGCTAAAGTTCTCGATTCTCCATTCAACAACAATCACCATATTGATCCGTTTCTTTTACAAAGCGAGTGAAACGCAGCTGCAGGTCCAGAGAAAACAACAACATTTAGTGAATCCACCCATCACTATCTCTCAAAGCTGGCGCGTGGAAGGGAGCCTTGACGTCACGTATCGGCTGAGATAACAGAGGTATTGACTTTTGCAAAGGTAATTGTTCGCCTATTGTTTTTGACGATTATCATATATTAAACCGCATTTAACACTTTTATCTACTGGCGGCTGCTTATTTAAAATCAAATAGAAAAACTATCCCCAGAAATGTACTTTTTTGTTTCGAAAATGTTTAAAAAATTATAATTATAATTTTTTCACTTTTTTCTTCAAATGTTTGAAACTTTTTGGAAAGGAAGTTGTTCTTCATGCACATCATTTTATAGAGAATAAAATTACGAACAAAATGAACCCAATTTCATGTGTTTAAGTTAAGGGGAGAGGTGATAAAAAAAAGAAACCTGTGGCATTTTATCTAGAAAATTTATCTTATCTTATTTTATCTAGTTTATCATAAAAAAATGCAAAAAATTGCGAAGATTTTACCATGGGTTTTTTTGTCTGTTTTTAAAAACAGTGACCAAAAAATCAAAACTTTAAGGCGGGTTAATATTATCCAATTTGGCTTAATATAATTATTTTTGTCCATTGGAACAAAGTAAGGGGGTGGGAGCAACATATTATTAACTTTTTAAAACCCCCATACTGTTAAGGGCAACCCTAAAGTATACAAATGAAATTGAATTGAATTGATTGAAATGTAGAAAATTGAAGAAATAATGAAGAAGGTGCACTTGAGAGCCGCTTTTTTTATGGAATCTTCACCTTTTTGATGTCATTGTGGGCATCAAGAACAAAATGGCATTCGCGTTGTTAAATTAGGTATTGGAACGAAAATTACTTTTCAGCAATGTTAAGTCAATGGCAATGGTTTCTCATGTTAGTCTATTGGTGTACGAATACTTGTTGGTCTTTTTTAGTTTATTTTTTAAAATAATTTATTTTCTTACTGCTCTTGATACTTTTTTTGCTTTTTTTCTTGCGGTAGATTATAATTGAAGGATAACAATCGATGTTAGGATAAATTTTTGTTTGGATTTCGCACGTGCAATTAAATCTTAATAGGTATAGTAGTGAAATATTGTTAGATGTACGAATACTTTCTGGACTGACTGTATGCTTTTTTGGATTATAAACCTTCTTGCTGCGTTACTCAAACTTACCACATTTTTCAACTTTTATCCCGAAGGAACTTCTTTGATTAAATATAGCGTAAGGGGCCATTCATTAATTACGTAATGGTCCCAAGGGGAAGGGGGGTGGGGTTGGAAAAATCTCTACATACCCTTACTTGGGGGTGGGAGGGTCAAACGCATTCTTACGTAAGATTTTTCACAAGTTAAGGTAAACAAATTCCAATTATTCTAATCATTTTAATATTGAATATCCCCAGAAAAACGTAAAAATGCTGACGATGTCGGTATATTACCGAAGCTTTAATTTAAAAAAAAATGAAGGTATATCAGATGTATCTTTTTTTATTGGAGTAACATTAAGTTAAGATAAAAAATAAAACTGTTGAATCCATCTTCCAGTTGTCTAAAGTCGAAACAAAACAAAAGCAAAAAGAGAGAAATCTTAATTTGTTTTGGTTTCAACTTTTTTTTGTTAATCATTTCGTGTGCTGATGGTTACCTTGGCACCATAGGTTTACTAACATTTTATTATTTTGCAAAACGAAATGGAATCTTACGTAAGAATAGGGGGAGGGGTTTAAAAAATCTAACGTACCCTTACATGGGGGTAAGGGAACATACCCATACTACGTGACTCATTTTTTGCCATTTTTGACTCCCTCCCCCCCTTGGTGACCATCCGTAGTATATGCCATGCCCCCCCTCCCCCTCTAGTTTTCACGTAGTAATTCAGAAATACGGTTTGCCATCATTTTTTGCAAACAGAAAGTTTAAAAATATTAATTTCGCTTAATTTGTCTAACTTTAATAATTAATTTGGCTTAATTAGTCTTAATTTGGCAAATTTCAATAATTAATTTGGCTTAATTTTGTCGTATTGACTAGAAGAAATTGACTACGTGACGAAACCCTAAGCCCCCCTCCCCCTGTGACCGAGCGTGGTATTTTGAAGACCCCCCTCCCTCCCCTGAATGGGTCACGTAGTATGGGTACGTTCCCTAAGGTCAAAAATTGCCAAAATCATCCTTACGTTATTAATGAATGGCCCCTAAGTCCATCGAACTAATTTTTTAGTTATAGCAGAAAGTTCTTTATAACTGTGCCGATATTGATTCTATGTAGAAGACACTTTTAAATCAGTTTTTAAGGTCTATCATTGAACTCTTGGCAATACCTCACTTAATTAATCGTCCGTTGGAAAAAGGGAATAAGTCCAGGCATGGGCGTAGCCAAGGGGGGGGCCGGGAGGGGCAGGTGTCCTCCTCTAAGTACGAGTAAGTAACTTTTACTTTACTTTTAGTAAGTTAAAACCCAGTATTTTAAGGTCAAGTTTTCAAAATTTTTCTGGGGGAGGACCCCCAGACCCCCCCCTTTAGTATTTAAACCTTTATTGTTCACACTTTTTTGTAATAAGTACATTAACATGAAAATTATGCCTAAAAACGTATGTCCGAATTTGGGTTTACGTGTACCAAAAAACATTTTACAACCCTGTTCTTAGGGGCAGATTTCCAATTCCAGACCCCTCTCATGGGGCTTTAAAATTGTTCTCCACATCCACACACATAAAAAAAAGTTGACCCTGCTTGCCCCCCCCCCTAAGTTGAACCCTGGCTACGCCCATGTGTCCAGGAAACAAGTTTAGAGAGAAACGAAGAAGTAAACCTTCTTCTTTAACTTAACTTTTTTTTGAAAAAGATACAAGCATATTTACAAAAATATTGTGCAGTTTAAAAAAAATCATGGATTTTTTCCCATTTTTCAGACGTATGAAATTTCTGCAGAAAAAATCGATAAAAACCACTTACATTGAAAATGACAGCAATAAATATTTCTGCTTAGTTCCCTATACTTAAGTAAGAAATAGAATACATTCATATTCCACTAACTGACTAACTAAGTTTTGAGTTAATGTAGAAAATTCATCATTACGATGATTCTGTTGTTTCTATGGAGAGGACTCTTGTATCCGAACACGTTCGAAGTAACGTTTTTTTAAATATAGTTTTTAAACACTAGGACACTTTTGTTTGTTTTAAATTTTGCAGTAATTTATAGAAGTGATAAAAATGTGAATACATGCAGATATTTTTTAAATTAAGTTTTTTGAAAAATTTTCAGATAATTTTATCATATTTTGAAAGCTTCTTATCAAAAAACTATAATACTTAAGGAAGTATAACTACTAATAAAACAAACTACACACATTTATCTAGTGAATGAAGTATTGCATTATAGACTTTTATGAATAATTATTTTTTTTACAAGTAGTCGAAACCACTCCCTGTGTAAATTGAATTTTTTCATAGACAGTTTTTCCAAAAGAGGCCAAAAAATAAAAAAGTTTTCATAATAATACTTCATGCCCTAGAAAACTACTCAAAGATCCTATCCCTGCAAGTTATGTAAAAATCTGTTCATAATTTTTAGAGTTAACATCTTTGGAGTTAGTAATTTCGAGGTAAAAAACAATTTTGAGAAAATTGTAAGCAAAGATTAAATTATGATGTATTCAACACTATATACAAATATACAAAATGGCTGAATGGTTTTGAAATGAAATGGTTTTGGAAAGCTGAATAAATGCTCTTTCCATTAAGCCAATAAAAAAATTTGCAAATTTTGTCCAAAATGGCCCATTTCAACGTTAAAGCAGTTTTTAAAGCAGGTCAATTAATGACAAGAATCGTCACTTGAAAACGGGAATAAGTCCAGAAACCAAGTTTAGAGAAAAACGAAGGAAAAAAACTGTTTAAGTAATAGAAATTTGTTCCCATAACCACCAAATTTGAACTTGAAACTCAGATGATTCGTTTTTAGAATAAAGAACAATCATCGAAAAAAACTTATAAGTATATACGAATCGTGAAGTTGAAAAAATCAAGGACTTAACCCTTTTTTGAAACATGTAGAATTAATACCGAAAGAAAATTTTAAAAAACCCACTACATTAATAATGACAAATTATATTTCTGCTTTTCTCACTACACTTAAGTGTGAAATAGAATACATTTATAGAATATACCATATAATTTGTCTTTCAATCAAAGTGCATGTAGACCAAATTAATTATTTATTATTAACATCAATTTACATTTCTGTTACTTATACAATACCGGAATATTGGAAAACGTTATACAGGGTGTCCCATAAATAATGGGTCACACTTCTAGGGGGGATAGTAGACACCTAGACGAGTCAGAATCACATAGGATTTGGGGGTCCCAGACCAAATCCCAGGGAGTTAAAAATGGAGCTACACCCCAAAAAAATTATTGAAAAATTCATTTTGTAGAAGAACTACTATTGGTAAAAATTTAATTATGGTCTCAAAAATTGTGGTTTAATATGATCTTTAAAATTATTACAAAAGTCTAAACTTTAAAATTTGTTTTATCATGAAAAAAGTTAAAAAATTATAAAAAAATGTGAAAATTCTGCCAAAACCTCATTTTGTATTTCGAAATCCTTTCTTTTGATTTAATAATCTGAAAAATCATAGTCGAAAACCCTTAAGTCCAAAGTGTCATGTAAAAAATCAATATTAAATGCTTGAGAGCCTGTTAAAGCATGGTTTAAGTCTGTTTTTTGGGTCCGCAACCTGCCGTTTCGGAAACGACTATTGGAAACCACTTTGCGCACGCAAAAAACGAACTTTAACAGGATCTCAAGCGTTTAATATTGGTGGTTTTTACGTGAAACTTTGGACTTAAGGGTTTTAAAATATGATCTTTCAGATTATCAAATCAAAAGAATGGATTTCTAAATACAAAATAAAGTTTTGGCAGAATTTTTACATTTTTTTACGATTTTTTAACTTTTTTCATAATAAAACAAATTTTAAAGTTAAGACTTTTGCGATAATTTTAAAGATAATATTAAACCATAATTTTTGAGACCATAATTAAATTTTAACCAATAGTAGTTCTTCTACAAAATGAATTTTTCAATAATTTTTTTGGGGTGTCGCTCCATTTTTAACTCCCTGGGATTTGGTCTGGGACCCCCAAATCCTATGTGATTCTGACTCGTCTAGGTGTCTACTATCCCCCCTAGAAGTGTGACCCATTATTTATGGGACACCCTGTATGGGGCACATATGACATACATATTATGGGCATTGAGACATACTGATTTAATGTCAACAGGCTTGATCCAGCTGACTTAATGTCAGTTTAAAGCTTTGGAAATGCATTGATAGTGTTAACACATAAAACATATTTAAAAGGGTGTATGAATTATAGTTTTTTAAAAAGTCGTTTGAAGGAAAAGCGGGTAAACTATCAGTCAGAGGTGGAGGTCTACCCTAGATATTAAATTTACAGTGATACCGATTAGATATATATCAAAAGTCCGTTTCTCTCATCGCTTTTATTTAGAATCAACGTCTCCTAGGCTTATGGAAGTAAGGTTTACCTCAAGGTAAAAAACCCTGGGGCTTCCATTGAGATGACTTACAGTGCTTAATTTTTTTGGTTTATTTTCTTCTATTTAACTAAAAAAACGCAAAGCTTACATAATAACGTCTAAAACCTGATATAAAAACTTAACCTTAATAATACTGAAATAAAAAAGTTAAAAAATCCGAAGTTAAAAATTAACAAAAAAAATTTTAAAATGTGAAAAATTAACCAAAAAAAATACTTGATAACGTCATGAATATTTGGGAGATATCAGCATCGAAAATAACACTTTTTTTAGGTATCACAAAACAAAAGGTTCTCAGATTCGCAAGTACTTTTTTTATTTTTTTAGCTTAAATTTCATCTGTTTAAGGGGACTCGGTACCAAAAAAAGTTTTTTTTTATTAGTTTTTGGGTGCCAAATTATCTGTTACCATCATGTAATGGAATATTAAACACAAAAAGTTAAAAAAATTATTATTTTTAAAATAAAAAAACAACAAAAATTTCACTAAATTTCGAAATTGTACTCCTTCATTTTTCCCTTTTCTTACTAGCTTTTTTCATTTTTATGTTAAATATGTTCTGTAGTAATAGTTCTATGTGGGGGATTTTGGATAATCATAATAGTTTTTGAGAAAAAAAACTCTTTGGTGATTCCCATTTAAAAACGTGAAAATTCTATGATTTTTACCCTATTTTGCATGATAAAAAAAATTCTGGACCAAAATCATAAAATTTTGGATCATACATTTGATAATATTACC
The DNA here is from genome assembly GCA_024610705.1 of Tetragnatha versicolor. Classification (NCBI taxonomy): domain Eukaryota; kingdom Metazoa; phylum Arthropoda; class Arachnida; order Araneae; family Tetragnathidae; genus Tetragnatha; species Tetragnatha versicolor. Next base: position 2,375,453 of record JANDEH010000025.1, on the reverse strand, counting down.
CTATTGAATATAAATACCAAGTTTCATAACATTTGGTTCAGTAGAAAAAAAGCCTTAGGGTTTTAAGTGCTAAAAAAGTAGTTTTGAGAAATTTGGTAACTATGCTCAATAAACATTGGAAATTGGTTATGGATTTGAATGCAAAATCCTTAACTTGATATTTTGACCGATTTGGAGGTACTGAGTCCCCTTTCCTAAAAACTCCACAAAATTACATAATAACACTCAACTTGAAATCTCTATCTTTTTTTGGGGGAGTCTAAAAAAGTGCTATTTTCCAGGATCATTTACCTAGGGATAGACCTTACTTCCATCATCCTAGGAGAGGTTGGTTCTAAATAAAAGCGGTGAAACGGGCTTTTGAAATACCCTGTGTATTGAAAAAATCCCTATGATGCATAAGAAAAGAAAATAGCCAAACCCTATTCTGGGGGTATTTTTCGCTTCCTCTTTGGCATGACTCTGCCCCCGTGTTTGGGAACGTGCTTTCTTACACTGTCTTTCACAGCAAAATGAGTCAACGTTTCCACGGCCAGCAAGGGTTCTCTGCACTTGAAGCTCTCCCACTCTTTGGATTTCAAGACATCGTTGTAGTTATCCAGGATGAAGTCGTGTGACGCGGCAGTTAGCTCGTGGTCCTCTTCTTTGTGGGCTAGGGACAGAATGTCGCACACGTTCGAAATGGACACGTTGGCACTCAGGAGGTATGCGCATTCCGTCTTGAGGGAGGGAACCTGGTACTTGTCTGCCGCTTTATAGAGCTTGAGGGCTGTGTCACACTGCAGTTCCCCTTCTACAGACCCGGTGTAGAGGTAGGTCAGGAAGCTGGATAGGGTAGAGGGGTCAAGGTCCTCTATGACCACTTCACTGGGCGCTGCCCCTGACATGTCAGTGGACAGCATGGTCTTGAAGTATGGGGACCGGGCACTCAGGATGACCTTATGGGCAGGGAAGGAGACATTGTCGCACTTGAGGGTGATGTCAGAAAAGGCCTGGTCTTGGGAGAGGCGCAATTTTTTGGATAGCACTGGCACCGAATCGCCTGGCAAGTTGGATGTTAACGCAGTCTGGCTTCCGGAATCTGTTGTGAGTACTGCCACCTTGTTAGAAGTGACAGGATCCATGGACGGTGCTTTCTCAGACAAGCAATTGTTTTTCAATTCAATGCTGACATTACTGTGATCCCAGTTTATGTAACAGTGATTCTGAATCAAGTGTTTGGTTTTCAAACACAAAAACAATGAGATTACTTTCCCATCTAGTTCTTTCTTCTGCACAGGAACAGGGAATATCCATCGACTCTTGTCACGAAAGACGTGTTCTTTATTTAAGCAGTTGTCATCGGTGCCATCGCTTCTCCTCAAACTCATGCACAACGCAATTGCGAAAGGGTATTTGATCAGGGTTGGTGGCGTGAACATAAAATGAACTGTATTTTTCTTCGAGCATGCCTTTAATTCTATTCTATCAAGGTATTTTCCTGGTAAAAAATTAATCCAACAAATATTTTTTTCTCCTTCTGATTTCATATTTTCCATCCAACTTGGCTTTATTTTCAATGATATTTTAAAGACATTTATGGTTGTACGTATGTGTTGTTCATAACAAAACGAATCCTTTATCCTCCATCTCACAGTGATGAAGTCCCCGCTCTCCCGGATTCTGGAAAGCACATCTTCGAACTTTGGTCCGGGAGGAAGTTCAAGAACATTTGTGTTCCCATCTGCATTCACCTGTTGCTTGCACAGCAGGGATCCATCAGAAGAGTGGAAAGAATGCTCGCCAGAATAGGAAGTACTAACATCAAACAAGCGCACCACTAGATGTTCTCCTTGCCCGCCGATACCCTTCGGATACAGTTCCATGGTGGAACAATATGGGGCAAGTTTTGGGGACGCGAGCCTCTTGATGCATTCACCGTGGACTTCTGCACACCACTGGCTAAAGTTCTCGATTCTCCATTCATGAATAAAATAACCTTTTTTAGTCTCCATATTGAGCCGTTTTCCTTACAAAGCTGCCGAAGAAACTACGTACTACTGAAACGAATCCGTCCTTCACACAATCTGCTATCTGCACTATCATGCAAAGCACGAACGTGCGAGCCAGGGAAAATTCCCTGCTGTTGTCACGGATCGGCTGATAGCAGAGACGCGCACGTATATCGTTCATCTTTTCGCTTCTATCAGTCCATTTTCTCTCATCCTCAAATTGACTTCAAGCTTCTGTATTAAGGAACTTTTAAAAAGAAAACCCGGCTGGCTTCAGAGAAATACTATTAAAAGAATACATACTACTTAAAAAAAAGATTCGACATATTTAGCACTGCTCTTGGTACCATAATTCATTATACGGCATATCCGCCGGGTAGCTAAAAAAAATAATTATAATTATAATAAGCAACTATACTGAATATCAGTGATAGTCAATAGAGAGTTCAAATAGCTTAATTCACTGGGCAATCCACTCTACTACCAGTGCTATAAGGGAATTAATAACTATCCAAAGAGCTATCAATGCATTTTACTACAACAGTTGAATTGCGATGAAATAGATACTCTTGCGACAATATGCAAGTTGCAATGCAGTACTTTTATATTACAACAATGCCAGATTTAGTATCGTTTTCAACAATGAGAAAATAAGATTAACAAAAATTGTTCTAAATATTGCTAGTTTGTATTTGAAAGAGTATTTAGTTTAATATTAAAAATAGATCCATTGGCTAATAATTGGCTATTTCCACTTGTGGGTCCCCAATAAAATTAGCTAAATTTTCATCAGAATTAAAGGATTATTTTTCCATAAAATTATATTTAGTTTTTGTTTTCCTTTTGCTTATGGTTGGTTTATATATCAAGCTACAAAATGTCACTTTGCCCTTCCCTGTAGTTTGAGTCACAACTTAAATTTAGCCGAAAACATTAAATCTATCATAAAATAAATGAAATTAAGAAGTTTCTATGAATAAACCTTTAATAAAAAGAAAACCAAAGGTATATCCAATTTAATCTAATAATAATATTTTAATTCTCATCCGTTTTTAATTTAAGATTCAAATTTTTAGTTCTTTTGTAAGTAGTGAATTTTTATGGAATTAGCCAATTTTAAACATGTTTTTTTAATTCAGGCGATTATTGTAAAAATTGAGTAAATAAAACTTTTGTTTGACCTTTTTTAACAATACCAACATATATAGTGGTGTCCTTTAAAAAAAACCCACTTTTTCACTTTTCCTTCATTAAAAGCTTAAAAAATATGATAATTAAATCCAATAAAATGGTGTTGTAACGGCTCATCCTCCCCTACATTTTAGTGCTTAGTATTTTTAATTCCAACACTCCGTTACAAATTGGCAGACAATTAAGTAAGAATCCAAAAAAAACCCATGTACCCTAAAAAAAACCCACCCTTGAAAATACTGAAAAATTTAAGAAAAAATATGACTGAAAGGTTTATTTTGATAGAAAAGAGAATAATTAAGATAATAAAAACCAAATTCATTACAAATTATTTCTAAAATTAAAATTGTGAGAAGTTTTTCTACTCAAGAATTTTGCCTTCAAAATACAACGACAATAGCGTTTTTATTGTTGTATTTTGATGAAATCGACCGATTAAATACAAATACTTCATACAATTTTCATAAAAAAGCTGAAAAGCGGTAATTGGAACTGATATTTTATTTTAAACCCCCAACTATCAACTCTCTAAACCCATTTTCGAGTAAAACTCGGTAAAATGCTATATTTTCACGGAAAATGGCTGTTTTTGGTATCATTGAATTTTTATCAAAAATACTGAAAAAACATCGAGAATTACTGAAACAACTATTCTATTTGAGTAATTAGTTGTATATCATGAATAATATTAAAAATTTTGCATAATTTTTTATTTATTTTATCATTTATTACAAAAAGAAAAGTGGGTTTTTTTTAGGCACCCTATGGGTTTTTTTCACCCCTCATTTCAAAGACTGCCATAAGGTCCCTAATTGTCGCACTGAGCTGAAATTTTAGTATTTTATTCTCATAATAACGGGATAACACAAAACCACGTGAAGAATGCTTTAAAATGTTTATAACATATATTTTTACAGCATCAAAATCTGCATAACTAAATCATATTTTTAGCCCAAAATCGACATTTTCTATTTATTCAAATAAATAAGTAAATAAACGGTTCTTTGACATGCTTTCAAGTTCCCTGACACTCTAAATGGCTTACGAAGACAGGGGACATGAGAATTTAAAATTATTTTAATTATTTATTTAAAATATCTCAATGGGTTTTTTTTAGGGTACAATTTGGAGTGGGTTTTTTTAAAGGACACCACTATATTATCTTCCTTTCATAAAATTCAATGTTTTATTATCACTTATTAGGTAAATAGCTTTTTATTAGTAAAAAATAGTTTCATATATTCTTTTTGGCTTATAAACCTTCATAAGCTACTTGCTTCGTTACTCAAACTTACCAAAAATCTTCATCTGTTCTCTCGAGGGAACTTCTCTGAATAAAAGTGGCGTAAGTCCATCGAACTAATTTTAGAGTTATGGCAGAAAGCTCTTCATTACGAAGATTTTGTTGTTTCTAAGGAGAAGACACTTTTAAAGCAGTTTTTAAAGGTCAATTTCTGAACTTTTGGCAACTACCTCACTAAATGAATCTTCAGTTTGGAAAAGGGAATAGGTTCAGAAACATAGTGTTTTGAGAAAAACGAAGAAAAAATGGTAATGGTATTTTTGTTGTATTACCACCAAATTTTCAAATGGAAACTTAGAACCCTTTAAGAATAGAAAATAATCATTGAAAAACATTCAACTATATTTACAAAAATATTGTGCAATTTGTGAAAAAAGTCATGGATTTATTCCCTTTTTTTCTTATGTGTAATTTATGCCGAAAGGAAATCTAAAAGAAAAACCTTATAAATAGATAATGGGCAATTCCACGGGTAACTGACTGACATTTTTTAAGAAAAACGCTTAGTATTTTGTTGTTTTCTTCCCAAAAATAAATGATAAAAAAATACTTTCCTCCCAGTTTATTGCATTCTTGCTAGCTTAATCTAATGGCACAATTAAATTTTCAAAACATGCTTTTATTGATTTTTAAAAAATTTTAAACGACATGGTAACTGACTGACATTTGTGAAACATTTATGTCAGTCAGTTACCTTGTTGTTTAAAATTTTAAAAAAATCAATAAAAACATATTTTGAAAATATAATTGTGCCATTAGATTAAGCTAACAAGAAAGCAATAAACTGGGAGGAAAGTATTTTTTTATCATTTATTTTTGGGAAGAAAACAACAAAATACTAAGCGTTTTTCTTAAAAAATGTCAGTCAGTTACCCGTGGAATTGCCCTAATGACAAATTATATTTCTGCTTAGTTCTTTACACTAAAGTGTGGAATAGAATGCATTCATATTCCATATACTTTTTTCCAATCAAAATCTATTTAGACGAAATCAATTTATTATCAATTGGTTATGTTATATTTCTGCACTTATAATATTGAAAAATTATATGTGCCAACATATGGGTATTGGAGCATACTGACTTGATGTCAACATGCTTGATCTAGCTGACTTCATGTCTGTTAGAAGCTTTGGAAGTACACTGATAGTGTTAACATAACAAAACCTCTTAAAGTTATGAATTAACCCCTACCCTAGATATTAATTTTACAGTGATACCGATCATATACAGCAGCAGTTCTTTAACTGTGGTCCGCGGACCCCAGTGCCTTCCTAGGGGGTCCGCGAGTTACCTTGGGGAACACTCCAGTTAATTTTGAGTGTTCCCTGAAGAGTTTCAAAATGACTAACACTATACTCTGTTCATTTTGAACTGGCGCTTGAAAATATATCCTTCCCCCACCACCGATCGGTAACCATAGCAACTATCCTCGTCAAAGTGACGAAGAAGACTTACTATTGGCTGTTCGAAGAGAGTAACTATGGTTAAGTTCAGTGGCGGCTCGTCCATAGGAGCACAGGAGCACGTGAACACCCACTGAAAAAGTGGAACAAAAATCGAATGTAAAGATAAATAAATATCAAAGGAAATATATTCTCAATTTCTTTTTTATGCTCAGAATTATTTCCCCTCCTTTCTCTACTCAATAAGAAAAATTTACTACCGGAAACGCGAAAGAAATCGAAAAAAGACTGAACTCTTATTTTTCTTTCCCTTTTAGCACGTGTGAGCGAAAAAAGTATGAGAATCCGAAGAAACCCCGACTGGTTGCCGGAGATCATTTGAGCTTACGGCAACGCGCAGGAGATCTCCGTTAGCACAGATTTAGTGTGCCGAGGCTTTCATTTTTGAGGCACAGCTTTCTTTTTTGACGTCTGATAGAAGTGATTTTATCGGCTAATTGAAAAGTACGAGTAAGAGCACTCTTTAATTACAATTTAAATCTTTTCATCAAATATTTTAATATTTTTGTTATTAATTAGGATGCTTTTTAAATGATAGCTTTAAGTAAAATTTCCGTGTTTGAGTTAAAGCATCTGTATTTTTCTCAATTGCCGAGGGAAAAAAGTTGAAATAAATAACTTGAGACCAACACCTCATCTGACCATTGTCCAAGTTACAGAAAGAAAAGATAGGGACTTTAAAAAGAGAATTTAAAGAGTACATTTATGACGTAAATGGATTAAATTAATGGAATTTTTATTTTTTTATATAATTGGTGTGAACACCCTATTAATTAACTCACGAGCCGCCACTGGTTAAGTTTCTAGCGTGGGAGAAAGCGCCAATTCTAAATGAATAGAGTATAGTTAGAATGAAAACACTAGTTAAAAGGGAAAACTTCATAAAAAAAATTCTGGGGGAAACCCACAGACCCTCAGTTACTGTTGGGAGTAATTGCAAAACTTTAACGTAATAATTTCAGTAATTCTTTAAAAAAATCTAAAATATACGTAAAAATTAATTAAAAAAATACGTATAAATATACATATAATATATAATTAGGGGTACCTTAGGAAAAATGTTAAGTCAACCCTCCCCCCTCGAAAAAAAAGTCTGGTTACAGTTCTGGGTGTTCAAAATCTTGAGGGGCCGCGATGTTTGTCTGTTACATAAAGGGGGGTTGGGGATCGAAAGTTTAAGAACCGCTGATATACAAGGATGTTTTGAAATTAAGTTTCACGGTTCATATTATTTGAAACCAACTGCATCTATACTCGAATGCAACTTAAGTTGAGCCTTAAATCTGAGTAAACAGAAAGCCTGCTGAAATTAATTGTAAACATAGTGATGTTTTGTCTCTTATTATTTTCAATTGTTTAAACAGTATTGTTTAACAAGTCTGGGTTTAAAAAAATATGATTGATAAACACTAGGCATATTATACTAACGAGTTACTTTAAAATAATGGTTTTTGTTTGGTCCGAATATTGATAAACAATCAGAATTAGTGTTTTTTATAATCATAGATTAAAAATAATTAAGATGAATATTTAAAAAACATTTCGTTTAAATATTTGATAAGTTCGAGTTAATATAAATTCAAATTTTAAGGGAGATTTATTCATGGAGGGGATTTGGTGACGTATTTTTGGAAAGTTGGTTGACGTTTTTTCTGTAAATTGTTTAATTGTTTTAAAAAGTGTATTAAGTTGAGCAAGTTGGAATTTATGGGAATTGCGAAGCAATTCCTAAAGGTTCTGCGTTAGCAGTTTACGGGGGGTTGGTGAGCGATAGCGAGCAGGGGGCGGTAGCACCCTAGTATTGAAAAAAAATCATTACTTATAAGAAACGAAATTAGCTAATCATTGAAAAATGTCACCTCATTTGGAATCGTGCATTCTGACACTGTCTTTTGCGGCAAAATGAGTCACTGTTTTCACGGCCAGCAAGGGTTCTCTGCCCATGAAACTCTCCCACTCTTTCGACTTCAAGACATCGTTGAAATTTTTTAGAATGAAGTCGTGGGCGGCTGAAGTGAGTCGGTCGTCCCGGTGTCTGTCCGAGAGGGACAGAATGTCGCACACGTTCGAAATGGACACTTCCGCACTCAGGAAGTGGGCACATTCCTTCTTGAGGGAGGGGACCTGGTACTTGTCTGCCGCGTAATAGAGCTTGAGTGCTCTGTCACACTGCAGATCCTCGACAACTCCGGTGTAGAGGTAGGTCAGGAATCGGGATAGGGTAGAGGGGTCAAGGTCCCCAATGTCCACCTCACCGGACGCCGCCTCTGCCATGCAAGGGGAGAGCATTGCCTTGAAGACAGGGGATCGGGCACTCAGGATGACCTTGTGGACAGGGAAAGTGACATTGTCGCACTTGAGGGTGATGTCGGAAAAGTCCTGGTCCTGGTAGATGCACATCAAGTCATTGGATAACACTAGTACCGAATCGTCTGGCATGTCAGAAGTAACGGTTGTCTGGCTCTCGGAATCTTTTGTGAGCACTGCCACCTTGTTGGAAGTAACCGGATCCGTGGTTGGCGCTTTCTCAGAAAAGCAAAGGGTGTTATTTGGCGCAATGCTGACACAACTGTAATCACAGTTCATGTAAAAGGGACCCTCGAGGAAGTTCTTGGTTTTTAAGTTGAAAGAGAGGGAAATTCCTTTCCCAACTAATTCTTTCTTCTGCAGTGAACCAAGGAATGTCCAAGGAGTGTCGTCGCGAAAGACGTGTCCCTTCTTCACACAGCTGTCAACGGTTCCATCGCTTCCCGTGAAAATCGCACTTATCTCGACAGCTAAAGGATACTCATCAGACATTGTTGGTGGCGCGATCATAAAATGAACTATATCGTTCTCGGAGCAGATTTTTAACCACATTCTGTCAAAATCGTCGTCGGGGGACAATTGAATGTAGCAAACTTCTTTTGTTGCATCCGATTCAATCTTTTCGATCCACCCTGGATTCAATTTCAATGATAGATTTAAAACGTTTATGGTTGTACACACGCGTTTTTCGTAATTATACGGATCCTTTAGCCGAAATCTCACAGTGATGAAGTCCTCGTCCTCCCGCATTCTGGAGAGCACGTATTCCAACTTGGGTCCGGGAGGAAGTTCTACAACCGTTTCGTCCCATCCCGCGGCCACCGGTTGCTTGCACAGCAGGGATCCCTCAGAAGAGTACAATGTGAGGTCCCCGGAAAAGGGAAATGTTTTGACACCACAGAAGCGCACCCCAAGGTGCTCCCCTTGGCCGCCGGTACCCATCGAATACAGTTCCATGGAGGAACATGGGTAATTGAACTCGGGACTCTGGATGCATTCTCCGTGCACTTCTCGACACCAGTGGCTAAAGTTTTCGATTTTCCATTCAATAACATAATGATCCATATCGAGCTGTTTCTTATGAAATGCGACCGAAATGCAGCTGCTTAGTCCGGAGAAAAAAAGCTAAACCGCTCTTCAGTATCTTCTCTCAAAGCGAGCGTGAGGAAGGGGAAATTCCCTCCAGATGTCACCTATCGGGTGATAACGACACTCGGGAGAAAGTCGAGAAGTGCATGCTATTGTATTAGTGATGGGCAGGTAGTATCGATACTTTATTGACAAAACTTTTCTGAGTGAAATTATCTTAAAAATATCTTATCTTTGCATTCGACGCAGCCTGTTTTCATTTTGCACTTTTAAAAATCTTCACTTTTAATCTTATAACTTTGCCCTTTTAACTCAAATCATTTAAATCACTTTTAAATCTTCTGTTGGAGCAAGATTTGAAGACCTAGGACATTCCCGTTCTTTCATTTTTATTTTTTATGGACTGCCTAAGTGCGAGTTCTATGAGAATTGTAGGTCGTTTTAAAACCGAATTTGTACTTAATTTCAAAAAGTTGTTAAAAATTATTCGATACTTGAAAATAATCTATACCTAAAACTATCGGTTCTGCCCGTCACTAACTTCCATTATCTTGTGGTTTTAACGATTACATTGCACAACACTTATTGACGAACCCCGTGTAAAAAAAGAGTATCAATTTCCTATTGATTTTGACGTGCTAAACACGAATATCACTACAAATATTCTTGGTTGGTTCTTGTTTCAGAAATACAAGGTGATTCAGAATTCATCATCAATATTTGGCGGGGAGGTAGGGGGGACCTAGACAAGCATATTTCGAATAGGAATGGGGGGCGCAGCCGCACCGTTAAAGAGCTAGGAGTTTTAGACTAGGAGGAGAGCTACAGTTTTTTGAACATATAAGGGTATGATCATTGAGAATTCCTTCCTCTAGTATAATTTATCTAAATACCACTAAGGGAACTCCATTCTTCGGCTAAAAGATTAATATTGCACGTTTTAAAACTCACCCCATGGTTTAGCAAGTTATCCAATTTCGATCAAATTTATGGTGTAAGTAGTAGGGTGGGTCAAAAATATTTTTTTCACATTTTTCAAGGGGCACAGCGACAAAAGAGTGCCAAATGGTCTCAAACTAACATGTGTAAAATATTATTCGATTATAATAACTCTTTTTGCCTCCGGATTGGCCTCAAAGTTTCGATTAATATAGTAATTTCATGTAAAAATGGACCAACGAAAATCAAGCTTTTACCTCTATTGCACAAATCTGTCATGAATATAAATGTGCACAATGGTATAAAAATCATCATTGAAGACTATAAAATAATTATAAATGGAACCAGAGTTGAAATACTTGAGTTATAATACAACATATTTTGAAATATCTCAATGGTTAGAACTGGCAATCAAAAATTTCTTGCTGGAATCATTAAAATGTGCGAAACCTTTATTGTTGGTTGAGTAGGATGGTAAAAACATTAAATTTTTAATAAAAATGGATATGTCAGAAGGTGGGTACCTTTTTTGGGTTATAAGTTTCAACCCCAAGGAAAACATTTGGATAATAGTTTAAAAATAGGATTTTCTTAAAATTTCTTGGCATATTAGGAATAGTCCATCCCAAGTGTCCCCATATGATTCCCTAATGTCCAAAAATAAATTAAAACCACATTTTAAGAGTCAAATTTTGAAATATTTTCTTAAGAAGAGCGGTAGATCCCCGTTTTCAACATTATCTTCAGTATTATCCAATAATTTTTTAAATAAGCTACATCACTTTTCAAAACTTACTTGTAATTATCCTTAACAGTTAAATTTGCTGTATTTTAACTTTTCGGAACGCATAAGAGAATTCTAAGAAGCTATTTTGAGTCAATCCTCGAAGAAGTATAATTTCATGGGCCTGCGTTTCAGTCAATTGCTATAGCAAAAAATTAGGTAAATCATAACTGAGCGAATCATAACTGATATTGCCTATTACCGAACTATCCATTCGACAATTGTTTCAACATATTTTTGCGATCATATTTGGATCCCAAGACCAGCCAGTGAAATAACTGTCCACTGAATTTCGAAAGCGTGGCATATTTATGAAAAATACAACTTTTTCTATTTAAAAAAATTAAAAATACCGTTTTATACTGACCAAATTTAAGGGAGAATGTATATGAACTACGAATATTTAAAATCTGTACCACTTATAGTCCACTGTTTGTTGGCAAAAAAGAGATTCATATTCTACGGCTCTTGCTAATATGATATAGCATATTATATTGCCACTTTGGCAGTTGTTTTTGTATTAATAATGCATGAAGGTGACTAATGTGATTGAAATTGCTTTTAAATACCCTTATTTGTGAACTTTAAAGAGTTATCGACAAAAAAATTTAATTTATGAAATTAAAAAAAAATATGAAAAATTACATATTTTTGTTCTATTTGCGGCCAATCCGGAGGCAAAAAGAGTTATTATAATGGAATAATACTTTACACATGTTAGTTTGAGACCATTTGGCACCCTTTTCTTGCTGTGCCCGATAGAATTTGTGAGATTTTTTTTCTCCATAGGAAAATGACCCACCCTAGTAAGTAGTAGGATACTGCTTTACCTCATACAATATTTTTTCATTCGTAACACGGGCCTTTTGGCAAAACATCCTTTTGTAACGCTTTCGCACTACATTAGGTCCTAGATCATTAACAATGCGGTAATCTTTAACATTCCTATTCGAAATATGCTTGTCTAGGTCTCCTCTACCACCCCACCATATATTGATGAATTCCGAATCACGCTGTATAAAGGGGCCATCATTAATTTGATTAGCCCTGAAAAATTGCAATTTTTTAAACATTGTTTGCAATAAAATACCCCACCTAGTCCTATTATTCACAGCATCGTTTCCCGAACCCAGTAAGTCACTACGCGGAAGGAGAAAGTAAGTAAACACAAAGCCTGTTGGGTTGATAGGAGGAAATTCAATAAGCGAATTTTGATAAAAAGACACTATTTATACATGGGTTTAACGAAATATTCATGTTTTTAGATTGAAAATCTTTGTTTCACTCGAAATTCATACACTGCGATGAGAACTACTTTGTTGGTTAGTGACGTAGTAGGTTCAACTTAAATTGCTGTCTAGTATAGTAGTTGTACACTGTAAAAAATAAAGCCTTTTTTTTTACAAAAGGTGGTGGATAAAAAAGGAAGGGAGGGAGGTGTCACTATGGGGGGACCTTCCTCAGAGTCTAGGTTGGTGCTCCCCTTTTATCGTTTTGTAACATATCTCCATGTATGGAGACAATTTCTAACTATCACTTTTTGTGTAAATTGTCGTATAAGTTAGTTGGCTATTATAGTATTATTAAATTAATAAGCCCTGATTCGGCTTTTTTAGACCATTTATTCACTGAAATAGTAAAACTGCGGCGTTTTGTATTTTTAAAAGTCTGCATGAAAAGAGAACTCTCCTTTCCACTTAATTCTCCTTTCATTTACCTTGCCTTTCTGGAATTAAATCTGTCCTAGGAATGCCATTGTCATTCCAGCAGATAAGTGGAGGACTGATCAATGGTCACCACTTTTTCAGTTATAGTCGGCTAGACTAGTACTTGCCCTCCTCTCTCTTGCGTTACCATCCTATACCGTGCTGTTGAGTCCAAACAAGGACAAAACCGGTCCACGGTTGGAGGTGAAGCTTGAGAGTTGTGAGTTTACACCTATAATCCGCTTAACCAGCAATAAATGGTGAAATTCTCCTTTCATTTAATTTATTAAGAATTGATATGATATCTTTTTTTTTCAAGTAAAAATTTCCGACAGTCTCTTAATAGTTTTTATCGAAGCTTTTGGTATTGAAAGTCGGATAAGACCTCTTTATGTCGTTTCTCATGATAAAGTATGTACACTGTTGTGATAACAGAATTTCCAATTCAACGGTAAATAATGCATACGCCGTTCTATTTTGAAGATAAAGCAGAGTTAGTGAAGTGTTTTTCTTTTAAAGATTCCCTCCTTTTTTAATATGAAACCGTGCTTGGTAAAAAGTTTAACAGTTGTTTTGAAAAAAAGAAAATGTTGAGATGAGAGTTAAACTACACTACTAAATACAATGTTTTTGATGATATAGCATTTTTTAAATGCTAGATTTACAAGGTGATTATAAAAAATAACACACTCTCAGTTTAAAAGTATCTACACTGTAAAAAAAACTGTAGAAAAACAGAAATTTTCAATAACAGTGACTTTATGTTTACAGAGATATTCTGTCATGTAACATTCCCACCGCACTTCTATTTATTTTATGTAAAAAAACAGCTTCTATCTAGTTTTTTAGCTTATCTGTACTTAAACAGAAACTTACTGCATCGAAAACCAATACAGCTATTGGCAACATTACACTGAATCTTCTTTGGTTCAGTGGTAGCGTGCGTGCTTAGCATGCGGTAGGTCGTGAGTTCTATCCCCGGATATTAATTAATTATAATTATAAATAACTCTACTAAAAGAAGTGTATGCGCACAAGCAGAAAATTACTGAGAGGCAACAGAAAAATCTGTAGCTCACTTGACGGAAAGTTTCTTTTTACAGCATTTACCTGTAGGTAACAGCTTTTTTCTGTTTACAGGATTTTTCGGCCTACAGAAATTTTCTGGCAACTTTTGCTGCCAGAAATTTTCTGTTTTTTTGCAGGATTATTATTTACAGTGTACAGACGAAATTACTGGTAAAAAATCTGAAATTTTAAAGGGGGCATTTTGGGGCAATGGGATTTTTTTCACACAAAAAATATAAAAAATGTTGAATTATATTAAGGCCGCACTCCCAAGCGTCAAAGTTACAAAAAAATTGCGCACTTTCAGCTATAAATCCGAACTTGTGTTTTTTTACTTTCGGGGTCTGAATATTACTTTGTGTCGGGATTTGTTTGGATTTTGAACGTGCAATTAAACATTAATAGGTATACTAGTGCAAATTTGTTTAGTGTACGAATACTTTTTGGACTCACTGTATGCTTTTTGGCTCTTAAACCTTCATAAGCTACTTGTGACGTTATTAAAACTCACCAAAAATCTTCATCTGTTCTCCCGAGGGAACTTCTCTGAATAAAAGTAGCGTAAGTCCGTGGAGCTAAGTGTCAGTTTTAAAAAGGGAATAAGTTCAGAAACAAAGTTTTGAGAAAAGCGAAAAAAACTGTAATGGAAATTTATTCGTATAACCACCAAATTTTAACTTCAAATTCAGAATCCTTTTTAAGAATAGAGGGCAATCATTAAAAAACATACAAGCATATTCACAAAATTATTGTGCAGGTAAAAAATCATGGATTTGTTCCCATTTTTTAGACGTATGAATGTCTGCTGAAGAAAATCTAAAAAAACCCACTAAAATTGAAAATGAGAACAATAAATATTTCTGCTTACTTTACAACAAATAAGTAAGAAATAGATTATATTCATATTCCACTAACTAAGTTTTTTTGAGTTATTGCAGAAAATTCTTAATAAAGATGCCGATTAGGGTTATGATTCAACGATTCTGATACTTTTTTTTCTATATTCAAAAGCCTGATATTGAATTCGATGAACTTTTGTCCATTTTATGACATTAATTTCTTTGTATTGAGAAAAAAAAACCTTGCGTACCTAACATCATTTCACTTTCTCATACAACAATCAAACATCACCTAACTTAATACTTTCAGACCTTAAAATGCTTTTGCAAATACTGGATACAGAAACCATCAGTCCATTGATGTGCCCATCTCCAGTTTTGTGGCCGAGTGGCCTGCTATGCTAATGGAACATCCGTAAAAGCGACAAATTCCTAAATACTGCTAAACCAACGATAGTAAAAGGGTCGCGTAATTTTTACAGACTTTGCGCGTCCGATAGTTGGGTAATACCTCGTTCGCACTGCCGCTAAAGTACCCTTAAAACATATCGCACTTAAACTTAAAGTGTGTTTTCTTAAAACGGCGTTCGCACTGGCAAAGGGTGATTGAGCACTTAATTGTGGAAATCTAAGAAATATTTAATTTATTATTATATAACTTAAAACTAATAAATATAATCACCAACTTTTTTTTAAAAAATGCAAGTAAAAATGTAAAAATACATAAATAATTATTAATTGACCGACGATTTAAGAAAACTATTTCTGAATTTCAAATAAAAACAAGACAAGCTGACTGGATTGTAGTGGGATAAATTGGATCATATCAAGGTAAATAAACTAAATTTTTTTATTAAACTAAATTTAATCAGTTTTTGGTCCATTGTTTTCCATATTTTGATGTACTTTTATTTTACCAACTGGGTCTTTTTGCCTTAAAAATCTAAAATATTTGGATACAATGGATATATTAGTTTGGCATAGCAGAACACGAAATAAATTTTATCATATTCATAACAAGAATGTTCTGAAAAGATTTCTTGATTGAATTTTTGTTTAATATTTTGATTTCTTTTTATCAGCAGCTGTTTTTAATTACATTTATACTATTAAGTAATTAAAAGCAATGAGCGGATATATTGAAGTACAGCATTGTTTAGCTCACGGTTCAATTTTTGATGGGCTTTTTTGTGTTAAATTATTGTACTAATTCAAAGAACTTAATAACCTATAAATATGTTCGTAATTGTGTCCAGTTTAAACTGTTTTAAAAGTGTCCTTGGTCTTTATTTGAAGAAAAATCACCGAAAATAAATTTTTCCCATCCTGGGAAACATTTTGCGCCGCCATCTTTGTTGATTAAGGGTGATTTTCAAACACCCTTAAAATATGGGGCGATTTTGTTATTCCTAAAGTGTGTTTCTATGGCAACTAAGTGCGAAATGAGAATAGAGGGTCTTTTTTCTGCCAGTGCGAACGGGGTATAACGGCTCTATTGTAACAAAATAACGGGTTTTTTTAACATGTGGTTGCGTGCGTTTATGTGAAACATATTGAAGAAAGATTTGAGCTATTTGTAAAACGTATGTGAAAACTTCCTTATACTTTAATATTATGAATATTTCTAAAATGGTTGAGAATGCAATGGGGTTGGCCTGGAACATCTGCTTCAGTTGAGATTTCTTTCAATCATGGGATGTTTTTAAAGGGTTCGATTAATTACATAATACATTATCTCAGGTATCGCATAGACGTAGAAAGACAATGAGGAAGTTGCATGATTTTTTAATCGATTCTTCATGCAAAAATAAGCAACTACCCGAAATTTGAGGCCGATCGAGGAATTTTTTATAGCAAAAAAATTTAACAAAATCCCCTTTTTCAAAGCGTGTGAAAACGCTAAGAGTTTGGGATGTGACGTTATGGTACGGTGACCATTGTTGGAAAGCAATGGAGTTGATGGTATGATTGTTGATTTCGTCGTACGGTGTTTTCACCAAAGCGTTTTCAGTTACGTGTTTTTTTCTCAACTTTTAAATTAAAATATTTAATTACTTGTACATTTTTTTTTGAAAAATTGTGACTAGATATTTCATTTTACCTTACAAAAAACCATAAAGAACACTTGTTTGTTTTTGAAAATCTGACACATGCAACTTCCTTATTCTCCTAGGAGTCCTAGTTTATAAATAATATCGATATTCCACCCATCAAAATTAACAACCCCGAAATATCGATCTCGCCCAAATATCGATCTTGCCACTCAACTACAAATGAGTAACACGTTATCCACAAAAGGGTGCTCGATGGAATCTCATCGTTGTTCACGGCATTGTTCGAATGGCATTCTCTAAGGACCCAGGAGGGATACCTTATTATTTCTCTTCTGCGCCAGATGCCTCCAAAGAAAGCCTAATGTTGGCCAAGTATTATTGGAGCTATAGTTATCGTTGAGGAGGTACGTAGAGGCATTATACGCGTTGAGAGGTCTTTGGAGTGTATCCGACATGGTTTGGGTGGCAAAACTTACTTATTTTAATTATACTCTGTTCATTTTGAGCTGGCGCCTGAGAATATTTTCTTCCCCCAACCACCGAATCGGTAACCATGGCAACTTATCAACTTCACGGTGAAGCAGAAGAAGGCTTACTTCGCTAAAAAAATGAACAAAATGAACTTTGAAATCTATTATGTAATGTTTTTTCTTTGGGGCGCGCTCTTTAGATGAAATCTAAAGGTTCTTGAAAAGAATTAAAACAAAATTTTTCAGGGGCAAAATTCCAAAATTTTTATGAAGGAAGACCAACCCCACAGACTCCCAGTTTCACTTGAGATTCCCATTGTAGACACAATTTTGAAATCCAAGGCAACAAAGTTAAAATCCTACCTCTAAGTCCTCTAAAACTTAAGCTCGTAAGAGAAGGTATCTTAGAGGTAATGTTAAATCAACCCCTCTCCAGGAAACAAAAAAGCACAATTTTCCAAAAAAGTGTTTTTGTTTTCAATTTTTTTCACATTTTAGAGAATTTCCTAATATATAGCACCATGTGGGGTCACCAAACTGAAGTTCCCTCTATTTCTAACCCACCCTTACGCGTAGATATCACAAAAGTTTCTCTTTCTTATCCGAATTCGATTGCCACCCCTCCTCGCTCGGGACGACTTCTTTTATAGTTTTCAAAATGGTACGTATTTCGAATTCCGCGCAGTCTGCAAGATTTTTATCGCCGATTTGTCTCCTTCACGACATTGTTTTTGTCGTCATCATATTATCGGGTCAGTAGGGATAAGGCCTTATCTCTGCTTGAGTGGAATCGTTCAGAAGATGACACTGGTGAAATTTTGAGGTACGGTTGTTTATATACTTATGAGCTGAGAATAGATTGTTTTTATCTTTGAAGTGTATGAAAGTGAAGCTCTACTAAATTATGACGTTTCTTTTCGGTGACGTCACGGGTTGACGTAAGAAGACTCCGCACTCTTTTCAGATACCTATAGATAACGAGAAATCGACGTCTATACTCGACTGCGTTTGTTTGTTTGTACTTATGGGCTGAGAACAGACTGTTTTTTTATCTTTGGATTTATGTTCAAGTGAAGCTAGGTAAAAAATAGATGAGATAATAAAAAGATTCAAGTCTGTTGAAAACTCTGTAACTTAATGCGTCAGCGCAAACTCTTATGCCTGCATCTAGAGATCGTTTTCCCGTTGATTGTCAAAACGAAAGATTTACGAGAAGGAGGTCCGATAATTGACCTCAGCTAACCACACAAAAGGAAGGTGATATTATCAATGCTCCTAATCTCCCCCCGAATGCCCCAAAGGAGTCTGATCGTTTTGTGTGGTTAGCTGAGGTCAATTAGGGGAAAAAAATGTTCCCCTGCTCATAAATCTTTCGTTTTGACAATCAACGGGAAAACGATCTCTAGATGCAGCCTATGATACCAACGACCAGCGAACAAAAGAGGTCCCCTCCTCAAAGAGGATTACCATCTCCCCCGAATGCTCACACAAAGAGATGGGGTGATATCCACTGCCCGATGATTGACGGTCGTTTGTATAGTAAAAGTTTGCTCTGACCCTATGGCGGCAGTTAGAGATCGTCTCCCCGTTGATTGTCAAAACGAAAAATTCATGAGCAGGGTAGCATCTTTTGTCCGCTAATTGACCTAAGCTAACCACACAAAGCGACCAGGCTCCTTCGGGCATTCGGGGGAGATTAGGAGCATTGATCATATCGCCTTGGTTAGCTTAGGTCAATTAGCGGACAAAAGATGCTCCCCTCCTCATAAATCTTTCGTTTTGACAATCAACGGGGAAACGATCTCTAGATGCACCCAAAGCGTCAGCGCAAACTCTTATGATACCAACAACCAGCGAACAAAAGAGTTCCCCTCTTGGACAGTGATTGTCATTTCGCCCGAATGCTCACACAAAGAGATGGGGGAGATATACACTGCCTGTTGATTGACGGTCGTTGGTATCATAAAAGTTTGCACTGACACATAGGGTGCATCTAGAGATCATTTCCCCGTTGATTGTCAAAACGAAAGATTTACGAGGAGGGGAGCATCTTTTGTCCGCTAATTAACCTCAGCTAACCACACAAAACGACCAGGCTCCTTCAGGCATTCGGGGGAGATTAGGAGCATTGATAATATCGCCTTCTTTTTGTGTGGTTAGCTGAGGTCAATTAGCGGACCTCCTTCTCGTAAATCTTTCGTTTTGACAATCAACGGAGAAACGATCTCTAGATGCAATCAAAGCGTCAGCGCAAACTCTTATGATACCAACGACCAGCGAACAAAAGTGGTCCCCTCCTAAAGGAGATTGCCATCTCTCTTGAATGCTCACACAAAGAGATGGGGGAGATATCCACTGCCCGTTGATTGACGGTCGTTGGTAAAAAAGTTAGCGCTGACCCTATGGGTGCATCTAGAGATTTTTACCCCGACGATTGTCAAGAGCAAAAGATTTATGAGGAGGGGAACATCTTTTGTTCGATAATTCACCTCAGCTAACCACACAAAAGGAAGAGAATATTATCAAATATCAATGCTCCTAATTCCCCCGAATGCCCGAAGGAGTCTCGTCGTTTTGTGTGGTTAGCTGAGGTCAATTATCGAACAAAAGATGTTCCCCTCCTCATAAATCTTTTGCTCTTGACAATCGTCGGGGTAAAAATCTCTAGATGCACCCATAGGGTGCGTCTAGAGTTTTACGATGGGCTGTTTTATTGTCCCGCTTACTTGGTGGGGTCAATTACCGAACAAAAGAATTCCCTTTTTCTGGAAAAGAGATCGGACAGAGTCTAATCTCCCCTGACTGCCAGAAAAAGGGTTTTCGTGCTGGTTGTAATTTAAAAAAAAAGAGTCGGATTTCAAAAGAAATTTCTGTGGGAGAACTCCCATACCCCCTCTAAAATTTTGAAGTCTGTTTTTCCCTGGGAAATTCACTGCAAGGTTCAAATTCACTGCAACAAGAAGAAGTTCTCCCTGGTTTCAATAAAAATTTCTGTCAAAATCTCAAAAAAATTCTTGAGGAGGATCCTCAAGCCTGCCTCTAAATTTAGACTTCTAATTATCACTATTTACCATTTTTTCTCTTGAAAATTACACTCCAACATATAGGGTGGGTTGGGGTAAAATGGGTCAATTTTAAGGTACCTTCACATTCTAAGTTTTATTTCATCAAAACTATTACTTTTTAATGATTTCTTTCAATTGGATATTGACACTACAATCCTTGAGAACATTTTCATCTAATTTTATCAAATATTTTTTAGTTATAAGTTGGTTAAACTTAGCATCAAAAGTAATGACCTATTTTACCCCAATGTGGGGTAAAATGGGTCTCATTGCAAAAAGATGTCAAAAATATATTTATTACTAAATATACATGAAAGTAAGAAAAAAGGCAATCGGCTAAGTCGTTTTTATCTGAAAAAATTTGTTTTAAGTTGCACTTTAATGAAATTGTAAAAGTCCAAAGTTAATGAACACTGTTCAAATTTAGCAATTAAAATACTTCGTTTGGATAAAAAAATGAACTTGTATGACAGTTCAATGTATATTTGAAGGAAATAAGTTAAAAAATTGTTTTACTTAATACAGAAGGCCTCCTAACTATGACCCATTTTACCCCAAGTACAAAATATTGTTATAAAAGATAAAATGTTTTATATTTTTCTAAGCTGATTGGCTTGAAATGTCTCTCAGACTTTCTTTTATGGAAAAATATTACAAAAGTCTGCTGTAATTTATTACAATATATAGATATTTTGGAAGTTAGTAAACCCTGTTTTTTCGATGACATCATTTACGGTTCAAATTAAAAATTTTTTCAGTCCTCAAAATCATAAATATTAATTTTTGACAGTCGAAAAATATTGCGAACAGATAAAAGATTATAATACAAAAAAATGAGCGAAAATTTTTCAATTTAAATTTGATTTATATCGAGTTAATTAAAACTGACCCACTTTACCCCAACCCACCCTACCAATTCTTGTTCGTCTTGATGTGACCCTACCTCCCCTAGAAGACCTGAAACACTTATCTCAAACACCCCGTATAATAAAGTTCCAGAGCAATGCCGACAGATCAATATAATCGTCACCAAAATACCCAAACTCGTCCGAAGTAAGTCCGAATGAAGCTATTTTTCGGGAATGTCCAGTTCGGGTCATCAGCGGTTCAATTATTATTTGTGAAATTGAACCGAATGCCATCAGAGAGTCGTTTTTGCTCTTCTGCCCTCGGTAATCACCCCTCAAAGAATTCCCTTTCTAACACAGGGAAAAGTTTTATCGGAAATAGGGGGCTATAAGGGGCTGACGATCCCATGTTTTCTGGTTTTAATTTCATAGAATAATTTATTTATTTAAAACTGCAGCCCATCAAAGAGCCTAGCAGGGGGTTACAAAACAAGAAAAAACAATTCAAAGAAAATCTATACACGCACACAAGAAAACAAGGCCAATAAACACACCAAAAGAGCAAAGATACAAAATATAAATATTCTTTAAGTTTAGAAACAAAAAAGAACTAGTAAATATAATAATAAATAAAAGAATTAGAGACAAGATATAAGGTTTTCGTTTTTATGTTACATTTTAACACTAAAAAAACGTCAGTCTCAAAACTGAGTAAAAAAAGTACTCAAACTGGCTCCGGCGATCCAAATGCACTCAAATTTGAAAACATACACGTACTCATTTCTGAAAATGTGCATACTCAAAAATGAAACATTTTTAGCTTGAACTACTCAATAATGAGCTCATCATGTTTGGAGCCTGGATCAGAGCCAGTTTGAGTACTTTTTACTTAGTTTTTTTGATTGTCGTTTTAAGAGTGAAGATATTTAATTTGAATGTTCACTAGGCATCCACAAAGATGATACGCAATAGCAATAATGCAATAAAGTGACACGGTTTGGTAGTAGCCCTTTGATTGGATAAATTAAGTTTAAAAGGGGATCAAGGCCTCTCTTTCTTTTCTTCCTTTCTCATCTACATTACACAATTTGTTCTAATTTCTCATCTCTTGATGCGAGAGGAACTAAGATAGGAAATGGTATGGATTAGCAGCGCCATCTAGTGAAGAGAGTGGAGACATGGTCAATTCTTTTTCGGTTTCTCTACCTGGGGATTCAATGAGAGGGATGGTAGGATTTTTAGTGTGCATTCCTACCGTAATACTCAAATACTCATTGATTAAAACATAGTTTTTTTCCTGTTCATACTAATTCATACAGGATTCGTCAAATTTTCGTCATGTGTGGCTAAATTTAGTTTATACTTCTAGTTGCAGTTAATGTAAACTTGATGAATGGATAGTTGCAGTCAAATTTTTTTTAATCTTAATGTATTCAGAATGGCTTTAAACCGCCAAAAACATTTTAATTCACCTTTCTTAGTCCTAAATTTTAAGTTATTTTCAATTAAAAATAGCTTCTTTTCTATCTGAGCTGAAACAGCTTGTGCCGTCAAATGTGCCTTGTTTGTTGTTGAACAATCATTCCGCTTTAGGATATTAGGAATTTTAGGATATTAGGTGCACAGAATGACAGTGAAGTAAATTGAATAAATTAGGTATATAAATTAGGGGCGTTTCTTAGTTTGACAGATTCCTAAATAAAATATTCATTTAAATTTACCTTAAGGAGCAACCCCAAAAATACCTTCTGTAGTATATCCACATAGGAACTAAACAGGTGCCGTTAAAAAACACTTGGAATCACTCGAAACTATCTGGAGCCTGTGGCGCTTATAGAAATTTATTTCGGGAGGACCAAATTTTCTCTAAAAATTGCAGCTAGATTTTTGCATCGGGAAAAAGTACACCCAAATCTTCCTCTTATGCCCCCATGCATATTTAATTGGTTCAATGCATAAATTAAAAAATATTTTTTGTTAGGATTTGCACCTGACTGAACTAATATCCTGAACAAGTTGTGAACAATAGAGTTCCTAGTACTAAAGGGGGACTGGGGGTCCTCCCCCAGAAAATTTTTTGGAAACACGACTCTAATTAACAGACTTTAACGTGTTTTGGTACACTTTGTCCAAATTTGGGGGGCCTAAACTTACCCTAAAACTTTAACTTTTGACTAAAAAAATTCTTGCGGACCACAAAATTATTTCAAAACGGGCCGCGGTTTGACAAAGCCTGATCTAAGAGGTATATGGGGGTCGGGGGTTCTCCCCCGAAAAAATTTTGAATTTTAGTGTGCTAAAAAGTGTTTTGAAGCTACTTTTTGGAGATTTTTCAGAGAGCTTCGCGGGCCGCACAAAATGACCCGGAGGGCCGCATGCGGCCCGCGGGCCGCGGGTTGGCCATGCCTGGCCTAGTGCTTCGTTGAAAATGGTGTTTTCCCACAATTCGCCCAAATTTCCAAGAGGAACTTGTGTCGTTACACTGTTAGGCACTTTATGTAATAAAACATCTCGTATTTAACCGAAAATATTTTTTGGGAAAAGACGAGCAATATTTTTGGAATCAGGAGAGAATTTTTAATAATTTAAAATTGAATATATAGAATTTTAAGAGAAGCTGCTGCAATTCTCCATTGGTTAAGAGCCGTACAATACTGGAAAACAAATCGACCCAGACCCTATATCTCCGGGACGGCTTGTGATATAAAGAAAAATACGGAATCATTTTTCAGGATTTGAAGTATTCTATATACAGAAAACTTTTCAAGTACTTAGGGGGTCGTCTTCATATTAAACGAATCACCAACTTTCGTTTTTTCCTGTGGAAACCATCAAAAATTATTCCAGATTCTGAAAAAGCACCCTCTAAAACCCCCAAAACCCAAAACCAGTTTTCATGTAATTAGGTCCCCAAATAAAGCCAGGAGTGTAGGTTGAAGTTTGTCGAATTTACATTGAAATCTCGTTTTTTACGTTGAATTCTCGACTTTGATCCTTTTAACCATGAACCCCGCAGGATCAAAATCGAGAATTCAACGAGACGCGATCTCAGCGCCTCTGTCATAAAACATATACCCATTTTTTTATTTTCATTACCGCCTCTGGCCATAGATCTTCTGATCTGATATTATGTGCCTGAAATGATGCCTTTTAAGCAAAGGAATAGTTTCTCTGCGGTGGCGACACTTGAGCGAAACTGCAGTAGCCATGCTGCAACTCAACTCGCTTCGATAAAAAAAATGACGTATAAGATTACCTCTGATCACTTCTCAGTATTTCTTTCGGTTGACTTTATGCAGCTAAAGTATGGTGCTCTGTGCTATCACTAATTTTCTAAAATTGTCTTCATGCCATTATCTTCTCAAATTGGGCGTAGCCGATTTCGGCTGATGTGGATATTGGATTGTAAAAGATTGAAATTTATTCTGTTGGTAAGTTAAGTGTTGATTGTATTGGGACCGTTTCAGTGTTTGTTTTGTGACGCCCGTTTATTTTTACTAAAGCCCTGGATGAAGCTACGTTGCTTTGCTATCCAGGGCTTTAATTTTTACTATTGGTGCGCGTTGATTATTGTAGATTGAGTTTTTAAAATGAAATTGAAAAAGAGTAACAGCTTTAGAAAGCGTCCTCCAGTCGCCATGTTTAACCACAGCTCCCACAGGAACTTGATTTTAAGCGTTGTCAGCATAGAGAATATAATTATTGTAATATACATAGTATTAGTAATAATATATTAGTAATTATATAGAATATAAGAATAGAGAATAATGGTAATTGTATTTTCAAATACAGCACCAATACTCTCTAAAATTCATGTTTAGGATTTGCTTTTCGAAGCACTAACATTCATTGCGGAACCACTTTTATAACAAATTCAAATATAATCAGACAGCCACGAGAAAAACGTCAGAAAAACAAACTTTGAAACAAACTCTGAATGATTGTCACAGATTTGACACTAATCTGTTTGTTTGACTCTACGTTTGACTGGTATACTCAGTTGCAACTTAATTTGAGCTTGTAGAAATATGCTGAGAGCAACCAAAGAAAGTAGTTCCCCGCGAGGTGTCTGAATTTTGAGTGAAATTAAGAGATTCAATTTTGAATAATGATTATTTTTTTTAAATCCACGTTATATTAAGCATATTTACGAACGATTTG
Source organism: Tetragnatha versicolor (assembly GCA_024610705.1). Classification (NCBI taxonomy): domain Eukaryota; kingdom Metazoa; phylum Arthropoda; class Arachnida; order Araneae; family Tetragnathidae; genus Tetragnatha; species Tetragnatha versicolor. The sequence continues at coordinate 2,350,173 of JANDEH010000025.1, read as the reverse complement.
AATGGTGTTAGAGTTGAAGCTTCGTTACAATTTGATGTCCGCGTTTCTTTCAGATTCTTGAGGCCTGGTATAAGAGGCTGGCGCTAAGGAACTTGACTGCCGGAGAGATTTTACGTCGAAACTTCTAAGTACCAGGAAATTAGCCTCACAGAACCTCCTAGTTGATAGACAAGTTACGTCTGGACCAGACTGGTAGGATTTTTTACCTTCTCGCATGTTTGTTACAAATGGCTTGCTTACAATTAATTTACTTAATCTCGGATTAACTTAAATCTCGGACTTAATCTTAACTTAAATCTCGGATTAAAACTTTCTAGTCCTCTAGACGCCATGTTTACTCACAACTCAAATGATGGCTGACAACCATAGATATATAATTATTAATAATTAGTAAATTATCCTAAATTAATAATTGATAAATTATCCTCAGGTCTAACTTAGAATTTTGTCGTAATCATCTGTTTAATATTTAAAAAATATTTTTTTTCATAAAATGTAAATCAGAATAAAACCTTATTTCGGATTGTTTTAAAAACAGTAAAATATTATTATGAATTTGTTTATATGAGCATTTTTAATATCACTAAATGATTAATTAACTTTAGGCAAAATGTTAGACCTTTTAGTAGTATTCTTGGCTGGTATTGAAGTTCATTTTAAAAAATCTTTATACGTGAACGTTACCTTTATTTTAAGTTTAACTTAATTTCCAAAATAAAGCTATTGGTGAATATCTTATTTTTATAAAGTCCATTAAAAGTGACCAACTTTACCCGTCTTTTGAAATTGCTAGAATAGTTAATCTTTACTGTTAAAGTTTTGCAGTACATTTGGCTCAACTGATTTGGTATAATGAGGTATTTGCATAAGTGAAGGATTTGCTTATAGGGATCTCAAAACGTGAGAATACCTCTCATTGTGACGGGAAAATGAATCAATCTGGCATTATTAATAATGGCGATAGTTATCACATTGCCCCATAACATTGATTGGAAAATCTGATTTTGTGAATTTATACCTCTTATATAGGGAATTTTTTTCTTATTGTTTGGAATCAGTAGTAGTATTTTTAGAGAAATGATATATTTGAATGTTTCAAAAATTATTACGAGAAATAATTATAAATTCACATATGGAATTGTTATTATTTAACTTAACTCCAAATTAATTATTTTATTTCAAAAAATCTTACTATACGAAAAGAATTTTAGTTGTAGTATGTTTGCCTGATTTTGAAATTAATTTTAAAAATCCTTGTATAACTTACCTTTAAACTTCTTTTACTGATCTGTACTGTGACAGCTAATTAATACAAAACTCTTCATAAAAATAAGATAATTTAATGGCAAAAAATGAACCATTTAAAAGTATCATTCTCTTATGAAATCTCAATCAAAATTCCGTTTTGACAATATTAGTGTAAAACGGGTTAGCCTCAAGATATTTATTAATATTCTGTATTGGTCATTTTGTAAAGCATAAAAGTGTAGTTATAGATGCTTCAATATTCCAGCTGTTTTATAATTAGAAACACCCAAATAATAATATGGGCCATTCGAACATTGCGTAAGCATCTGGGTGGGAGGTTATTTACTCATTTTTGCTGACAAGGGGTGGCGGGTATGAAAGATGACTACGTTGAGGCATGTAAATTCTTTCGAGGGGGAATTTTTTGTAGCTTGGGGGTGGCGAAATTAATTTAATTAATTAAACTATATACTAACCGACTAGATACTAACCAATTAATTTTTTGATTATTTTTTTCTGTTTAGTCAAAGTTGATTTTCTTTAGGGACTGAGCTTTTAAAACATAATCATTATTAAAAGTTTTGTCGAAAAAAAAACGATAGGTGCAGTTAATTAGCGTAACTTGGAGGAATTTTCCGATTCGGGTTTTTTCTTTGTTGACAAGGGGGAGGGTTCGAAAATCACACGAAAGATGTTTATGGCCTCTTAGTTATTCTATGTATGAGATCGAATGAAAGGTTTAAATTTTGCCATCTAAATTATATTAAGATAGTATTAATATTTTGCCGGCTTACTGGGCCAGTAGTTAGATTAGGACTGCAAAACTGAAACGAAAGCCGCTTTTAACTTGTTGAGGGCCAAATTTTAACATTTTAAACTTACCACGGACCAACAAAAAAAATCTATGCAGTGTTAGATCTTCACGGCTCATAAGATTTGACATTCAGAGCAAATACGAACAGGAAAGAGTAGCTTATAATGTGTGTTCAAAGCATACTTAAATCGTTTGAATTGTACTTTTAATAAAGTTTCTGTTTTATTGACAATTTTAAGGTTTTAATTAAACTTTTTATAAATTTTGTAAAATTCTAAAAAAGATTGTTTGCAAGGATAGTTTTTAGATTGGAAGAAATTCAGTGAAACATTTCCGGAATATTTGTTTTGAAAAACCTTTAAAATGTATTCGTCTTTTGGTTTAAATATTTTAATTTTTAGTATCATTCAAGATTTGCCAGTGTTTTTTTAATCCGAAACCGTACGTCCGGGGGTTCGAATCCGCGTTTAGTCTTTGATTGAATGTGAATGGGGCTGTGGCGGAGAAGTATAGGTGGTAATATCGGAGTGTAAAAAAATGGATCAAAAATAATTCCCAGAATCAGTTCAAAACAAGCCAAATGTATTGCAAAATCTTGCATTTAAATACATTTTATGAGTATTTATTTCGTGATACAAATTCAATCAATCTTCAAAAGTAAATTTTTTACGCAATGAACCCAAAAATGTTACTCGAGTTTAAAATTAGAAAATCTAAGATCAAATAATTAAACTTGCCATTTTTTTTTAGATGAAAATTTTTAACCAATTCAAACTAATACAAAAAACGCTGAGCACCATTCTTGAATAAATATTTCTTATTCTAATAAAGATGAGGGATTTAAGGGTTAAATTTACCCTAGTTAATTGCAATGCAGCTGATAGGGTTAATGTTGATAGTGAAATTTACTAAAATTTTGAGGTATTTAATACCGTTACAAACTAAGTATAGTTATTTTTTTTATTCAAACTTTTATTTTGCTAATGAACAAGTCTACTTTAAGGCACAAAAATCAAAGAAAATTAAATTGGACAATATGAATATGTAAAAGTTACACTTTTTATGTTTACATGGAGTAGAATGTTAGTTAAACAATCGAATCTTCGATCCAGTGATCTCAGTTGTAACTAAAAGGTGTGGTTTCCGTTGATAATTACAGTATATAATGTAAAACATGGGTTAAATGAATGAAAATAAAAGAAAATACTTAACTTTTTTCTTTTCAATTTCATATTTTTGATGGTTTAATGAAACGTTAAAACCAACCTTAATAAATTGTAAGTTTTTATGTACCATGACCTCACAAAATCAGAAACAATAACTTAACAACTATCAAGTTATTTATTTAAGGAACAGTTTCTCGTCACCGCTTAAACTCCATCAGTGTCTTGTGAGGCACTGCACGGCTTCTGTTCGGGGTCATATTGACCCCACATCAGTAAACCTGACCCTTCGGTGTTGCTTTACCTTTCTCTGTCTCTCTGAAATCGGTTAGGGAACTTAAACTTTCTTCATTAGGGATTTAGAAGGCGACGGTGTCAGATCTGCCTCTAGTGTTCGTGGACTTAAAACAGATAGGTATAGGGTGTTAGGGACAAACTGAATTTAATGACAGCTCTCGGTGAAACCCAGTTCGAGAAGAACTTGATTTTTGACTGGCTTATACCCTATTAGAGTTTCTGAAGAAATATGTATAAAATTCAAACATTAAATATCCTCGACACATTCTGGTTTGCAAATTTTTAAATTCAACTAAAACCTTATACTATGCTCAGTAGAAAGTTTATTTAAAAACAGATTTTTGTATTTGTGGCTTATATATGGAGAAACACTACTTTTTACATTTAGCTGGAGATCACCGAGACAACTTTTAGTTTATTTAATTCTTTACCTTAAAATGTTTATAAAATTTAGCTGTTAGTTTTATTTTTTATTTTTATTTTTTTTTCCAATGGGCGGGTACAACTGGACATTATCCATTTACCACTGAAATGCCCTAAGAAGTACCTACTTAGCGTTACCCAGCGAGCACCTGTGGACCGAAGCCACGGAGGTGAGGTACTGTTACCCGCGCCACACACACATTCACTTGCACAACCCCTTTTTACAGAGGAGCCACATTCATTCATCACACTAGGACAGAAATTAACATCCATGCCAAACGGGGATTCGAACCCCGGACGTACGGCTTCGCAGTCAGATACGCTAACCACTCGGCCAGCACGTCGGCTGTTTTATTTTAGTTTTATTTTAGAATGTTTCATTAAAGTTTTACAGGCTGTTTACCTAGTGTTAAAAGTGTTATATATATATACCTGTCTCTAAATAACTGAAGTGTATTTTAGGTTAGTGTACAGAGACTGAGTATATAATTAATTTTAAGTACTACTGTAAAGCTTATAAATTTGAAAAAAGTAATGAATATAAATTTGTAGGCACTGAAAAAATTTCTTGGTGTCCTCTTTACGAGTTAGAACATATTGAGATAGCTCTAACCATTAGTTTTCAATTTTAGCAGTAAACTAAATTTTTCCCATCTTCTACGACAATAATAATGAAATTTATATCATTGAAACAAATTACACTAACATAAGATAAAAATTACAAAATAAAACACATTTATATACAAATTTAAGGAACAAAACAGGAATTAGAATAAATATAAAAATATTACCTTTTTAATTTTCACATACATAAAAATCTTAATAAATGCACGTACGAATATCGGATGTAGTTAAAATAAAATTTCCGTATTTTATTTTCAAGAAACCAGAGCTTTAAAGCTGTTCTAAGAGCTCTAAACTCATGTTTAAGATTCTTTGTTGAGAAGTTGTATTATACAACACAGGTTATCTGCTTTCAAAATGGAAATATTCTCTTCATAAAAATAATTTTTCCCAATAATAGAGTTGTAAATTACAAATACAGGGTTGACATTTTTATTTCAAATTTAGTTCCTTAAAACGTTATCAGTGATACATTTAAAACAGATTACTTTTAAGCGTAGATTAAAATTGCTAAAATGTTAAAACTATTACTGGTAATTTTCAGTATTGAAATTATAAGGGATTATTCTTTAATTGCTTTCACACATAATTTAAGTTTCACTGTTACGGTTTTGGTTATCGTGGACTTTTTACTAAAAATTATTTTTACTAAAAACTTTTTTAACTATCGTTATTTGGAGTGCCTCATTCACTTTTTATTTTTAACTAAATATTTTTTCTAGAAATTTTGTGCAAATAAAAATTCTTTCATGGAAATGCTATGTAGGTACCCATGGCATGAAAGTGAAAGAATTTTTCAAGTTCAAAATTCGCTCAAATTTTGTCATGAAAGTTTACTTCTAAGTTGCAGATACAGTTAAACTGACTACTAACATATCTGAAATGAACTGTGCTACTAGAGTCTCTTATTAAAAAGAAGTTTATAATTTTTATTAGACCTATATTTGAAGGAGTCATAATCATGTTAATTCTTTTTATGTTTCTTTATACAATATTTGATTTAAAATTAATTTCATTCATTAAATAAATCCGTTAATTACATAAATTAATCTAATTTTTTTAAACATAAAATTAATTCCAGAGAACAATCTTTCACATAAATGCCATGCAGGTCGACCCATGGGAATTTAGGTGAAAGAATGTCGCAAATATTCTGGAATAATAATTCATTTATGTTGTCGAGTTGATAATAAGAATAAATTCCTTTAACTTTAGTTATATTTACAATTGAAGAAAAGCAATCCATTAAAAGAAATAATCTCTACCGTAAGGGTGAAACTCGAATATTTTTTAGAACGCTTAAGAATAAATATTATTTCTCGATATTTTTATTTTCTACAAAAAACCGCTCATTTAAACTGAAATTTTAAGCCATAAATATACATTGATGTTAAGAACTAAAACCTCAAAGTGAAATACATATTTTTATTGCATAAAAGTACGTGATTAAGTTATTTATACACTTTTTACAATATTAATACTGCTGACAGTTATTTTTCTAGTTGTAAATTTTTAGTTTCTTAAGTATTCGTTAAATATCTTTAAAATTTCAAAATGGAATTTGTAAACGTTAAATAATTTAAATTGTTTTTAAATATGCAACTTGTTTAAAGCTTTTTCGGGGAGAATATTTTCATTTTGTAATGCAGAGATCTCAATATGTGGAGATGGTAGAAATTTATTACCGATTAAATTTAAATATTTTTTGAAAAATCATCAACATATCAGTATTATAATATTTAACATGTGTTCAATCCATTTTAAGCATGTATCCCTTTTTGCAAAAATGAAGAATTGCAGCATCTCTTAAAATTCCAAATATTAAATTTTAATTTATTAAAAAATCTCTCCAAAAATACGCTTGTCTGTTCCCACAAATTTTTTCAGTTAATTATGACATATTTCAATGCAGAAAGCTTCCAACAATGTGACGTCACATGTGCCTCTTGGAAATGTGGGAAATACCGTTTTCATCGAAACACTAGGCTGTAAAAAAAAATTAGAGCTCAGTCTTTCAAAGCGGGATGATAACAACAAGCGGGAGAAAGGCACATTTGACGTCACAAGCTGTTTCAGCTCAGACAGAAATTAAGATATTTTTAATTGAAAAATATTTAAAATATAGGGCTTTGAAAGGTAAATAAAAAATTTTTTTGGAGGTTTTAAGCCATTCTGAACACATTAGGATTAAAAAAAATTGTGACTGCAATTACCCATTATTGGTGATATTCGACATAATTCCATCCTGAAATAATTGGAAAAAAATTAATATGTATTAATGAAAACAAAGTAAAAGATGGAAAAACCATAGAAATTACAATTTTTTTTTAGCTTTTGGTGAACTAGCATAATATATTCTACACTAAATTCTGTAACTTAACCCAGCTGAAAGCATACACTACAAATTCATTTATTGTCCTTAAAAACAAGGACAAAAAACCCAACTAAACTGCTTAACGTAGATGAAGTAATCCTATGCAAGTGTAATAAACACAATAACAATATACAATACATTTTTTTGCTACCTCAAAAGAACTGTTCCATAATTGGTAATGTAAATAATTGTTTTTGAAAAGTTTTTGCTGGTTATACTGTTTTGAATGTCAAGTTAAAAACAGTTTATGCCAAAATATGAAAATTTTTTGCTCATCATTTCTTTAGTGGGATAATATGGAATTTTTTTGTATATTCCATTAGTTATTCTTATAATAGTAATCGTTACACTATTCGCATTATCCACAGAAAAATTAAATTTAGACACTCGTATAAAAACATAACTATTCGTTTTATGCTAGAACTCTCTAAATTTTAAAAGCTTTAAAATATTTTCACAATCGCAAAGCAAATGTTTTTACGTTGAATAATGTTTTAAACGCTCCAATGTATATTTTACATATTTATTTCATAAAACTTAAATATTCAAGCAATTAAAGAATGATCATAATCTTAAGATAATTTTACACTATATGTATTTATTGATTTAAATACTTAACAGGTTATTTTAATTCTTAATTAACTTTTTAGTTAAAAGTTCAGCTTTTTTTAAGGATGAAAGTTAGTTACTAAGTTCTAATCGATTATTTCTCATTTTAACTTTGACTTTGCTTTTTCAACAAGGTACATTTACTTTAGTTAGTAAAATTATTTTTGTGTTAATATACTTGGCAGTTAACTAAGTTTATAGAGTAATTTATGATTATAAACATTTAACTAATTTTAAGAATATTTTCAATTACTTTAGAACAGGTGATTCGCTAGACTTTAACTTGGTAGTAAATTTTCCTCAAAACCATTTCCATTTTTTCATGCTCCAATAACTTCAAAATCTTTTTTTATTACCAGTTAGCATATAAGTAGCTTAAATGTTAAAACCTAAATTATTTTCAATAACTTCTATGTTAACGTTAATTTTTTAGATCTCAATCTCAATTTTTTAAAGTGAACAAGTTAATTAATTGTTAAATTGTAGTTGAGGATACAACTAATTAATAACTCGTAGTGAAAGCAAACATTCAAATTCGGTTAAATATTTCCTGTATTAAATATTCAAATTTCGAGCTCTCGTTAGGTTCAAAAATATATCATATGCTTTCAACATTTTATGTATATTTCAAGCAAAAGTTCTCAAAGACATAAATTTTAAAAAAATGTATTGAATTATTATTAGTACAGTTTAAAAAATTTAGTATTAAAATGTGTAAAATTTTAGTAAAATTAAATATCAATTACTGGTTCTTAGAATTAAATTTAAGCGTAATATATAAAATTTTTTAAATTAATAATTTTTATACAGGGAGCTTGGAAATTTAGTGTTTCTGAAATAATTTAAAAATTAAATTTATTTATTAAAATATTTTCAAATATTAAATTACCTCAATTTTTAATATGGATCTTATTTTTTTCTCTGCATATAATTTAGTAATAGTTTTTAAATATTTTATTACATGACCAGTAAACATTCCTAAATGGCTATAAAGGTTATATTACAACCGATTAGTAACTTTGGAAAAAACCACCCAACTAAGGCTTCAAAAAGTTTTTTTAAAATAGTTTTTAGTTCATTTTCTTTGACGCCTAGACTAAGTCGTATTACGCGTGCATAAATATAAAAAAAATCTTCAGCAGCTTTGGTTCTAAAGATTAGGTGACCATTGTTTAAAAGGTTTAGAATGATGAAAGCTTGGATTATAGAATATCTTTATTTTTTTCGTCTTTTGAAGCAAGCCATTGGGTTGACAAGCATGTATGGAGGGAAAAGAACCAAATAATTAATGTTTATTTGAAAAGTGTATATCTGTCTTTTTTAAGCCTTTTTTTCTGATAAATCGAAATTTTGAAGTAATCTTAAAATGTTGGAATGCAGCCATGTAAACATAAACTACGTCAAATATAGATGGCAAACTGTGCAAAATAGGATAAAATTGAAAAACGACGTTTCATTTGCACATAATTTATTTAAAGATATTAAAATCAGACATGTTTCGAGGGTATAATGAACCCTCTTCGTCAGTGAGATGACGATGTAAGAAAAAATGTACACATGGCTATCAGTAATATATACAGGAAACAACAAGAAACACAGTTACAGTTAATACAGAAACATATTTAAATTTCAGAGAAAAAAATTTGGATGTCGTGAATCACCATAAAATTTTTCTGTATCTGTATTTTCATAGTTTTCTTTTCAATTTAAATATGTTTCTGTATTAACTGTAACTGTGTTTCTTGTTGTTGCCTGTATATATTACTGATAGCCATGTGTACATTTTTTCTTACATCGTCATCTCACTGACGAAGAGGGTTCATTATACCCTCGAAACCTGTCTGATTTTAATATCTTTAAATAAATTATGTGCAAATGAAACGTCGTTTTTCAATTTTATAAACTACGTATTTTACATACTACTTGTGTTAAAATTACTGATTTGTTTGCCAATGCTATGGTTTTATTTAACATTGTTTTCAGGTTCTTATAGTCTGTTCATTTAGAATAGGCGGCTGAAACAGGATAAAAAACGCCTAATAACGCTCATTACGCAACCTCAGTGACCTATTATTTTACACTATTTTAACTACTTCTGTTTAGGCTGCCTTGTCATTGCACAATAAGAATCTTTCGATGATAATTACAATAGTAACTGTTTCTAATACATTTCGCCTCAGGCGCCTATTCTAAATGAACAGACTATAGTGTGACATAGTTAGGGTTAAGTATTTAATCAATAAAATAAATCATCATAAATCATTTTTAAAAATAATTAATATCTTTTTAGTTAACTATCAATGGTTGAATTCATCACAAATATTTTGGATTTTTGAATATGTGACATTTTCTAGTCTTGGAACAGAGTTTTATGTTCCAGAATTAATTTTGGTTCATGTTGCAATTTAAATATATCTATAAAAAGTTGATCAATCAAAATTAATTGCTAATTAAAGTAATTCGTAATTAAAATTTTAATATCCTAATTCAATTCAGACCGTGCCCTTATTTGCTACTGTAAACAATTGATCCATTTGAAAACAAGTCTTAAAGGTTCCTTCGGTGACTGTTTTCATAGAATCAAAAACACTGTTAATTTCTAAAAAGAAAATATTTTTCAAGGTTTCTTCACTTTTACAACGGTTGCATGACTTAAATTAATTTTTTTTTAAATATTTTAAAGGTGAAAATAATTTTTACCCTTAAAAATTTGCTGTGTACTCATAAGCCCTATATTTATATAAATTTTCGAACAAGTTCGACTTGCGTTGCAATTCCTTCAGACAAATATACATGGAGCCGGCCCATGTGCATTTGGATGAAGGAATTCCCCAAAGTTTTCCCTAAAATTCTCTCAAAAATCAACCAATAAAATTTCAATAATTTATAGCAAATGAGATTATTATGATTGAATATCTTCAATTCAAGACTAATTAATATTTAGACATAATTAATTATTATGATTGAAATTTAAGAAATGGTCATCGCCACAGTAAAAGTGAAGAAACGTTTTACCAAATTAAGAAAACTTTTTATAGTAATTAAATTAATTGTTAGAAGCCCTGTGCCGTATTTAGTAATGCTCAGATTTCTCTTCCCATGTTTGAAAAGATACACAGCTTTTTCTCCCTTCGGGGTCGATAAAATGAGGACCAAGTTCGCTTGGAGAAATAAGGGGATTATGCCTCGGCTTACTTTCTGCTCATGGCCTAACCGGGGGAGGTGGGTTAAACTGGAATTTTAAGCTCTAAAGAGTAGTCTTTCAAGTACCCTCTTCTTTTTGTACATTAGGGGGCATCCATAAGTTACGTGAGGTCAAAAAGAGGGGGGAGGGGTTTGGAAAAATCTTACCAAATCTCACCAAGGGGGGAGGGGGGGTCGATGAAAATCTCACGTCAACATTTTAAGTTCGAAATTAAACGATTTTTTTAAGTTTGAGAAAGGAATAATACCCACAGATAATATACTATGGTGATTTTTAGGCGGAATAATATCCTTTTCCTCAAAATGCTAACGAATTGGATAGAAAATTATTTTTAAAGGTTGTAGGTAAATCTCACTTGGGGGGGAGGGGGGGTCCAGCAAAATCTCACTAAATCTCACCAAGGGGGGAGGGGGGTCCAGATTTTGGAAAAAACACCTCACGTAATTTATGGATGACCCCTTATCAATTGATTTTATAAATTAAGATTTTTGTTCAAATTGCTTTTGCAAAATTGTTGCTTTTTTTTTCAAAATTCTCCCTAAATTAATCAAATTTAAACGATTTGTTTAAACTAATTAGGATTATCTTAAATAAAAAGCGAAACGTGTTTCAGAACTTGCTGTGTTAAAAATGCTATGAGTCACTGTATAACTCTTTTTTTCAATTGTTAATTTGTATCGTTTTTTGTATTAGGATATCTTTCATTGTAAATTGTTATTGCTTGTGATACTTTTGAAAGAATTTAACAACCTTTTATAAGAAGGTAGTTCTACCAACGTATAGTTAGTTATACATGCAATAAACTTGGTAATGTGCAGGGTGTCCCAAAAAAGACTGACACATTACATTTTAAAATTCAATAACTCAAAAACTAAAAAAGATAAAAAATAAGCGGTTTCTTTAATTCTACTCTAAAGACCAAATAATTTTATGACACATATTTTCGTAAATCGTAGTTCAAAAATCCCCCGACAGGTTGGAGCACTATTTTCAATTATCTCCTATGGGGAGATTGATACTTTTATGTCCTGTCGGGGGATTTGGGAACAATGATTTACCAAAATTTGTGTCATAAAATTCTTAGGTCTTATGAGTAGGATTCAATAAACCGCGTATTTTTATCTTTTTTAGTTTTTTAATTAAAAATTTTTTAAATGTGTCAGTCTTTTTTGGGACACTGTGTATTTATTTCTTTACATCCTGAAAGTTGTAATATGTATAAATTGAAAATCTGACACATTTGAAAGAATAAATTTTAATTTTCTTGCATTTATACAACAAAAGTTTTTATACTTAAAATTTTGTATTATAAAAGCTAGCTAATAAGGGATAAAAATGCTAATAAGCCTGTAGAAATGTTAATGAGGTAACTTTAGGTATTTCTTTTTTTTTAAATACTTAAAAGGGAAAGTATTATAATTTAATTTACTTTCAACCACATAGTTTTTTTTGTATTCTTCAGTAAATTGTTAATGTATAGTAAATCATTATATTATATATTTTATTATTTTATATATCGCTAGACATCGTATCTTTGTATCAAATTTTTGGAAAAAGTCTTCTAAATCCATCTTTAAATTTAAAATCTAATTACAGAAGTAATTACTAATTCCTAGGTTTTTCTAAAACTAAACAAATATATATTACAAATCCCTGTTACATTTTCACTATATTTATAACTCATCTGTAAATTTTTCTATCGTATCTAATTTTTGAAAAAAAAACTTTTAAATTTTTTAATCTTAAATGTGTTCTAATTTTAAATTTGACATTGTAAAAGCAGTAATCGTGATTTTACATACTTTATATCTAAAAAATATATAGTTAAAAGATTTTTAAATGAGTAGTGTCAAAACAAAACAGCTTTAGAATGAGTCTTCCAGCCGCCATGTTTACCCACAACTTAAATAATGACTGACAACCATAGAGATTTAATTAATATCATTGTTTTTAAATCCTAAAATAATAATCTACTCATTATAAATTTAGTATCTATTAATAATGATATTAATAATTAGAACTCTTGAGTTGATCAGTCATTATTTGAGTTGTGGGAAAACATGGCGGTTGGAGGACTTTTTCTAAAGTTGTATCGTCAAAAGAAGTTATTTGGCCTTATTCTAGGTTATCTGAAATAATTTCCAGTGAATTGCCCTTTTTTAAAGGGAAAAAGTACTCCTCCCAAATACCATAAGGGGCCCCATGGTATTAGGTTGAGAGTTCAATCAAAATTTCCTACAATGTTAAATTTTCAGTCTTTTAATTTTTAATAAGACGACTACTGCTTATTTAACGTAAAAATTAAAAGTTCATTTAAATTAGGTTAAAAGGGAATGAGTCCTTAACTATGTTAAAAATTAATACTAATGTTTTGAATTGATCTAAGGAATTAAAAATTGAAGTTGTGTGAATGCATTTTTTGTAAGGTGAATTATATTTTGTCTTTTAAATAATTTGAAAACTGCTTTAAACTAGATCACGTAAATGATTAAAAGTTATATTCATTATTCCATCATTGAAAAGCATTTCCTAGTTATGTTATTTAAGGTAACACGAATATATAAAGTTTATTGTGAATTCGTTTCATAGTAAAATACAAGTGTTTTAAAATGAATTATATCTCCTGTGTTATTGCAATCACCTTTTGTAAATTTTAACTGAAATTTGTCTGGTATTGTAAGAAACCTGAAATGGGATGTTTTTATGTAAATAAAAATGGTTTCAATCTTATTTGTTATATATCTAAGCATTTTATTTTGCATGTCCTTTCTTGTTTTTCAGGTGAATTAGTGGTTTTAGTTATTTAGGGTACTTGGTTTGAGCGTTTCGTACTCTACTTAAATACCTTACTTTAAAAATGTTAAATTGAAAGGAAAGGGTTATATTAAAGTCCTCTAAATTTAAAGGATAATTTGTAATTAAAAAAATTAATGGTAGCAAAATATTTCTAACTTATCTTTGAAACATGTGAGCTAAAAATATTAAACATTTCATTTATGAGTTTTGTTAATTTGTCTGAGTAGAAATACACTAGTGTCCAAAAATTAGTTTTCACTTTTAAGAATATTGTAACAAATTTAAGCTCCTTCCATTAAGCTTCCTTGACATAAACTTCACATTAGATTATCCAAGAGGTAGGGTAAACATTTATTTAAAATATGTACTGGATTCTCCAAATATTCGTAGACACTTAATAAGTTGATCAAAAATTTATAGAATCATAATTTGGATATTAGTAATTATATCATATCATAGAAGATCATTTATCACTTATGCCACTTAAAAGTGGCATAACCACAAAATGTTAGTGTATGATGATAATGATTATTTCTTTATTAGGCATGAGTATATTTATTAAGTAATACTTTTTAGCCTGTTTTGATGTGCAAAGAGTTCTCAAACCCCCATTTAGAGATTTGAAATCCATGAGGGGCTTGTTTTTTTACAGAGGAATAAATGAAAATAGATCTCTAGCAACATAGAAAAAATGATTAGTCATGAATGGTTTCTTTAAGGAGACAGTTGGCTTAACCATTTTTGATGAAACTGTCCCTACACAGCAAAGATCTTTGATGGCCAAATAGTTTAAAGAATCTACCCATATACTGTTCGCACAACGATAGTAAAGGGTCACGTGATTTTTACAGACTTTGCATGGCTGATTGTTAGGTAACCGGTGATAGTTGGGGTCTTGCTTCTATATACAAGCAAAAGTATCTTCCATTCTTTCGATCAACTGCCCCTCAACTTCCACCTGTCTTTCCTCCAAAATATGTTTCCAGCGTTGTCAAAATCACCAGACCCTTCTTTTACTATCGTTGGTTTAGCAATATCAGAGATTGCAAATTAGTTTTAAGGAACTCCCACAGAAAAAAAACTTTGTGTAAAAGTGAACCTAAGCATTTTTTTCATAGGTTTAAGGTGTCCCTATAGAAGTAAGTAAGTATAATTATTTATCTTCAGAGATAATTTAATTATAGGGGTCCTTTCACATGAAACTCCTTGGAGATAATAAGCAAGGGTTTAAAATCGTCAGTAACTTGTATCTTGAAAATAATACTGTAGAAGGCGGTAAATAAAGACCATTGAAGAATATAACAGAATTTTAATGCATAGTGAGGAGCCAAAACTAAACTTTTTAAAAATTGTCAATCATGTTAGAGCATTTTCGGTCAAAAAAAAATATTGGCATATATTGCATGGTTATTTTAAATATCTTAGGGTTAGATATTTTTCTGTTTTTGCTAAACAGCCATACGAAACATGACGAAAATGGGGATATCATTTAAAATTTGTTTTATAACTAATTTATGATTATTAAACATAGCCTTCTCACTATTTGTGTAATTTTTGCATTTTTCAAAATAAATTTTATAGTTTTTGTACTAAAATTGAAAGTGTCCCAAGGTAGGCCACTAGTTGGACACCTTGTGACATTAAAATAGGTTGTTAAATTGGTAATTTAACAACTGGTAATTTAACAACAAATTGGTAATTTAACAACAATTAGGCTGTGGGGAGCCTAGTGGTTAAGGCATCGGCTTCGGGATCGGAGGGTCCCGGGTTCGATTCCCGACACCGCTAAAGACCCACCGAGTATATGCGGAGTACGTGCTCGTTAAATCTGTGGGTCCGAAAGTCCTGTGGTCCGTCATGGCGCAGTTTACCATGGGTCCAGGTGTCTGGAGACTATTTCCCTCCCCTTCAGACCCATGGCAAAATTGTGGAGGTGGCGATAGATAGTGGCAGCATCTATCATCTCATGAGGCAGAAGTCGGACTCCTGCCATTTATGGGCCTCACTTTCTCAGGAGCCGCACCCCCTTTGCCTTGAATCCTTGTGGAGCTTGGGTAGTACCAAGTGGCACACGACAACAACAACAACAAATTGGTAATTATGAATTCCCTAAAAAAGATAGTTGGCTAGAAATATTTTTATTAAATACGCAAAGGACTATATTTAATATATTATTAGCTATGTGTTTGAATAAATTCCATTGTATTAAAAAATTTGTTTAGTGAAAAGTGTACCAAGGTGCCCCACTCTCCCCTATAACATTCTATCAGTAAAAATAGTTTTATGTATGGTAATTTTGGTTCAATTCCGTTAAAGGTACCGCTAAATACCGCCATGCTCTTTTGGTCACCCAAAATTAGAAATATTGTTAAATAATTTCAAACTAATAGATTAAAATGTTTAATTAGATCACAAAATAACTGTTTAGTTTATCAATAAAATTCAGAATTTTTTTTAGAAATTTGAATCAATGGCGCTCATAAAAACTTGAATATATTTAGCGGGACATTTAACGGAATTGAACCGTAATTTGATTATACACCTTCATAAGATACTTGCTTGCACAACTCAAACTTACCAAAATCTTCATCTGTTAATTCGAGGGAACTCCTCGGAATAAAAGTGGCTTAAGTCATTTCCATATGTTTTATTTAAACTAATATATTTGATTTTTTAATCAAACTGATTTTTGAGTAAATGTAGATTTTTTTTACTATATTACGATGCCGATGGTGATACAATGGAGAAGATACTTTTAAAGCAGTTTTTAAAGGTCTATTACCGAACTTTTGACAAGAATCGTCAGTTTTAGAAAAAAGGTATGAGTCCAGAAATCAAGTTTAAAGGGAAAACAAATTGAAAAAAACTGTTTAAGTCATGGAAATTTGTTTGCATAACCGACAAATTTTAACTTGAAATTCAGAATAGTTTTTTTTAGAATGGAGAACAATCATCGGAAAAATATAGGGGATACCAGGGATGGATGGGCGGGCAGGGGCGCCCATATTATAAAACTCAGGGGGGGCCCAAGAAAAATTTTAAGTTTTCAGTCAGGTACTTTTTTGTTTCGAGGGGAGGAGGGTTTGGTTCAAAGTTATAGAATTTTTTGTTTCACTCATGTATTGTGCGTAGTATTTTTTAACACCCTCTAATTATAGTTTTTTACCTTAATGTAGAAATCTACTTGTTCCCAATATACCTAGTCGATACTAAAAAGAGGGGGGTCTGGGGGTCCTCCCCCAGAAAATTTTTAAATTTTACTTTTAAGAGTAGAGATTTAACTCATTTGGAACACTTTTGGGCAACAACCTAATAGGATTGTTACCCATGATATGAGTAGAATTCAGGATTCCTAGATTTTGTTACTGGAGTGGTGGATATGACAATGGCTTCAGGGTATGAAATAGTTGGAAACAATTTTCATATTGCTTTTGAATTAGCTTAAAATCTTGATAAAGTATTGAGGTAGTAGAAAATATAAAATAGAATCTTGAATAAAAATTTTTTATTATGGTTAAATGAAGATTTCATGTAAATTTTTCAGATTCAAGGGGGGGCCCGGGCCCCCCTCTGCCCTTATGTATGGGCGCCCATGGGATGGGACACCTTCAATAAATCTTATAAATAAAAATAAAATCAGTTTTTGAGTGTTCCACCAGGTAAATCCACCATGGCTTCATACTTGTTGCTGTTTACTATTTGAGTTGTAAGCTCCTACAAGTTTCTGAATGAAAAAGATGGTTTCACTATAGCAAAAGTAACTTAGTATTACACTTTTCAAAGTGAATTTTCAACAATCTGATTCTTGGTTGCTTTCTTAATGGTTTATATTATTTTCTAAACGGAATAATGTATTCTTTATGAATAAATAGTTGAGTTCAGCCTAAAAGCCACAGTTCTTTTGTAAGAACCTATTTTTTAAAACTGTTGCTACCGGGGTGGGATGGGACTCCATGCCCAATTCCTCTCAATACCTAAATACAAGCTGTTGCAAACAATTATTTAGATACCTTTGTTTTGCAACAGTTTAGTATTGCAGTACAAAACATATTTTTTAGATTAAAGAAGAATTTTAACTATTTTGTATTTTTCACTAAAGTTAGATTTTTGGAAGTAAATATAGGGTAAAATAACTGATGTTTTTGTAATAAATCTTTGAAATGTGTAAAATCCTTCCATCTTTGTGGTTTTTAATCATATATTTAAAATTTAATCATAAGTTTTAATTTTTAAAAAAGTGTTCCATCCCATCCCGGGCCGGGATGGGATGGAACAGTTTTAGACTTATTTTAATTCGTTTATAAATCTAAATTTTATTTACTATCACATTGGTTATATTTTTTAAACATGTAAAATTGTTTCAAGATGTTATTTTGAAAGTTTCAAATTTATACAAGGAAAACGGAATTTTTTAAAAAATATTCTTGGAAGAAATGTCCCATCCCTCCCCGGTCTCCCCTATCAATTCGTATCGTGCAGTTGAAAAAAAAATCAGACTTAATCCTTTTTTAAAACACATGGGATTTATGCTGAAAGAAAATCTTAAAAAAAAATTAATGACAAATTATGTTTCTAATTATAATTCACTACACTTAAATGAGAAATAAAATACACCCATTCATATTCCATACAAATTTTTCCCAATAAAATAACAAGTAGAGCAAATTAATTATTTATTATCAATTAGCTGTTTTACATTTCTGTTACTCCTACACTACCGGATTATCGAAAAGTTATGTGAAACAACATATTCAACATAGGCTTGATCCAGCTGACTTTAATGTCAGTTTACAGCTTTGGAATACACTCATAGTGTTGACATAAAATATTCAAAAGTTATGAATTACATGTTTTTTTAAAAGGTGCTTGAAAAAAAAATGCTGGTAAACTATCGCAGGTCTTCCCTGGATGTTAAATTTACAGTGACAATACCTATACTATACAGGATGTTTCAAAAGTCCGTTTCACAGCTCATATTTGAAACCAACTGCACCTAGTTCCATATATGACCCTAGGAGAGGTGGGTTCCAAATAAAAGCAGCGAAACAGACTTTTGAAACACCCTGAATATTGAAAAACATCACTACATATAAGAAATTAAAATAGCAAATATTTGAAAAACTTCACCTTTGAGAAAATCCTACTGGGGTTCGTGCTTTCTGACAACACTGTCTTTCGTGGCAAAATGAGTCACTGTTTTCACGGCCAGCAAGGGTTCTCTACACATGAAACTCGCCCATTCTTTGGATTTCAAGACATCGTTGAAGTTATCCAGGATGAAGTCGTGCGACGCGGCAATTAGCTCGTCATCTTGGTGTCTGTCCGCGAGAGACAGAATGTCGCACACGTTCGAAATGGACACGTTGTCACACAAGAACTTGGAACAGTCCCTCTTGAGGGAGGGTACCTGGTACTTGTCTGCCGCGTAATACAGCTTGAGGGCTCTGTCACACTGCAGCTCCTCTTCTACAGCCCCGGTGTAGAGGTAGGTCAGGAATAGGGATAGGGTAGAGGGGTCAAGGTCCCCAATGTCCACCGTTCCTGATGATGCTTCCTTCATGTCAGAGGACAGCAGGCGGTCGAGTACAGGGGACCGGGCACTCAGGATAGCCTTGTGGACCGGGAAAGTGACATTGTCGGACTTGAGTTGGAAGTCGGAATGCTTCTGGTCCTGGTAAAGACACATCAGTTCTTTGGATAGTACCGAATCGTCTGGCATGTCGGAAGTGAGGGAAGTCTGGCTTCCGGAATCTTTTGTGAGCACTGCCACCGTGTTAGAAGTGACAGGATCCGTGGAGGTTGCTTTCTCAGACAAGCAGGGAGTGTTATTCAATTCAATGCAGACATTACTGTAATTCCGATTCAAGCAAATGGGACTCTGAATTAAATTTTTCATCTTAAAACACAAAAAGAGTGAAATTTCCTTTCCAATTAAGTCTTTCTTCTGCAGTGGGTCAGGGAATGTCCAAGGACTGTTGTCGCAAAATACATGTTCTTTCTTCCCACAGCTGTCAACGGTTCCGTCGCTTCCCGTCGAACTCACATTCAACTCAACAGCGAAAGGGTATTCGTACTTGATTGGTGGTTTAATCATAAAATGAACTATATCGTTCTTGGAGAATGTATTTAAGTACATTTCATAATTGTAGTAATCTGGTGGAAAAGTAATTTCGCAAACATATTTTGTTTCATCTGATTCAATATCTTCAATCCATCTTGGATTCATTTTCACTGATATTTTTAAAACATTTATGATTGTGCACATGCGTTTTTCACAATAACTCGTATCCTTTATCCGTAATTTCACAGTGATGAAGTCCTCCCTATGGATTCTGGAGAGGACGTCTTCGAACTTGGGTCCTGGAGGAACTTCTAGAACAGCTTTGATCCCATCTGCATTCACCTGTTGCTTGGAGCAGAGCAGGGATCCATCAGATGAGTGAAAAGAGTGCTCTCCAGAAAAGGCTTCCAAGATACGACATAATTGCATCACTAGATGTTCTCCTTGCCCGTCGATACCCTTCGGATACAGTTCCATGTAGTAACTTGGGTAATGGAAATTGGGACTCTTGATGCACTCACCGTGCAATTCCCTACACCAGTGGCTCAAGTTCTCTATCCTCCATTCAATGACATGAAAGCCTGTTTCAGTCTCCATATCTCGAGCGTACAATGCGAGCGAAACGCAGCCGCAACTGTTGTTAGTTCAGTGTAAACTCACAACTCTCAACAAGCGTCACCTCCAACCGTGGACCGGTTTCGTCCTTGTTAGGACTCATCAGCACGGCATAGGAAGGTAACGCAAGAGAGCGGAGGGCAAGTACTAGTCTAACCGACTATAACTGAAAAAGTGGTGACCATTGATCAGTCCTCCACTCATCTGCTGAAATGACACGGCATTCCTAGAACTCCTTCCTATGTTTTTAGTTGTTGTTGTCCGTAGAAACAACTGTTGTTAGTTGAAACCGCCCATCACTAAGCGAGGAAGGGAAAATTCCCTCCCGACGTCACATATTTATCGACTGACAGCGAGACTCGGGCTAAGGTCGCAATTATCGATCCTGCTATCAATGTCGATTTTGTGTAGTCAGGGGTGACCATAAATTGCGTGAGGTGTCTTTTCAAAATTTTGGACCCCTCCCTCCCTCCCCCTTGGTGATATTTTTTTGGACACTCCTTAAAAATTCTCGCGTGATAATTTAATTTTACTAAAACATTTTAGCAAATAGATTTGTGTTCTAAATATTCCTAGATAGCTGCTATCACTGTCAATTTTCCTCGAGATGTCATATTAAGTACACCGGGGGGGAAGCTTCCGTGTTAATGAAGTTTTAAAAAGACCTATTGAATAACACTGTTCTACAAATTCGACCTTCAAAATTTTTTCCTTGATGAAAATAGTCAATTCTTATATATTTTGGGTCTCTGAATACGAAAATCACCATTAATATTCTCAATTGACTCAGGATTTTCGGGGAACAGCCCCTCCCCCTTTTTACGTTTTTCGACGACCTTATAACTTTAAACTCGATTTTCAGGGTCAAAAAGCATTATTTTAGTCTTCAAATTGCTCCCCAGTTAACAAGAAATGTTCAAATTAATAAAATATGATAAATTTATAACAAACTAGCTGTTATACCCGGCCTTGCACGGGTGGGGTGAATAAATTAATTTTTTAAATATTTCTTAAAATACATTTATAATTTTGTAAATTAGCAATTTTACAAATCATCCCGGTATCCCAGGCGCCTCTTTCCTATCCCAGTGTGTTCCCGGTAATCTTATCCCGGTGGTCACGGTAATTTTTCTAATCCCGGCGTTCCCGGTAATTTTCCTATCTCAGTGTTTACGGTAATTTTTATATTCCGGTATTCTGGGTGTCTTTATGGTAAATTTCCTATCCCAGTGTTCTCGCTAATTTTCCAATCCCGGTGTTCTTGTCACTTTTTACAATCCCGATGTTCATGATAATGTTTAATATCTTGGTGCCTTTATAAAATAACCAATTTGTAACCATAGTAAAAAGTCTGGTAAATTAGTAAGTCTAGTGAACAAATTAACAAATTTAAAACCAGTGTTTAAAACTAAACTAAAAGATCTAGTAAATGAAAAAGTCTAGTGATCTGTCTCATTTGAAACAATGTTTTATTTTTAACTCGTTGTATGACTGGTAAAACAGGTTTTCAAACACGGAAAAATAAGTGAAAAAAAGCAGGAAAAACGGGAAAAAAAGAATGAAGGACTGATTTTCTCTTTATAAATTATAGCCCATGTCCTATTCTGATGTATCAGCTACATTATGGTAGAATTTCATTAAAATCCATTCAGTAGTTTTTGCGTGAAAGAGTAACAAACATCCAGACAAACATTCACAATTATAATAGTAGTAGGATGGATAGGGTTAAGGGGTAATTACCTCCCTAAAAATACAAAAAAACAGCTAAAAATTAAAGAGGTTTCTATACGCTATTTTTTCCTCTTATTTTTTACGCAAATCCCGTTTGAAGGGTCCTAACCCTTCCCCAAGGACCCAAATTTGATGACAATATGCAGCAATAATTTTTACTAAAAGCGGTTGAGGTGTTAGCCTCCCAGAAGTCCCCGCGGAAGAGTTCGGAAGACTTCCAGAATCGCGAATTCACTCGCGAGTTCAGGAATTAATATCGATGATTTTGAAAAGATTACAAATGACGTTTTTCTTATATTTTGGGTGTATCCTAAGTAGAAACTCTTCAGTTCTTTAAAAACTGACCGGTTTTCGGGAGTGAGGATTCCATGTTTCAAGATGTTAACAGATGCACGGCTGTGGATAACAATTAGGGGGCATCCCCTTAAAAACTGAGGGTGATGGAGGAAAATGGGTGTCATATTTGAATTCAGCAGATCATTTTACACAAGAATCAGCTGAAATTCAGTAAGTGGCTTCAAATTTTTTTTGTACAGCACAGTTAAACTCTAAGTGCGGCATTGAACCCTTCCGTGGGTGCTCTGGGGGCGCTCTCACCTCAACCGCTTTTAGCAAAATTCATTGCTGCATATTGCCATCAAATTTGGGTCCTTGGGGAAGGGTTAGGACCCTTCAAACGTGAATTGCTCATAAAATAAGAGGAAAATATAGCGTATAAAAACCTCTATAATTTTTAGCTAATTTTTTGCATTCTTAGGGGGTTAACTACCCCTTAAACCTATCCATTTGTTATAAATTTATCATATTTTATTAATTTGAACATTTCTTGTCCCCTGGGGGGCAATTTGAAGATTAAAGCAATGCTTTTTGACCCTGAAAATCGAGTTCAAAGTTATAAAGTCGTTAAAAAACGTGAAAAGGGGGAGGGACTGTTCCCCGAAAATCCTGAGTCAATTGAGAATTTTAATGGTGATTTTCGTATTCAGCGACCCAAAATCTATAAGAAATGACTATTTTCATCAAGGAAATTTTTTCAGTGTAGAACAGTGTAATTAATAGTGTTTCCCAACGTGGGGCACATGACTTACGTGACCAGACGTCCCGTTTTGAACGGGACTGTCCCTTTTTAGAGTTACGAGTCCCGGTGTCCCCGAAATGAATTCTGAGAAGACCCAGTTACAAATTTCAGTTCTAAAGGCGATGTTGATAATTAAGGTGAATATAAAAAAACGTGCCAAGAGTTTCATTCTTACTTAAAATCATCACCAGCTTTATTAAAGCAAATTTGTTCCTCTGATAAATATAACTAAACGTTTCGGGGGAAAATTTTTAATTCGTAACTTTTAAGCTAACTAACTTTTTCTGAATAAATAACTTTTAAAAAGTGTTTTTTTATTTACTACCTGTTAATTAACCTAAATAAACCAATGTCCCGTTTTGAGTAAAAAAATAAATGGTCACATTACACATGACCCACAGGGGGGCAATAGGATTTTCTAGGGAGGCAATTTGAAAATTTTCAACCAAATTGCCCCCAGATTCCTGATTGAACCTTGGATAACCAGGTTCTATTTTCTTTCCCAGAAGGATTTTCGAGAAAAAGACAGAGGATACGGAAAATTTAGGAAGGCTTTGGTGGGGCATGGGCCAAAAAAAAGTTTGGGAAACACAGATTTAGACACAACTATTTTCGAACATCCTAATAATATTTACCCTCTGAATTAAAATATTATATATAGTAGCAAATGTTTTTGTCCAATTATACCTCTCCCTTTTAAAAAAACTCAACTATAAAATCATTTTAACATAATTTTTTAAAAACTTAGCTCTGTTGCAAAAAAAACCTGCATACAAATAAATAACTAAAAACAAATGAGTAAATGCATTCTAGCGCTCCATTTTCGGCAATCAACTTAGTTTTTTTACAGTTATCGTATACATGCATTAAACCCACTAAAAAAAGCAATTTGAAAAATATCGAGGGCGAGTGGCCTTCAAGAATATATACTTTAGATCCGTGTACCACCTTGAGCTTCCCCACTTTACTAATATTTAATTTTAAGTATTCTTTCTCAGCTGGGTGATTTTTTAAACCTTGCTGGAAAATGATGTGGCTAGTTTTTGGTAAAAATAATTTTTCATAGGTCTAAAGTTCGTTTTTGAAGCTTGACTCTTATATTATTTCTTCAAAGGTAAGTTAAATAAGTTTCTTCTTTTTTTGGGTATCATTTCGTTTTTCAAGTTAGAAACAAAATGAGATAATTAAGAGGTTCCAACTCCGCGTGTTTTTTCAAATAAGAGATTTTGTACAAAACTCCATTCATTGTACCTAGGGCTATAAGTACATCTATTTAGTATCTAACAAGGGGAGGATCCCAACGTGTCATCACCGATTCGGTTCATTTTTGGTGTGTAAGTAGTGCATGACTAGGACATCAATTTGTGAAAATATTAAGAAGCAACTCTCAAAAGTTTAGGAGAAAATCGCGATTAAAAATTTTAACACGTAGTTATATATCTGAGAAAATTCGTGTCTTGCAAGCAGATCGTGGCAAAGAGGTAAGAGCTGCGACTCCCAATTCAAAGGTCCCGGTTTCGAGCCTCGGTGGGTACCGTAATTTTTATTTCAATTTTCCACACAATTAAGAGCACAGATACGAAGTTAAGTAGTACATACATATTTATATTTATAATTATCAATTTTAAAACATTTTTTAAATATTTTTTCTGGGAAAAAATAAAATATTTTGCTATTTATACTATTTTTATAACTGGATAATATGGAATCTTATTTATAAATATGTAATTATATTTATAACGAAGGTATGGAACGAAAAGGGTAAACACCAAAAAAATCCACATGTTCATATTTTTAAATAATTTTATTTACAATTAATTTATTTTATTTACACGCAAAAAATTCATTTGCATTATTTTTCCCTTGGATTTCACAGCAATCAACAGAATTCAAGAAGCTAAATGTTTATTTTAACAATCAAATCAGACACATAACAAACCCTTTTAGCATAAAAAAATTGCGTACTTTCTTTTGAATAGTTAGGGATAAATTAAGGTTAAACTTCATCTATAAAAATGAAAGCTATTTTTTTTTAATATTTTCATTCCTTGTTTCCCCAAAAAATAATAATTAAATCCAATTTTTTATGATCGTATTGTACATATTATATATTTACCAAAAAAATATTCATAAACAAGAAAACAATTTTAAAATTAGTAATTAAATATTATTCTACTTTTATTTCGTATCTGTACTCTTAATTGTATGGAAAATTAAAATAAAAATTATGGCACACACCGAGGACCAAACCCGGGACCTTTGGATTGGGAGTCGCAGCTCTTACCTCTTTGCCACGATCTGCTTGCACAATACGAATCTTTTCAGATATATAACTAAATGTTAAAATTTTTAATCGCGATTTTCTCCTAAACTTTTGAGAGTTGCTTCTTAATATTTTCACAAATTGATGTCCTAGTCATGCACTACTTGCACACCAAAAATGAACCGAATCGGTGATGACACGTTGGGATCCTCCCCTTGTAAGTAAAAGATTTTAACATCTATATTAGTGGTTCCAAAAGTGGGCTTCGAAGAATTTTAGGGGGGCGTGACGAGGTGATAGAAATGGAGGGTATTAGAGGAAAAGGGGCTGCACAAGCTTTATTTTCAATCTTAAAAATTTTAATAAAATACATAATTTTGTAGTTTTATTCATAAAACCTGTTTTTTTTGTCAGCATGGAAAACGCAAGATTCACCGAACCAACAAGGAACCAGTCTTTTTAGAAACTGTTCTGCAGTTTTTACTATGTATTGACCACGAGTGTAACTTTTATATAAAACCCAACTGATGTGGTGATAGTAAATAAAAATCACCATGGAAACCGAGGGGCCATCCCTCGGTTGTGTCGAGTGTTTTTTCCTATACAGGTTGTCTCAAAGGATATACGAAAATTTCGGTCAATGTAAAAACCGGTCAGCGAAAACCGGTCAATAAAAACTAATTTATTACATGTGTAAAGCTAAATATTTTTTTACCGGATTACTGACCAGTTTTTGTATGGACATGAATTTTCCGTCTCAAAAGGTTGGTGCAATACAATATTTTCACAGGAACTCAATTCCGCAAATGTTAACTGTATCCGCTAGAGGACAATGTGCTCTGGCAAAGGGGTAATGTTTAACTTTATTATTTTAAGGACAAAAAATTATCACACATTCGGGAAAACCACTCCCGAAAATCCTTGCAAACCAAGTATTATAAATTGTACTGGTAATTAGGAGATAAATGAGGAAGTTGCATGATTTTTTTATATTTTTTTAATCGATTCCTCTTGCAAAAATAAACAACTACCCAAAATTTGAGGCCGATCGAGAAATTTTTTGATTGCCAAAAAAATTAACAAAAATCCCCTTTTTAAAAGCGCGCGAAAACGCCAAGAGTTTGGATGTGACGTCATCTTATACTAAACATTGTTGTAAAGCAATGGAGTTGATGGTATGATTGTTGACGTCATCTTATAGTTTAAACAATAAACGTTTTCAGTCACGTGTTTTTTTCTCGACTTTTAAATTAAAATATTTAATTACCTGTACATTTTTTTTGAAAAACTGACTAGATATTTCATTTTACCATACAAAAAACCATACGGAACACTTGTTTGTTTTTGAAAATCTGACACATGCAACTTCCTTATTCACTTTCTTATTAGGAGGTCTGAAAAGTATTAAATTCAAATCTGATGTAAAAAAATTTGATATTTCCTCTGCAAGTTACTGGCAGATTGTAATGACATTTTGCGTGTAG
The DNA here is from genome assembly GCA_024610705.1 of Tetragnatha versicolor. NCBI lineage: Eukaryota > Metazoa > Arthropoda > Arachnida > Araneae > Tetragnathidae > Tetragnatha > Tetragnatha versicolor. Next base: position 2,323,388 of record JANDEH010000025.1, on the reverse strand, counting down.
GGGTTTTCAGGGAAGCTCTTTACGAATATGGGAAAAAAATTCTTAGTTTTGTGTAGAATAAAAAGAAGTTAAACTTCGCTGGTGAACATTGTCCTCTAGGGGACACAGTTATCATTTGCTGACATAAGTTCCTAAGAAAAACTGGTTTGTCATGGAATTGCATACCTGCATGGTGAGTTTTGCACCGACCTTTTGAGAGACCCCGTAGAGGGAGGAATATGTAAGTTAAGAAAAAGAAACTATGGAAACTGTCTTATTTATACTCTATTCATTTCGAATTGGCGCTTGAGAAATAGTGCTTTCCCCCACGCTAGAAGCGTTACCATAGTTACGATCTTCGAGCAGCCAATAGTAAGCCTTCTTCGTCACTTTGACGAGGATAGTTGCTATGGTTACCCATCGGTGGTGGGGGAAGGAAATATTTCTAAGCGCCAGTTCAAAATAAACAGAGTATAGTTTAAAACTTATTGAATCGTCAGGTAGAAGATGGGAATAAGGTCAAAAACCAAGTTTTGAGAAAATCGAAAAAAAAACTGTATAAGTAATGGAATATTCATTGTATAACCATCAAATTTTTACTGTAAATACAGAACCCTATTTAGAAAGGAGAGTAATCACCAAAACAAATAGAAGTACAATAAAAAATATTTAACGGCCAAGAAAAGATGATGGATTTTTACCCTTCTTACACCTTTTTTCTGAAGGAAAATTTAAAAAAAAACATTAAGTTGACATTGAAATTATATTGATTCTTAGTTCACACGACAAAAAGGAGAAATAAGAAGAATAAGACAAATAAAATTCAAAATTATAGTGAAACTGAGTCATTACAGCAGTATCAATGGAGTAAGTGAATATGAATGGAATCAAGCATTCCCTGCATAAAAAATACTTTCAAATTAAAAGTAAATTTTATTTTGTCTTAGTTTACAGTATAAATACAGTCAAGTCCGCTTAATGTGATCGCAATTGTCCGAGACTAAACTGATAACATTATCCGATTGATAACAATAAGCGATCTCATATCAAAAAACAGCAAACAGTGTTACTAGATTGTTTGCTTTAAAATCAAAATCATGTAATCGTAATAAATGTATTTAGAACTCTATTTTTTAACTAGGAAAAATATTAAGACGAAAATATAAGAGTAGTTCAGTTAATAAAGTTAAAATAATCGCTTACTGTGTATTTTTATAGAAAGGTCTCTCTTTTTTCCGCTCCATTATATTCTTCCACTCCAATAAACCTTTTATTATTAATTACATATAAATCCTAGCCCTAATTATTACATACTCTGAATTTCATTAAACAATGGAAAATCCAAATCTCTTATCGGAAACATCTGCAAAGCGTGGATCTTGGTGTTTCTTTAACCAATCACAAGTATGGATTCGGACCCCCCCCCCCCCATAACCGTTTTCTTTCAATATAATCTACGGAATGTTTTATTTTTCTTACCCATACTGAATTTCAGAAAAAAGAAGTGCCAGATGTTCTCATGGAGAAGATTTTTACTTGTAAAAATTGACCTTCAAAATGAAACTCGAACCCAAAAGCGGTCGTTTTAAAGGGGATATGGAAAACTTTTGATAATATTAAGCGGATATATGATTCATAGTTGATCACATTAAACGATGTATTTTACATTAAATTAAATAAGAATGATCGGGACCTGTAAATTTCGATAACATTATCCGATTGATAACATTAACCGTGATCACATTAAGCGGATTCGACTGTAATAGGAAAAGAAAGACTAATTTTAATTCCAAATTAAATTAAAAAATACAATCAAAGAACATCGATTTCACAAATTCAAAGGGCTATATCTGTTGATAGAGGGTATATATTTTACCCTCTTTTCACTCATGCGTTGAGCAAAGCTTGGAGATGTTATTAAGCACAAAAAGTCAATTTGTCCTTTTTTAGACATATTTTCTTCTTCTAAGTGAGGATTCAATTGATAATAGGAAATGGGGGTAGTTTCTGAAGTAATATACTCTTTTAATTACTTTGATATTCTTATAGTAAAGCAGGAATATAAATACAGAAATATTAAAGTTAATAATACATGCTTAAGAAGCATTATACAATGATGTATGAAATAGTGTAACAATGGACTATTTCCTAAAATATTTTCCTTTGAAAATTCCATTTGTCAAAAATCCTTTTAATTTGACAGCAAATCAGATGGGACTAGCTTCCAAACCATAGAGGTCTATATCTAATATAATAAAACTAAGTGTGTGTATATGTGTGTGTATGTGTGTCTTCTATACAAATCCACAGTTTTCTTCCGATCGGGGCCAAACTTGGTATACATACGTAAAACAAACCCAGAAAAAACATAGGCTATGTTTCAAAGTTCTAGAACGACCCCTTGACCCTCTTTTAACCGAATTTATAGCCGAAAACGCTTATTTCTCCATTTCTCTACCAGAGCAGATCTGCTCGACTCACTATTGTTAACGAGATGAAAACCTTCAAAAATTAAATATTTTAACAGGAAAAACTCGATAATTGTCCATTTAAAAACTATATCAGATGTAAAAACACCAAATTAAATTCAAATAATTAATTTTGAAACGTTAGTTTCCCCTATTTTAAGATATTTTCCTTTAAAATTTAAATATTTATGGAAAAGTGTAAATTTTTTTTCATGGAAAACGACTTAAAAATAAAACATTGTTTCAAATGAAGCGGTTCACTAGACTTTTCAATTTACTAGATCTTTTATTATTGTTTCAAATTTGTTATTTTAGTTCACTAGACTCATTAATTTACTAGGAAACATTGCCGAGAACACCGTGAAAAGAAAAATTACCTGGAACATCGGGATAGGAAAATTATCGGGAACATCGGGATAGGAAAATTACCCGGAAAACCGGGAAAAAGGAAAATTACCGGGAACACTGGGAAAGTGGAAAAATATCGGGATCATCGGGATAGAGAAAAATTACCGGAAACACCGGGATAGAGAAAAATTATCGGGAACACCGGGAAAGGGGAAAAATATCTGGAACACCGGGATAGAGAAAAATTACCGGGAACACCGGGATAGAAAAGATTTCCGGGAACCCCAGGATAGGAAAAATGACCGGGAACATCGGGATAGGATTAATTACCGGGAAAACCGGGATTTGAAAACTACTGGGAACACCGGGATAGGAAAGAGGTGCCTGGGATACCAGGTTGATATGTTATATATTGCTTCTTTACAAATTTATAAATGTATTTTAAGAAAACTTAAAAAAATAAACTTATACACTCCATCCGTGCAAGGCCGGGCATATCCGCTAGTAATCTAATATAATAAAGTAAAGTGTGTGTATGTATGTTTGTCTTTTATACAAATCCACAGTTTAATTCCGATCTGCACCAAACTTGGTATACATACGTAAAACAAACCTAGAAAAAACATAGGCTATGTTTCAAAGTTCTAGAACGACCCCTTGACCCTCTTTTAACCGAATTTATAGCCGAAAACGCTTATTTCTTCATTTCTCTACCAGAGCAGATCTGCTCGACTCACTATTGTTAACGAAATGAAAACCTTCAAAAATTAAATATTTTAACAGGAAAAACTCGATAATTGTCCATTTAAAAAGGATTTAAGTTGTGAAAACGCCAAAATAAATATAAATAATTAATTTTGAAACGTTATTTTCCTTTATTTTAAGATATTTTCCTTTAAATTAAAAATATTTATGGAAAAGTGTAATTTTTTTCATGGAAAACGATTTAAAAATAAAACATTGTTTCAAATGAGGCGGTTCACTAGGCTTTTCAATTTACTAGATCATCTATTATTGTTTCAAATTTGTTACTTTGTTCACTAGATTTATTAATTTACTAGATTGGGAACACTGGGATAGGAAAACGTACCGGGAACACCGGGAAAGGAAAAATTACCAGGAACATCGGGAGAGGAAAAATTACCGGGAAAATCGGGATAAGAAAAACTACCGGGATATAAAAAATTACCGGGAACACCGGGATAGGAAAATTACCGGCAACATCGGGATAGGAAAAATTACCGAGATTACAGGGATTTGAAAATTACCGGGAACACTGGGATAGAAAAGAGGCGTCTGGGACACCGGGAGGATTGGTTATTATTTATTTATACCTAATTATAAATGCATTTTAAGAAAACTCAAAATAAAAATATTTATACACTCCACCCGTGCAAGCCCGGGCTACCGAGAACACTGGGATAGGAAAAAATTACCCGGAACACGAAAAATTAAAGAAAAATTACCGGGAACACCGGGATAAGAAAATTACCGGGATAGGAAAAATTACCGAGACCGCCGGGATATGAAAGATGCGCCTGAGATACCGGGATGACTGGTAATTGCTGATTTAAAAAATTATAAATGTATTTTGAGAAAATTTAATTAAAAAAATTATACACTCTACCCGTGCAAGGCCGGGCATATCCGCTAGTGATTCATAAAATAAGTTTTTATACTGCCTTTGTAGCTTGTAAAAAAAATTAATATTAATTTCTGAAAAAGACAAATTTCTATCTCAATCTTCAGAATTCCCAGAGATAAAAAAATTTAAAGAGTTGGAGGTTTACAGTACTTTTTAGCAACTTTTTTCAGGGCCAAATAGGGTTCATCCACAAATTTTATTGGAAACTGTTTTATGTGTGGTGATAGGAATAATTTAAAAAAATTGAATCGCACAGACCCCATAAAAATTTAAATATATCTTAGAAAATTATTTTTTATTAATGTCTGATAAGACAAAAAATTATATTTCAATATCTTCAAATTCACTAAATAATACGATAAAAAGTACAAAAACTTATTTCCTGCATCTCTTCTGAAATAGACTCCCTTGGAGTGGCGAATTGCATAATCTAATTCGTCACCTCATTTAATGAAAATTTAGAAATGGAAGTGTGTGTCTACATGAATATCTCAGAGTAAAGTCTAATGACGATGCACTCAATTTGAAACACTCTGTGTAGAGATTAATAAAAATTGATAAAAACGAAAAATAAAAAAAAACACTATTCGATGTAAGTTTAGATGATTGGAATTACTCTATTTAGTTTACTTCTTGTTGCAATTACGTAAACGTCACATTTGGTAAGAGCTGTGCGATAGACTAGGTTCCAAACTTTAACTTTAAGAATATGAAAATTCAGTTAGACAAAGTGGTAATATATTATCTCAAATTATATAGACTGGTTCAACATTTAAAACCTTGGCTAGTTTACCGGAAGTAGATCAGTTTTAAAACTACACTAACCCTTTATGCCCCAAAATATTTTCTTCATCCTCAACCAAAATGTGTCAAGTTTACGTAACTGCAACTACTAAATTTGGCCTTACATGACGAAAATTGGACGAATTCGGAACTTTGGGAAGTGGGACTTACAAGTCCCGTCGGGACAAAAAGGGTTAAGTAGTTGGGATGAATTTTTACTTCGAAGTGTCTATTTGGACGGCCCAAACGGCCCGTGGCGCAACCGCTGTAGGTCTCGTGGTAACGTAGCAGTCTTGGCGCTTAGTGATAGAACCAATGGAACGCCGGGCCGTGGAAATTAGAGTAGAGTTTAGTTGAAAAAAGGCCGTCCAAATAGACAGTGCCTTTTTACTTACACAGCGACAGAGAAGATACATCCAGGAGAAAAGCCGAGAACCAAACTCGACACCAGGTACAGTGCGTCGACCGGGATGTAAATAATATAACTAGGATTACCCGGTCTCTTAATAAGTAGTTTTAAAATATAAAAAAATCCCAAGAAGCAAAAACGTTTAATATTCGTTTAATTTTCGTCACCTAAGGCCAAATTTCCTTTACTCTTAGTTGCAGTTACGTAAACGTGACATGTTTGGTTTATTCTACTAGAGGTTATCTATGAATAATTTAATAGAGTTGATGAGAGTACTCCCTCGTAATTTTAATACAATCCGTTAAAGCCTCTAATTCCGAGAGTGACGTCAGAGCAAATTCCAACACAGTCACGTGGGGTGGCCTATGCTTCACAAAGAAAGATGATGTTAAAATAAGTTTAAGTTACTGAATCCTCGCTGGAGCAGTGGTAGCGTGCTTGCATAGCATGCAGCAGTTCGTGGGTTCTATCCCCAGTTAATATTATTTTATTAAAATTTAAAAAACAACAGCGAATAATCAATTCCGCAAGCATGCGCATTGTTATCAAAGTCGAGAGTTCGCTCTGACGTCACACTCGGAATTATAAGATTTAACGGATCATATTTTAGTTTCCAAATAGTTTGAGCTGAAGTCATTTCCTTTCCTTAATATATAAAAAATACAACATTTAGATTATTTTTAAATCAGTTTCATTTGGATATTTAAAATTTAGATGAATTAAGTAATGAAGTATATTTAAAATAAATTAAGAAACTTCATATAATTTTATAGACTCAAGTAGATCATCATACAAAATACATACAAAATCATACATTGATCATACAAAATATTTTGAGGTTATGTAAGTTCAACTAAAATCAAACGAAATTTTATCACTCAATTCTTTTACAGTAACAGTTTAATGTCCCTAGTAGCACAGCTCATACCAAACATGTCAAGTTTACGTAAGTGCTACTTGAAGTAAACAGAATTTGGCCATACATGACGAAAATTGTACGAATATTGATGTTTGGGGTGCAACGTTAAAATACGGGAAAGAAAGGGTAATTAAAAAAACATATTTTTTAAATTAAGAAGAATAACGGTAAAAATTAATCTATAAGAATTCACAAAGTAAGCGGTAAATATTAATACAGAGGTAATAAATATTGTTTATAAATAACTCTAGTAGAGAAACAAAAGTCAAGGCGTCCAATGTCAAAAAGTTAAACGTTCGAATCCGAATTATAAACGCAAAATAAGAATTCTAATCCAGACTTTCCAAGATAAACAAAAATTTATCTTTTAGTTTATCAAAAATAATTTTTTTTCTAAATTAATACAGCCAATGCCAACAATTTTATTAATATAATGAGTTAAAACTTTATATACGAGTTTCAAGACAGTGATTCCGTTAGTACGAATAGCTCAGTTGGTAAAGCAAGCAGCCTTCAGGGTCTAGCTGTTGGCAAATATTCGACACGAGTTCGAGCCTGGCTTTAGCAGTTATGTGAATTTATTTATTTTTAGAGTCCTGATAATGGAATGTTAAATACACTATTGGGTGTCTAGGCTGTTGGGCCAGGTGGCTCAGTTGGTTGAGGCGCTCAAACAGCCGAAAAGCCTGGTCATCGCGCTGGGATGGTCTTCAGTTCGAGCCCATCCCCTAGGTCAAAATTCCCGGGGGCCAGTGGTCCGTTTCATTCGGCCTGTGAAGCCGCGATGGGTCAGCTAGAGGGCGTGAGGGTAGGAGTCGGACCACTGGCACGCGCGTTCGGGGGTGTCCGTAAGCAATCCAGTCTTAAGGTTAGTCGTTAGGAGGCGGACAACTCCAGAGATTGGGCAGGGCCAAGTTCCTTCCTCCTCAACACCCGAGTGTCACTGGTCATCGTCGTCGGGGCCGGCCGGCCTGGCTCTGCCGGCGTTTCTTCTCTTGGCCGGCGGAGCCCCCTGCCGGCCGGCTATGGCGACACACGACCAGTGGCACTCGGTGAGAGGACTGAATGAACTTAGCCGAATTTTTTGAAAAAGTCAGCTTCATATAGGTGAACTAACTCCTCGGAGTGTCAGCCCCGGTAGCCCAGTTGGTAAAGGCACGGGTTCTGTGGAGGTTCCCGAAGCTGGCCCTGAATCGACCCAGGTTCTATTCCGAGTCAGCGAATGGAAAATAAAAGAGTGTAAGGCAGCTCTCAGAGGAAGTAGACAGCGACTTGGCTTGGAAGACGACTTAAGTCAGTCATAATATATTGAAGTCTTCCTAAGTAAGTCACATTAAAGTAAATGTAAATACCGTTGTAGCTGTCTATCCTGATAGCCCAGTCGGTAAGGCCTCAGACTCTGTTGAGGTTCAGATGGTTGGCTTTAACAAGCTGCAGGTTCGAATCCAGGTCAGCGAAGGAGAGAAAAACCAGTAATAATGTCTGTGGAGAGGATACTGCGAGTGTTATAGAGACAAGTAGAAGAAGACCAACTTCTCTGTAATGTAATACAAATATTTTTTCCATTAGCATTAGATGGTAACAACCAGTAAGTGAAAGGAAGTCCGAAGCAAACAGCTTAGATGGCTCAGTTGGTAGAGTGATGACTCTGCCGTGATTCCGAAAGCGGTCCTCTGGGAGAGGTAGGTTCGAGCCCTGGGAGTAGAATATATTCTTCTAATCTAACGGAGGTAAGTCACAATAGTGTAAGCTTAATTACCACAGGTGTTGTGCGTCCCAATAGCCTAGTCGGTAAGGCTTCTGACAATTGAGGTCCAGATGGGTGGTCAAAGAAGGCTGCAGGTTCGATTCCGGGTGAGAGAAAAACCATTAATAAAGACCGTTCTGGGGAGAGGATACTACAAGTGTGCTAGAGGGAAGAAAAGGCAAACAGTGTTCTGTGAAAAGAGGGAAAATATTTTTCCATGAGCATTAGATGGTAACAACCAGTAAGTTAAAGGAAGTCCGGTGCAAACAGCTTTGATGGCTTAGTTGGTAGAGCGATGACTCTCTCCGACAGCTGTCCTCTGGGTGAAGGAGGTTCGAGCCCCAGTCGGAAGACAATATTCTTCTGAGCTAACCAAGGGATGTCAGAATACTGTAAGTATAATTACCACAGGTGCTGTGCGTCCCGATAGCCTAGTGGGTAAAGCCTCTGTTCGTTGAGGTCCAGATGGGTGGCTGAGTCAAGCTGCAGGTTCGAGCCCGGAAGACGAAAGCCTGCTGAAGTGGATGTGAACATCCCCTGGAAGGTAGAGGAACTTCTCTATGGCGCCATTCTGAGGTAAGTCACAATGGACTAAGTGAAAATGACTCTGTAGGTGTGAGTCCCGGTAGCCTGGTCGGCAGAGTCCCCGGATTAGGGAGGTCTAGGCTAGTGGCTGATTCCTGACGGAGGTTCGAACCCAGGCGTGGGAGCTGTTAAATAAAGGTAAGTGATATCTCTCGTAACTCACACTGTAATCTCTCTCTCGTCTTCCAACAGGTGTCCGGTGGAAAAGAAGACGTGCGGAAGTGTGCAGATTCTGGATTAGGAGAGGGAGGAAGTTACATGGGCTTCTCTCCAGTGAAGGAAGGTTCGGAGGAAGAGCCTGCAAGTGGAAGGAAAGAACGTCCAGAGGGAGCCCTCTGCTGGGGAAAGGTTGGGGAGGGGGAGTACGTAGGAGGATACAGGGGCCGAGTTCTCTTCCTCGCCACTTCTCTTTTTCTTACTCTTTCTTCCTTTTACGCTTCTCTATTTTCTTCTCTTCTATGTTCTCTTTCTTCTCTTAACTCTCTTCTTGCTCAAAGACCTTCTCTTCTCCCTCTAGAGCGGAAAGAAAAAGAGAAGGACCTAGAGCAAGAAGAGAGGTAAGAGAAGAAGAGAACATAGAAGAGAAGAAAATAGAGAAGCGTAAAGGGAAGAAAGAGTAAGAAAAAAGAGAAGGGAGTAAAACAGAAGTGGCGAGGAAGAGAACTCGGCATCTGCATACTCCTACGTCACCCGCTTCAAGAGAACTTTCCCCACTCCAACCGTACGCTAACAGGTGGCTCCCTCTGGACGATCTTTCCTGGGGAAGACTTCCCTTCCACTTCTCTTCCTCCGAACATTCTTTTACTGGAGAAGTCCAGTTATCGTCCTCCCTCTCCTGTTCCAGAATCTGCACGTCTTCTTTTCCACAGGACACCTGTTGGAAGACGAGATGGATTACAGTGTGATTTACGAGAGATTTTACTTACCTTTATTTAACAGCTCCCACGCCTGGGTTCGAACCTCCGTCAGGAATCTGCCACTAGCCTGTTCCTCCCCGATCCGCCGACGACTCTGCCGACCAGGCTACCGGGACTCACACCTACAGAGGTATTTGCACTAAGTCAATTGTGACTTACCTCAGAATGGCGCCATATAGAAATTCCGCTACCTTCCAAGGGATTTTTACATCCACTTCTCCAGGCCTCCGTCTACCGGGCTCGAACCTGCAGCATGAGCCTGTCACCCATCAGGACCTCAACGATCAAAGGCTTTACCGACTTGGCTATCGGGACGCACAGCACCTGTGGTAATTATACTTACACTATTCTGACATCCCTTGGTTAGCTTAGAAGAATATGGTATTCCGACTGGGGCTCGAACCTACTTCTCCCAGAGGACCGCTGTCAGGGTCTCTACAGAGTCATCGCTCTACCAATTGAGCCATCGAAGCTGTTTGCTCCGGACTTCCTTTCACTTACTGGTTGAAACCATCTATTCCTCATAAAAAATATATTTTCCACTTTTCAGAGAAATTTGCTAGCATTTTATTGCATCTACCACTCTTGCAGTATCCTCTCCCCAGAACAGTTCTTATTAATGGTTTTTCTCTAACCTGTACTCGAACCTGCAGTTTGACTTTGCCCCCCATATGGACCTCAACGATCAGAGGCCTTACCGATTGGGCTATCGGGACGCACAGCGCCTGTGGTAATTATGACTACACTATCGTGACTTACCTTGGCTAGCTTAGAAGAATATTTTCTCACTTCTGGGCTCGACCCTACTTCTCCTATAGGACAGCTGTCGGAGTCTCTACAGAGAGTCATCGCTCTACCAACTGAGCCATCGAAGTTGTTTGCACCGGACTTCCTTTCGCTTACTGGTTGTTACCATCTAATCCACATGGGAAAAAATATTTATATTACTTTACAGAGAAGTTGGTCCTCTTCCACTTGCCTCTATAACACTCGCAGTATACTCTCCACAGACATTATTACTGGTTTTTCGCTCCTTCGCTGACCTGGATTCGAACCTGCAGCTTGTTAAAGCCAACCATCTGAACCTCAACAGGGTCCAAGGCTTCACCGACTGGGCTGTCGGGATATACAACTACATTGGTATTTACACTTACTTTATTGTGACATATTTAGGAAGACTTCAATATATTGAATCTGAGCTAAGTCGTCTTCCAAGACAAGTCGCTGTCTAATTCCTATGACACCTGCCTTATATTCTTTTATTTTCCATTCGCTCACTTGGAATCGAACCTGGGTCGGTTCGAGGCCAGCTGCGGGAACCTCCACAGAACCCGTGGCTTTACCAACTGGGCTACCGGGGCTGACACTCAGATGAGTTGGTTCACCTATATGAAGCTGACTTTTTCAAAAAATTCGGCTAAGTTCATTCAGTCCTCTCACCGAGTGCCACTGGTCGAGTGTCGCCGAAGCCGGCCGGCAGGGGGCTCCGCCGGCCAAGAGAAGAAACGCCGGCAGAGCCAGGCCGACAGGCCCCGACGACGATGACCAGTGACATTCGGGTGTTGAGGAGGAAGGAACTTGGCCCTGCCCAATCTCTGGAGTTGTCCGCCTCCTAACGACTAACCTTAAGACTGGATTGCTTACGGACACCCCCGAACGCGCGTGCCAGTGGTCCGACTCCTAACCTCACGCCCTCTAGCTGACCCAACGCGGCTTCACATGCCGAATGAAACGGACCACTGACCCCCGGAAATTTCAACCTAGGGGATGGGCTCGAACTGAAGACCATCCCAGCGCGCTGACCAGGCTTTTCGGCTGTTTGAGCACCTCAACCAACTGAGCCACCTGGCCCGACAGCTTAGGCATCCAGTAGTGTATTTAACATTCCATTTATTAGGAGACTAAAAATAAATATATTCGCATTACTGCTAAAGCCAGGCTCGAACTCGTATCCAACCTTTGCCAACAGCTAGACTCTGAAGGCTGCTTGCTTTACCAATTGAGCTATTCGTACTAACGGAATCACTGTTTTGAAACTCGTATATAAAGTTTTAAATATTATATAAAAAAAAATTGTCAGCGCATGCTGTATTATTTTTTGAAACGTAATAATTTTAATTCGGAGAAATTTATAGATAAGTTTTTATCGTGGATGTCTGGATTATTATTTTTATTTTGTTTTTATATTTCGGATTCGAACGTTTAACTTTCAGACATTGGACTCCTTGTTTACTCTTCAGTAGAGTTATTTATAAACTATATTTTTTCTCCCTTTATATTAATATTTACCGCTAACTTGATGAATTCTTATAGATAAATTTTAACCTTAGTTTTCTTGATTTAAAAAAATGTTTTTTTTATTTAACCTTACTTTCACGTATTTTAACCCTTTATGGACCAAATTATTTTCCTCATCCAAAATATGTCAAGTTTACGTAACTGCAACTATAAGTAAACTAAATTTGGCCTTACATGACGAAAATTGGACGAATTTGGAACATTGGGAAGTGGGACTTACAAGTCGCGTCGGGACATAAAGGGTTAACGTTACACCCCCAAACGTTCAATATTCGTCATGTATGGCCAAATTCTGTTTACTTCAAGTAGCACTTACGTAAATTCGGCATGTTTCTATGAGCTGTGCTATTAGGGACATTTAACTGTTACTGTAAAAGAATTGAGTGGTCAAATTTGTTTTAGTTTATGTTTCGAATCTCCACATATTTCATGTGTTCTACTTCAGTCTATATAATTATATGAAAATAAATATCTTTATATAGTTCTCCTTACTTAATTCATCTAAATTTTAAATATAAAAATGTCATAAATATTTTAAAAATAGATTTTTTTATATATTCAGGAAAGGTTATGTCTTCAGTCATTTATTTTAGCATTTATTGCTGTTTAGTACTCTCATCAACTGTATTACATTACTCTTAGATAACAACTAGTAGAACAAACCAAACATGCAAAGTTTACGTAACTGCAACAAGAAGTAAACGAAATTTGGCCGTAGGTGACAAAAATTGAACATTTGTGCTTCTTGGGATTTTTATATTTTATACAAATACAAATATTGGCGTGAAGCCCAACTGGGTTGGTAAAATAATTTTTTATACTTTTTATCGTATGATTTTTTGAATTTTAAGGATATTATTTTTTGTCTTATTCAGAAACTAATAAAAAATAATTTTCTAGGATATGAATTTTTTATTTTTATTGGGTCGCCACGATTTAATTTTTCATAATTATTCCTATCACCACATAAAAGTTTCTATTAAAATTTGTGGATGAACCCTATTTTGCCCTGAAAAAGTTTGGTAAAAAGTACTGTAAGTCTCAAACTCCTTAAATTTTTATATCTCAGTGAGTTATGTAGACTGAGATTGAAATTTGTCCTTTTCAGAAACAAATATTGGAAATTTTTCTAATTGGGGTTTTTAAGAGCTACGGGGGCCGTATAAAAAGTTAGTTTCTGTATCATTATATAGACCTCTATGGCTTGGCAGCTAGTCCCCTCTGACTTGCTATCGAATTAGAATGAAATTTTGTGAATGGAATTGTCTAAGGCAGAGAAACCCCTGGTCCAAGGAAATAGCCCATTGTTACACTATTCCATACACCCTGTATAATGCTTCTTAAGCATGTATTATTAGCTTTAATATTTCTGTATTTATATTCCTGCTTTACAATTACAAATTAAGTCGACCAACTATATAGGCGTATATTACTTTAGATCGTACCCCTATTATCAATTGAATCGTTAGTTAGAAGAAGGAAATAAGTCCAAAAAATGACAAATTTACTTTTTGTGCTTAAATACATCTCCAAGCTTTGCTTTATACATTAGTGAAAAGAGGGTGAAAATATCTACCCCCTATAAGCAGATATAGATTCCTTTGAAAGCATATATAGATTCCTTTGAAAGCAGATATAGATTCCTGCTTTACAATTACAAATTAAGTCGACCAACTATATAGGCGTATATTACTTTAGATCGTACCCCTATTATCAATTGAATCGTTAGTTAGAAGAAGGAAATAAGTCCAAAAAATGACAAATTTACTTTTTGTGCTTAATTACATCTCCAAGCTTTGCTTTATACATTAGTGAAAAGAGGGTGAAAATATCTACTTCTATAAGCAGATGTATTATATATTCCTTTGAAAGCAGATATAGATTCCTGCTTTACAATTACAAATTAAGTCGACCAACTATATAGGCGTATATTACTTTAGATCGTACCCCTATTATCAATTGAATCGTTAGTTAGAAGAAGGAAATAAGTCCAAAAATGACAAATTTACTTTTTGTGCTTAAATACATCTCCAAGCTTTGCTTTATACATTAGTGAAAAGAGGGTGAAAATATCTACCCCCTATAAGCAGATATAGATTCCTTTGAAAGCAGATATAGATTCCTTTGAAAGCAGATATAGATTCCTGCTTTACAATTACAAATTAAGTCGACCAACTATATAGGCGTATATTACTTTAGATCGTACCCCTATTATCAATTGAATCGTTAGTTAGAAGAAGGAAATAAGTCCAAAAAATGACAAATTTACTTTTTGTGCTTAAATACATCTCCAAGCTTTGCTTTATACATTAGTGAAAAGAGGGTGAAAATATCTACCCCCTATAAGCAGATAGATTCCTTTGAATTTGAAAAATCGATGTCCTTTCATTGTATTTTTTAAATTTAATTTGGGATTAAGATTAATTCGTCTTTCTTATCCTATTATTTATACTGTAAACTAAGCCAAAATAAAAGTTGCTCTTAATTTAACTTCAAACTTTTTTTATGCAGGGAATACTTGACTCCATTCATATTCAACCCATTGACACTGCTTTATTGACTCGGTTTCGTTATAATTTTGAATTTTATCTGTTTCATTCTTTTCTATTCCTCTTATTTATCCGTTTTGTATTGTAAACTAAGAATAAATAAAATTTCAATGTCAACTTTATATATTTTTAAGATTTTTCTTTAGAAAAATTTCTTAAGGTGTAATAAGGGAATAAGTCCATGAACTTTTCTTAGCCGTTAAATATTTCTTCAATGTATACTTATATTTGTTTTGGTGAATTTTCTGTTTTCTAAATAAAGTTCTGAAATTCCAGTAAAAATTTAGCTGTTATGCAATGAAAATTCCATTACTTATACAGTTTTGTTCCGATTTTCTCAAAACTTGGTTTTTGGACTTATTCCCTTCTACCTACCAGTTTTTTCACTGACCGAAATTTTCAAATATCCTTTGAGACAACCTGTATAGGGTAAAAACACTCGACACAACCGAGGGATGGCCCCTCGGTTTCCATGGTGATTTTTATTTACTATCGTAAAATCAGTTGGGTTTTATATAAAATTACACTTGTGGTCAATAGATAGTAAAACCTGCAGATCAGTTTCGAAAAAGACTGGTTCCTTGTTGGTTCGGTGAAACCTGCTGCTTCCATGCTGAGAAAAAACAGGTTTTATGAGGTATATTTACTACAAAAATGTATATTTTTATACGAATTTGAAAATTGAAAATACAAGCTTGCGCAGTAGGGTGGGTCAAAAATATTTTTTTCACATTTTCCCAGGGGCACAGCGACAAAAGGGTTCCAAATGGTCTCAAACTAACATGTGTAAAATATTATTCGATTATAATAACTCTTTTTGCCTCCGGATTGGCCTCAAAGTTTCGATTAATATAGTAATTTCATGTAAAAATGGACGAACGAAAATCAAGCTTTTACCTCGATTCCACAAATCCGTCATGAATATAAATGTGCACAATGGTATAAAAATCATCATTGAAGACTATAAAATAATTATAAATGAAAACAGAGTTGAAATACTTGAGTTGTAATACAAAATATTTAGAAATACCTCAATGGTAGAATTGGCAATCAAAAATTTCCTCCTGGAATCAGCGAAACCTTTATTGTAGGTTGAGTAGGATGGTAAAAACATTAAATTTTTAATAAAAATGGATTTGTCAGAAGGTGGGTACCTTTTTTGGGTTATAGGTTTCAACCCCAAGAAAAACATTTGGATAATAGTTTGAAAGTTGGGATTTCCTTGAAATTTCTTGGCATATTAGGAATAGTCAGTCCCAAGTGTCCCCATTGATTCCCTAATGTCCAAAAATAAATTAAAACCACATTTTAAGAGTCAAATTTTGAAAAATTTCTTAAGAAGAGCGGTAGATCCCAGTTTCAGCTTAAAGCTCAGTATTACCCCCTAAGTTTTTAAATAAGTTACATTACTTTTCAAAGCTTACTTGTTATTATCCTTAACAGTTAAATTTGCGATATTTAAACTTTTATGAACGCATAAGGGAATGCTAAGAAGCTAATTAGAGTCAATCCTCAAAGAAGTAGAATTTCATAGGCCTGGGTTTCAGTCAATTGCTATAGCAAAAAATTAGGTAAATCATGACTGAGCGAATCATAACTGATAATGCCTATGAACGAACTATCCATTCGACAATTGTTTCAACATATTTTTGTGATCATATTTGGATCCCATGACCAGCCAGCGAAAACTGTCCGCTGAATTTCGAAAGCGAGGCATATTTATGAAAAATACAACTGTTTCTATTTTGAAAAACTAAAAATACCGTTTTATACTGACCAAACTTGAGGGAGAATGTATATGAACTACCAATATTTAAAATCTGTACCACTGACAATCCACTGTTTGTTGGCAAAAAGAGATTCACATTCTACGGCTCTTGTTAATATGATAGCATAATATATTGCCACTTTGGAAGTTGTTTTTGTATTAATAATGCATGAAGGTGACTAATGTGATTAAAATTGATTTTAAATACCCTTATTTGTGAACTTTAAAGAGTTATCAACAAAAAAAAATAATTTATAAAATTTTTAAAAAATATGAAAAATTACATATTTTTGTTCTATTTGAGGCCAATCCGGAGGCAAAAAGAGTTATTATTATGGAATAATATTTTACATATGTTAGTTTGAGACCATTTGGCACCCTTTTCTTGCTGTGCCCGATAGAATTTGTAAAATTTTTTTTTCGCCATAAGAAAATGACCCACCCTATTGCGCAGCCCCTTTTCCTCTAATACCCCTTTTTTCTATCACCTCATCACCGCTCCCCTAAAATGCTTTGAAGCCCTCTTTTGGAACCAATAGTATAGATGTTAAAAACTTCTCTCTAAAATGTGGCAGCATTATATTACTGAATTTCATTCTGTGGCAGCATTAAATTTCCACAAATTGATGTCTTAGTCATGCACTACTCGCACGCCAAAAATGAACCAAAAGGGTAATGACAAATACTGGTCACCTGCATGCAATCCTCAAAACTTGTTTTGAGTTATGAATCTGATATACACAAATCCTCACACTTTTATTTTATTACTTATCATTATTACTTATCACTTTTTTTATTATCATTTTGAATATGAAATTCTAATTGTACTTAAATATATTGAAGCAGATAGTTTTTTTATTACATTTCAAAAATGCTCCAAGTGAATTATGTTAATGTACCTAGGGCTGGTATCTTTTGTACCTAGGGACACTGCATAAAATTTTATCACACTTAAATTTTTGAAATTAAATTTTTCATTTACAGAACTAATCTATGAAAAATCACAAAATTTAAAAATTTGCTCGACTTTACAGTGTGACAAATTGATACCAAATACAAGTTGCATACATAAGCAATTTATTACACAAAACCGACTGAAATGCTTACAGTTCTGTTAATCTGCATTAATGTATACTTCCTGGAGAAAAAAAACTCAATCCCTAATTTATACAATCTCCAATTTAAAAACTTATGATAGAAAGAGAAATATATTGTTATTTAACCTGTTTAACGAACTCTTTAGATAATACTTTTTTTAGATCCTTCTCTGAAACTCAGATTCCTAAATATGTAGAAAAAATATTTAAAAATAACAAAAATAATATATGTTTGATAAAAATAATGTAGAGAGATCCCCTGTTCTATATTATTTCTTTTTCGTTTTGTTTACTACAACACCACAAAATTTTTTGCACGATTTCAAATACACCCTGTTTAACCCTTTATTATATTTTAATACAATTAAAGCATGAAAATAAAACTTGCAGATCACTCAATTGTTGCATTAAATCACACAGAATATGATTGTGGTTGTACTTATATATAGCCAGCCCTAGGTACAATGTATGGAGTTTTGTACAAAATCTCTTATTTAAAAAACAAATGGAGTTGGAACCTCTATCTCTTTTCGTTTATAACTTGAAAAACGAAATAATGCCCAAAAAAAAGAAGAAAATTATTTAACTTACCTTTGAAGAAATAATATAAGAGTCAAGCTTCAAAAAAAGAACTTTAGACCTATGAAAAATTACTTTTACCAAAAACTAGCCACATCATTTTCCTGCAAGGTTTCAAAAATCACCCAGCTGAGAAAGAATACTTAAAATCAAATATTACTTAAGTAAAGTGGGGTAGCTCAAGGTTCACGGATCTAACGTATATATTCTTGAAGGCCACCCTCCCCCCCAATATTTTTCAAATTGCTGTTTTTAGTGGGGTTTTAATGCATATATAAGATAACTGTAAAAAAGGTAATTGCTGAAAATGGAGGGCTAGAATGCAGGTTACTATTAACTCATTTGGTTTTAGTTATTAATTTGTATTCCGGGTTTTTTTGACAACAATAAGTTTTAAAAAATTATTTTAAAACGAAGTGTATATTTGGACGGCCCAAACGGCCCGTGGCGCATGCGCTGTAGGTCTCGTGGTTACGTAGCAGTCTCGGCGCTAAGTGATGGAACCAATGGAACGCCGGGCCGTGGAAATTAGAGTAGAGTTTAGTTGAAAAAAAGGCCGTCCAAATATACAGTGCCTTTTAAAATGGTATTATAGTTGAGTTGGGTTTTTTTTAAAGAGAGGGGTATAGTTGGACAATAGCATTTGCTAGTATATATTGATTCAGAGGGTAAAATTTATTAGGATGTGCTAAACTAGTTGTGTCTAAATCAGTGTTTCCAAACCTTTTTTTTTATCCATGCCCCACCAAAGCCTTCCTAAAATTTCCCATGTCCCACTGTCTTTTTTTTCTCGAAAATCCTTCCGGGAAAGTCAACAGAACCTGATTATCCAAGCCCTACCTGGAGGCAATTTGATGGAAAATTTTCAAATTGCCCCCCCCCACAAAATCCTATTGTGCCTCACGTTGGTAAACACTGGTCTAAATTATTAATTAAGCAATAGGTCTTTTAAAAAGTTTATTATAGCTTCCCTCCGGTGTACTCAATTTGATGATGGGACACCTCGAGGAAAATCTACAGTGATAGCAGCTATATAGGTATATTTAGAACACCAATTTATTTGCTAAAATGTTATAGTAAAAATATCACGTGGACGTGAGAATTTGAGGGGGGGTCCTAAAAATCTCACCAAGGGGAGGGAGGGATTCAAAATTTGTAAAAGACACTTCACCCAATTTATGGTTGTAATGTTATGTTGTTGTCGTCCCATGACTACACAATATCGAGAATGATAGCAGCTATCTAGGATATTCGTGACCTTCGCACGAGTCTCGCTATCAGCCGATAATATGTGACGTCGGGAGGGAATTTTCCCATCCTCGCTTTCAAAGATAATATGTGTGATGGGCGGTTTCACTTATATCAATTCTTTCTCCGGGCTCGGAAGCTGCGTTTCGCTCGCACTGTAAAAGAAACGGCTTAGTATGGAGACGAAAGAAGGTGTTTTTGTTGAATGGAGAATCGAGAACTTTAGCCAATGGTGTGCCGAAGTGAACGGTCACTGCATCAAGAGTCCCGACTTCCTTTACCCATGTGACTACATGGAACTGTATCCGAAGGGTATCGACGGGCAAGGAGAACACCTAGTGGTGCGCTTGTGTTGTGTATGTTGCGTTTCTGGTGACCTCTCTTTCTACTCTTCTGACGGATCCTTGCTCTGCTCCAAGCAACAGGTTAACACAAAAGATGACAAAGATGTTCTAGAACTTCCTCCTGGTCCCAAGTTCGAAGACGTCCTCTCCAGAATCCGGGAGGACTTCATCACTGTGAAATTACGGGTAGAGCATACGAGGTATTGTGAAAAACGCATGTGCACAACCATAAATGTTTTTAGAATATCAGTGAAAATGAATCCAAGATGGATTGAAGAGATGGAATCAAATTATGTTTGCGACATTATTTTTTCACCAGATAACTATTTGGATGGATTGGAGTTAAAGAGATGCTCTAAGAACGAAATAGTTCATTTTGAGATCAATCCAACGACCGAGTTATATTACCCTTTTGCTGTTGAGTTGAGTGTGAGTTTGACGAAAAGCGATGGCACCGTTGACAGCTGTGTGAAGAAGGAACACGTCTTTCGCGACAAGAGTCCTTGGACATTCCCTGACCCACTGCAGAAGAAAGAATTAATTGGGAAAGAAATTTCAATCTTTTTGTGTGTGAAGACCAGGAACTTGATTCAGAGTCCCTTTTCATTTAATTGGGATTACAGATATGTCAGCATTGAGTTGAATAACACTCCCTGCTTGTCTGAGAAAGCACTATCCACTGATCATGTAGCTTCTAACACGGTGGCAGTGCTCACAAAAGATTCCGACATGCCAGACGAGTCGGTTCTAGTGTTATCCAAAGAATTGATGTATCTCTACCAGGATCAGAAGTATTCCGACTCCCAACTCAAGTGCGACAATGTCACTTTCCCTGTCCACAAGAACATCCCAAGTGCCCGGTCCCTCGTACTCGACCGCCTGGTATCTTCTGACATGAAGGAAGCAACGTCCGGAACGATGGACATTGGGGACCTTGACCCCTTTACCCTATCCCGATTCCTGACCTACCTCTACACCGGAGCGGTAGAAGAGGATCTGCAGTGTGACAGAGCGCTCAAGCTCTACTACGCGGCAGACAAGTACCAGGTCCCTTCCCTCAAGAGAAAATGCAAGGATTTCTTGTGTGACAACGTGTCCATTTCGAACGTGTGCGACATTCTGTCTCTCGCCTACAGACACCAAGACGACGAGCTGACTGCCGTGTCGCACGACTTCATCCTGGATAACTTCAACGCGGTTTTGAAATCCAAAGAATGGGACACTCTAAAGAAAAATGAACCTTTACTTACTGTGAATACAGTGACTCAGTTCGCTATTGAGGATCGTGTAAGAAAACACCAACCTCAGTAAGATTTTTGTGTTTCATTCATTTATTTTTAAATTCCTTATAAGCAAGTGTAGTGTGCAATTTCACTGCTATTTTTCCCATGATTTTTTTGAATATTTTAAGAACGCGTTATATACATAATTTAGCTCTTAGATAAACAATTCATCAATATTTAAAATATTTTGATGGTTTTTTAAATGCCTGTTAATTAATTAATTATCAGTTAAAGTTGTTAAATCTAACTGAAAGGTAACATGATTTTGAATTTTAACATGCTTTGATGCTAAAACCATATTTATCTGCGATTTTATCTGTAATTTAAATATTCTAATTAATCGAACTGTTTTTATTCTCTCTATTTTAAATTCCGAACATGACCTCAAGACTTAATTCCTTGTGCCATGTTATTGTTTTATTTACTAGGGGGCTCTGCCCCCTGCTCGCTATCGCTCACCAACCCTCGGAACTGCTTCGCAGTTCTTTGAAGATCGCTTCGCGATCTTAGCGAGCAGAGCTTGCTTGTTTCATCTCAACTATCCAGTAAAACCTGGAACTTGTCTGCTTAGTAAATGATCATTTAAAATCGAAACTTTTTATCTCACTAACTTATCAATAACTTAATGCGGACCATTACTACAAAAATATCAAAATAAAACTGTTACTAAAATATTCCTTTTTAGTTTACCAATAATTTAACCGAAATGTTTTCAAAAATATCCAGCAAGTCTACTAATTATCATCAACTATTATAGAGAAAAAAATGCCATGAAAAAACTTTTAAATTTATGAAATGCACGTGTGTATCTAGTGAATCATTGGGAATAAGAAATCATACTCATAAAAATAATCGCCTGTTTCTCTAGTGAACGACCAGAAAGAGAAGAAAAATCTTAAACTTGGTATCTTAATAAATCTAAAACTAATTCGAATTTTTTGAAAAACGAAACGCCAATCTTTCTATAAAAAATAATTGTATGCGTGTTTAAAATATCATAGTTCTACTGTGATTAGTTTTTCTATTATAACGAAAAAACCGAAAAAGGGTAAAAAATTTCGAAACTTTAGAATTTAATAACTCCAAAAATAATTCGAAATTTGAAAAAAGGGCGACGAGGTGCAAAACTTCATACTTAAGAGTATGTGTCTGCAAAAAATCATGTTTCTGCTGTAAATAGATTTTGCTGGGGGCGAACTCGCAGCCGAAAAAAATAATTTTCGACTTTGACATTAAATAATTCCAGAACTATTTATCTAATTAATTAGGTTTGGGAACTAAAATGATCATCATGCATTTGTCTACCAATGGTCAAAATTTCATAATATTCCTTCAAATAGTTTTTGCGTTGTGATAGTTTATAGTGGTCAAAAATAAATTTTTCAAAATCAGCGGCGGTGACGGCGGCGGCGGCGGTCACTGTTACTTTTTTTTAATAGAGAGATATATACTTGATGCTGTATTTCTAAATCCCTGAGTGCCTGCTTAGGCAGGCGGGCCGGGCGTATTAATAAAGTGTTATTTTTCCCATGTAAAAGAGCAAATCTTCTCCTTCGATAATTACATAACAGAAATTGCTTTTGTACACAATTTTTAATCGTGACCTAATTTCATAAATTTAAAACCTTACTTTTATTAATGAATGTAATTTAAATTTAAACTAAAATTGTTTGCAATTCTCCCCCTCAAAAAAATGAGATGAACTTTAAAATTTAAATTTTCAAGTTATTTTAAGTTTAAGAGAATTTATAAAGCCATCAATTTATAAAACTACCAAATGAAATCCAATCGGAATCTAATATCCGTTATTTTAAAAAACTCTGCATTTCCTTTATTATTTGTAATATTAATACAGAGGAAACATTTTAAATCAGTCTGGTTAATATCAAATTCGAATTAATATACACTTTTACTAAATAAACTCCTTCGCCAGCCCTTTTTTTTGTTTTTTTAACAACTCAGTAAAATTGGAAATCATGGACGAGCTGTGGCTCCTTTGGGATGTATTTGCAATTTTCTTTTTTCTTTCTTTTTTTCTTTTTTTTTCTTTTTTCTTTTTTTTTTTCATTTTTTTCTTTTGTGAATCTGTTTCAAATTTTGTAAATTTTTGTTTTTTTGTTAATAAATTGATTGATTGATTGATAATTAATAATCTTATTTTGAAAGTAATTTAAAGTTAAGTAATTTAAATTTGTTATCTATGTTATTTTGCTTCGCTTTGTACATTATGGAAAATAAATTATTATTATATTATATAATGTTTCTTAATGTGTTAAATAACTTAACCCCCTCCAGTAACGGATTAAGGGAGGTCGCATTGGGGGCACGTGCCCACCCCCTAAAATTTTTTTTTCGAAAATAATAGCATCGAAAATTAATTTCTAAATAAAACATAATTTTGAAGATTTTGGTTCAAAAAGAAATGCTTAAATGTGTATTTTTATGCCCAAAAATGTGTGTTACCAATCTATTTTCTTTGAAAAATTGCATATTTTTGTTGCGGAAGACGTTTTAGAATTCGTGGTGCCCCCCAAGAATTAGAACGTGGATCCGCTCATGCCCCCTCCCTCCCCCATATCAATAAAAATCAGCTTTCCTTCAGTTATATTTTTAAAAGACTTTCTCAATGTAAATCACGTGTCGTGTCTAGATTATCTGTGATTTTGTTAATTATTTTAAAAGTGAATAGTATATTTGTTAAACTTGATAATTGCCCTTATTTTATATTTCAGTAACCCTGAAAAACCTCAATGTGTGACTTATTGTTATATTTTTTTCATGCTAATATTGTAGTACAATGAACTTCGAAAACAAAATTGGGTTGGGGATGAAATTTTATAAAATTTGTTTACATGATATAGTTAAATAACTTTATTTTCTTAATTTAGTTTTTCATTAGTAAGAAAATCTAGTTTTTCTCTGTTAAGTTTGTGCCTCAAACTAACATCTAACATAATAAAAGTCAATGTGTGTATGTTTGTCTTTTATACAAATCCAGTTTTCATTCTATCATCGATATCATTTCAACGAAGTTACGAAATTGGAAGAGTTTTATCAGGAGTGTGAACCTTTGATGGGGGTTGAATCTGTGACTTATTTCGGTGAAAAATATTTTCTAAGGAAATACAATCCCCCTCAGTAAGTCTTTATACAGGTTGTGGTTATATTCCGTTTAACGTTCCCACATTGAAAAAAAATTATTTACAGTTGTTCTATATCACGTTCAGTCAATTTTGCTTACTTTTTAAAATTTAATTTTCTTTTCCATTTTCAGAACAAAGATTCTTAACAATATTAAAGCTAATTTTAAAAAAAAGGCTTTGGCAGAAAAAATGGAACAGGAGATCTACTAAAATAAAATATTTATTGCTTAGTAAATGTAATAGGGGTTGCCATGGTAACAAAGTTTGTATTGTATCTAGTAACCTGGTAAGTATAAACAACCGATGAAGATGATCGAGTCTGATGAAGAGTGAATGTGCAAACAAGGTTGTTCACTGGATGAGTGATTCACAGGAAGGAAAGTGAAGCAATGTGAATTGGCCTTTATTATTTTCAAAAATCTGGACCCCCCACGTGAGATTTACCTACAAATTTTTAAAAATAATTTGCAGCACCTTATCTGTGTATATTCTTTTCTCATACTAAAAAAAGAAAATCGTATAATTTCTAACTCAAAAAGTTGACGTGAAATTTAATCGACCCCCCTCCCCCCTTGGTGAAATTTTCCAAACCCCTCCCCCCCCTTTTTGACCTCACGTAATTTATGGATGTCCCCTTATTGAATTAATAGACACCTTTATCATTCCTAGTATACTCAACAGCAGTGTTTCCTGAACCCCCAGTACGTCACTACACGGAAGGAAAAAGTGAGTAAGCACAAAGCATGTTGGGTTGATAGGAGGAATTTCGATACGCGTAATAAAAAGACACTATTTATACATGGGTTTGTAACGAAATAATCATATTTTAAAATTGACGTTCTTTGTTTCACTCGAAATTAAGACACAGCGATGGGAACTATTTTGTTAATGACGTCGTAGGGTCAACTTAAGTTGCTGTCTAGTATAGCACAGCTTATACCAACTATGTTACGTTTACTTAACTGCGAATAAAAATGTAAACGATACTAAGCCATAGGACATAACACAAAATATTCCAAGCCTATACTAGAACGAGATACCGATTTTAAAACTAGGGATATCTCTGTGGGACACCCTGTATATTTCTGTTAACTATTTTATTCCAGGCATTAAATAAGATTCATAAAAGTATTTCTATTTAAAGGAAATCCCAGTTGAATAACATCACACACATATCTCAACTTTAACTTAATTTTAACTTAAATAGTAAGTCTAAAATACGATAGTCTGAAACATTCAGTACTTCAAGACACAATCTAAGATTTAATTTATCTAAAATATTTCTTTTAACTTAAAGGGTCTCGGGGCTCTTAACTATGCAAAGGGTCGAACTAGTATTACACAAAAACTAATTTAGAAACTTTAAGTTTTTCGCATAATATCTATACAGGGTGTTTCAAAATATCGTTGCACGGCTTTTATTTGGAACCACCGCCTCCTAGGGTCATGGAAGTAAGGTCTACCCCTAGGTAAGTGAGCCTGGAGAATGCACTGAAATGACTTAAGCGCCCCTTACGGCGAAATTAAAAAGTTAAAAAAAATTTATTGAAAAACTAAATGGAGATAGAGCAAAAACTTCAGTAAGAGTATTGTTGCCAACGTCATGAAGAACTCACTGAAAAAAAATTCATGAAAATATCTTGAAAATTCGCGGAGATATTAGCATGTGAAAATAGCAATTTTTCAGGGGTCAAAAAAGAAAAAGTTCGCGTATTTGCAAATATTTTTGATTTGTTGATTAAATTTTGTGTTCTTAAACCAAAAAAACACATAACTACAAAATAACACTGAAAAATTTTTCAAATATGCGAACTTTTTCTTTTTGAATTTATCTCTATTTTTGATATTTATCTCCTATTTACTTTCATTTCGATTTTTGGGTAATTTGTTTGTGCATTTAATTTGTTTATCATTAATGAAATTATAGTTAGCAAAATTACAAAAGGTTTTGATGGTTTTTATAGTTGTGATCAAAAAAGGAAAAAAATTCACTCTGCGCAAGATTTTTCAAAAACTATTCAAGTTATAATGAAATTCATCTTTCGGGCTTGTAGGCCGTGGTCTAAAATAAAATAAAATAAAAGGTCCTGACGTTTCGTCGGAAAGCTGTGTGTAAAACGCTGTTTTATTTCCACTGATGATGTCGGACACAGCTTCCGACGAAACGTCTGGACCTTTTATTTTATTTTAGACCACGGCCTACAAGGCCGAAAGAAATGAATTTCATTAAAACCGGCAGTGAAAGTCTTCATGCTTACATTATTCAAGTTATAAACATGAAATTAGGTACAAATACTTATCTTCGGGTACTTAATAAATTATACCTTATTTTAAGAAAGATACTATTAAAATTATTTTAATTAATTTTTTTAAATAAGGATTTTTAAATGGAAGGGCTCAAAACTGTTATTTCACTGGTTTTTATAATTTATAATATCATTTTAGCTCCAAATGGAATTATTTGAGGGAGTTCCTTCGAAGAAATTTGGATTTAATTAATTTCGTCCACCGATAGTGCATTATAAGCATTGGCGAGTGCAACGTCCCTAAGTAGTACGTTTTAATCTTAAATTATAGGGGCTATAGGGTACAGTTAATTCACATAAATAAATATATTCCACCAAAATAAGTCCTAAATGACACATTTGAGCCGGTTTTATCGCAGTATCAATCTTAAAATATAATTTAAAAAATTCTGAAAATTGGTCATTTTTTCCACTATTTTCAAACTTTGGGGCTCTACAGGCAAACCCTAGAGTTAACTTAGGGGGCTGAAACTTCACACACAATCTTTTGGGACCAAAAGGAATGGGAAAAGCCCTGGGGAGCGAGGTTTTTGGAAAAAAAGTTTTTTTTTAGACACCCTAATGGGACACCTCGAGGAAAATGGACAGTGATCTAGGAATATTTAGAACACAAATTTATTTGCTAAATTTTTATGATTGTAATGTTATGTTGCTGTCGTCCCATGACAACACAAAATCGATAGTGATAGCAGCTGAGCGATATTCGCGACCTTCGCACGATTCTGGCTATCGGTCAATAAAGTGTGACGTCCGGGGAGGGAATTTTCCCTTCCTCGCTTCAAAGATATAATGTGGAAAGGGCGGTTTCATTTAACAACAGTTGTTTCTCTGGACCTGCGGCTGCGTTTCGCTCGCACTGTAAAAGAAACGGCTTAATATGGAGACGGAAACGGGTCATATTCTTGAATGGAGAATCGAGAACTTTAGCCACTGGTGTGCCCAAGTGCACGGTGAGCGCATCAGTAGTCCCGTTTCCTATGACCCATGTGACTACATGGAACTGTATCCGAAGGGTATCAGCGGGCAAGGAGAACATCTAGTGGTGCATTTGTGTGATGTTTCTTCCTTTTCTGGTGAGCTCTCTTTCTACTCTTCTGACGGATCCTTGCTCTGCTCCAAGCAACAGGTGAATGCAGAATATGACACAGAATATGCTCTAGAACTTCCTCCTGGTCCCAAGTTCGAAGACGTCCTCTCCAGAATCAGGGAGGACTTCATCACTGTGAAATTACAGGTAGAGGATAAGTTTTATTGCAAAACACGCATGCGCACAACCATAAATGTTTTAAAAATGTCAGTGAAAATTAATCCAAGATGGATAGAAGAGATAGTGTCAAATGAAACAGACCGCGTTTACTACATTACTTTTTTACAACATACCTGTCTTGATAAAATGGAATTATATACATGTTCTAAGAACGATATAGTTCATTTTATGATTAAACCACCAACCAAGTTCGAATACCCTTTCGCTGTTGAGATGTCTATGAGTTGGAAGGGAAGCTATTATGGCAAGGTTGACTGCTGTGTGAAGAGAGAACACGTTTTTCGCGACGACGATGATTGGACATTCCCTGACCCAGTGCTGAAGAAAGAATTAATTGGGAAAGAAATTTCACTCTTTTTGTGTTTGAAGACCAGGAACTTGATTCAGAGTGCCTTATGCCAGAATTTTGATTACAGATATATCAGCATTGAGTTGAATAACACTCCCTGCTTGTTTGAGAAAGCACTACCTACGTATCATTAGGGTGTTCCGAAAGTCTATGGGGAAAATTTTTTTTTCGAATTTCCCAGATGCCCCCCCCTCAAGTTGTTACAAATACTAAAACATTATTACCTGCAAATTTTCAGGTCTCTAGGACGATTTTTGACCCCCGCGCCCTTCAAAAGTAGGTTTCCTATGTTAAAGTATAGGGAAAATATTGAAAAAATCGTCCTTTTTGGTTCTTTTCAATTTAACGATTCTGGACGCAGTCAATATCGAATTAAAACCTATACATCATCTTTGGGACATTATTGCCTCAAGATCCTATCGGAAAAACCTTCCATGGGACCTACTGGGGGGTAGTTATGCGGGGGTGAAAAGCGCGCTTTCTCCGAAAAAAGAGGATGCTCGCCGGCGCTTGCCGCGGGTGCTGATGGATTGGTAATACTCGCCGGCGTTTGCGGGGGGAGCTGGATAAAAGCCACTTAAGTGTTTATTGAACTTTTTTCCTAAAGTGCCTCGTTCTATTCTGTTTCTATTAGTAAAAAAATTTATTAATTAAATTTTAGCTAATTTGTTTTTACCCCGCCTATACCTCGATTAACTTATTTCCATGGGGTATAATGCTATGATTTGAGCTTAGCTTAGTGAAGGGGGTTTAATGTTTTATGCAGCTATCTCATTTTCCTGTAAACTCAACTCAGTAAAACAAAAATTTTTTGATGTAAATGAAATTTATTACATTAATTATATTACATTTGAGTTATAAAGAAAACACATGATAGCTAATAATATAGGAAAAAATTTCAATAAACACTTAAGTGGCTTTTATCCAGCTCCCCCCGCAAACGCCGGCGAGTATTATCCAATCCATCAGCACCCGCGGCAAGCGCCGGCGAGCATCCTCTTTTTTCGGTGAAAGCGCGCTTTTCACCCCCGCATAACTACCCCCCAGTAGGTCCCATGGAAGGTTTTTCCGATAGGATCTTGAGGCAATGATGTCCCAAAGATGATGTATAGGTTTTAATTCGATATTGACTGCGTCCAGAATCGATAAATTGAAAAGAACCAAAAATGACGATTTTTTCAATATTTTCCCTATTCTTTAACATGGGAAACCTACTTTTGAAGGGCGCGGGGGTCAAAAATCGTCCTAGAGACCTGAAAATTTGCAGGTAATAATGTTTTAGTATTTGTAACAACTTGAGGGGGGGGCATCTGGGAAATTAGAAAAAAAAAATTTTCGGAACACCCTAACGTATCATGTTGCTTCTCCCAAGGTGGCAGTTCTCACAAAAGATTCCGGAAGCCACACTTCCCTCACTTTCGACGTGCCAGACGATTCAGTGTTATCCAAAGAACTGATGTGCCTCTACCAGGACCAGGACTTTTCCGACATCACCCTCAAGTGTGGGGATGTCACGTTCCCTGTCCACAAGAACATCCTGAGTGCCCGCTCCCCCGTCTTCAAGACCATGCTCTCCACTGACATGGCAGAGGCAGCGTCAAGTAAGGTGGTCATAGGGGACCTGGACCCCTCTACCCTATCCCGATTCCTGACCTACCTCTACACAGGGACTGTGGAAGAAGAGCTGCAGTGTGACAGAGCCCTCAAGCTCTATTACGCTGCAGACAAGTATCAGGTCCCCACCCTCAAGAGGGACTGTTCAGAGTTCTTGTGTTTCAACGTGTCCGTTTCGAACGTGTGTGACATTCTCTCCCTCGGGGACAGACACCAAGACGACGAGCTGACTGCCGTGTCCCACAAATTCATCCTGGATAACTACAACGATGTCTTGAAATCCAAAGAATGGGACACTCTTAAGAAAAATGAACCTGTTCTGGTTGCTGAAACTCTGACTCAGTTCGCTGTGGAGGATCGTGTTGTCAGAAAAGACCAACCTCAGTAAGATTTTGGGTTCGTTCATATATTTTTAATACTATATTTATTTATTTAAGAAAGTGTATTGCGGAATTTCACTGTTATTTTTCCCATGTTATAGAGCAAAACTTCTTCTGTAATTACTTAGGGGTCATTCATTAATTTCGTAAGGGTCCTGAGGGTTAGGGGGGTTGGAAAAATCTCTACATACCCTTGCTTGGGGTGGGGGGTCAAACCAATTCTTACGTAAGATTATCCTAGTTAATATAAACAAATTCCAATTATTCTAATCAAGAGATAATAATATAATAGTAATATGTAGTTTACAGCAAGAATATTACTTATCTATTGAAAAATAAAAATCTTAGATTTACGTCAAACGGAGAGTTTTCTAACATTTTATTATTTTGGAAAACATAATGGAATCTTACGTAAGAATAGGGGGAGGGGTTTGAAAAACATTACGTACCCTCACATGGGGGGAGGGGGGGGTCAAAAATCATCCTTACTCAATTAATGAATGGCCCCTTAATAGCAACGGTATGTGTACACAATTTTTAATCGTGACCCAATTTCGTTGATTTAAAACCCTATTTTTATTAATAAATATATTTTCGCTTTAAACTAAAACTGTTTGCAACTCCCCCTCAACAAAAAAAAATAAGATGAACTTTTACATTTAAATTTTCAAGTTATATATTGAGTTTTATAGAATTTATAAAGCACAATGTTTTGTAATGTGTTGCATAACTTAACCCCTTCCATTAACGGACTAAGGAGGTTTCAAGGGGGCACGTGCTCTACCCCCAAGAAAGAAAAAAATTTGAAAAAAAAATAATAATTCATCCAAAATTAATTTCTAAATAAATCATAACTTTAAAGGGATCCGCCTCTCCCCCATATCAATAAAAATGAACTCATCCTTTCAGTCATATTTATAAAATGACTTTTTCCATTGTAATTCACTTGTCTAGATTTTCTGTGTTTTTGTTCATTATTTCAAAAGTGAGTAGAATATAAATGTTAAAATCAATAATTGCACTTTTATTTCATATTTCAATAACCCTGTAAAACGTCAGTGTGTGACTCTTATTGATATAAATTTTTTCATGCTTATATTGTAGTAAAATGAAACTTCTAAGACAAAATTGGTTTATGGCTGAAATTTTTAAAAATTTTGTTTACATTACATGGTATACATAGTGATATATAACGATAATTTTTCCTTTAGTTTTTATTGGTAAGAAAATCTAGTTTCTCTTAGGTTTGTGCCTCAAGCCAATATCCAATATAATAAAAGTCAATGTGTGTAAGTTTGTTTGTCTTTTATATAAATCCAGTTTTCATTCCATCATCCCTTTCATTTTTAGTCATTTCAACGAAGTTATGAAATCGATAAAATGGAGTTTTATCAGTAGTGAACTGAGGCGACTCGTGATAGAGCCTTCAACCTTAAACTTGGACTTTACCTTCGGACCAGAACCTTTAACCTTACTCTTTTTTGCTGAACTTTAAATTTCTATTTGCAGTTATGTTTCAGTGCAGTTAATTATATTTTGTTTATACGCAGGCGCTAACAGCCTTATAAATACGGCCTGCGAGCCAACACTTTTTCTCTTCTTCATACTATGCATTCTTTACCTTCCTTGCGGCTGGGCCGCTTTGTTGTCCAAATAAAATAACATTTGTTTACACTCCCGTGTTGGTGATCCCTTAGAACCTTTGTTGGCGGTTGAATCTGTGACTTATTTTGGCAGGGTTGGCAAAAACCCGGGTTTTAATTTTTGAAAAACCCAAGTGGGTTGGAAACCCAATAAAACTCTGAAAAAACCCACATAAAACTGGTATTTTTTCGGAAAAAGTGTGGGATTTTCAAAATTAAGTGGTTTTCTCCTGTAAAGTAAGTGGGTTTTTCAAATTTTAGTGAGTTCTTTCTATGTTAAATGTGCTCTGTCAAAATAATGTCAATTTTCCATGGTTAACGAGGTTTTTTCAAAGTTCATCAGTTTTCTTAAAAATGAATGCTCTTATTTTAAAGTCTTCATTATACGATAGAATGTAAAAATAATCTTTGGAGTAATTTGTTTTCGAATTTTTCTAATGATGTAACATTATTGAAACCTGGTTTAAAATTTGAAAAACCCCACAAAAATTTTAAAAATATTGAAAGAATGTTCAATAAGTATTGGAAGAAATCTATTTAGCTTTGAAAAAACACACCGAAATTTAAAAAAAATTAATTTTTTATATTTAGTTTGAACTTTAAACGTTCTTAATTTTAAAAAAAACCCACTGATATTTGAAAAACAATCCCTTAATTATTGAAAATTTGAAAAAAGCCACTCATCTGCAGTTCTTTTTATGTTATTTCGTTAAATGTTTTTCTCCATTTTAAAACTACCACAAAAAATCTCGATTCTTTTTTTTCTTGAAAAAAAACCCGAAAACTGGTCCAAAATGATCAAAATTTTCTGAATCTGTTTAGAATCTGAAAAAAAATTATAACCCTACTGTTCACTGGATGGCATATTTCAGAGTTTTCCCAAAATCAAAGTTATTTTCGAGAGGTTATGGACCAATACTCATCATTTAATCTGAAAAATTAATGAATACTCATTTTAAATCTGAAAAAAAACATAACCCTAATGGTCACTTATGCCATTATCACTCTTGACTACTCCTATTCAAGCTGTCCATCTCTGCACAAGTTACTGAATACAAGCAGCTCATTCACTGGATCATTCAATCATTTATTCACTGGATGAGTGATTCACAGTGGAATGAATCATCGCGATGAACAGTGAAAGTGAAACAGTATGAATTGATCTTTAGATAAGCTTCTCTTACTGAACAAATAGAGATCCAGCAGTACAGCTTATACCCACTATGTCAAGTTTACTTAACTGCAAATAAAAAAGTAAACGAAACTTAGTCACATACATGACAGAAATGGGAGATCACTTTAATGTTAGTGTTCCTTTAGATAAAGTAATGCACTCAATCTTCTCTATTACTCATTTCATATTTCTGTTTATAGGCTTACCATATTTTCTCGGGGACAACCCAGGACATATTTTTGAAATTTCTTTATTAGTGCCATATCAAATAACCAAAGATTAAAAACTAAGAAAAAAAACTATTAAAACTAATAAAAATTAAACAAAAATATCAAATTTTATTTTTTCATTTAACATTTCTTCTTTTTCAAAAATTGTTTGATTGACTTAGTTTTTATCAAAACATTCACTGAAAGTAAGTTTACTGAAGTAATAAAGACGTTAGAAACGTAAAACACCCAATTTTTATAGTTTGACCATGATTTGCCCCAGGACATTTCCCCGGACAGCTCTAAAAACCCCGGACTGTCCGGGGTAATCCCGGACGTATGGTAAGCCCATTCTGTTAACGACTTTATTCTATGCATTCAATAAGGTTAAAATTAAAATATTTTTACTGGAAGGAAATCCTAGTTCATAACATCAACCCATAAAATCAAATCATAACTACTACTAACTGAATGTGAATATTCACTTAAGATGCCTGCCTACCTAAAAATGCCGTTTAGGACTAAAAATTACAAAAAAATTATTATTGTATTTATAAAAAAACACATCTTTAGCTTTCCAAATCAGTTTAAATTTTTTCTTTATCTTTTCTAGAATCAAAGTTGCAGAAATTTTACTTAACACTAAAAATACATTTTATTAAGGAAAAAATAAAGGAATTCACGTTTTTTCTCAGAATAACATTTTAGCTATTTTCCTTCTCCGCAAAACTGCATAACTCAAAATATTATGAGCGAATTTCTATAAAACTTGGGCACAGTACTTGACATAATATTATTTAGAAGTCCTATTTTTTTGCCGGTGGGTGTATTATTTTTTATTTTATGAATAGTATAACTTCAAACTTTACTGAACTTCAGTGTTTTTTTTATTTTTTTTTAAGTTCGTTAAAATTAAGTTTATTATGTTTTATCCCAGTTCATAACATAAAATCAAATTTAAGGGTGTTAAATAAGGTGATTGAAAATAATGTTACATTTAGGCAAAAAGGAATAGCGCGTAAATTGACACCCATGTGGTTTTCATGGGAAACGAGAAAGGCATTGAAGTTGAAACAAAAAACCTTTAAATTGTACAAACGTACTGGGAAGGACAGTGATAGGGGGGCTTATTTAAAGGCTAGGAAAGACTTCAAAAATATCAGTAGGAGGCAGAAGAGGGCTTTAGAGGAAAAACTGTCTAGGAATATCATTAAAAACCCAAAAGAATTTTATGCTTATGCAGGGGAGAACAATAAGTTAAGCTCTACCTTGGGGCCATTAAAATTAGGAGAGGACACATTTATTCAGGATGATATAGGTATGGCAAAGGTGTTAAATGATTTTTTCATGGAGGTCTTTAATAAGAATTTTAAATTAACGGGGGACTATGCATTAGAATATAATGGAAGTGTGGAAATTCCGGACTGTTGTTTTTAATAGGGAGGAAATAATACATCTTTTAAGAAGCATAAAGCCATCTAAAGCTCCAGGACCGGATGATGTTTATCCAAAAGTGCTGGTGGAATGCGCAGAGGAATTAGGGAACGTAATAATGACAATTTTTAAATCAACATACGATTCGGGTTTGGTGCCAATAGATTGGAAATTAGTTAATGTAACTCCAATATATAAGAAGGGACCGAAATGGGATCCAGGCAATTATAGACCAGTAAGCTTAACATCAGTCATTTGTAAGATTTTCGAAACCTTACTTAAAAAGCATATAATGTTATACTTGGAGGAGGGTAACTTACTTTCAGACAATCAGTTTGGATTCAGGAAGGGTAGATCCTGTCAAACTAATCTTTTAAAGTTCTATGACGGAGTAACAAAGGAGTTGGATCAAAAACATAGTGTAGACATATTTTACATCGATTTTCAAAAAGCATTTGATAAGGTTCCACACGAGGCATTGCTACTGAAGTTAGAAAAATTGGGTATCAGGGGTAAAACATTATTGTGGATTAGGAATTGGTTGATACTTGATAGGTAGGAAACAGAGGGTGCAAGTCAAGGGTAATTATTCACAGTGGGCAGAGGTCATGAGTGGGGTGCCACAGGGGTCAGTATTGGGGCCAATTCTCTTTATAATTTTCATTAACGATATTAGTCAGGACATTAGGAACAAAATCAGCATCTTTGCTGATGACTTAAAAATTTGGGGTAGGGTAGATACTCAGGAGCAGGTACAAAATTTACAAAGGGATCTTGATATTATATCGCAATGGGCTGAAAAATGGGGTATGTCCTTTAACATAAGTAAATGTCAGGTACTTCATATGGGTCGGGGGAATGGTAGGGCAGAATTTTATCTGCAAGGGGACAAAGTTAAAGAAGGTAATATGATCAAAGATTTAGGGGTGATAGTAAATGAGGACTTTAAATGGGTTCATCAGTGTTCATCTGCTAGTAAAAAGGCTAATAGGATATTGGGATACATTAAAAAAACTGTTTCTTCAAGGTCCGAGGATATTATTTTGCCACTATACAGAGTCTTGGTGAGACCTCATCTAGAGTATGCTGTTCAGTTTTGGTCTCCATACTTAAAAAAAGATATTGATGCAATAGAAAGGGTTCAGCATAGGGCTACTAAAATGGTCAAGGGTATATCCAGTTTAAGTTATGAGGGAAGATTAAAGAAGCTAAATATGTTCACTCTAGAGAGAAGAAGGATTAGAGGGGATTTGATTCAACTATTTAAAATGGTAAAGCAAGGGGACACAGAGGGACTAGATTTCAATATGGGTAATAGAACAAGGGGTCACAATTTCAAATTGAATAAAGTAAAATTTAAGACGGATTGTAGAAAGCATTATTTCTTTAATAGGGTAGTGGATAGATGGAATGCGTTGCCTGAAACAATCGTAAATTCAAGTGGGGTAAACGAGTTCAAGGGGAAAATTGACAGATACTGGGATTCTGGTAGTTTGGGTTAAAAAGACTGGACCAACCTTGCTGGGCTTACGCCTGTAGTTGGTCGACTTAATTTGTATTTGTATTTGTATAACTACTACTAACTGATAACTACACTTAACTAAATAGTAAGTTTAATAAATTACGGGTTCCTGAAATGAAAATTGTTATTATAGAGACACCGTTCTTGGTACAACCTTGTTATTTCAGAAGAAATCCAACATTTAAAAAAAGAGATTATTTTCAATTTCTCTTCTACACTGCCTAAGATTCTATGACATAAATAAAACTAATAAGAAAATTACAAGTGTCAATGTTCTTTTATATGTTGGCCAAGAAGGGCACACGGATAGTCGAACAGCCAACAACAAGCTACTCATTCCACTCCATGAAACTTTACATCAAAAATAAAATGAGACTCAGATGGAAGTCGAGGCTCACTTCTCGTATTTCTTCGGGGAGCTGGGAAAATTTATAAGACCAGAAATTTTCTGATAGACCTCGTGACAGAGCAGTCGCAGAATTTAGACTTGCAGTGGGACATGACTGCCTTGCAAAACACCTGCACCGCATTGGCGTTTATTACAGTCCTAATTGCCCACTCTGCAAAATGGATGAAATTATGGACAGGTCCCACATCCAAAGATGTCCAGCTCTGTGTGGGGGCTCCGAGGTGAGACGATATTGGAGTGCAAGAGCCTTGCTGATGAGACATTGACTTTTCTTTATCTTACTTTCGTACTTCTTAATTGTTTTGTGAGATATTGTGGTCTTTTTCTCTGCCATTGGAAATAAAAAAATGTTCTTTTATTAGAGTGTAATTCTAGTGAAATTAAAAAACCCATCCAAGATTTTTTTAAATATTTAGTTAAAATGTTTTAAAGACAACTCTGAATTATCTTTCAAACATTTAACATTTTAATTATGACGTTTTATTGCCTTTAATATAAATTTCTATTTAACTTATTTTAAATTAAGGCAACATCGTCAAGTATTAACTTCAAAACTAAATTAGATTCCTTAAAGATTTAAGTTTAACCGAAAAACAAGCAGGAACTATACATTCAAAATAAAATGATTGGATAGAAAACAATTTTTATTTATATAAATTTGTTTACATTTACATAAAACAATTTTTATTTACATAAACAAATTCCTGTGATTTTCTTGCAACACTCAAGCAAATTTCAATTGACATTTATTAAAGAAAATTGCAATATACAGAAAAATCCAGATTTTCTACACACATTCTTATATCGTCACCTTAGAATCAAAAACTACTATCTCCATTCGGCAAACTTCGGGAATCCCGATTCTTGGCGTTTAGATCGTTGGAGAAAATAATTTGATTGGTTTTGATCTTTTCTACTCGATTATGTCAGCTCTTACAAACCAAAAAACGAGCTTCTCCACCGATCTGATCGCCAAGGATCGGGATTCCCGAAGGTTGCCGAATGGAGATAGTAGTTTTTGATTCTAAGGTGACGATATTTAACTTTATTTAAAAGAATTGAATTCCAACTAACTTTAAATATGGACATTACCGTAAACAAAATTTGGCAGTGCTTCTAAAATTTAAAACACCCAGAATCATGAATATTCATTTGCTTGATCAAAACGTTATAAGCAGTCTTCAATTTAACTAAAAAGTAAAATTATAATTCACTTAAAAAAACTACATTCAAAGTTTCAGCTATTATTTTGCTCAGTTTAATTTAAAATATTAGTATTAATTTAATTAGTTAGATACTCTCATTCACTTTTAACTTAACATAATTTTAATTTTTACGTTAAGTAAGCAGTAATCATGTCTTTATTAAAAATTTTTAAAAACTGAAAATTAGACATTAAATTTAGGAAATTTTGATTGAACTCTCAAACAAATACCACGGGGCCCCTTATGATATTTGGGAGGAGTACTTTTTTCCCCTTCAAAAAGGAACATTTCGCTAGAAATAATTTTAGATAAGGCCAAATAACTTCTAGGTAGTTTTGACGATACAACTTTAGAAAGAGTCCTGTAGCCGCCATGTTTACCCACAACTCAAATAAAAGGACTGACAACCCTAGAGATCTAATTATTATTAATAGATCCCAAAATTATAATTAGTGGATTATTATTTTAGGATATAAAAACAATTTATTAATAATTAAATTTCTACGGTTGTCAGTCATCATTTACGTTGTGGTTAAACATGGCGGCTGGAGGACTATTTCTAAAGCTGTTCTGTTTTGACTACTCATTTAAAATAATTTTAACTAATTTTTTTAGATATTAAGTATGTAAAACATGATTATTGCTAATAAAATGTCAACTTTAAAGTTAAATCATATTTATGATTGAAAAATTCAAGTCTCTATTTCAAAAATTAGATACGATAGAAAAATTCATATCGATGAGTCATAAATATAGAGAACATAAAAGGTAATATGGATTTGTAATATACATTTGTTCAGTTTTAGAAAAATTCACGAGTTAGTGAATGGTTCTATAATTAGATTTTAAATTTGAAGATTTATTTAGAAGACTTTTCCAAAAATTAGATACAAAGAAACGGTGTCAAGCGATGTATAAAATAATAAAAATATATATTATATATTGATTTACTATACAATAACATTTTAATGGCGATTACTTAGTGGTGGAATTATGATACTTTCCCCTTCAAGTATTAACAAAAAAAAGTACCTAAAGTTATGTCATTAACATTTCTACAGGCTTATTAGCATTTCCATCTCTTATTTTTTATCTGTTATATTACAAAGTTTTAACAATTATAAAAACATTTGTTGTGCAAGAAAATTAAAATATAATATATCTTTCATAAATTTACAAAAAGAAGCATCACAAATATCTTTACAATTTGGCTTATCACTCAGATTCTCAATTATATAAATATTACAACTTTCAGGGTGAAAAGAAATACATTACCAAGTTTATTGTCTGTATAATTAGGTTGGTAGATCTACCTTCTTACAAAAGGTTGCAAATTTTTTTTTACAAAAGTATAACAAGCAATAACAGTTTACAATGAAAGATATCCTTATACAAATTTACAATTGAATAAATGGTAATACATTGACTCATAACATTTTTTAATATTAGAAGTTCTGAAAACAATTTTCGCAAGTACTTGTCAATAAGAAGAAAAAAAGATTAAAATACTCTCTAGGTATGATTACACCATTTTCTTTTAATACATATAACGTAGATTAGAAATACAACCACATAACTAATAGCATAACTTATCCAAATGTAAAAAAAGGTATCTGATTTATTTTTAAAGTTTTTACGTTTTGTTTTAATTTCAAATATATAACCAACATCTTTATCTATTCATTTTTAAAATTAGATTCTTCTCTTTATTTTGGGGTGATCATTCTTTTTATTTAAGATAATCAAAATTAATTTAAACAAATTATTTGAATTTTATTCATTTGAGGGGAATTTTGTAAAAAAGCAACATACTTCATTTTTCTAAAAAAAGTTTTGAACATAAATATTAATTTATGAAATCAATTGTTACAGTACAAAAAAAAGAGGGTACTTGAAAGTGTACTTGGGTCTTTAGACCTTAAAATTCCAGCTTAACCCACCTCACTGGGTTAGGCCATGAGCATAAAGTATGCTGACGCTAAAGTCCCTTGCTTCTCCAAGCGAACTTTGTCCTCATTTTATCGACCCCGAATCGAGGAAAAGCTGTGTCTTCCTTTTCACACCGGGGAACAGAAATATGAAAATTACCAATACGGCACTGGGCTTCTAACTATTAAAATATTCAAAAATGTTTTTTATTTGGAAAACAGTTTCTTCACTTTTACTGTGGCGATGCCCACGTCTCAAATTTCAGACATAATAATTAATTATTTCTATATATTAATTAGGCTTAGATTGAAGAGATTCAATCATAATAATCTCATTCACTATCATATATTGAAATTTTATTGATTAATTTTTGAGGGAATTTTAAGGGAAAGCTTTGGGGAAATTCCTTCATCCAAATGCACATGGGCCGGCTCCATGGCATTTGTCTGAAGGAATTGCTACGCAAGTCGAACTTGTTCCAAAATTTATATAAATCTAGGTCTTATGAGTACACAGCAAATTTTTAAGGGAAAAAATATTTTCACCTAAAAATACTAATAAAAATGTTAATTTAAATTAAGTCATAAAACCGCTGTAAAAGTGAAGAAACATTGGAAAAATATTTTCATTTTAAAAATTAACAGTGTTTTTGATTCTATGAAAACAGTCACCGAAGAAACCTTTATAAGACTTTTTTTCAAATGGATCAATTGTTTACAGTAGCAAATAAGGGCACGGTCTGAATTGAAGTAGGATATTAAATTTTAACTATGAATTAATTTAATTAACAATAATTTTGGATTCATCAACTTTTTAGAGAGATCTTTAAATTGCAACATAAACCAAAAATTAATTTTGAAGTATAAAACTCTGTATATAAACTCTGAAATATAAAACTCTAGGTTCTAAGACTAGAAGATTTCGAATGTAAATAATCAGCAACATTTGTCATAAATTCAACCATTTATAGTTAACTAAAAGGATTATAATTATTTTAAAAAGGCTTTATTACATATACTTAACCCTAACTATGCTATACTTTAGTCTGTTCATTTAGAATAGGCGCCTGAGGCGAAATGTATTAGAAGTAGTTACTATTGTAATTATCATCTAAATTTTTTCTTGTGCAATGATAAGGCAGCCTAAACAGAAGTAGTTAAAATACTGTAAAAGAATCGGTCACTAAAGTTGCGTGATGAGCGTTATTAGGCGTTTTTTTTATCCTGTTTTCAGCCGCCTATTCTAAATGAACAAACTACAGTAGAGCCCCGATTATCCGCGCAATTGGGTGGCAAGGGTACCGCGGATAACGAAAATCGCGGATAACCCGAAAAAAAGACTAAAAATGAGGTGAAAACACGAAAAAAATTTCAGCATAAAAACTATGTTTTATTGTACAAAAAACATGATGTGTAAAACTTTTAAAATCTGTACAGTACAGCAGAAACCTTTGCTCTACATCTAAAATATCTCTAATCTCATCTAAAATTTGCCCTCATCGTTAAAAAAATGTTCTTCGTGGCCCTCGCGGATAACCCGCACCGCGGATAATCCGCTCGCTGATAATCGGTGTTCTACTGTATAAGAACCTGAAGACAATGTTAGATGAAACCATAGCATTGGCAAACAAATCAGTCATTTTAACAAAAGTATGTAAAATATGTACTTAAAGTGTACATGACTGCATTCAAAATTTCGAACAATCGGAAAAAGAGCTTAAAAGGATTTAAACACTCTTAAAACGACAGTCTCAAAAATGATTAAAAATTACTAAAATATGAGTATTTCACGCACTCAAACAGGCTCCGATCCAAATTAACTTAAATTTGAAATCATGCATGTGTATACTCATTTTTGAAAATGTTCAGATACTCAAAAATAAAGCATCATGTATACCCATTTTTAATTCATTCATAACATTTTTATAAAGAGGGTGCAATGCGTTACTGTTATGATGATGATCATATAGCCACGTTACTATTACGTGGGAAGTAGACCAGTAAGTTGAGCGTGACGCCACAACGTTGTGTAATACGTTATCACACCAATTAATTTTGATATATTGCACATATTTCAATTTTCAAATATGAACTAAAAATAAACATAATTTGAGTGGTGACTATTAAATGGAGAATTGCAGCACCTCTTAAAATTCTAAATATTCAATTTTAATTCATTTAAAATTCTCTCCTGATTCCAAAAATACGCTTGACTTTTCCAACAAACTTTTTTTAAGGTTATTATGACATATTTTAATACAGAAAGCTCCTCACAATGTGACGTCACATGTGCTAGTGAAAATGTGGGAAACAGCGTTTTCACCGATACACTAGTCTGTAAAAAACACTAGTGCTCATTGTTTCAAAGCGGGATTATAGCAACAAGCTGGAACAAAGCACATTTGACGTCACAAGCTGCTTCAGCTCAGACACAAAAGAGGCTGTTTTTAATTGAAAATAACTTAAAATTTAGGGCTTTGAAAAGCAAATGAAAAAAATTTTTGGAGGTTTTAGGCCATTCTGAACACATTAAGATTTAAAAAAAAAATTTGACTGCAATTATCCATTGTTTTGGTGTTTCAAAATTGAAATCATTGAGTCGTCATATTTGAGATAAAAAGTTTCATACTTAATGAGAACATGGATTTACTCAAATTTGAAACTGTCATATCTCTCAGTGTACACGTTTCAAATAAACATTATTTTAATTTATTTGATTTTCCGGGATAGATGGCCGTGTTTGAATGGAATCTACAAACGTTTCGCTCTCAGCTTCGGAGAGCATCCTCAGTGGCAAAAAATCAACTGTCATCAATTATATTATAGTCATCATTATATCATCAATTTATATTATTTTAATTATTTGGTTCTTTTCCCTCCATACATGTTTGTCAACCCGATGGTTTGCTTCAATAAACGACTAAAATAAAGGTCTTCAAGAAACCAAGCTTGCATTATAATATTGGACACCTTTTTAAACAAAAAGGTTACCTACATTTTTCAAACAAAAGACGCTGAGGAATTTAATATTTTCGAATGCGTAATACGATTAAGTCTATACGTCAAAGCAAATTAATTGAAAAACGAACAACTTTTTGATGCTTTCAAGTCCATTTTTTGTTTGTTACAAAACCAATTTACGAATGTTAACTTTTCATATTAAAATTTTTTAGAACTATGACTAAATTTGATCGAA
Source organism: Tetragnatha versicolor (assembly GCA_024610705.1). Lineage (NCBI taxonomy): Eukaryota > Metazoa > Arthropoda > Arachnida > Araneae > Tetragnathidae > Tetragnatha > Tetragnatha versicolor. The sequence goes on along the minus strand of JANDEH010000025.1, from coordinate 2,280,643 downwards.
CATAAATTTAGTTTTTAAAATCAAGAAACACTAAATTTCTAAGCTCACCAGTAAAATATTATTAACGTAACAATTTTAGATGATACGCTAAAATTTAATTCCATTAACCAAGAAGTATTTATAAATATATTTAATTTTACTATATACTAGACAGCAACTTAAGTTGAACCTACTACGTCAGTAACAGACAAAGTAGTTCCCATCGCGGTGTCTGAATTTCGAGTGAACGTCAATTTTAGAATATGATTATTTCGCTGTACCCATGTATAAGTAGTGTCTTTTTAATACAATTCGCGTATCGAAACTCCTCGTATCAACCCAACAGGCTTTGTGTTTACTCACTTTCTCCTTCCGCGTAGTGACGTACTGGGTTCAGGAAACGTTGCTGCGAAGTTAATGCACATTTTAACACTATAATCGAGAACCCTTTTCTTTTATGATATTCTTAAATGTGGTAAGAATATGGTAAATGGTATACTTTTAAACCAAAAGAGCTCAAGAAGCCAATATTTACGAATGTTAATACACGAATATTTGACTGAATTTGAGCGCAAAAGCTATATTAAAAAACATGCGAAAGACTTTTTCTGATGCTTTGAATCAACTTTATCAAATAGTTGTATCTCATTTACAATAGTTAAGCAACTTATTAATTTTTAATATTTGAAATTGTTACTAGAGATCTAGAAAAAATATTAAAGTTCACATAAGATAAAGGTTCTGAAAATAATATAGGTTTTAACAATTAGGCTATTATGTGCTAACTAAGTAATAAAAACTTCAGCTGTGAATTAATTACCAAATTAGGTACCACAAATCAACTGTTCTTTATTGTAAATTATCTTAATATTAGTTAAATGTTTTTATTCATAAAATACTCTATAAACTTAGTATATTAATACAAAATTAATATCACTAAATTAAGTAACTACCTGTATGGAGTACCTTGGAAAAAGCGAATTCAAGAGAAATAAGCAATTGGAGCTTTGCAACTAACTTCCATATTTTAAAACAAAAGCTGAAATTTTAACTAAAAAGTTAAGAAATCAAGTAACCTGATGCATATAGTAGTGTATAAATATTTTTAAAATTAAGACCATTCTTTAATTGTTTTAAAATTTGTGTAACAAGAAATAAATGTGTTAAATATTCATGAGCGCTTTGAAAACATTTACTTTGCGATTGTGAAAATATTTTGAAGCTCTTAAGTTTAGTTTTAGGATAAGGTGACTATATACTAGACAGAAACTTGAGTGACTTGAGTTGAAAACTGACAAACTAAGTAGTTCCCATCGCGGTGTCTGAATTTCGAGTGAAACAAATAACGTTAATTTTAAAATATAATTATTTCGCTAAACCCATGTATAAATAGTGTCTTTTTATCACGATTCGCGTATCGAAGTTCCTCCTATCAACCCAACAGGCTTTGTGTTTACCCACCTTCTCCTTCCCCGTAGTGACGTTATGGGTTCAGGAAACTTTGCTGTCAAGTAGTTATGTTTTTATACGAGTGTGTCAATGAAATATCTTTTGTAGGTAATGCGCAACCTCTAAAATACATACTGACGTAATTATCTCTCTATATTAAAAAAAGTAACAGTAGTCCAGTAACTTGGTAGTTTTTTCAGGAAAAAAATACAGAAGTTTTTTTCTTGACGGTTTTATATGTTTTCGAGGTTGCTAAATCCGAATCTGAACTTTGCATACAAAATTTCGAATGGCATTTTGGTGAAAATTCGAAAAAACCCTGAAATTTCACCTCATTTTTTGGTTTTTTGTTTGTAGAACGGAAAGTATGGGTTTCTCATGAAAAAGTTAAATACAAAAAATTAAGATGATAAAACAAGCTATAAAATTGTTAATTGCAACTTTTTTGTCAGACTAATAGTTCGGCCGCTAGAGCGCGTTGAAAATAGGGCAAAATTTGCGCCTGCGGGTAAAAATCCAGAAAATTGAACTTTCCTCTAAAAAATAAAGTGTTTTTTTAAATAAGATACTTTAAAAACTAGTTTTATAATGTTTCACATGAAATAAACCATCTATTTAGTCTATTAATTAGTATTTAAATTCATTTTCCTCAGCAATTTTCCTTAAGAACGCAGTTTTAATAGAAGACAATAGTTTTAATAGAAGACAATGATAAGTAAGTCGCTTGTTGAAGAAAACGTACACCATTCCCGAATGGAGAAAACCATTATGTTCATCACTTTAAGGAATAAACTAGGATAATTTTCTGTGACCACGTAATTTTATATTTTAACCAAGTTATGCTTGATTTCATCCCTAACAAATCAATTGGATTCACGTTCCTGGGTGTAGAAACTGATAAATAAATATTATAATTGCACGTGTCAAGTAGTTATTGTGAATTTTGGTATCATTACTAATAATCATGCCAAGAGTTTTTATAATCTACAACAGAAAATTATAGTTTTCCAGAAAGAAAAATTATTCATAGATTTTATAAGTTTGTAAGCAGGAGAGGATAATATAAAAAACAATGAGTGTAGTAGATAAAAAATTAACTTTTAATGCTTAACAAAAATGTCCATTGGGAATCGGTGCCTAGGACATAAAAGAAAATAACAACTGGATTTTTCTTTGCCTAAAAAACCTGCGTTTTTGGGAGGGAATTCCTACAGAACATTCATTGAATAAATAATATTTGAGATAAATAGTAGGATTTTATAATGAAAGAAATTATAAATGTAGTTTTTCTCAGTTATCTAAATCGAAATATGACTTTTTTAGGAATATAAGGGTTATTTCCTGGATTTTTCCACCGACAGGGCGAATTTTGCCCTTTTTTCAACGCGCTCTAGTGGCCAAACTATTGGTCGGACAAAATAATTGTAAAGACAATTTTATAGCTTGTTTTATCATCTTTATTTTTTACTTTTGACATTTTCATGAGAAACCCATACTTTCCGTTCTACAAGCAAAAAACCAAAAAATGGGGTGAAATTTTAGCGATTTTTCAAATTTTCACCAAAATGCCATTTGAAATTTTGTATGAAGAGTTCAGATTTGGATTCAGCACCCTCGAAAACATATAAAACCGTTGAGAAAAAAACTTCTGTACGTTTCCTTCAACAAGCGACTTACTTATCATTTAGCTATTGTCTTCTATTAAAACTGCGTACTTAAGGAAAATTGCTGAGGAAAATGCATTTAAATACTAATTAATAGACTAAATAGATGGTTTATTTCATGTGAAACATTATAAAACTAGTTTTTAAAGTACCTTATTTAAAAAAAATACTTTATTTTTTAGAGGAAAGTTCGATTTTCTGGATTTTTACCCGAAGACGCAAATTTTGCCCTATTTTCAACGCGCTCTAGCGGCCGAACTATTAGTCTGACAAAAAAGTTGTAATTAACAATTTTGTAGCTTGTTTTATCATCTTAATTTTTTGTATTTAACATTTTCATGAGAAACCCATACTTTCCGTTCTAAAAACAAAAAACCAAAAAATGAGGTGAAATTTCAGGGTTTTTTCGAATTTTCACCAAAATGCCATTCGAAATTTTGTATGCAAAGTTCAGATTCGGATTCAGCACCCTCGAAAACATATAAAACCGTCGAGAAAAAACTTCTGTATTTTTTTCCTGAAACACCCTATTTTTGACACCAAGTTACTGGACTACAGTGACCGTCGCCGTCGCCGCCGCTGATTTTGAAAATTTTATTTTTTAACACTTTGAACTCTTACTACGCGAAAACTATTCGATGGAATATTATGAAATTCTGACAATTCGTAGACAAATGTATCAAAATCATTTTCGTTCTAAAAGTGAATAATTGAGATAATTATTTCTGGAGTGATTTAATGTCAAAGTCGAAAAATATTTTTTTCTGCTGAGAGTTCGCCCCCAGTAAAATCTATTCACAGCAGAAATATGATTTTTTGCACACACACTCTTAGGCATGAAGTTTTGCACCTCGTCGCCCTTTTTTCGAATTTCGAATTAATTTTAGAGTAATTAAATTTTAAAGTTTCGAAATTTTCGACCCTTTTTCAGTTTTTTATTAATAAAATAAAAACTAATCACAGTAGTACTACGATATTTTTAACACTCATACAATTATTTTTTATAAGAAAATTAGCGTTTCGTTTTTGTTTAAATTCGAATAAGTTTTAGAATCATTAACCCATTAACCTTTTACCTGCCGATGTTCCCAAATGGGAACATCACTTTTGTGAATTTTTTCACCGCTCAATTTTTCATGCAGGAATTTGATACTTGGTATTAAGCTACTCAAAGATATGAAGTTATTTTACATGCAAAAGTTTTTCATGTACATTTTAATCCTTTTTGTAGAATTTATATCAAAATTACAGATTTTTTGCTCTTCAAAAAGTTGCACAAGTTTTTATTTATGAAAATTTTAAATAAATTTAGTTTCAAATAATTTTGCTGTGTTTAGATAGCTTAAGTACATATCTTCTCATTTGGCTTGACAGAATAGCTTCATATTCCAATTTTGGAGAGTAATAACCAATAGAACGTATATGTTCCCAAATGGGAACATCGGCGTTTGGGGTATAGTTTTTGAGGGGATTTTTATAACACAAAAAAATTCAAGTTATTTAATATTTTCTTTAATTTTTTGAACCTTTTTCGTCTCAAAGGATCTAAACAGGTTAAACATGATGTTTTAAATTTAAAAATAAGTAATTTTTATTTTTTCTCTTAATTTATGGATAAATAAATGCCAAATCTTTATAGCAGATTCTCACACTTGCATATTTTTCTAACTCCCCGATCGATTAATTTTCAGTAATTATCATTAGGGGTTATGCAAAGAGCATATTTGAAGTGTTTCTGAGGACTTGCATACATATTTTGTTCAAGTGCTTTTTTTACAAAAAAACTTTAGGAATAAAATAGAAGAATTTTGAAAAAAAGGAAAAGTGTGTACATCTTAAAACCATCTTCTAACGTAAGTTGGATGTAAGAGATATGTGATTTGGTTCGGAATCTTCCATGAGAAACACGGCTTTAATGAATCAATGGAGATAATTATGATTATCACTTTTAAAATCTAATTAGATTTGAATGCAATTAGTGGATATTATGCTAAATAACCGTATAGAACCGTAATTAAAACTATTTTTTCACTCAGAAACGTAACTGTTTAGCTTTGAAGCGCATCGGAACACTCTTATGTATTTTGTATACCAAAATATTACCCATAGTGCAAGAAAAGTGTACGGAGAAGCTTCGCGTACGAAATAAACATGTCAATTTTTTCTTATGAAAATCTATAAAATGTTACCCAATCGTCCAAGTATGGGTAATAAAAATGAAAAAACCGTCCAATATCATAAATATGTTCCTAATTATTGAGTAGAAACCTATTTCAATCATTTTATTTGAATTGATTGTAAAATATGAACCTTTTGGAAATCCCCCTAAAAACTTCACCCCAAACGCCGATGTTCCCAAATGGGAACATCCTAAAAATCGTACTCAGGATTTTTTTTCAGCCAAAAAATGACCAGAATGGTTTTTGTAATGATGAAACAAGCCATTTAAGCCAAAAATCAGAACCTTTAATTTGAAATTTGAATTGCGGCGTTTAAAAGGTTAACAACTTTTTATTTTTCTTAAATATTTGGTAAAAACATAGTAAATAGCCCCAAAACATCTGGAAAAATAGTGAAAAAAATTCCAGGTTAAAATTTTAATTTCTACACCAAAATTAAAAAATGTCCCTAAAAAGGGACGTCAGGCACGAATGCCCCCGTTGTTTTTCTCTATAGTAAGCGCATGGTAGAAAACTTTTTTAAAGCTTCAAAAACATTTTCTACCTTATTAAGTGCAGCAAATGTGATCGGAACGATACAGTAACATCAAAAGGAACAAAAAACATTAATTATTTATCCAATTAACCGTAAAATTAACCTTATTTAACGTAATTTGAGCATTTTTATGCTATAAACACGTTTTTTCCACCCAAATCTATGTTAATTTCCAATTAATTAATATTTTTAATTGAAAAAGGCATTCTTTGTTTACATGTTACCTTCTATTAAGTAATAATTACTTTTACCCACCTCAAATCCATCAGGATATCTCAATTTGTGAAGTTTAAGTCTTTCAAATGCCCATACTTTTTTCATTTTATTTAATTTTATTGCGCGTAACACAAATTTCTCCCCAAAAATCAAGCCTTAGTGGGATGTGCATTAGCAAGCCAGATGATACAGATTGATCTGCAGTATATAACACAATGATTTGCCACATCTAATTAGGAAAAAAGTCGAAAATTTATAACAATAGCGACTTTTTTGGCAATTTTAATGACAAAAAGTCATTATAACTAATAATTATTAAACTTTTAATTAAAATATAACCGGAATATATTTGCATAAGTAATAAATATAGTAAAATAATTAATTTATTCCCTTTAATTAATACAAATTAATTTAATCCTTATAATTTAAGACTTTTTATTACATTAGTTTAGCAGAAATAACAGTATTTTCCAAAAAAAATAAATAAAAATAATAAATTTATGACCTAAAATTAAGGTAGTTTGATAAATATCAGTCATTTAATTCATAATATAAGAATCGAACGCGTTTTGATGAAAAAAATAAGGAAACACTAGCATTTCACTATGGGGAAAACCACGGGGGCATTCGTGCCTGACGTCCCTTTTTAGGGACGCTTTTCGAGGGTCCAAAATAAGGTCAAGATAAAATAATTTGGAAAAATAAAAAAACACCCCAACTGATTTAATGTATAAACAGTAATATATATGAGTATTGAAATTTTTTAAAAATAACAACTAGGATTTTTAAGCTTTTTCTTTTAAAATTTTTAAAAAAGCACTTTTCTGAAAAATTATATCTTCCAACTTTAAAAAGAGTGAAAAAATTTTTAAATTCTGCTTTCTTCTTGTGTCCTTTATGTTCTATAAAGATCAGAGATACATCAGTGCAAATTTTGACTCAAAGGAACAATTTTTGTAGAAATAGGAGGATTTTTAAAAAACGTCCCTAAAAAGGGACGTCAGGCAGTAATGGGTTAAGATTCAAAGTTTTAATTTTTTCTTCTCTTTCTGGTCTTTCACTAGGGAAACAGACGAGTTTTAGTAGGATATCTTTTAATTTCAACGGTTTACTAGATACACACTTGCGTAATATAAATTTAAAAGTTTCTTAATCACATGTTTTTTCTTTAAGATGGTTGACGGTAATTAGTAGACCTGCTGAGTGTTCTTTTAAACATTTCTTTAAATTATTTATAAACTAAGGGCCATATTCAGATGTTCGCCATCAGTGAATCCGCCGCGCGTATCAGCCGAAATGGTATTCAAATTAACTTTTTACCGACTCACTTTGTCTGAAACGCCGAAGGCGGATTCACTGGCTCTCTCGCCGGCGGATATGAAACCGCCGACGACTTTCTCTTCTCTCATTGGCAGAAACCTTGGAAACAGTTTGTTTACATTCTTCATTCGGTTGTACTTTACACCACACACATACAACATAAAAATCATTGAATGTATATATAAACATTTCAATATATAATTGAATAGTAATCAATTATACTGTTGAATATTTTTTTCTTGTATGTAATTAATATTTTGATTTTGTTTACATGCTAGTATAATTTTTTTCAGCTCAACTAAAATGCTGTTCTTTGTGAATCCAGGAAAGAATTATTGAAAAGGGCAAATTATGAAAGTTTAAAAGGATGACACTTCTATTTAAACTGAGAGTTATCTTTTTAAAAAATTAACCATTTGATAAATGGTAATGGAAATTAATCAATTATTCATTTAAATTGCTTTGAGGTAGTACAGTTATTGTATTTGATATAATTTATGAAACAAACTTGCTCCTATGAACTGTGACCAACAAACAGTGACAATCCATACTTAAATAAGTCAAACGGTATCTACTAATAAATGTCATTATTTAGAAAATAGTTGTAAAAATGTTTGAACAAATTGGTGTAGTGCTTACTTTTTTTGTTGATAATAAATAATCTTTTTTGTGATTAGAAGAGTTTTTATGTTTTTAGGATTTAGTTCATACAATATACTTTGAAATTTTTATAAGTTACACTTTTGTCTAACTGGAGTACTAAAAAATTTTTTCTAAATTCTGCCTCACTCTTTCCTACATGTTGTACTAATAAATTTCAATTCAATAAAGAGTAACTGCAATAGTTTACACATTTAACTGTTGAAACATACTTTTTGCTAATTGAGTGGAAAATTCTCCAACAAATTAAGTATGCAGTTAAAAATAGAATAAGTTGAAGAATATAGAATATTTATTTACAAAATTCCTAAACTTTATTGAATCTATTGTAAGAATAAAAAATGGAACTTCCAAATATTTTGAAGATATGAAAATAGTGTAAGTATTATTTATTTTGTTTTATATAAGCTTGAAAAGTTTCAGTTTTATAGATTTTAAAAATGCTGCTAATATTGGGTAATGGTAATTAAGGATTAGTTTACTGCACAATAAGGTGAGTAGTGAGAGTCTTTCAACCAGAATTATGTAACATAGTTCCTACTTCCTAACATCTTGCATTAAATTGAATTTAATGAGTAATTCCTTTGATGAAAAAAATTTCCATGTAATCATACCTTACAAAATAACTAATTTTTTTCTATTGAATATTTTTTTTCTACCCTTTGCTATTATCTCCCTTTTTTATAACCATTTTTCCAAAATCATGTAAGAATGAATTTCCAAAACATACTTGGAATTAAATTTGGGAAATGAAGCATTATTGTTATGAGTTACAATAATTACTTGGTTATGATAAAGGTGCAAAGCGTTTAGAAATAAAAAAGATAAAATATTTTCTTTTTCTTTTATTGTTTTTATTAACTCTTTAATAAGTTCGTTTGCAACACGGGGATTCAAACCCCCTCACGAACGGCTCCCGATTCGGATACAAAAAACGGGTAAGTCTTATTGATACTAAAATTTTAAAATATTTAAATCAAAAGTTAGTTACTTTAAACTTGTAAAAAAAGTGAATAAGCTACCTTTACGTTATTTTAATGTTTTTACACATAAAATTGACGGTAAGTTTTAATTGAACTGATTTTTTTTCCAAATCTACGAATTTCACTTTCAGATTTTTACAAAAAGTTTTAAAAAGTTTAATTTAAACCTTAAAATCTTTCATAATAGAATAGAAATTTTATAAAAATTACAATGCGATAGTTTGGATTATGTTTCGGCACTCAACAAGTTTAACTAAAAGCATCAGATGAATAGTAAAGTGGCTTCGGTTTAAGTTTTTGCAGCCCTGCTCTAACTATTAACTAAAAATAAATACCACCAAGAGATAATTTAAGCAGAAAAATTATTTTCATTTGATCTCACACCAAATAACTCTAAGGGGCCCTTCAAACATTACGTTAGCATACATCCTTCGATTTTAAAACTCCCCCTCCCCCCTTTTGTCACCAAAGGAAAAAAACGAATCTCAAAATCATCCCATAATAGTTATACGTAAATAACTTCACCCAACGGTTTTTCTACAAAACGTATTAACTATTCAGTTTTTTAAAAAATCAGACCTTAATAAAGAACAAACTTTCCTTTAAGAAATACCCGATTACAAATTAATTGGTTAATAATTAGTCGGTTAGTACGACCCCCCAATCTGGAATTAAATTATTTTCCCAAGTCGTAAAAGATTTCCCGAAATATAGTGTTTTCCATGCCTTATGTCGTCATTCATACCAGTAACCCCCTTCTCAGCAAAAATAAGCTAGTCCCATATCCCCAGATGGGCACTGTATATTTGGACGGCTTTTTTCAACTAAACTCTACTCTAATTTCCACGGCTAGGCTACAGCTCGGCGTTTCATTGGTTCAATCACTAAGCACCGAGACTGCTACGTCATCACGAGACCTACAGCGCATGCGCCACTAGCCGTTTTGGCCGTCCAAATATACACTTCGCCCCAGATGCTTTCGTAATGTTCAAATGGACCCTCTGTTACATTTGGGTGTTTACAACTAAATTGGCTTGATTATTGAAGCAGCCATACATTCTTTGACTTATGCTTTACAAAATGACCAACATTGATTTTCAATTCGTTAGTTTTTTAAAATTTGACCAAAGGAGAAATTAAATTGTCATTAAATGTCGCGATGCCAAACCCTTTTACACGCTGAATTTTGAATAGGCTTTATGAGTTTCCAAGACTTTATAGATTCTAATTAAATTGGTTTATTTAAAAAATACTATTATCAGGAAACCATTATCTCCGTGAGAGGTATATCCTAGCAAAATCTACAATTCTATTTTTTCATTTTTTGCCATTATATTAGTTAATATTTTAAAGAGTTTGATATTAACCAGTTGTTTTAGTACTGATCTTAAAGAAAGCGGCAAATAGGAAGCTGTAAATTAACCGTTAATGTACAAGAATTTTTGAGATTTAATTTCAAAATCTAACAAAATTACAACCGCAAGACTTGTTTTTTTTATACAATCAGGTTTTTTGCAATAAAAATGAGACAGGTTGAAAATATCAACCCTTCATGAAATTATTATAAATGCTCTCATAATAAAAAAACATCATGAATTAATTTAAAAAAAAAACATTGAAAGCTGTCATTTATCAAGAAATACTATCACTTACATTCCAGACCACATAAAAAAATAATTGCTCTGTAAGATTTATATTTTACTAAATCGGATTTTCAATGGATATGTTACGGGCAATGTGATAAATTCGGGCATTATTGGTATTGACCGCGCCTATTGTGGGCAAAGTGATAAATGAATGCCATTGAATTTATCAAACTGCCTGCCTCACTTCGGGCATTACAGATAATGTTAGTTATATCACTTTTACAGTAAAAATTATACCAAATCAGTCTCAAGCCAAATGCATTTCAAAATTTTAAAAGTTAAGATTGTATTTTAAGGTATTTTCGAAACACAGGTAAAATTTGACACTTTTTATGAATTTTATGTAAATATAAATAAAGCTTTAATTTTGAAATAAATTATCGAATGGTATATTTTAAATTTTAAAGATATCTAAATTGTCAGTTTTTGTATTTATGCTTTTTAAGGATATTGCTAACTAGAATCAAGAAATATTTTATGTCAAGACATTTTTTGGTTGATTTTTTAACTTTTGTTTGCTTTCAAATATTTTTTAATAGTAATTTCAGATTGTACTTCACAGCAACGTTTCCTTAGCCCAGTACGTCACTACGCGGAAGGAGAAAGTGAGTAATACAAAGCCTGTTGGGTTGATAGGAGGAACTTCGATACGCGAATTGTGATAAAAAGACATTATTTATACATGGGAAATAAATATATTTTAAAATTTACGTTCTTTGTTTCACTCGAAATTTTCAAACACCTCGATGGGAACTACTTTGTTAGTGACGTAATAGGTTCAACTTCAGTTGCTATCTAGTATAGCACTATTACATAAAGCCAATTTATACGTTTTCATATAAATAATCGTCCTAATATTAGATTAAACTAAATAAATACATCCAAAAAGTATTTTTACGTAGCTGTTTCTCGTAATAAGCACTAGTAGAGTCATTTACACAGTTTAAGTAATATCGTTACTATTTCGCAAGAATAAAAAAGGAGCCAAAAATTTTTTTGATTTAAATAAAGGTAACATTCATACATTAAGACTTTAAAAATTAATTTTATATCAGGCAAAAAAATACTAGCAAAGGAATAGATAATAAGGAAGTTGCATGTGTCAGATTTTCAAAAACAATCAAGTGTTCCGTATTGTTTTTTGTATGGTAAAATGAAATATCTAGTCAGTTTTTCAAAAAAATGTACAGGTAATTAAATGCTTTAATTTAAAAGTAAAGAAAAAAACACGTGATATTGTTTAAACTATAAGATGACGTCAACAATAATACCATCAACTCCATTGCTTTACAACAATGCTTAATAAGATGACGTCACATCCAAGGCACTGTATATTTGCACGGCTATTTTTCAACTAAACTCTACTATAACTTCCACGGCTAGGCGTACCATTGGTTCCATCACTAAGCGCCAAGACTGCTACGTCATCACGAGACCTACAGCGCATGCGCCACTGGCCGTTTTGGCCGTCCAAATATACACTTCGCACATCCAAACTCTTGGCGTTTTCGCGCGCTTTTAAAAAGTGGATTTTTGTTAATTTTTTTTGTCAATCAAAAATTTCTCGATCGGCCTCAAATTTTGGGTAGTTGCTTATTTTTGCAAGAGGAATCAATTAAAAAAATCATGCAACTTCCTCATTACCAAAATCATTTAAAACGGAAAGAATTTCAATTTCCAGTAAAAAAAGCTTCTAAACTCAAAAATTTACACGATAAATTTCAAAATATTTAGTTTTTGGCCGTACTTTAAGGTAAGAATCGACATCTCTATGGATCCTATAACAATGTTTCGGATTGAATTGCATGCTGATCACAATCACAATCAGATCACATGCTGTTTTAACGACCTTTTTTTGTAAGCTAAATGTTATATTGAATTCAAAAGTAAATATAAGGGCACAGCATTGATAAGAGTCAACCAGCGGCCATGTTTATCCACAACTCAATTTAGATTTATGTGGTTGTGTGTCATCATTTGAACTGTGGGTATATGGCGGCTGGTCGACTCTTATCAAAGCCGTTCCAAAGGCGGGAATTTTACAATAAAAGAAAAACTGATTTTTAAAAAAAAAGCTTGCCAGGTTGCTAGGAGATGTTTCAGTACTCAAATCGTGGTGAAGACGCTATAGTATACATGGATTCAACAAACAAATCCCTTTTCTAAATTAAAGCTCACTCAAAATTCAGACACCACGCTACTACAACTTTCTTCTTTCGCTCTATACCATCATGGTCAAGTAACGTCGCAGGGCAGTATAAATGTTCCGATTCACCTGTTTATACGCTACATTCATTGAATATAATTTAAATTACGCTTAATTTAAATGATATAGCGAGAAATTCATGTATGACAAGCATGTATGAAGGAAAAAAATCCTACCGGGTAGTTGACGTCCCCCATACTTTGTCGGCTTGTAGAGGATCCTAGTTTAGATTCGTTGCTTTAGGGTCGAGATTCCCCAATTCGGCTGGACGGAGGTGTCCGATATTAAGATGAAGTCATGGAATCTCTCCCTTCATGCTGCATTTTCTAAAAATTAATTTAATAGTTACTTAATTTAGAAATTAATCAAGAAAGATATTAATTATACCCAGGGTTGGCTGGATTGGACCCAATTGGGTTGGACCCAATGGGTTTTTTCAAAAAAACCCATGTGAAATAAACCCACATTTTGGACCCATTTTTGGGTGTTTCCAAGAAAAATCAAGATTGTGGCAGTTCCTTCAAAATTTAATGTGTTTTTTCAAAGTTTAGGATATTTTTTAAATTTTAATGGGTTTTTCAAAATTTAAACTAGGTTTTAAGTTCTTCTAGGTTAAGTAAAGAAGTTCTATCATTATTCAGTGGGTTTTTTCATTATTGAATGGGTTTTTTTCAAAAAAAAAAGTAAAGTTCAAACTAGATATAAAAAATAAGGTAGATTTTTTAAACTTTCAGTGGGTTTTTTCAAAGTTGAATAGATTTCTTTCAATATTGAATAGGTTTTTTTAAATGTTTAGGATATTTTTTAAATTTTAGTGTGTTTTTTCAAAATTTAAACCAGGTTTCAGTAAATAAAGGGTGTTTTTACAATTTCAGTGCGGTTTTTTTTCAAAGTATAAAAACTTTGAAAAAAACCCATTTAATTGTGGAAAAACTGACAATATTTTGACAGAACAAATTTAACCATAGAAAAAACTCACTAAAATTTGAAAAAATCCACTTACTTTATAGGAGAAAACCACTTAATTTTGAAAAAACCCACACTTTTTCCGAAAAAACACAGATTTATATGGGTTTTTTCAGGGTTTTATTGAAAAAACCCGAAAAAACCCAACCCACTTGGGTTTTTTAAAAAAAACCCGGGTTTTTGCCAACCCTGATTATACCAGATAGAAAATTTGCGTCGTTAAAAATCAATCATTAATTAAATAATTCGGTACTTGCGTATTATACCGTCGACCATTCAGAGGCCATTTAATTCAGCGGCACATCAATAGAAAAGTCAATGGGATTTGATAATGTTTTTGATTAAGATCCAATAATTCTTAATGACCACAGAAACAATATTCTTGAATATATTTTACAAACAATCAACACAGCTTCGATAAGATACTACCAGCCGCCATGTTTACCCACAGCTCAAATCACGACTGACAACCATAGAGATTTAACTATAGTATAATAATTATCATCATTGTTAGATTCTAAAATAATAATCTACTAAATGTTATTATCTTAGGATCCAATAATAATTATATTAATAGTTAGATCTAAATGGTTGTGTGTCATCAATTGAGTTGTGGGTAAGGCGGCTGGTAAACTCTTATTGAAGCTGTGTCATTTTACATTGTGCTGGGTTCGTACCGATTTTGGCACAGCTGGGATATACGCCTGCCAGCCGCCATGTTTACTCACAGCGCTCAAATTAGATCTATATTGTTGTGTCATCATTTGAGCTGTGGGTAAACATGGCGGCTAGCAGACGTATATCCCAGCTGTGACCCGGTTTTTTTTAATCAAGAAGTATTTAAACCGTGCCGCTGAATTTAACGACTGCTGAACGGTCGACGGTATGATAATACGTAAGTACCAAAAAACTCCTTAAGTCAATAAGACTAAGACTGTAAATCGTCACACATTGGCAAGGTAAGAAAACCACAATTCCCACATCAACTTTTGTCAGCTTTAGATCTAATAGCACTACCAGATCTTACAACAATCTATACTAATGGATCTATATTATTGGATCCTAAGATAATATTATTTAGTACTAGCTGTTATACCCGGCCTTGCACGGGGGGGAGTTTATAAATTTATTTTTTTAAATATTTCTTAAAATACATTTATAATTTTGTAAATTAGCAATATTACAAATCATCCCGGTATCCCAGGCACCTCTTTCCTATCCCAGTGTTCCCGGTAATCTTATCCCGGTGGTCACGGTAATTTTTCTAATCCCGGCGGTCCCGGTAATTTTCCTATCTCAGTGTTTACGGTAATTTTTATATTCCGGTATTCCCGGTGTCTTTATGGTAAATTTCCTATCCCAGTGTTCTCGGTAATTTTTATAACCCGGTAATTTTTTCCATCCCGATGTTCTCGCTAATTTTCCAATCCCGGTGTTCTTGTCACTTTTTACAATCCCGATGTTCCTGATAATGTTTAATATCTTGGTGCCTTTATAAAATAAAAAATTTGAAACCATAATAAAAAGTCTAGTAAATTAGTAAGTCTAGTGAACAAATTAACAAATTTAAAACCAGTGTTTAAAACTAAAATAAAAGATCTAGTAAATGAAAAAGTCTAGTGATCTGTCTCATTTGAAACAATGTTTTATTTTTAACTCGTTGTATGACTGGTAAAACAGGTTTTCAAACACGGAAAAATAAGTGAAAAAAGAAGAAAAATTGGAAAAAAGAATGAAGGACCGATTTTCTCTTTATAAATTATAGCCTATGTGTTATTCTGATGTATAAGCTACATTATAGTAAAATTTCATTAAAATCCATTCAGTAGTTTTTGCGTGAAAGAGTAACAAACATCCAGACAAACATTTCACAATTATAATAGTAGTAGGATATTATTATTTTAGGATCAAATATTAATAGATAAATCGATACTTACGTATTATCCCGTCGACCGTTCAGTTGCCGTCTAATTCAGCGGTACATTAATATAGATAAGGCAATGGGATTTTATAACGTTTTTGAATAAGTGGCACGGTCGACGGTATAATACGTAAGAACCGCTAAATCTAAATAGTGGTCAGACATCATTTGATTTGAGGATAAATATGGCGGCTGGTAGACTTATCGAATCTATGCCATCAATTTCACAAGCATACGCATTTAGAGGGGATTCTTACACCTGTAATGCACCGTTCGCACTGGCCTTTATTTTTGCCTCTATTTTCGTTATCACTTTGTTTTCATGGAAACACACTTTATTAAGAAATTAAATTTTTAATGATTTTACAAATCATGCTGTTAATTGTTTACACACAGTTAAGAGCTTATTTTCGCCCCTTGTCAGTGCAAACGCCGTTTTCAAAAGATGGGGCGATTTTGCCTGTTTCCATGACAACAAAGTACTAACGAAAATAAAGGGTCTTTTTCTGCCAGTGCGAACGGGGTATTAGGCAATTTTACTCTTTCTAAAGCTGTTCCAATTCTAGTTATCAAAACAGATCAAACAGAATCACAAATCACACATGATAAACGGTTAAATTATGAGGAAATTAACTCACCCTCTTTTGGCAGAACTTCCAGCCAGTTTAGCGGCAGAAATGTTTGATGCAGCTCTGAAGGAAGTAATACAAATCCAGACATCTTCTGTGGCTGAGACCATCGAGGGAAGTCAAAAAGTTCCTGGTCTAGCTTGCAAAATATACGATACCAGACGGGAGTACCTCCAAAGTTAGATGAATGTCCTCAGCAGCACTTTTCACAAGACTGACAGTCTCAGTTAGATCACTGTATATTTGAATGTTTTCAGGTGACGTCACGACCATTTATTTTCTTCCTTGCTGTAGGTCAAACAGTCTGTTGCTAAGGCCGTTGCTAGGTGCGGTGGTATCTGATACTGTCATGTGATTGCAAATGCTCCAATAGAAGCATTCCATGACCAGTTATTTTCTTTTAACTGTTAACTGCTGTAGGTCAAACAATCTGTTGCTAAGGCCGTTGCTAGGTCCGAGTCATGTGATTGAAAACGCTCTATATACTGCGTAGTGATTGATACTACAGAGGTGATGATCAATTCACGAGAACACACAAGTCCAGATAGGCGATCAGATAGGAGACTAAATCCCTCTAGCCGAATAAAAAGTAATTGAGCTTTCACTAGACATCTAGACCACTAGGCTGCTAGAAGACACCACCATACTGCTTGTAAATATAATAGGCGGCTCGTCACCATGACAACGAAATAGAAATGCAATGGGAAAGGACTAGTAGTAAGCCGCCGATTCAAATTACACAGACCATAGTACAGTACAGGAGTACATCCACACGACGCCAAAAAAATTTCCCGTAGAGTACGAGTGAAAAGAAAAGAGCAACACTACGCATCAAGTTCTCGTTGCCTTGGGTTGAGTTGCAGCAACAATGCAACTTTGCTGAAAAGCCATTTAGCTACTACCGTGCGGCACCAAAGTAGATTTATCTCCAGGTTCGATTCTTGGCCTTGCTCTGTGTGTAATGCGTGTTTTAAGGAAACAGATAAACCTGTTTTTGTGCTAGGAATAGGGACTGCATAAAAAAAGTCTCACGCAAGACCGTAGCGAAAATCCCTCAGCTTAGCTGAATTGAAAAACTCTTTATGTTTGGACCGCGTAAAGCAATCCCCACCCTACAGCTGAATTGAGAAACCGTTTCTATATACCTACAGTAGACTTTTTTCAGTTACCATGTAGTCGGCGTTCACTGTTGTTTCATGAGACCCATGCTTGTCTCGGTAGCCAGATATACACGATTTTTGTTCTACTTGGAAATTTTCATACACCGCACAAAAAAAATCAAAGGGAAAAATCGCACAAAAAACGTTGTACA
Organism: Tetragnatha versicolor; assembly: GCA_024610705.1. Lineage (NCBI taxonomy): Eukaryota > Metazoa > Arthropoda > Arachnida > Araneae > Tetragnathidae > Tetragnatha > Tetragnatha versicolor. The sequence goes on along the minus strand of JANDEH010000025.1, from coordinate 2,262,977 downwards.
AATAAAAGATAGCACAAACACAGGTTTTAGTGTATTTTCCCAGAGCCCACAAGGTTTTTATACTTAGATAACAATGCGCATGAACTAAATTTTTGCTTTTTTTTTTGGAAATTTTAAAATATTATCTGGGGGATAGAACCCACGAACTGCCGCATGCTACGCAGGCATCCTACAACTGCTCCAGCGGGGATTCAATATCTTTAAAACTTATTAATTATTAGATATTATTTCTTTGTGACGCATGCACATTATATCAAAGTACGTTAAAAATATATGTCTCAGGAGCGTAACGAGACGTGCTAAATGCGCATGCGTCAAAAAGAAAGAAGATATTTTAATAAGTTTTAAAGTTACTGCTGTCCCGCTGGAGCAGTGGTAGCGTGCCTGCATAGCATGCGGCAGTTCCCGGGTTCAATCCCCAGTTATTATTTTATTGTATTTTCCAAAAATATCAAAAATATGTCCAAACGCATGCGCATTTAACACGGCTCGTTACGCTCCTGAGACAAACGTCTATAAAAACCTAGCGGGCTTTGTGAATAAGCTTCTTAAAGTTATTGAATATTCTCTGGGGCAAGTGGTGTGGTCCTTTCTTAGCATACGACAGTTCCCAACCAGCACAAATATTTAAGATTCATCCAATTTACGTCACGTATGGCCGAATTTCGTTTACTTTAGTTGAAGTTATGTAAACTTGACACACTTGGCTTGAACTGTGCCACTAAGGTTCTATCCCCGGTTTTTATACTTTATTTTTTAAAAAAACGTAAGTTTTCAATACAAATTTCAACCAACTAATCAAAGCAGACTATCCTAAAACTAAAAATCTGGGTGTAGGATCATTTACACGTTTTTATTCGTTGACGTTCCACTACTGGAATGTTCAACTGTAAAGCGCCCTTTTTTTACCTCAGAACGACAGCTTTTACCAGCTATGTAAAGTTTACGTAACGTTGAAATAAACTAAAAATTTGGTCATTGATGACGTAAATTGGACGAGTCTTGAATGTACTCACATTTCTTCCATCATTTCAGACACATAGAGGCTAATTTTGGGCTACTTGAAATCTGAATTGTTAGATAACAACATAGTTCTCGGACAATTCTAAACTTAATCATAACCGTAGGTTATAAGGCTTATTCATTACCCAAAAGATCAAAAGAGCAGACGTTACTGGAAGTTTCCCGTTCTTACCGCTTGAGAGCCCTTTTGAGTTCCCAAAATTGGTTGGTTGGTTGGTTTGCTTCGGATCTTCAAAATTCGCAGCACAGAGTGATTCGCAGTTCTTTTTCTTTTAATAGTGATTTAAAAGCCTTAAATTGTATTATACTCGAATGCAACTTAAGTTGAGCCTGACGTCATGGCCCACGCGGAAGAAAATCTGAGTACACAGAAAGCCTGCTGGGTTGCTAGAAGCTCTTATTGGCTGGGGAGTTTGAGAGCGAGTTGTACTACTACTACTACGCGTTACGCCACTTTATAAAATAATAATACGGAACATTTTATGCATATCGGGATGAAAAGATGCTTAATATACGTGGATTTAAAAAACTAATCGTTTTTCAAAATAGAAGCTCTAAATTTCACTCAAAATTCAGACACCTCACGCGGAACTACTTTCTTTGGTTGCTCTCAGCATATTTCTACAGGATCAAGTTAAGTTGCAACTGAGTATTGTATGACATGTTTATTTTGTTGTGGGGGGAAAAAACAAATGATAGGTTGTTGACATTTTTTTATCTCAACTAAAAAACTTTCAAACTCAAAGCGAAGTTTATGTCATCATTAGATGTTTAAAACAGACAATATGGTGATCTACAGAACAAAATTCCCGACTAGGGAGATGTTATATTTTCTCGTCAAATTCATTGTAAGATGGAGTCACCAGTAGTTAGGACTTTCCGAAAGAGGAAAACATGATCATTTTGAAAGGAATCTAGATAGTGTATGGAACTGTGCTAGCTAACAGTTAGATCAGCGTTTCTCAACCCTTTTTACTCTCACGCAACCCTTTTGATAAAATCCAAGTTCCAGGGACGTCCATGCAACAGTCAACAGTGGCGTATATAGAAATTTATTTCGGGAGGGGCCCAAAATTATTACTCAACACTTCAAAACTATATTTAAAATAGGTTTAACGTAGCTTTTTAATGCATTTTTATGTGAAATTTGCATCCATGAGAACTTAATATAATAAAAATAGTGATTAATAAAGTTCCGAGTAAGAAGGGGGGTTTGGGGGCACCCCCCAGAAAATTTTTAGAAATCCCACTAAAAACTAGGTTTTAACAACTCTATGGTTTTAACTCGTTTTTGGTACATTTAGTCCAAATCTTGGACATGCATTTTTAGGTAGGATTTAAATTTTCATGAAAGTATTATTAGAAATTGAAAATAATACAATTTCGTGTTCTAAATGGGGGTTTGGGGGCCCTCCCCCAGAAATTTTTTTTAAAATTGACCCAAATAACAGGGTTTTAACGTGTTTTGATATGCCTAGTCTGAATTTCGGGGGAGGGGGATTTCCCTTATATACGCCACTACCATGCAACAATATTTTTTCTTGCTATTTTGTCCTCCCTCAGAATTTTTAAAATTACCCTTTAAACTAATTTAATAATTACCGTTTAAATTATCTTTTTTTTCGTAAAACGGGCCATGAGAAAACCGCCTTTGTAACGCCCTCGCACTACATTAGGGGTTCTAGTTCTTTATAAGTGCATCTGCGACCCCGAATATGCTTGTACGACGATTCGAAATATGCTTGTCTAGGACCCCTCTACCCCCCTCGAAGTTTGTCCACGGTGTTTCTGAACACCATGTACCTATTTCAGAAAAATTGACCAAAAACCTTTAAAACAAGGGTGATGGACAAATAATACTGCAATTAATTATGCTAGATTTAAAATTCCAAAAATTTGATTTTCTTCGAATTTACAGAAAATAATATTTAAAAATTAATTTAAAAAACAAAGAAAATTTAAGGTATGTGCCTATATGTTGAAAACGTCAATTTCGACCAAAAATAGTTAATTTTTGCTTTTGATTCTATAATTTAGTACAGCTTTTTAAAACTATCTTACTTTTGATTCTATAGCCACTAGAAAAAAAAGGTATAGCTAGTTAAAGAAAGAATGTTACATGCCGGTCATATGCAAAATGTCACTTCAAATTCATTTTTCTCAGAATAGTTTTTTTTAAACAAATATAGTTATGGTAAACATGATTTCTCAAAATCTATTGCTTGTATTGTTAAAAAATTTGGTATGAATATTTTTGATAGTGATTTCTAGGGAATGACCTAAAAACATTACATTTAGAATTAGATGATTGTAAGTAAGTCTAGTGGCCTGTTCAATGTCCATGTGTAAAAATAGAAAAAATGTTTTGAAAAACCATGAAGTCATAAGAACAAAATCTATAATTACTAAGGAAATTAACTTACCTTAAAACTTCTAGGTTATTCCATAGATAATTGAATTTAAATTCCATTACAAGTTAGAAAATAACTCAAACGTGATTTGATTTTTGATTATAAGGTTTGCCATATTGCTTAATTTTTATTGATTTTTTTTAATTAATTTGATAAAAAAATTGTTTTTTGTTTAAAAAAGCTTAATTGGTTTCTAACATAAATACAGACAAATCATGTAAAAATATCAGTATATTTTCACATGTTTTTGAAAAAAAAATTCCCTAAATACCTTAATGAAAATATTTTCTTTGTATATCATAGGGGAGTACAATTACGGGAGGTTTCATTGAAATCCTGGAGGGTCAGGTTGATAATTAAAAAATTTAGGTTGATTTGACTATAGAATGACAGCTATGTACATAATCTTTAGAAAAAAAATACATTTTATTACTTTCTAAAGGTAAAAACTTCCATTGATCCTGAAAATCATGTATGGTAAAATGTATTTTTTTAAGATTTTGCATTAAAATTTTTCAAATAATCATGGAGTGTTTCAAAAAACCCATTAGATGTCAGAAACATACTAAAAATACTGATGTAAATTAGGAATTTCATGTCAACAACAAAAAATCTTTGAAATTTATCAAAATATACACAGTCAATTGATAAATTTTTACTATGTTTCAATTTTTAATAACAAACACTAAATGAAGAAATTATAGTAATTTATACACATAATGAAATTTCAGCCTTGAACCAATTTGATTTAAGAAGCTTTATTTAACTCCAATATTAGCATGGAAAAATATATAAATAAAAGTTACATATTGATATTTATTACACATGAAATATGAAATAAAAGTGCAATAAATAATTTTTTTCAAATACAATAATCACTTTTGATGTAATTAACAAAACCACAGAAAAGGTAGGGGAACCAAGATTTTTTAAATGTATTCCCTAGTAAAATTGTGATATTTCCAAAGAATTTAGATTAATAAAATAATTTTTGGCCCTAAAAATACACAACACATGTTACAATTTCAAAGCTTTAAAATTTAATTATTTAGAAATTAATTTAAGATATATTTTTTTAATAATTTTTTTTGTTCTAGGGGGGCACATGCCCTTGTGATACCCCCTCGATCTGTAAATAGAAGCGGTTATCCTTAAGTATAACATTAAATATTATTATGCTTTCAAAATCTCTTAAAACTAAAACAACTTGAAAATTGAAATATAAAAAATTCATTTCATTAGGAATAAATTGCAAACATATTTTAGTTTCAAGCCAAATTATATTAATTAACAAAAAAGTTTTTTTTTATTTATGAAATTAGTTCAGGATTGAAAATTGTTTTATAAATACTGTTGCTATTATGTTATTACAGAAGGAGAAGATTTGCTCTTTTACATGGGAAAATAACAGTGAAATTCCACAATACCTTTTTCTTTAAATGTAGTAATATTCGAAGGAATCAGAAATCTTACTGAGGTCGGTGTTTTTTGACACGATCCTCCACAGCGAACTGAGTCAGAGTATTCACAGCAAGTAAAGGTTCATTTTTCTTAAGAATGTCCCATTCTTTCGATTTCAAGACATCGTTGTAGTTATCCAGGATGAAGTCGTGGGCTGCCGTAATAAGTTGGTCGTCCCCGTGTCTGTCTGCGAGAGACAGAATGTCGCACACACTCGAAATGGACACGTTGGAACACAAGAAATCACTGCATTCCCTCTTGAGAGAGGATACCTGGTACTTGTCTGCGGCGTAATAGAGCTTGAGGGCTCTGTCACACTGCAGCTCCTCCACAGTCCCAGTGTAGAGGTAGGTCAAGAAGAGGCCCAGCGTAGAGGGGTCAAGGTCCTCAATGTCCACCTCACTGGACGCTGCTTCCTTCATGTCAGAGGACAGCAAGCGATCGAGTACAGGGGACCGGGCACTCAGGATAACCCTATGGACAGGGAAAGTGACACTGTCGCACTTAAGGGTGATGTCAGAAAACTTCTGGTCCTGGTAGACGCACATCAGTTCTTTGGATAACACTAGTAACGAATCGCCTGGCATGTCGGAATCTTTTTTGAACTCTGTCATCGTGTGAGAAGTGGCAGAATCCGTGGATGGTGCTTTCTCAAAAACGCAGGAAGTGTTATTCAACTCAATGCTGACATTTTTGTAATCACAATTCGTGTAAGAGGGGCAATGAATCAAGTTTTTAGTTTTCAAACAGAAAAACATTGAAATTCCTTTCCCTATTAATTCTTCCGTCTCCAGTGGATCAGAGAATATCCAACGACTGCTGTCGTGAAAAACGTGTTCACAGCTGTCAACGGTGTCATCGCTTCCCGTCAAACGCATACACATCTCAACAGCGAAAGGGTATTCGAACGTGGTTGGTGGTTCGATCGTTAAATTAACTATATCGTTCTTTGAACAGGGTTTTAATAGCATTCTTTGAAGGTCGTCCTTCTGTGACAGTTGAATTTTGAAAACTTCTTTTGTTTCAACTGATTTAATCTTTTCAATCCAACTTGAATTCATCTTCAATGATATTTTAAAGACATTTATGGTTGTAAACATGCGTTGTTCATAGAAACGCGGCTCCGTTATCCGGCATCTCACAGTGATGACGTCCTCGCTCTCCCGGATTCTAGAGAGCACGTCTTCGAACTTGGGTCCGGCAGGAAGTTCTAGAACAGCTTTGTTCCTATCTGCATTCACCTGTTGCTTGGAGCAGAGCAAGGATCCGTTAGATGAGTAGAAGGAGAGGTCACCAGAAATGACATATAAATTGACACCACATAAGCGCACCACTATATGTTCTCCTTGCCCGCTGCCACCCTTCGGGTACAGTTCCATGTAGTTACAATATCCGAAATAGAACTTTGGACTCTTGATGCAGTCACCGTGCACTTCCGTACACCAGTGGCTCAAGTTCTCGATTCTCCATTCAACAACATAACCTTTTCTAGTCTCCATATCGAGCTGTTTCTTTTGAAATGCGAGCGAAACGCAGGTTCCGAGTACGAAGAAAACAACTACTGTTCTAACGCTTATCTTTGAAAGCGAGGAAGGGAAAATTCCCTCCTGACGTCACATATAATCGGCTGATAGCGGAGACGCGTGCGAAGGTCACAGCGGGAATATCACTCCATCCTAGATCGTAGCTGCTATCGTCCCTTGAGTTTTCTTATCGTTTTCGTGTATTAAAGAAATGCATTAAATTCCCTCTAAAACAGCGATTTAAAAAGTATCAGGGGAGATCCTTCAAGAATCAGGCTCGGTTCCAGCACGGCTCCAAGGGGGGGCACTTTTCCAGACAAGATGCCCTTGTGGTACCATGGGGGGTATGGGGGTCCTCCCTCAGAAAAAATTGAAATTTGACGTGTAAAAGTAGGGTTTTAACTCATTTTTAGAAATGTTTCGAGTCTAAAGGGGGCACTTTTCAACACTATTACCTTTACATTTTTGCCCCAAAATGTAAAAATATTGGGTATTTCTTAAAAACGAACACTGAATACCCCACTCTGATACTAATGGGGGGTATGGGGGTCCTCCCCCAGAAAAAATATTGAAATTAGACCTGTAAAAGTTGGGTTTTTACTCATTTTGAGAACCTTTTTGGATCTACAACGGGGGGGGCAGTTTCCAGAGTGCCACCCCCTGAATCCTCCACTGTCAAGAATACATTTATATTTTTAAAAAAATAGTTACCGTCACCACTTGGAGCCGCTGTTTATAAGAAAATTTTATTTTTCTGCTCTTTGAAATCTCAAAACACAAAAACTACTTGGTAGAAATTTATGAAATTTGAAAAAATTTGAAGAGAAGTGATTTAAGCACATTTCAAAATTAAAAGGTAATTGATGTGATTATTATTTCTGGGATGTTTTTCAGGTCAAAGTTAAAGGGTTTTTTTGTCGCGTAATCCATTTCAGCGAAAAGTATTAGCAAAAGAACTGAGTTTTTAAAGCCTCGTACTTTGATGTCTGAAGATATTACGTCGCCCTTTTTTCGAAATAGGTTTTTTAAATTTTCGAAAATTTTGACACTTTTTCTGTTTTTCCGATCTAAAAGAAAAATTAATCGCGGTAGGAATATTATTTTTTAACCACTTATGTTTCAAAAAAATATTGGCGTTTAGTTCGTTAAAAATTTGAATCAGTTTTAAAATTATTAATGGGGACCAGTACCAAAATGTGATCAAAATTATGAATTTGAGATTTTGCAATAAAAATGAAGATAAAAACCAGAATAATTCTTATAAAGTTTCATTATCATACGACGGTTTTAAGTTTAAAAATTTAGATGTTTTCTGAACTATAGATAATAGATAGGTTTACTAAAGCACACCTTTCAATCTTTAAACGGCTTTTTCTTAAAACAAGGTCTTTAATATTTGAAATCATTAGGCTTTTTTTCTTACCATCCAAACCACTTTAAACTTTGTAGTCATTATCAGTAACATATGTTTAACATTTCTAGGCATGGATTTTAAAATATATTTGTTACAACTTTTTTAACAAAGCAGTAAAGAGGAAACTTAGGATATTTAAAAAAAAGGACAAATTTCAGAGATTTTTTTTATTTTACGGAAACTTTTATAGATATTCAAATTTCCATGCCTTAAAGCGATTATACATGTGAATTTGAAATGATTTTATTAAGTGACTTTTATGCATATTAGGGTGGGCCGAAAAAAACTTTTTATTTTATTTTGAAACGCTATACCGCGGAAAACTTGCCTCTGGGGTAGAGAAGTAAAATGCAAAAAAAATTTTTAAAATCGGTTAAAAATTGCAATAGCGCATTGCACCTAAAGTTTGAAAAAATAGGCTATTTTCATTACTTTTCAAAAAAATCAAATTAAATCAAATAACATTTATAAAAAGTATCTAAAGGCATATAATAGAATAAAAATGTGGAGAAAACTTATTTAATTGAAAAAGGTGGTATTTTACAATTAATTGGTAGTATAATAACATCTAAAAATACGTTTTTACCAGAAATTCACATATTTCGTATGAAACAAAAAAATATGAAAATCAATTTTTCATAACTATACTACCTTTCTAGCTATCACTCAGTAACCCCCTTAACAGTTAAAACATTTTTTACAGTTCGCTTCGCGATCGGAGCTCGTTCGTAGCACAACAAACCGCATCACTATCTTTCGTCGAAATAAAAACTTATTTTATATTTTGAAACGCTATACCACGGAAAACTTGCATCTTGAGTATAGAAGTAAAATGCAACAAAAATTTTTAAAATCGGTTAAAAATTGCCTTTGTACTACATTGGTCCTAAAATTTGAAAAAAAAATATGCTACTATTTTAATAACTCTTAAAAAATCAAATAACTTCTATAATAAGTATCTAAAGGCATAAATTAGAAGAAAAATGTTAAGAAAAAATATATTTAATGGAAAGAAAGATGGTATTTTACAATATAAGGTTGCAGTATAAGGTTACACTTGGCATTTCGCCTTTTTTTCTTCAAAAACCGCAATTTTCGATTGAATTAAAAAATAAAATTTCCTGATGGTGCATAGTTTGATTTGTAACAAAATGTAGTCCTTGACTGGTTACTAACTTCTTTTGGTATTTTGAAAGAATCTTATGTTTCTCTGTCGGATTATTTAATTATTAAATTATTAACATAAACTGTATTTTAGTACTGATAATCCAACAGATGAACAGAAGATTTTAGTTTCTTTTATATTAAAATCAAATTATATCAAATTAATTTGTCTGTATGATTCTTTATTTAGAAAAAGTAAATGGTTTTAAATTTGACGACACGTGTGATAGAAACATCTAGATTTTTGCCAGAAGACTTATTAGAAATCATTGATCCAATGATTAAACAAAATGCATTCTTTGCTCATTCTGAAAACTTGCTTTTGGGCATGATCATAGATAAAAAGGGATCATATATGAGGGAGTTTGGTTTAGAAGAACAATTAAGGCTAGAAACTCAGCTTCTAAAAGAAAGTCAGTTAGGAGTTCCCATCCCCCCAAACCTAATTTTCAAGCTACTGACCATATATAGAACATACGTAGACAGTAGACTATGTATAGATTAGCTAGAATACTGCTTTTCTTTCTCCCCACCTATACATCTATACTACGAAGATTCACCGATCAAGAGACATAGTCTATGATAATGACTGGAACTTTGACAGATTCCCATGTCACACACAAACAGTCGAACGTTGTGTAAAATTAGTAACACAGAGGGCATCACGAAAAGTCATCGGTATAAATGCCAGGAGATGGGGTTTATAAGAACTATTAATCTTTCAAGATCTTCAATGCCAAATTTTTCAATCAAGTCTTCTTTCGAAATACCAAAAGATGTTAATAACCAGTAAAGGACTACATTTTATTACAAATCATACTATGCACCATCCGGAATAATAACTTTTTAATTCAATCGAAAAATGCGATTTTTGAAGAAAAAAAAAGGCGAAATGCAAAGTGTAACCTTATAGTGCAACCTTATATTAAAAAATAAGATCTTTCTTTCCATTAAATATATTTTTTCTTAACATTTTTCTTCTAATTTATCCCTTTAGATACTTTTTATAGAAGTTATTTGATTTTTTAAGAGTTATGAAAATAGCATATTTTTTCAAATTTTAGGACCAATGTACAAAGGCAATTTTTAACCGATTTTAAAAATTTTTGTTGCATTTCACTTCTATACTCAAGAGGCAAGTTTTCCTTGGTATAGCGTTTCAAAATATAAAATAAGTTTTTATTTCGGCGAGAGATAGTGATGTGATGCGGTTTGTTGTGCAATGAGCGAGCTCTGATCGCGAAGCGAACTGTAAAAAATGTTTTTACTGTTAAGGGGGTTACTGAGTTATAGCTAGAAAGGTAGTATAGTAATGAAAAATTGTTTTTCATAATTTTTTTTGTTTCATATGAAATATGTGGATTTCTGGTAAAAACGTGTATTTTTAGATGTTATTATACTACCAATTAATTGTAAAATACCACCTTTTTTCAATTAAATAAGTTTTCTCCACATTTTTATTCTATTATATGCCTTTAGATACTTTTTATAAATGTTATTTGATTTAATTTGATTTTTTTGAAAAGTAATGAAAATAGCCTATTTTTTTCAAACTTTAGGTGCAATGCGCTATTGCAATTTTTAACCGATTTTAAAAATTTCTGTTGCATTTTACTTCTCTACCCCAGAGGCAAGTTTTCCGCGGTATAGCGTTTCAAAATAAAATAAAAAGTTTTTTTCGGCCCACCCTAATGCATATGTTTGATTTATATTGAGAAAAATAATCAAGTCAAAAGAACATGTAATAAATGCCAATTTAAGTAGTTTTTTAAGATTTTTCTTCAGTTGAAATTTCATAAGGATGAACAAGGGAATAAGTACATCAACTTTTTTCAATTGTAAAATATTTTTGAAAGTACAATACTGGTAAAAAACGACTCGGAGCCTATATCTCCGGAACGGCTTGTGACATAAAGACAAATAAGGTATTCTTTTTCATGGGGGGGATTTGAAGTATATTTTAAAAGGTTAGGCGTCGATTTCCACTTGAATTACACTGTTCAACGATGGAAAAATTTCCTTGATGAAAATAGTCATTTCTTATAGATTTTGGGTCCAGTGGCGGATCCAGGATTTGGTTTTGGGGGGGCTAAGAATTTTCCTTTTTCAATTGAATCTTCTTGTTAATGTTAATACGGAAAAGGTAGAGAAATATCCTGCTCCAACTTACGAAAGGGGGGTCTGGGGGTCCTCCCCCAGAAAATTTTTGGAAATTTAAGTCAAAACACCCACTTTTTAACTCCTTTTGGTACGCTTCATCCGAATTTCGGATAGATTTTTTGCGTTTTGACACAAACTTAGTAAAATGTAGTTGTAATAACAGAGTTACAGTGTCAAGGGGGTCTGGGGGTCTTCCCCCAGAAAATTTTTTAAAATTTGCCCTTAAAATTACAGGGTTTTAACTTATTTTGGTATATAAAATGTCATATTATAGAGTTAAACTTTTTATTTGGGGGGGGCTTGAGCCTCCTAGCCCCCCTACTCCTCATTAAATCCCCATTAAAATTCTCAACTGACTCAGGATTTTCGAGGAACAGCCCCTACTCCTTTTTACGTTTTTCGACGACTTTATAACTACTTTAAACTAGATTTTCAAGGTCAAAAAGCAATGCTTTAGTCTTCAATATTAATTCCCGAGCTCGCGAGCGCCTTCGCGATTCTGGGAGTCTTCCGAACTCTTCCGCGGGGATTTCTGGGACGCTAACACCTCAACCGCTTTTAGTAAAAATTATTGCTGCATATTTTCATCAAATTTGGGTCCTTGGGGAAGGGTTACGACCCTTCAAAGAGGAATTGCGTGAAAAATAAGCAAAATAAACGGTATAACAAATCCTACTATTTTTAACGATTTTTTGCGTTTTTAAGGGGGGATCACTCCTTAAATCTATCCATTTGTTATAAATTTACCATATTTTATTAATTTGAAAATTTCTTGTCCTCTGGGGGGCAATTTGAAGACTAAATCAATGCTTTTTGACCCTGAAATTCAAGTTTAAAATTATAAAGTCGTCGAAAAACGTAAAAAGGGGGAGGGGCTGTTCCCCAAAAATCCTGAGTCAATTGAGAATTTTAATGGTGATTTTCGTTTTCAGCGACCCAAAATCTATAAGAAATGACTATTTTCATCAAGGATAAAATTTTGAAGGTCAAATTTGTTGAAGAGTGTTATTCAACCACCTATGTCAGCTTAAAATAACCTAGTTCGTTAGATGTGCATTTCCGAGTCCCCCCCTTCCTGGATGATTCTGAGTCGTCTGGGAGTGTGCTACCCCTCCTAGAAGTTATGAAACTAGAGATGTAAAGGCTGAAAAAAAACGGGTTTATTCCCGGGAATAAACCCGTTTTTTTGGGAAGGGAATTTTGCATATTCCCGGATTTTCAAACATGAAAGTACTTTCGTTTTTTAGATTTTAGAGTAGTGTTGAAACAAGCGTGTAGAACTATCAATTACTAGTGTTTGATCATGTTTAAAATAGCATCTTTGATTACACTTTTTGACTTGCAGAGAAAAAAATGTATATTAGACATTGAAACAGAATATGGGCAATTAAAAATATTTGAATTGATTTATTATTAATAAGATAAGAGTCAATTGCAGAATGATCTTTCAGTGAATTTATATCAAAAATAGTCTTAAACTCCTCAAAAGAATAGCTAGAAAATGATAACTGATGGTGAAATATCGTTGTGTTCTTTATACGTTCAAAATTCCCAATATTCCCCTAAAATTCCCGGTTTATTCCCAAAAATCCCGGGTTTTTTCCCGCTTCCCCAAAAATGTGGGAATTTTACATCTCTATATGAAACACCTATCTGAAACACCCTGCAATATTTGAAGAATTAATAGGTATGTGATATTTGACGGAACCCAAAATCTTACTGAGTAGTAGGTTGGTGTTTTCTTACACGGTCCTCCACAGCGAACTTTGTCACTGTATTCACAGCAAGTAAAGGTTCGTTTTTCTTGAGAGTGTCCCATTCTTTGGATTTCAAAACGGTGTTGAAGTTATCCAGGATGAAGTCGTGCGACACGGCAGTCAGCTCTTCGTCTCGGTGTCTGTCCGAGAGGATGGTGTCTGTCCGAGAGGAACGGACACGTTGGAACACAAGAACTTAGAACAGTCCCTCTTGAGGGAGGGGACCTGGTACTTGTCGGCCGCGTAATAGAGCTTGAAGGCCCTTTTCCATGACGCTTTTTTTCAGCGCTGAAAATCGGCACGCGGATGACGTAATCCCTTTTTTCAATCAAAAAGGGATTAACTTTGGCAACCAAAGTCGCGCTGAAACACGCGCCTTTCGAGTGATCATGCTGCCATCTATCAAAAATGTCACAAGTAATTATACACTGGATAGTACAAATTTTTACAGGCATAGATGTCCATTACTTTCGTAATATATTAATGTCTGAGGACTTATTTTCGTAATAAATAGCTGTTTTAGATTTTTTGGAACTATTAAATGGGCCACAAAAAGTGTAATTGCAATCGGGAGTAGAAATATCTAGTTTAAAATTAAAATATATCGGGTTCTCCTTTCCATCTCGTTCTCGTCTGGATTCCCACTCGTGTTAAAGTTTCTGAATAAGGCTCTAAAACTATTTTAGTACAAAATCTTTAAAGTAATTGCTTTTAAAGTAATAAAAAACGCTTTTCAAGATCGCGAGTGATCATGCTGCCATCTGTCAAAAGCGTCACAAGTAATTATACACTGATAGTACAAATTTTACAGGCACTAGATGTCCATTACTTTCGTAATATATTAATGTCTGAGGACTTATTTTCGTGATAAATAGCTGTTTTAGATTTTTTGGAACTATTAAAAGTGTAATAGCAATCGGAATGCCAATCAGATCCAATATGGCTGACGCTGAAAGTCTTTCAGCGCCGAGAAAAAGTCCATCCATGCCGGGCTGAAAACCGGCTTCGGCGCGCTGGTTGAATACGCCTAGCCATTGGTCCGTAGGACTCACGTGACCACTAAAAAGAGTCAACCAAATCCGCGCGTGTTCGGCGTTTGGTATGGGGATTTTTTCTCGCGCCAAGAGGTCGCCACGCCGAAAACACGCGTATTGGGCGCTGAAAATAAGTCGCATGGAAAAGCAGCTTGAGGGCGCTATCATCTCGCAGCTCCTCGACAACTCCGGTGTAGAGGTAGGTCATGAATCGGGATAGGGTAGAGGGGTCAAGGTCCCCAATGTCCACCTCACTGGACGCTGCCTCTGCCATGTCTGTAGAGAGCATGGTCTTGAAGACGGGGGACCGGGCACTCAGGATGACCTTGTGAACAGGGAAGGAGACGTTGTCGCACTTGAGGGTGATGTCGGATAAGTCCTGGTCTTGATAGAGACACATCAAGTCTTTGGATAACACTGAATCGTCTGGCGTGTCGGAAGTGAGGGACGTTTGGCTTCCGGAATCTTTTGTGAGCACTACCACCTTGTTGGAAGGATCCGTGGGTGAATGTTCTTTCTCAGAAAAGCAAGGGGTGTTATTGAACTCAATGCTGACACAACTGTAATCGCAATTGTAATAAGAGGGACTCTGAATCAAGTTTCTGGTCATCAAACACAAAAACAGGGAAATTCTTTTACCTTCTAATTCTCTCTTCTGCAGTGAATCGGGGAATGTCCAAGGACTTTTGTCGCTAAACACGTGTTTCTTCTTCACCCAGCTGTCAATAACGGTGCCGTCGCTTCCCGCCAAACTCGCACTCATCTCAACAGCGAAAGGGTGTCCGTATTTGGCTGGTGGCATGATCGTAAAACGAACTGCATCGTTCGTAGAACGTGTAACCAACTCCATTTTCACCTCATAGTTGTGGGGTGAAAAATAAACAAAGCAAACTCCTTTTGTCGGCGCATCTGATGATGAATTCATCTTTTCAATCCAACTCGGGTTCATTTCGACCGATATTTTCAAAACGTTTACGGTCGTGCACATTCGTCTTCCCCAACAACCCGAATTCTTTATTCGTAATGTCACGGTGATGATGAAGTCCTCCCGGATTCTGGAGAGGACGTCTTCGAACTCGGGTCCGGGAGGAAGTTCCAGAATAGTGATGGGCAAAATCGATAATTTTAGGTATCGAATACTTATAGGTATTGAGTACTTTTAGGTATCGAGTACTTTTTTCAATGTCGGGAAATGAACCTGAAGGGACAATTTTTTTAGAGCCTATCCATAATCAGACTAATATTCAAAAAACTGAAAGCGATCCATCAAAAAGCCCCGTAGCTACGGGCCTGGAGGTGGATAGAGGCGAAGGATTTGGCGGGGGGAAAACCTAGCCGCGTCAAATTTCTCTCGCGGATGATAACGACTTGGGTTTGAGCGTTGCAAAATGAAAACGGAAACAGGCTGCGTTTGATCTACAGTAGGTATTATAAAGATTACTTCATTTAAAAATTTAAAACGAAATATGTGAATAAAGTATCGATACTTTTGTGGGTATCGAATACACTCGATACCTATAGGTATCGAGTACTTAAGTATTTGGTATCGATACCTGCCCATCACTATTCCAGAATGTCTTCCTTCCCGTCTGCAGTCACCTGTTGCTTCTTGCACGGCAGGGATCCGTCAGAAGTGTAGAAAGAGAGCTCACCAGAAAGGGAAAAACAGACACCACATAATCGCACCACGAGGTGTTCTTCTCGCCCGCTGATACCCTTCGGATACAGTTCCATGTAGGTACCATCTACCCAGAACCTTGGACCCTTGATGCCGTTCCCGTGAACTCCCCCACACCAGTGGCTCAAGTTTTCGATCCTCCATTCAGTTACAATACCTTTTTCCATATTATCGTACTGTTTCTTTTACAATGCGAGCGAAACGCAGCTTCCGAGTCCGGAGAAAACAACTCTTGTTGTTCGAGTTCAACACCGCCCACACTATCTTTCAAAGCGAGGAAGTGACGTCACATACTAACGGTTGATAAGCGTTCTAAGGCAACAGGAGATTCGAAAAAGGCTGTGACGTCACCATGTCACCAACCTCGGTCATCATAACAAACGCGTGAATTCTGATCTGGCACCATGCCAGCCATGCTTTTTTGTAGTGGAGAAAAGGCGCGCTTCGTGAATCGCTTCAATGTTTTCACATTTGAATTCCATATGTAAATGATTAGGGGTAGTTCAAATATAACGTAAGCACTTTTTTGGTCCTTTTTAACCCCCCTCCCCCTTGTCAGCAAAGATAAGCAAACCTCAAAACCCCCTACCATAATTACGTAGGAACTGCCAGTCTGGCAGTTTCGGCAAAATTTCGGGTGGGGGGTCTGGCAGTGCCAGACCCCCCACCCGAAATTTTGACATCTTTTTAGTAAGTATAAGTCCTGTTTTTTTTCTCCTTGAAAATAAGGTGACTTATAAAAGGAGCTGTCCTTTTAGGGCCTAAAAGGACAGCTCTAGGGTATAGCACTAAGGGTTCAAAAATGAGTCGAAACACTATTTTCGGGGTTAAAATTTCAAAATTTTTGGGGGTCTATCCCCTGAAAAAGTGCTTACGTCAGATTTCCTAATTCAATTTTTTGTTAAATTTATTTTTGGTTGAGTTTTGAAAGTATTTATGCAAGAAACAAGATAATTTCGAAAATGCAGTATCTTACATGCGCATCACTCATATCCCCCTCCCCCCTTGTCAGGAAAAATAAGCAAAGAGCAAACCCCCCACCCTCCTTAGGTGCTTACGTAATAGGCCTCTTATCATATTCTGTAAAAAATATAATATCTTACTTATTTGAGATATTTTTTAATTACTAGGGAGCTACCGCCCCCTGCTCGCTATCGCTCACCAACCCCCGTAAACTGCTAACGCAGGACCTTTTGGAATTGCTTCGTAATTCCCACAAATTCCAACTCGCTGAACTTATTACACTTAATAAAACAATTAAACAGTTTACAGAAAAACGTCAACCAACTTTCCAACATGAATCCACCAAATCCCCTCCATGACTCCCTTAAAAGTTTTTAAAGTTATATTAAATTAATTTAAACGAAATGTTTTTTAAAATATTCATCTTAATTATTTTTAATCTTTGATTATAAAAATAACTTATTCTAATTGTTTATCAATATTCGGACCAAACAAAAACCATTATTTTAAAGTAACTCGTTTGTATAATATGCCTAGTGCTTATCAGTTATATTTTTTTAAACCCCGACTTGTTAAACAATACCGTTTGAGCAATTGAAAATAATAAGTGACAAAACATCACTCTATTTTTACCATTAATTTCGATAAAATCAGACTAAAAATTATAAATATTGGACAAAAAGTGAAATTTTAGTATAAAATGGCGTACATTTAAGTTTTAAGAATATGTTTTTATCAATCTTCGAGTGATATTTCATCAAGAAAGTACTTTTTTAAAAGGTGAAAAAACATGTTTCATCTTAAAATATAGCGTCAATCGTCGTTGTGATTAGATGCATAATAACTTGATTGACAGTACTTGATTTGTAACTGCGACCTTATTCGTTATCTAAAAAAATGGAAATATTTTAAAATTGAGAATTTTTTTGAAGAATCGAAGGGTCTACTCGGAAATCCGGAAAGAATCCGGACATTTTTATACCATATATGTGTTATACGGATCAGTAATTAAAAAGCCTTTCTCTGGAAACCGTTCACCAAAAACTTTTTTTTAGAATAGAGAGATAAATGTCCCTATCAACCATAATTTCATTCATAACTTCCCCTCCATGTTGAAGTTTCGTTTTGTTGAGTTCTAATTTTAAGTGCGTGATTGGTTTGTACTATCGTAATATTCAGCTTTAAAACTTGTTTTGAATTAGTACTCTAATCCATCTAAGCATATTAGTAACGTGAACAAAAATTAAGAATGCGGTCGTGTATGTATACAGAACTGCAGTTGAAAATGAATTCCTCAGCAATATCGATTCAATGTTCAGATGAGGAATCGGGCAATTTTCCAAATGGTGCAGGAGATCATTTGAATCGTCAGTTTGAAGAAGGGAATAAGTCCAAAAAATGACAAATTGACTTTTTGTGCTCAAAACAATCTCCAAGCTTTGCCCTACACATGGGTGAAAAGAGGGGGAAAATAACTAACCCCTTTCGGGAGATATCGCCCCTTGAAGTTGTGAAATCGATATCCATACAATGAAAATTCCATTTCTTTTTTTCGATTTTCTCAAAACTTGATTTTTGGACTTATTCCCTCCTTCAAACTGACGATTCATTTAACCCTCTCTCGGCACCAGAATATGAAAAAAGTGGAATAAAAACTTTTTTTGTTCTCAATACATCCAAAATGCCCCTATAATTTGTCTGGAAAAAATTTTTTTTAATGTGTGCACAGCACACCTTCCTAATTATTTTTATGTGAGCCTCATATGAGGCTTATCGTACTTAAGGGTTGTATGTGTACTTTGATGTGTTCTTATTATATACAACAGGGTGGTCCAACCTTTACTTGCCCGAGTGCCAAACTAACTTTAGTATATGAGAGTGAGTGCCAAAAGACATAAATAAAAAAGCATTACATACAACTAATTTCATATATCACTATATTTTACAATGAGCAATGGTGAAATCAATGAGAGGATTGACATTCTTTTTCTGATACAAGTTTATCGATGTTGACAGTGAGTTCAGTAAGGCAAAGTCTCAGGCTAGATTCCAGAGAAATATTTTCCATTCGATTTCTTGCTTTTGATTTTATTTGTTTGAGAGATGAAAAAGCACTTTCGCACACATATGTAGTACTCCCAAACAGGGATAACATTTTCAGGGAGAATTTAAGCAGTTCTGAGAAGCGTTCCTTAGAAACCATCTTCCAGAAATTTTCAGGGCCGTCGCACTTTCTAGCCTGGTAAAATGGGTCTGCTTGAAGATCACATATTTCCATTTAAATTTCGCAAGGCACCTCACTCAATTCAATGTCCATGGGATTGTTGCCCCAAATAAAGTTTCTAACTGATGCCCTTTTGAATTTTAAGCTAAAAATAATTTCCATGGAGTGTCAGGGGTTCTCCCCTGAAATTTTTTGAAAATTAAACTCCAAAAACCAGGTTTTTAACACTTTTCTGCAATAAAAATTGAAATGTTGATTATATTCTCTGTTAGTTAGAATACGCATTTAATTTTGAGGCCGAGTGCCACAAAAATTTCTTCGAGTGCCACTCGTGGCACGCGTGCCTCGGGTTGGACCACACTGATATACAATATCATTTTACAAAAATATTTTTCATCGAGAATGGAATGCCTCAAAATATATTATTGCTCTTTCTATTATCTTTGCATTTATCACAAATATATCGCATTTTTTTCACTAATGAGAAACAGTTTTGTGATTTTAAATAAGTTTTGAATATTGTATAGATGAATGTTGCTGAAAAACCAAGGACTACTTTGTTAAAAGATTTATTATTCTGATGAAACTTGGTACTACTATATGATGAATGTTTATATAAGTATACAGCATTCTGTCGTCAAAATATTCCTAATGATTTTCGCCTACACAAGAACTCTCATTTTTAAAACTAAGCAGTATTATTGATAGTTAGTAATAAGAAACAGTTTTGTGTTTTTAAATAAGTGTTGAATATTGTAAAGATTAATGTTGCTAAAAACCAAGGACTACTTTGTTAAGATTTATTATTTTGATGACTAGGGAGCTACTGCCCCCTGCTCGCTATCGCTCGCCAACCCCCGTTAACTGCTGACGCAGACACGTTTGAACCGCTTCGCAATTCCTCACAAAACCCTGCTCACTGCACTTACTCACTTTATAAAACATTCTTAAAACAGGGTTAGTACTTCTCCGGGGTATTCTTTCGAAAATGGTGGATATACATTCAGTAGCGGAAATTTAACAGTTCCTTTATGGTAACATTAATTGGCGGGTCGCCTTATAATTCCAAGAAAATTATTAACAGAGCAATGTAACATCCCTTTACCATTTACCCAAGGTAATGTTTTTTTTTCACAGATTCATTAAGAAGCACTGAAACATCTCAGGAATAAATTTAACGTTCTTAAAATTTGTAACTATTTTCATCGATTGGCTGTGAAAAATGTAGTAATTACCGTAAACATCACGAAAATTTAGAATTTTATCTTCATGAGATCAAACAAACGTCGAAGTTGTGTCAGTTTCATAGCAATGACACGAATGTTTAGACTTCAAACATTTCGATTTTTATCTGAATTTCTAAAACAGTCCCCCGTGTTATCTAGTTGTTTGCGTTTTGGCATTATGAAATAAGGTGTCACATTTTACTACCTTAAAAAACATACTTGCAAAAGAATATAAAAATAATAATAATTGTAAAAAATAAATGCAAAAGTTCAAAATTTCCGAAAGCGAGTTTATATTTTGTTGTAAATATGGTAATGATTAGGTTGCTACAACGACAAAGATAAATGTAAAAATATTAATTTGTTATTTAAAAAATAAAAGATAAATTATTTATACATAAGTTTTAAATATAATTAAAACCGTTTAAACAACAGAAATATGTATAAATATTGTTAAAAATAACCCAAAATATATTTTTTAAATTCGTGTTATAAATAGAAAGATGATTATTTAATTTATTTGAATAATAAAACCAGTGAAATATGTTTTCAATTTTTTTTGAAATTCATAGTTTCTTGCTTTATAACTGCAACCTTATCCGTAATCTAAAAAAATGGAAATATTTTAAAATTGAGATTTTTTTTAGAAATTCTAAAGGCACTTTGCACATCCTCAAAAGAATCCGGACAGTTTGATACCAAATATGTGTTATACGGATCAGTGATTAAAAAGCCTTTCCCTGGAAACCGTTCACCAAAAACTTTTTTTTAGAATAGAGAGAAACTTGGTTCTGTAAGTGTAAATGATGAATGTTTATAAGTATACAGCATTCTGTCATCAAAATATCCCACATGGTTTTCGCCTATGCAAGAACTCTCATTTTTTAAACTATAAGCAGTATTTTTAATAGTTAATAATAAGAAACAGTTTTATGTTTTTTAAAAGGATAAATAAAAGTTTTTATTTCAGAACGCAAATGCTCTAATCGTAAATGAAAACAAAGTTTATGAGTAACTTTTCCAGACCTTAATTGTCTGATCCAAAGAAGCTGATACAATGAATTTTCCAGTAGGATGACTAGCAGTACACAAAACAACATCTGAAAAAAAAATATGTAATGACCTGTAAGCTTAAGTCTAAATGGGGTTATTTTTAAATCTAAAAATTACCTGAATGGGGTACAATAGATTCATGTAACACAGAAAGCTTCTGGATAAAAACATTGTCATTGTCGCGAATTTTAAAGTCGCGAATTTTTAAGAAGATGTAATTCTGTCTCTCATGACTGAAGACAGAGAGGCACTCATGCATGTTGAAAATCATTATGTTGCAGAAGATTATAGTCTGTGTAATTAAAATAGGCGATTGGACGTCATCAGTTGAAGTCCGTTGCCTTGGTAACGAAGGAGAAAACGTAAGCGGTTCTGCTTTTTTTGCACATCATTTAAGGCAGGGCGTGAAATTAAATTGAAACTTTGAATCTTAATAATTATTAAACTAATTCGAATTTTTTAAAAAATGAAACGACAATCTTTTTGAAAAAAATATTTGTATATATGTTTACAATTTTGTACTCCTACCATGATTAGTTTCTCCTTTATAACGAAAAAAAGTGTTACGATTATTTCATTGGCTGCTGCGACACGAGTTAGATTCAATGACAATCTCGGGCGGTTGTGGGCTTGGCGTGATGTGGGAAAAAAATAAGACTGGTGGAAACCATGGCAACGCTCAGGGGAAATGTGTGGAGACAGGGGAAATCACGTGACTTTTCAACCGCCTATTCTAATTACACAGACTATAACTGGAGCATTCTTTAAGAGATTGTACTGTGATGGATCAGAATTTAATATTTTCTAATATATACAAGTTTTGTTTTAAGGAAATGTTTTTGGAAAAAAAACTGTGTTTTCAGCTAATATATGGAAATATACTACCACAGTAAATCTAACATTAATATTTCAAGCAAAACACAATTATTTCTCACCTCTGTGACCTTGCAGTTTCTGAACAATTTCTTTTGTTTTTATACTCCATATATACATCATGTGGTCTTCAGAGCCAGAGACGATCCACTACAAAAAAAATTACTTTCTTTTAGGATTTGTTCTGTTGGTTTTTCTGTAAGAGTTTCAAAATGTTTTTATAATTAAATTTGATGTATCCGCATTTATACAGCAAATTTGATGTTTTGAGCATTTAGGTCAGGGTTTCCCAAACATTTTCATGCGCATCCACCCCTTGGTTGTAATTAGTGATGGGCAAAATCGATAATTTTAGGTATCGAATACTTATAGGTATCGAGTACTTTTAGGTATCGAGTACTTTTTTTCAATGTGGGGAAATGAACCTGAAGGGACAATTTTTTTAGGGCCTATCCATAATCAGACTAATATTCAAAAAACTGAAAGCGATCCATCAAAAAGCCCCGTAGCTACGGGCCTGGAGGTGGATAGAGGCGAAGGATTTGGCGGGGGAAAAACCTATAGCCGCGTCAAATTTCTCTCGCGGATGATAACGACTTGGGTTTGAGCGTTGCAAAATGAAAACGGAAACAGGCTGCGTTTGATCTACAGTAGGTATTATAAAGATTACTTCATTGAAAAATTTAAAACGAAATATGTCAATAAAGTATCGATACTTTTGTGGGTATCGAATACACTCGATACCTATAGGTATCGAGTACTTAAGTATTTGGTATCGATACCTGCCCATCACTAGTTGTAATCTTTTCGGATGTTATGGCAAGTCAATAAAGATTTATGTTTACTTTTTTTGTAGCCATTGACTAATTTTGTAACCATGAACTAATTGAATTCGAAATGTATATTCTGTTCATATTCGCTTGGTAATAATCAGAAAAATATAGGTAAGTGACAGTGTAATCTTTTCGGATGTTATGGCAAGTCAATAAAGATTTATGTTTACTTTTTTTGTAGCCATTGACTAATTTTGTAACCATGAACTAATTGAATTCGAAATGTATATTCTGTTCATATTCGCTTGGTAATAATCAGAAAAATATAGGTAAGTGACAGTGTTTGAATGCTTATTAAGTGTGAAATCGAAATTTTATACTGTTCCCATCTTTTCTATTTGATTTTTTCCACGTTTTTGTTTAATAGAAATATTATTTGGCATTATATCGCTTAAAATACATTGCCAACTCGATACCGCCGGAGCAGCACCCCTTATAATTTTTCCTTCAAGCCGTCGCTGCTTAATATTATGCGTAAATCCCCTCTTTCAATAAAAAAACATTTATTCTGTTTCTTGTTTTTCTTAACAAATTGTTCAGATGGCTAAAACCAGCTTCAACCAAATGAGAGCTGGGAAGAATAAAGACTCCGTAATCATCATTAGGGTGTATCGAAAAAAACTTTTTTTGATTTTGATGATGCCTTAGTGCGGAAAAGTTGTCTAAGGTAGCAGAGAGTACCTGTGAATTTTTTCAGAATTTTCGGATAATATCTTGAGGTGCCGCCAAGGCCCTGAAGGTCCCCATGTTAATCCAATGGAGCGCGCAAGCCAAGAAGGCCGAAAATTGGTTTTTCGCCCCTCATTTCTACCCTAATCACACGACAAATGTCTTCACTCGAGTTATGGACCCTATATGATCTAGGCTATCCGACAAAACTTGAATAATAGCCTAAATTTCTATATTACGTTTTTTTGTATGCTCCAATTTCGTCGAAAATCGCATATTTTCTCGTTCAAATCAGAGCCCACAATCAACATAATATAGAGATTTAGGATATTATTCAAGTTTTGTCGGATAGCCTAGATCATATAGGGTCCATAACTCGAGTGAAGACATTCGTCGTGTGATTAGGGTAGAAATGAGGGGCGAAAAACCAATTTTCAGCTGCCTTCTTGGCTTGCGCGCTCCATTGGATTAACATGGGGACCTTCAGGGCCTTGGCGGCACCTCAAGATATTATCCGAAAATTCTGAAAAAATTCACAGGTACTCTCTGCTACCTTAGACAACTTTTCCGCACTAAGGCATCATCAAAATCAAAAAAAAGTTTTTTCGATACACCCTAATCATCATACCTTCAGGAAAGTCTTTCCTTATCCGCGGAACGTTCCAAAACGTAGAATGCACAAAGGTATCAAACCGGGACTCTTCTTATTCCAGGTCGTCTTTAATTTAAACTATTTCTGCTTGGAGGGAAAATAAAATTCACTAATGTCACAATTAAACGGATTGATATCAATGATCATTTGGGGGGGAAAGAGTTTGATGTCGAACTAGAATTTTTTCTGCAATTTTCTTTTTCATGACTGTTTAACTTTCATCGACCCCTTAAGCTTCTTCGACCCCCAGGGGGGTCAGTACCGACCTCTTTGGGAAACCCTGATTTAGGTCAATGGTAGTTATATTTAGGTCTCTTCAATTTTTGCATAAAGGGGACATCCATAAATTACGTGAGGCGTTTTTTCCAAAATCTGGACCCCCCCTCCCCCCTTGGTGAGATTTACCTTCAACATTTTAAAAATAATTTGCAGTATCTTATTATCTGTGTGTGTTCCTTTCTCATACTTAAAAAAAAAAGAAAATCGTATAATTTCTAACTTAAAAAGTTGAAGTGAGATTTTAATCGACCCCCCTCCCCCCCCCCCCTTTTTGACCTCACGTAATTTATGGATGTCCCCAAATGAGGCGGTTGCTATCAAAACCAGCTCATTCCATTTTTGGAAATTTTACAGGAGAGCAGTGGCGGATCTACGGGGGGGGGCTTTCGGGCTGAAGCCCCCCCCCAAACGTCTCATATTTTACTAAGCTTGTCAAAACGCAAAAAATCTATATGCGGAATTCGGATGAGGCGTACCAAAACGAGTTGGAAAGTGGGGTTTTGGACTAAAACTTCCGAAAACTTTCTGGGGGAGGACCCCCCTTTTAGTGGTTTGAGTAGGATAATTTACTGCCTTTTCCGTATTACCATTACCAATGAGATTCAATTGGATTACGAAAATTTTTAACCCCCCCAAAACCAAATCCTGGATCCGCCACTGCAGGAGAGACATAAAACTTCTCACGTCCACAGTTCAAAAGTTATATTTTTTTGTAAACTAGAATTTGATTAGTTTTTCATTTTCATTCCAGGTGCATTACCTTGGGCGTAATTACACTAATTAGGTTGGAATGAGCTGATTTTGATGCAAAAGCACGATTTTTCATGTTTTCAGTTCTTTTTGTGCAACTAAGATGTGTGAAATTGGTTTTTTCCAGTTTACCAGTTAATATATTTGTGTCTTTACGAGTTTTAAATAAATGACATCCATTTAATTTTTTCAAATGATCTGAAATTTCACAGTTGAGATCCCAGTTTTCACCTTAACCTCAAATTTTGAGTTGGAATGAGCTTGATTTAAGCTAATATATCCCTTCGTCAGGTTATGAAGGACCCTTTAAACTTTCAAAAATATGCAAAAAAAACCATTTCAGAAAAATATGGAACGAGCTGGTTTTGATAGCAAACGTCTCAAATGAAGGTCAAATTATCCACTACAAAAAAAACATTCAAGGTACTTTCTACCACAGAGTACTAGAACAGAGAGTCCGTCGCCATAGGCGCTAATGGAAATCGAAAAGTTGGATGGGTTGGGTGGCGCTGCGATCGCATCAACGTCACGAGAGGCGGGACGGAAAAGCCTGATTGGTTGAGAAAAACTTTTTCCTTCTCCTTCGAAATAGAAGATTGCGTGACATCCAATCACAGGTTTGATCTCTCTGTCAATCATTTAGTTGATCGTGGCGCCCTCAAACCCATACAACTTTTGAATATATCGTTTTGGACCCTCTGTTAGGATTTTTCTCTGTGCTTTCTACTAAAGTAATTAATATGTAAACTGTGAACATAAGATATGAAATTGTGCTCAAGAACTTTCACTATTTATAATTAATAATAAGGTATGTATTTGCATAAGCAAGGGATTTGCTTGATTTTATACTTTTTCGATACATTATGGTGAAAAACTCCTAAATTTCTAATCTTTAAATTCAAAAATTTGTTTTAAAGAACTTAAAATTCAATTTTATTTTTGCCAAATTGTCAGAAAAGTCACATTCAGAAAACGGGCTTCTATTGGATGTGACCTCATAGCGCATGATTTGGGACTCGAAAGTGTTTTCGCGCCCTAACAAAAAACGAAATTTCAAAAATTTATATCTCAGAAACTGGACTACGGAAATACTTGATGTAAACGTCATTCTTCATGTTTTTTTTATCTACTATTTTAATAAAATTTAATCTCAAAACGTGAGAATACCTCATTATATTTGCATACCAATTACAATGGTAAACTTTATATAAAAAGTGGATTTTTTAAAAAGTCTCACCTTTCCACCGGTAATGAAATCGGGAAACATGCAGTACTTTTCATTTTTATGGCCTTGGTAAGTTTTTAAACACTGGAAAAAAACATTTAAAATATTGATTATATTATCAGAAAACTACTCTTGTTAGTGTCACAATTATTTGGTAATAAAATTTATTATATTTGTGTTGCTGGTACAGTCGAATCCGCTTAATGTGATCATGTTAATGTTATCAATCGGATAATATTATCGAAATTGTTGGGTCCCTGTCATTCCTATTTAATTTAATGTAAAATACATCGTTTATTTGAAGAAGAAAGACCTTTTTATAGAAATATTATTACTAAGTGAGCATTATTTTATTCTTATAATTTTAACTACTCTTATCTCTTCCCTTAAAATTTAAAGTTGGCAAATGCCTACTGCCTAGTGTAATAATATTGTTTTAAATACATCAATTACGATTACATTATTTTGATTTTAAAGTAAACAATCTAGTTACACTGTTTGCTGCTTTTGACATGAGATCGCTTATTGTTATCGATCGGATAATGTTATTAGTTTAATATCGGACAATTGCGATCACATTAAGCTGATTCGACTGTAAATGGTAATTTGTGCACACTGGTAATTTGTTCATACTTAAAAATGATTTACAGTAGAACCCCGATTATCCGCGAGCGGATGATCCGCGAGTGCCGAGAAAAAATTTTTTAACTATGAGAGCAAATTTTAGATGAGATTAGAGACATTTTAGATGTAGAGCAAAGGTTTCTGCTGTACTGAACATATTTTAAAAGTTTTACAAGTCATGTTTTTTGTACAATAAAACAATGTTTTCATGCTGAAATATTTTTTTCGTGTTTTCACCTCATTTTTAGTCTTTTTCGGATTATCCGCGGTACCCTTGCCACCCAATTGCGCGGATAATCG
Organism: Tetragnatha versicolor; assembly: GCA_024610705.1. Taxonomy (NCBI): domain Eukaryota; kingdom Metazoa; phylum Arthropoda; class Arachnida; order Araneae; family Tetragnathidae; genus Tetragnatha; species Tetragnatha versicolor. The sequence continues at coordinate 2,235,681 of JANDEH010000025.1, read as the reverse complement.
GGGCTCTACTGTATTTACTTAAAAACAATGAACAAAAAATGTTTTAATTTCACAAACTGTAACAGAATAAATCATAAAAATCTTACCTTTCCTTGGATGTAATCCCAAAGTTTGAGGGTGCTAAAAAATATAGAAATTTAGCATATATGTCTTTCTTTACTGTGAATTTTAAAAATATTAATTGAACTCATCATTTATCATTTTATTTAAAAAGTCCCTGATACTCACTTGTCTAGTGTGGCAGCTAAGATGTATTTACCATTGGGAGAAAACTTAACGAAAGAAACAGGTGGGTTGTCATGATCTGAAAAGAAAGGCATTCATCATATCGCACCCTTGTTATAAAAGTGCCACAACTCAAAAAACTATGTTTTCCAGGAATTATTGCAAAAAACTGTTCCCGGGCTGACTAGGCACAATTTAGTATTTTTGAATTTGTCAATACGAAGAACGATACATCTCAAACTATGATCGTTAGCCATTGTTCTACACTGTAAAAAATAATCCTGCAAAAAAACAGAAAATTTCTGGCAGCAAAAGTTGCCAGAAAAAATCTGTAGGTTGAAAAATCCTGTAAACAGAAAAAAGCTGTAACCTACAGGTAAATGCTGTAAAAAGGAACTTTCTGTCATTTCTGTTTCAGATTTTCTGTTTAAGATTTTCTGTTGCCTCTCAGTAATTTTCTGCTTGTGCGCATGCACTTATTTTAGTAGAGTTTTTTTAATTTTAATTAATTGATATCCGGGAATAGAACCCGCGACCTACCGCATGCTAAGCACGCACGCTATCCACTGAACCAAAGAAGATTCAGTATACCGTTGCCAATAGCTGTATTGGTTTTCAATGCAGTAAGTTTCTGTTTAAGTACAGATAAGCTAAAAAACTAGGTAAAAGCTGTTATTTTACATAAAATAAATAGAAGTGCGGTGGGAATGTTACATGACAGAATATCTCTGTAAACATAAAATCACTGTTATTGAAATTTCTGTTTTTCTACAGTTTTTTTTTACAGTGTAGTTTTCCCTGGCTGGGCGACAACTCAAGATGTGGCATTTCAGTGGAAGGAATCATACCTAGCCATCTTGATAACAACAAAACGCCATAGCTGCTATCTGGCGGCCGATTTTTCAATGCAACTTCTGGCCGGACCTGGAAAAAGTTGTAACCTTCCACCGAACCTAACCGAAATTTACCCGAACCTTATGTATTGCCCCTATGGAAGCTGGCAGTGGCTTCCCCCGAACCAGGTTCGCAGGTTCGGGCACTTTTTCCAGGTCCGCTTCTGGCTCTTTTGAAGAATGGTAGAGATGTGAAAACTACGCCTAATTTTTCAGTTGTGACACTTTTGTAGCAAGGGTGCGATATTGAGGACTATACAGGGTGTTCGGATGGGGGTTCAGGGTGGTAGAAGGGACCTATACAAGCATATTTCGAATAGGAATAGGGGTCGTATATAGATGCACCGTCAAAGAGCTAGAACCCTTAGGTGCGAAAGCGTTACAAAAGGACGTTTTGCCAAGGCCCGTTTTACGAAAAAAAAACATAAGAGAATGAAAAAATATTGCATGAGGTACAGCAGTATCCATACTACTTCCACCGTAAATTTGAACAAAATTGGACCACTTGTTAACCCGTGGGTTGAGTTAGAAAACGTGCAACATTTGCTCTTAGTGTAATGGTATTTTTGAAACCAACTTTCCATTAAAAAAATACCATTACACTAAGGCAGTGTTTCCCAACGTGGGGCGCACGCCCCACCGGGGGGCAATATCATTTTCTAGGGGGGCAATTTGAAAATTTTCTACCAAATTGCCCCCCAGGTGGGGCCAATCCTGGGGGAAAATAAAAAAAAACTTTTTAAAAAGAAGTTTATCAAAATCTGATCCTATTATCCTATCTGGGAAGTATATGTCGCAGTATGTATCAAAACCAAGTGGAAACCCTGTTTTTAGAGTCTAATTTCAAACCTTTTCTGGGGGATGATCCAAGATCTCTTTGGTTTTATAGAACGCTTATATTTGAAACTTTTTTACATTAGGTTCATCAAAATGCAAATCTTACCTAAAAATTTATATCCAAAATAATCCAACTAGGGGTACTAGACTAGTTAAAAACCTGCTTCCTAGAGTCAGGTTTCCGAAAATTTGCTGGGGGAGGACCCACCAGACCCCTCTTGGTACTTACAACTTAATTACTCATAACTTGATTTAGTTCTTTAGCATGCAAATTCTACCTAAAAATGTTCTGAAAAGCTTCATTAGACTTCTTAATATATACATAGGAGGGAGGGCTAAGAACTAATTTTATCTCCCTCTCAAAATATATTTCTATATACCACTGGGACCGGGGGGCAGGGATAATTTAGAAAGGCTTTGGTGGGGCATGGACCGAAAAAGGTTGGGAAACACTGCTCTAAGGGAACAAATATATTATAACTCACCCCACGGGTTAACAAGTGGTCCAATTTTGTTCAAATTTACGGTTGAAATAGTATGGATACTGATGTACCTTATGCAATATTTTTGTTTTCATTCTGTTATGTTTTGTTTCGTAAAACGAACGGGCCTTAGGAAAACCGCCATTTGTAACGCCCTCGCACCACATTAAGGATTCTATAGCTCCTTAACGGTGCATCTGCGACCCCCTATTCCTATTAAAATTTTGCTGGTATATGTCCCCTCTACCACCCCTCAAGTGTTTCCGAACAATTTTTCGTCAGAGTCCTGTTTTAAGAATTTTGTGAAAATGAAGGGCTTGTTAACAACCACGTCATTCATAACTTTTTGAAATTGACCCAATTATTTTATTTATTAGACTTTTTAAATCAGTTGCACACTTCTTAAAACAGTATATTTATTATTAAACTGATATTTTTTAATTAATAAATTCTTAAATACAATGGTAAATATTGATTTAAGGGACATTTCAAAAGTCATGCAATTATAGAAAATTTTACAAAAAGGTTAAGTTTAGTTTAATCAGATATTAAAAGGGGTCGAAATAACAAGCAATTGATAAAATAAATTGTGGCTTTTATAAAACGTTAAACAATTTATATTTTAAAGAGTAAAAAAATTATCTAAAATTACTATTTAGTTTTTCTAAGTATTCACTCTCAAGTTTTGCTTAATACTGGGATGACTAACATTAAAGAAATCAAACTTAAATAAATCAGAAATAAACAGTAAGGCTAAGCGCGCACTAGATACTTCTGTCACGGTGACTTATAACACTAGTCACTCGAGATCAATGCATTTCTATGGAGATCTTCTGGGCAATCGGCCAAGAGTCTCGTCGCCTATGCACGCGCTCTAGCTTCTTGCAATAGCCAAGGTGATAATTTTGTCTCTGTCACCGTGACAAAAGTCTCTAGTGCGCGCTTAGCCTAATATTAGCAAGAGTATTCAAAATATATACAAACCAAATAAGGTTTTTAGACATTGTCCAGAGGTAGTATCCCAGATTCGACTGAAAGAAAATTTTTTTGATATATAATGTTACATCTTCTCTTATGATATTTACAACAATGGGGGTTTCTATGAAGTTAGGCATGGAATATGGGTTTTTAAACATAAAATTGACCAAAAAAGTTACTGGGATGCATCGTCATCGATTTTAAATTATTTTTATTCAGAAACCTTCCCTATGGAGAGAGTAGATCAACGTGGTATATTTTAATAGTTAATGTAGGTTCGAAAAGTTTAAAACTATAAAGGACATACATATACATACAGACAAACATTGATTTTTATATATACAGGGTGTTTCAGGTGAGTGGTACAATATTTATGGCGAGATAGGGTACATCTGGACGAGTCAGGATCACATAGGATTTGGGGGTCCCAGACCAAATCCCACACTGTAAAAAATATTGGTGTCATTTAACACCTAAAGTGGTGGCAACAAAGTTTCCACCCCTTTGGGAGTATTAAAACACCAGCATAAACTGGGGTTTCATAACACCAAAATTTTTTTCATAGCGTTGGTGTTATGAAACACTAGCATAAATTGGGGGTTCATAACACCAAAATTTGCTCATCATTTTGGTGTTATGAAACCCCAGTTTATGCTGGTGTTTTAATACTCCCAAAGGGGTGGAAACTTTGTTGCCACCACTTTAGGTGTTAAATGACACCAATATTTTTTACAGGTGGGTAATAACTTGAAATTTGATATACAATTGCATAAAATTTATAATTTTAGTACATAATAAAATATATTAAAACTTTTAATGAGTTATATAAATAAAATAAATATCTTTCAAATTAGACTTAATTTAAAAGCAAAAAAAATTGGATAAAATAATTTTTATAATTTTCATAAAAGGGGGTAATTCCACATGTATATAACTGACTGACATTTTCAAAGAAAAACAATAAGTATTTTGTAAATTACTTCCCAAAATAAATTTTAAAAAAGGTTTTCCACCCAGTCATTGCTTTCTTGTTAGCTAAATTTAATGGAATAAATAAATTTAAAAAAAAACATATATTGAAAATTTAATTGTGTCATTAGAGATTTAGTCAACAAAAAGGCTGCAAACTGGTATAGAAAAAAATTTTAAATTATTTTTGGGAAGTAAATAAGAAAATACTTGTTGTTTTTCTTTGAAAATGTCAGCCAGTTAGTTACCCATGCCCATGGAATATGGAACTTGCATGATATTTTTAATCTATTCTACACTAAAAAAAAGCCACTACACAAAATTTGAGGCTGATTGAGAAATTTTTCGCTTGCAAAAAAATTACAAAAAATCTTTTTTTTTCGAAGCACCTATATTTATTAAAACACTCATATCGGACACTTCTGAAAAAAGAAATCCTCAACAAAACATAGAATATACAATTTTTATTTCAATTTGGCTCGATGGATTCTACGTCACTGTGCATGCAAACACACTTCGCGTTTTCAGTTTTATGTGGTTTTTTTCAACTTTTAAATTAAAATATTTAATTACTTGTACACTTTTTTGAAAAATTAACAAAATATTTCATTTTATAATACAAAAAACCATACGGAACACTTGAATGTTTATGAAAATCTGACACATGCAAGTTCCTTATTACCCAAAATGGAAGCAAAATATTTACCATAAAAATAATTTAATGCAAGAAAAAGAAAATTTCTTATGCTTTTTGAATGGATAATGTATAATCACAATTTTAATTATCTTAATTAGAAATGTTAATTGTTGACTACTGAATAACACAGTGTACTATCAAACCAATTACAGTTTAAAAAATAATTGCACTTTATAGTTTGAAATCTTAAATATACTTATAAATAAATATACTCTTAAATATACAAAACAAAAATAAAATACTGCAAACAATCTTCATTTTCATAAACAATAATACCCTTGAAATTAGCAATTTTTAGCCATAATTTGTATTAAAAATAAAATTTTAAACAATCAAAACTATGATCCTAGCAAAAGGCGACTTTTTAATGGCAAGTTTCCTCAAAGGGTGCCTATGTTTTTTAACTAAACCAACTTACTAATCCAAAATAAAGGAAGAAAAAATTGCACTCACCTTTTCTGAGAAGTCCAACGGGGAAGCTTGACAACATCAAAACCTGGAAGGTAGTGTTATGGGTTGAAGAAAACACTTCTTAGTTACTGATACTCAAACATTTAATTTCTTAATATTTACACTTTATACAGATGTACGATAATTACTAGGCCAGAAGCATGAGACATTCAGTTAATTTTTTTCCACAACAAGAATGTCTCTCTAAAATAAAAGTGTCCAGAGTCCAAGTTGATGAGGAACCAAGGATCACCACACAACAAGGATCAGCACAGGAGCCGAAGAAGAGCCAGAGACTCCCCCAGGGACTGTAACCCTGAGCGAAGTAGAACCAGGTACCCCTCCAGGAACCGGGAGCAAGGCGGAATAGGAGCACCTTCAGGAATCAGTGTCCAGAGTCCAAGTTGATGAGGAACCAAGGATCACCACAGGAGCCGAAGAAGAGCCAGAGACTGTAACCCTGAGCGAAGTAGAACCAGGTACCCCTCCAGGAACCGGGAGCAAGGCGGAATAGGAGCACCTTCAGGAATCAGGAGCGTAGAGGTACCAGACTCCTCCAGGGAACGGAGCGAAGAAGAACCAGGTACCCCTCCAGGGCCAGGAACCGGAAGCGAAGAGGCACCAGGCGTGTCACCTCCAGGAACCGGGAGTCAATTCTTTGAAAAAGTTCACATTCTTAGCTGTAAATAGAGGAGTATTAATATGACATAGAGCACGGTCAAGGTACGGTGCCTTGACCAACTCGGAGGGAGAGAGTATAAGGTCTTCGCCGATAACATGGTAACTGAAAAAATTTCTTTAATTTGAAAATCCTGAAACACAGTAAAGGCAGTGAAAATGTTATCAAAGCCCATTGACTGTTCTATAGCTGTGCGGCTGAATTTGAGGTCACTGAACGGTCAAAAGGATAATATGTAAAGTACCAAAATTTGTTTTTGTGACCATTCAGCATTTAATGAGCTTTCTTATTTTTTCAGATTCAGGGATTTAGGATTTCAACAAGCTAATACAAGCTTTAAAATATTTTTTGTGTTTTTCATGCATAGAATTTAGTAGACCCAAATAAAACAAACGTTCAGCGAATTGGCAGATTTCCGCCAATTGGCTGAAGAATCACATGTATAATAATGTTAGCAAATTTATGCAGCTGAGAATTTTCAATACTGGATAACATGAGTAGTTTCACAAAGTTTAGGTCAACAGGGGTGTACTTAGCAGAAATTTGGTTTTATTTGGGCGGCTTTCACAAAATATTTTAAGTGAAATTTTTTTTCACATATTCAACTCAGCAATCCGCTGGTGGGTCCCCGATCAGTGTTTGGAGGATTACGACAACATTTTGAATTCCTCTGAAAAGTATATATGTATATATATGTTACGGGCAAAGTGATTAATTTGGCATTATTTTAATAATGCCCAGAGTGGAAGCGGGCAAAGCGATAAATTTCATTCATAATTTTGTTGAATTTATCACATTGCCTGGGCATTATTAATAATGCCCAATTAATCACTTTGCCTATAACATATACAAGTATATTTTTAAATATTAAGAAAAGTCTATTTTAAAGTTCATCATAAAGCTAAAAGAATAAAATGAGCAATAATAATAAGAAAAAAATACCCAGTGCTTCAGGATTTCACAAGTACAAATCTTTCCAACCTGATTATATTAGGCAATGTTTTTTTATTGATGCATAAAATATATACAGTGAAATCCCGTTACAACGAATACCGATACTACAACGAAAAATCCCGTTATTACAAAAGTCCCCAACGTTTTTATTTGAATTAGCGATAGTACGGTTACAACGAAGAAATTTTACGGTCCCGTGAAGTTCGTTATAATGGGATTTTACTGTATAGCAAAATTTAAAAGAAGTTGAGATATTTTATTTGTGTTTTATATTGATGTTGATTACTTTGAGCAATATAGCATCATAGTACTAGAAGCTTGTGCCCAGCTAATCCATAAGTACCAAATACCCTAATATTGAATTCTGTAATGGACAATTAAAGTAAACTAAACAAGTCATTTTAATGTGCTAATTCAAAAATTGTTAGTTATCCAAATAAGATTTGAAAAAAAACACTTGGAAACCCTGTTTTTTTTGTCAAACAAACACACAAATTTATTATTATTATCATTATATCATTACATAAACTAAGGAGAAAAAAAAACAAGGCAATTCAGGGAGGGGAGAAATACATATGAATATAAAATTCAAATATTTCAATGGGGGAGGAGCTTTAAACCCCTTCTTTATATTTGCGGAGCTCATTGCTGCTCCAACAATTGTTCATTTCCGTTAACGTTCCCGCTAAATATCGCCTATCACTTTAGAACGCCATATATTCAAATATTGACAAACTGTTCTTCACACAGCTTAGATAAGGGTCGACCAGCTGCCCTGTTTACCCACAGCTCAAATGATGACACAACCATATATAGATCTAATTTGAGCAGTAGGTAAGCATGGGGGCTGGTCGACTCTTATCGAAGCTGTGCCCTTTTATCTTTAATGAAACTGAACAGTTATTTATCTTCTAATTAATCTATCACGAGTTTGAAATTATTTAGCAAATTTTCCACTTTTTGTGTCCATTACAATACAATATGACATGGTGGTAATTAGCGGGGTAAACAAATCGAATCTGGTCTGTAACTGAATTTGGCGATTTTTTTGTTGCGAAGTGGAAAGCCTGTAGGGGAGAGGAGGGAGGAATGGGACAGTGGGAGGAGTGGGACAGCTGAAATTCTGGAAAAATAAATCAGTTTATTTTATTTCCAATTTGGTCATTAGATGGCCTTCTTATAGCTTCTTGTTATTTCCTTCATTTAGTTTATCCAGCAGCAAGTTTCTGTTTATAGTTGTAAAAATTTGATTTTCCCACTTCCAAAGTTAATATCCAGTCTATCTTGAGTTTTATTTCATTTCTCATGTAATTTGTAGAACAAACATTATATAATGCCATTGTAATCTAAAAGATATAATTTATGCTAATCTGCAATTTCATAAAGCCTAACACCAGCATAGTTTATGTGACAAGTTATATTTTAAAAGCAATGTGTGGAGGGAGGAATGGGACACTCTGAAAAATGTAAACAAAATCTGAAAATATTAATTTCTGATAGCTTTCTATCGCTTCAATTGAAATGCTTTTCTTTTCTTGAATAAACAATTCCAAGTATTACATTGTATTTCAATTTTTGATTCTTAACACCATGGGAAAGAGTTCAAGTGTACTAAATATTTTTTAAAAATTATTCTATAATAGATATAAAATTGAAAGCTGTTTAAAAATGTGGGCAAAGGTTAAAAGAATAGTAGGTAAAATACTAGGCCCTTTCTCATTATTACATTTTACTAATTTTTTTACTTTTCAAAAGTGTCCCATTCCTCCCATACTCATGTCCCACTCCTCCCACCCATGAGGGAGGAATGGGACAAAATTCTTGTTAATTTGAATGATCAAAAGTGATAAAATTAAACAACATTTAAGAACTGTACATTTTTATAAAATTAAGTTAAAACATGTAAGTTTATTATCCAACCATTTGCATCTATGAATAAGCAGGGGATAATGAATAAAAAAATATTTAGTGAAAATTGTCCCATTCCTCCCTCCTCTCCCCTATTATCCGAGCATTGAATCGATATAGCCTAATTTGGGGGTAAATATCTGCATGCCGGATTCACTTCATTAACCTTTAGCAGGGGTAATATTCTGTAATCTAGGTTTTCGCCAAACTTTGGCTAGGAGCATTTTATTATATGTAGTAATGTTAAATGTTGGCGCAATTTCCTCCACGCTTTGAAATTCGATCTGGCCAAGTTTGGCGAAAACCTCGATTATGGAATCGGTTCCTTTAGCGGGTAATTTAATGGAATTAAACCCCACAATTTAACAATTAGATATGCTCAGGTTCAAATCCTTCATTTTATTTTTCAAGAGTCAATTTAACCTGCTTTACATCAAGTAATTTATAATTCAAACAAAAGGAATAGCTTTCTTCTACGGGTACCGTGATTTTCAAAAGTCGCAAAGGCGATAACCCCTTGGATACGTGGTATTGATATATGGCCACTTGGCATTTTCTAAAAGCGCCGAGTGGATTGAAAGTCGCCGTACCCGTAGACGAAAGCTGTTCCAAACAAAATAATTGATGACCAAACCCCACAGCCTCATAGCTAAAATCTTAGGGAAATGAAGCAAATCAGGGCTGCAGCTGAATTAGGCGATTTTTTTGTCGCCAAGTGGAAAACCGATGGCTTCCTAGGATTAATTTGTTATCACCAAATTTGGCGATGAAAATCTTCAGTTCAGATTCGCTTCATTAACCAAATCTTGAAGAGGATATGGGGAAATTAACTGAAGATGTGAGAAGAAGGTTGTGAGTCGTGTTGAATTTTGTTCATAAAAAGTGGGAAGCGATGTTCAAAAGTCAGATCCATGTTTCAACTTCTTAATAACTTTTTGGGATTTCTCAAAAATATTTAAAAAGCTATTCAACTCGTTACAATTTCAACAAAGCAGGACCTATTTCCCTTCTTTCACAAAAACATGAATCTGCTCGAAAGAACACAATTTAACGCTTATTTTAAATTTCCAAAATTATGTGAATTTTTACAATTTTGCAAAACAAGGGTATTTCACAATAGTTTCAAACTCTCCTCGTCATTTCTAAAAGACATTACTAACAGCAGATGCCGAGAAAACTAATCTAACGACGACGAGGGTAAACATTACCAACCATTCAAGCTATAAGCGCAAAACCTAAGCCTGACGAATCTATTTGGAAAAATAAATTTACCGGAACAGGTTATACAGTAACATATAATAGCAACAAGTTATTTAATACAAAAGAGACTTAATATTTTTGGCGATTGACATGCTATCGGTGAGGTAAAAAAGGGAAAAGTTTGCTTACCTAACACACGCCGATCTTCGTAAACATAACGACCAAGATGGCCGTTGCCAGATGGTGTAACGAAAGTAATAAAAGATAGTATGATTAGGCCCGATCTCACCAACCTTCAGTTAGAGGTAAACGCCAGTTAAGTCATGTTTAACTGGAAGTTTCCGTCTCACCATTGCTAAATACCCGTAACTGCCGCTTAAACTTCCAGTTAAAATAAACGGTACTTTAACTGCCAGTTTGGAGCTTAAACTCCAGTTAAGAGCATAATTTCAGTCGTGCTGCCATCTATAAGCGTAGCAGTGAAATACAACCTGGATTTTTTATATATACTTTGATTCGAATTCTAGCTTTTCTACTGCATGAACTTTTATTAGACTCTTGGAAAAATAAATTTTGATCAATTTGAGACAGAATATACATCATGATTGCCATCATTACTGTCTAATTATTCGTATTCATAATTAACCAATATTTCATCCAAGATGGCGGCTATTCAACTGCAAAACCTTGAAGCGTAACACCTTTTGTTCATACGCGTTGAAAAAAAGTAGTTCTAAGTTATATGTGCTGTAATGCATATTAGTGTTTATATTGGCAAATAAAAGTAGATGTTTAAGGACTCGAGTGTCTTTCTAATTATGTTTTAATCAATTACAAAATGCTAAGTATCAAAATAGTTTATTTGAGCTTTTAAAGCTCCGGTTAGTTAAACAGCGAAAAGTTAACTGGAGGTTTCGTTGGTGAGACGACTGCGATTTTAAAGCTCCAGTTATATTAAACTGCTAGTTAGTTAACTGTAGGTTACCAGAAAGTTGGTGAGATTGGCCCTTAGTATGAAAGGGTTGGTGTTCAATGACACCTTTGAAAAATGGGTACGAAAATCCAGTTTTTGGCGTTTCTTGAGCTCGAAAAGAGAGACGTAATACACTTTTTATTCTTACAACACCATTAAAGGATTATTTAACACTAAATTTGTTGTTGACACCATATGTGGAGTCTATTAACACCCCATTTCATATTCCTTTAACTCTAAATAAGTGTAGAGAGGGTGTAATAATACTCTTCATTTTTTACAGTGCAGGGAGTTAAAAATGGAGCGACACCCAAAAAATATTATTGAAAAATTCAATTTGTAGAAAAACTACTATTGGTAAAAATTTAATTATGGTCTCAAAAATTGTGGTTTACTATGATCTTTAAAATTATTTTAAAAGTTTTCAGTTCCAAATTTTTTTACTACAAAAAAAGTTTAAAACAACAAAAAATGTGAAAACTCTGCCAAAACTTTATTTTGTATTTCGAAATCCTTTCCTTTGATTTAATAATCTGAAAGATCATAGTCGAAAACCCTTACGTCCAAAGTGTCACGTAAAAGCCATCAATATTTAATGCTTGAGAGCCTGTTAAAGCATGGTTTAAGTCCGTTTTTTGCGTCCGCTAACTGCCGTTTTGGAAACAGCTATAGGAAACCAGTTTGCGCACGCAAAAAAACGAACTTTAACAGGATCTCAAGCGTTTAATATTGATGGTTTTACGTGAAACTTTGGACTTAAGGGTTTGCAACTATGATATTTCAGATTATAAAATCAAAAGGAAGGATTTCAAAATAAAATGAGGTTTTGGCAGAATTTTCACATTTTTTTGTGTTTTTTTAACTTTTTTCATAATAAAACAAATTTTAAAGTGAAGACTTTTGAGATAATTTTAAGGATCATACTAAACCACAATTTTCGAGACCATAATTAAATTTTTACTAATAGTAGTTCTTCTACAAATTGAATTTTTCAATATTTTTTAGGGTGTCGCTCCATTTTTAACTCCCTGGGATTTGTTCTGGGACCCCCAAATCCTATGTGATTCTGACTCGTCCAGATGTCCCCTATCTCCCCTTGAAATATTGTACCACTTATCTGAAAAACCCTGTATAGAAGATTTTTTAGGCTCGGCATACCTTGATGCAGATAAGTAGAAAATATTAAGGAAATTTTATCTAAAGCTAATAAAAACTCAAGAGACAATTTCCTGCTTAACTAATAAGAATTGAACATACCAAAAGCCATCATAACTACTTGAAACCATGAGGGATCCATCCGTATTAAAATGTACCTATAAAATAAACAGTTTGTAAATTTAAGAATTTAAAATAACTTCTTACTAAAAAAAAACCTAGCAGCTTTCAAAAATTTTTTGTAGGATTCAGTTTTTTTTAAATTTATATAACAACAAATTATAAAATTCCCAAGTGGAAGCCATTTACATGAGTGCTGTTATTAGTTCTCAAGTTATCGTTTAAACCCTTAATGACATCAAAATCTCAAATTAATGTCTAATGGGGAATTTACACCACCGCTGCAGGAGCTGCAAGTCATGCAAAAAGCGACAAATTTTAGTACCCGCTACTCACAAAAGATGGCGCTCGTCAATTGGTTTATTTGAATAACAAATTCCCGTTTCTTGCCTCTTTTACCACAAACCGGTCTTGCAGCAGTGGTGTAATTCCGCCATAATTAAGACAATAAGTGAAGCATTTAAGCGTTTCGTGAGGTTGAGTGTTCCCAATGACAATTAAATAAACGGGCGTTTAATGAGTTTTATTGTATTATTTATTTTTATGGTAGAGGTGCCGATTTATAATGAATCGATGCTGCTCTACAACTTAGTCATTGACTTTTCTAGTGTTCATTCTAGTTCATCATTTCTAGTGTTCGGCAACTACTGGTCAAAAAGTAGTTAACTACTAACTACCAACTAGTCTGGGCAAAAGTAGTTGTAACTACTAGGGGGCCGTTCAAATATTACGTAAGCACCTAAGGAAGGGGGGAGGGGGGGTTTGCTGTTTGCTTATTTTTCCTGACAAGGGGGGAGGGGGGATATGAGTGATGCTTACGTAAGATGCTGCATTTTCGAAAATCTCTTGATTCTTGCATAAATAATTTCAAAACTCAACCAAAAATAAATGTAACAAAAAATTGAATTAGGAAATCTGACGTAAAGTACTTTTTTCTGGAGATGGACCACCCAAACATTTTGAAATACCTTAAAAAAGTAGTGTTTAGGCTCATTTTTGAACCCTTTGGTTTACACCACAAAAAGACCACTCACTGTATGTCACCTAATTTTTATGGAGAAAAAAAACTACCTGCTAAAAGAGATGTCAAAATTTCGGGGAGGGGGGGGTCCGGCAGTTTCTTACGTAATTATGGTGGGGGGGTTTGAGGTTTGCTTATGTTTGCTGACAAGGGGGGAGGGGGGTTAAAAATAACCAAAAAAGTGCTTACGTAATATTTGAACGGCCCCTAGTTAACAAATTTTTCTTGGAAGTAGTTGTAACTAGTAGTTGATTATTTATTTCCCAAAGTAGTTAACTACTAGTTAACTAGTCAATTTAATTTCATAAGATATTTTTCCCCAAATTTTCGATTACTTCTTCTTACCTAGCAAAAATATCATGGCTAAAGATTCGCTAATTTTTGATAGGTATACAGGTTTGGTTTTTGGTGTCTTAAAGTTTTCTAAGTTGCATTTATACTAGTCAGTACAGTGTCGTATATAAGGGGGGTTAAGGGTTCTAAACCCCCTTAGCCTGAAGAATATTTTAAGCACAAAATTGGGCCGTTAACTTTAAGTACTGCCTTACTAATTTTTAATGCAGGAAAAACATCTAAAATCCTCGTAAAACTAGCCTAAAATCGCTTTTCAAAGTGCTGGAATTTCCAGGAGAAAAACCATGAACTCCCTAATTTCTAGAGAGGATTTCAAAAAAGGGTTGCATTTATAAGTCAATTGCTGGGATGAAATATATTTCAAGGTTGCCAAATATGAAAACGTATCACGAAAAGTGGCATCGTTAGTAGATGTAACATATTTTTAAAATTTTGATCTTTCAATATTTTTTGAAGTAGTTGAACTTTTTGAAAGTAGTTTGAACTAGTAGTTGGTGAAAAAAGTAGTTAAACTACTATTTCAACTACTCTAACCAAAAGTAGTTGAACTACTAGTTAACTAGTAGTTGCAACTAGTAGTTAACTACTTTTAGTTAACTAGTGCCGATATTAATAGTTTCTCACATACCCCCCATCTCCATATTTTATTTGTACATAAATCCACTGCAAAACTGAGAGCTTAAAACATATATTTCTACACAAAAAAATTATACTGGAACTTAAAAGAGGGCTAAATAGAACAAATTTATATATCTTAAATCGGCCAGGCTAAATAGAAACTTGAATCAAGCTGTGTGAACCTAGGACCCCCACTCTTTCTTTCATTTAACCCTCTCGGCACCAGAACATCAAAACTGTAAAAAAACTTTTTTACTTCTTCTCAATACATCCAAAATGCCCCAATAATGTGTCTGGAAAAAAAAATTTCTTGTGTGCACTCCTTCCTAGTTATTTTTATGGGCCTCATATGAGGCCATATTTGTTTCATTTTAATAGAAAATACTTGGTTCAGAACTTTATAAAATACATGGTCATAATATTAGACGATTACGAAATAAGAAAATATCTACCAACCTATAAAAAATTTTCTACAGAAGCTAGTATCTAGCTAGTATTTTCTCTTCACAAGCATCACAGCTTAAAATGTACACATTGAGGTAAAAATCATCTTAGTGCCATTTAGGAACGAATTCAGAAACCATGTAGAAGTCTCATATGTGATCTACATGAATCAGTGAAGTCACTGATGAAAATAAAAATTTGCGTCATTCCAAAATTGAACTCATAAAGTAGGAGCCTCATGCTGTGAGGCCCAGGGTGGCGAGAGGGTTAATTATTTCTTTCCTGTATGCTAGAATGAAAAGATTTGACAAAAGATAAAACTCAGATTAACTTACAGCAGTCACTGGATCTGTATGCGCAGAAAGTTTTGCCAAGCATTTCCCCGTTTTCACATCCCATATACGAACACTCTCATCAAACTGAAAAGAATGACAGGTAAGAAAGTTAAGAGACATTACAATGGGCAATACCATCATTTTTTTGAAAACAGAAAAAAATGCATTTTTCCAGTAAAGGAAATAGATCTAAATCCAAAAATCCACATGAAAAGTTCCAAAAAAATTTAGTTAATTAAATATTTAAAATTAAAATTGCCAAGCCCTTTGTCTTTGTATTGGCTTATTACAAAAAAACTGCAAAATGTGATACTTTCATGAAACTTTCAGGGATGTTAGACAATCATATAAGAACTAAAAAATCGATGGGAGCCCAAAATTTTAGGGCGTAGTTTGACCGTTATGACGTCATAACAAGATGGCGACCAAGGGCCTATATTGGGTTCTTTTAATGACAGAAAGACATTTTTGGGGTCAAATATTATGTTTTAAGGGTCAAAAAACATGAATCTCATGACAAAACGTGCAATTTGTTTTAAAAAGTAACTAAAATTCAATAAAAGCACGAAATAATAATACAGTCTATCGCCAGTTGCGCCAAAAAAAATTTGTAAAAAAATTATTTTTTTCGACGGTTTTATATGTTTTTTGGGGTGCTGGTTCTAAATATTTAGTTCACTTCCACGTGGAAGGTCGGCTTCATATCAAAAAACGCAAAAATATGCGAAATAATCGCAAAATTTTAACTCTTTCTTCGGATTTTCGCTTATATTTTAAAAAATATTAGTTTCTCGAAAATTATTCAAATTACAAAGTTGGAGTAGATAAAATTTCCTACAAAATGCACCATTTAATTTTTGTTTTCCGAAGAATAGTTTTGACGTTATAACGCATTGAAAAACAGATAATTTTAACACAGCATAATTTAAACAGAGGATGTTTGTTTCTCTGTTTTTCAGTGTGTTATAAAGTCTAAACTATTTTTCGGAAAGCAAAAACTAAATAATGCATTTTGTAGGAAATTTTATCTACTCCAACTTTGTAATTTAAATAATTTTCGAGAAACTAATATTTTTTAAAATATAAGCGAAAATCCGAAGAAAGAGTAAAAATTTTGCGATTTTTTCACATATTTTTGCGTTTTTTGATATGAAGCCGACCTTCTACGTGGAAGTGAACTAAATATTTAGAATCAGCACCCCAAAAAACATATAAAACCGTCGAAAATTTTAATGTTAATGAATTTTAGTTACTTTTTAAAACAAATTGCACGTTTTGTCATGAGATTCATGTTTTTTGACCCTTAAAACATAATATTTGACCCCCAAAATGTCTTTCTGTCATTAAAAGAACCCAATATAGGCCCTTGGTCGCCATCTTGTTATGACGTCATAACGGTCAAACTACGCCCTAAAATTTTGGGCTCCCATCGATTTTTTAGTTCTTATATGATTATCTAACATCCCTGAAAGTTTCATGAAAGTATCACAATTTGCAGTTTCAGGGCATTTTTATGTAATAAGCCACCCAACATATAGGGGATTTGTTTAAACAATTAAAAGCATTGTTTAAAATCAATGTATAGGGGATATGTATACGTCATATTGGGAAATTGGACGATTTAACACCCTTTTTTAGAGTCGAACTTTGAAATTACATAAAAAAATAAATAATCATAGTAATTAAAAAATTTTTGCGCGTATATTCCGCTCTAGGGTACCTCTATCGAATAAAAAAATTAAAAAAAAATAGTGGTATTGCCCATTGTCCACAGGCAAATAAGGAAACTTAACACAAATGCCTCTTAAAAAACAATATTATACATGTGAGTTTATTTCACATAACATTATTTAACACCAACTATGTGTAGTCTGTGCAATTAAAATAGGCGGTTGGACGTCATCAGTTGAAGTTCGTCGCCTTGGTAATGTAGGAGAAAACGTAAGCGGTTCTGCTATATTTTTGCACATCCAGTTGAGGCATCAGGGCATGAAATTAAATTGAAACTTTGAATCTAAATAATTATAAAACTAATTCGAATTTAAAAAAAAACGAAACGACAATCTGTTGGGTATTTCAGATTTCAGCCAGTTCCGATAGCGCTCCAAGAGAGGTGCTATACGTCACCTGGCTATGAGCATTTAAAAGCACAAGCTGAAGATGCTGTATTTTTCGCAATTCGCATGATTAGCTATAGGGCCGTATTCTGGAATCTCGAATATTCGAACTCACCTCGAATGTTCGACCTCACCGTTCGAGTTAAAAATGCTATTCTGACTCCAAAAATCACACCGGTGAGATGGGAGGAGACCTCACTTATGGGAGGAGACTTCGCTTATTGGTTGATTGGCGCCAAAGTTCGTGGCCAATTAGGAGACGCGTGACAAGTTGGGAATGATTCCTCCACGTGTTTTTCAGCTGAAATATGGTATACATCTCGCGTCCAATAGTGCTAAAATGTCGTTTTGAGATTTGATATGTGTTGCAAAAAATAATAAATAAATTATAAATGTAAAAGAACGCATGTCTCTATCGTCAACAACTCAAATTTAAAAATTAAAAAATCTTGCTTTAAACGAGATTTTTGGACAGTGGTGGTGCCATCTCCCGCCGGCCTTACAAACAAACAACTGTGACAATGATAATCTATCCCATAGAACGATTTTTTTAGTATATTCTCAGTAAAGTTTACAATTTTAGCGTTAAGGCAAATAATATGTTCCACTCTGGGTAACTTTTAGGAACTTTTCCCTCATTTTTTGTTTGCGCAAATAGTTCCTCCCGTAAGCTAAACCGTCGGTTATGGCTCAGAATTGACGTCACGGAAGGCGCCTAGCCAATCAGAGACTCACTCGAATGAATTCTCTCGAACACTCACCAGCTCCTCGGCTGGTGAGATTCGAGCGTTCGAGTTCGCCTTTTGGTGGGGAGAATTTGGCAGTCAGAATACGAAATTTCATCTCACCGTTCGAACTCACTAGGGAGTTTCCAAAACTCGAATGTCAGAATACGGCCCATAGTTATTTGGATCCGATTGCATTTTGAACTTTATGTTGCGGTAGAAGTGCAGCCATGATCTTGCCTGAAATAAACTATTTCGATTTTTATGAACTCAGCTGTTTTATTTAGAGGGCCCAACACAATCTTTTGGGAAAAAATAATTGTATATTTGTTTAAAATTTTGTACTTCTACCATGATTAGTTTTTCTTTTATAACGAAAAAAGTGTTCCCGTTATTTCATTGGTTGCTGCGACACGAGTTAGGTTCAATGACAATCTCGGGCGGTTGTGGGCTTGGCGTGCTGTGAGAAAAAAATAAGACTGTTGGAAACCATGGCAACGCACAAGGGAAAGGTGTGCAGACTGGGGAAATCACGTGACTTTTCAACAGGCGATTCTAATTACACAGACTTTATAAAGGAAGAAATCAGAATTATACTCACCGAACCTGAAGCAACCAAATTGGATTGCGGACTGAAAGTCGTACAAAGCACATAACTGCTGTGCCCCTCCAATGTCACACATTTTCCCTAAAACACAGAAGACCATTGTAAAATCAGTCGGCCTAAAATAAAATACCTAGTGTTTTTTTTAAATAAAACTACACTCTTAAAACGATAGTCTTAAAACTGAGTAAAAATTACTCAAACTGGCTCCGAATCAAATTTACTCAAATTCGAAAACATGAATTTACTCATTTCTAAAAATGTGCATACTCAAAAATGAAACACCTTAAGCTTGATTAATGAGAATGTCATGCACATGCACTCACTCAAAAACAAGCTCACGATGCTTCATTTTTAAAGAGGTTGTGTCTGCGAATGTGTGTGTGGCGTGGGCAACAGTACTTCACCTCCGTGGCTTCGGTCCACAAGTGCCCACTGGGTAACGAGAAGAAAGTACTAATTACGGCATGTCTGTTGGTCAATGAACTCTGTTATCCGTAACTGTTCAAGTACTGCCATTGGATATAAAAATTTTTTTTCATTTTTGAGTATGCACGTTCTTAGAAATGAGTAAATTTATGCTTTCAAATTTGATTCGTTTCGGAGCCAGTTTGAGTAATTTTTACTCGGTTTTAAAACTATCGTTTTAAGAGTGTATGTATACTTTTAAGCATTATACAGGGTGTCCCACGAGAAGTGGCCCAACCCCTTTAACTTTTGAACCCCTACAGATATAGTCATGAAAGTGGGGTCTAGGTATAGTAAAGTGACCATGCTCTATCCTATGAGATTACTTTCAACGCCCTCTATCGGAGAGTTTAGGAGTTAAATTTTTTATTTTAAAAACTATGTGAGGTATGTGAAAAAAGTCAATGACTAAGTTGTAGAGCAGCATCGATTTAGTAGGAAAAGACACCTTAAGCAGAAAAATATTTTGAATAAAACCCCTTAAACACACGCTCAATTAGGTTGAAATTACGTAGATTTTACTTCTTAAAACGCTCCTCACAAGGCGAAAATGAGAAATTTTTATTTTTATGACTTAAGTAAATGACTAAAAGTATATTATTAATTCATTAAATTGAAAATTTCTCATTTTTGCCTCGTGAGGAGCGTTTTAGAACGTAAAATCTACGTAAATTCAAGCTAATTGAGCGTGCGTTTTAGGGGTTTTATTCAAGATATTTTTCTGCTTAAGGTGTCTTTTCCTACTGAATCGATACTGCTCTACAACTTAGTCTTTGACTTTTTTCACATACCTCACATAGTTTTCAATATAAAAATTATAACTCCTAAAGTGTCCGCTAGAGGGCATTGAAACTTATCTCATCGGAAGGAGCATGGTCACTTTACTGTGCCTAGACCCCACTTTCATGACTATATCTTTAGGGGTTCAAAAGTTAAAGGGGTTGGGCCACTTCTCGTGGGACACCCTGTATATTAGGTTTCTAACATCTATAAAAAAATCAGGGGGAAAAGTAGCAAAAACTCTCAAGACCGCATTTTTAAAACAAAAGAGCATGTGCTAAGTTTTGCAAAGTAAATAAAAAATACATATATTTATACTTCAGAATAAAAATAATTACTTTTTTATTAAAATTGTTTTAAATAAAGGAGCATATAGTTTAATAAAAGTATTTAGGTGCTTTTGTTACAAAATCTAATACTTTTTATTTTGTTCCATCTTATATACTCAGTCTTAAAAAAAAATCAAACTTGTCAAGTAAATAGTTGAAATTTTACTACAAAGGAGAAAATTAACAATTATTCTTAACTCAGATTACATACTTTATTAATTTATTTAAGTTTCAATGACAATTTCCTTTGACTTTATTATTGATTTCTTGCTCTAAAGGTTTACTTAATAATTATTTCAAAACTTGAAAGAGGTTGAACTAGAGATTAATAAATTAGAAACATAATTTCCTTACAGAAGAAACTTCCCAAATTTTTAAAGTTCTATCGTCAGAGGCACTACATAATAACCTGCTGTCAGTTGACCAGGCCAGATCATTTATTCCCTAAAAACAATGATAATTATTAATATCGTCACATTAGTATCAAAAACTACTATCTCCATTCGGCAAACATCGGGAATCCCGATCCTTGGCGATCAGATCGTTGGAGAAGCTCGTTTTATTGGTTTGTAAGACTGACTTGATCGAGTAGAAAAGATCAAAACCAATCAAATCATCTTCTCCAACTATCTAAACGCCAAGAATCGGGATTCCCGAAGTTTGCCGACTGGAGATAGAAGTTTTTGATACTAAGGTGACGATATATGAGCATTCATATATGATTTAAATAAATAAATAAATTTTATTGGAAGTAAAGGCCACTGGCCTATGCACCAATACTACATACATTTATATAGGTACAATACATATATATTATCCATCAATAAAATTATAAGGGGCCGTTCAAATATTACGTAAGCACTTTTTTGGTCATTTTTAACCCCCCCTCCCCCTTATCAGCAAAGATAAGCAAACCTCCAACCCCCCACCATAATTACGTAAGAAACTGCCAGACCCCCCCCCCGTAATTTTGACATCCCTTTTAGCAAGTACTGTTTTTTTCTCCTTGGAAATTAGGTAAGGTGACTTATTCAAGGAGCTGTCTTTTTTAAGGGTTCAAAAATGAGTCGAAACACTACTTTTCGGGGTTAAAATTTCAGAATGTTTGGGGGTCCCCAGAAAAAAGTGCTTGCGTCAGATTTCCTACTACAAATTTTTTGTGAAATTAATTTTTGGTTGTTTTGAAATTATTTATGCAAGAAACAAGATATTTTCGAAAATTCAGTATCTTACGTAAGCATCTTTCATATCCCCCCTCCCCTAGTCAGGAAAAATAAGCAAAGAGCAAGCCCCTTCCCCCCCCTTAGGTGTTTACGTAATATTTGAACGGCCCCTAATGTTAGATACAAATAATTTAGAAGAAAAATTTCATATATGATTTTAAAAACACTAAATTTTACTCAGTCATAATAGTAATTATATTTTAGTTAAAAATTAACATAAAAATTCAAAAAAATTGGAAAAAAATAATAATACTCATGTTTTCAACATTTCATTTATCGAAAATTTTAAAAAAACGTAAGTTCTTTAATGTGCCTAAATGATAAGGCTATTATCTTAAAAATGAACGAATCCGTTTTTAGCTTTTTACATTTTTCAGATAGTACTCATTATTTGGAAACATTCCACGCACATTAGGGGACATCCATAAATTACGTGAGGTGTTTTTTCAAAATCTGGACCCCCCTCCCCCCTTGGTGAGATTTTGCTGGACCCTCCTTCCCCCACGTGAAATTTACCTACAACCTTTAAAAATAATTTTCTATCCTATTCGTTTGCATTTTGTGCTTCATAGCACCTAAAACTTTTACATTATTAATGATGTGGGGGGAAAGGACATTATTCCGCCTAAAAATCACCACAGTATCTTATCTGTGGGTATTATTCCTGTTTCATACTTAAAAAAATCGGTATTATTTCTAACTTAAAAAGTTGACGTGAGATTTTAATCGACCCCCCCCTTTTTGACCTCACGCAATTTTTGGATGTCCCCTTATGAACCCAGAACAGTCATCAGTAATGCTGTACTGTTTGCAGAACTGAATATCTGATCCTTTTAAGTAATTACTATTCCCGTATTATAATATTCCACCAAGACCTACACCCTGGTTAAGCCTGGTGTTAGGCAATAAAAGTTAAAAAGCACATTTGAGGAGCAGTGCAAATAGGTAAAGGTAAATAAATAGTAGATACTTACAAGTTCGTGACCTAAAATCGCTTTCACAGAATTTAGATTTGTACAACACCATAGTAGAATGAGTCTGTCGGCAGCTAGGAATTAAGGACGCAGTTAAAGAATAATAAAAATTCCTCTACATGATTATTAGCACTATTTTAAGATAAAATTGAGTACTTTTATTAATACATACATGGGTATTAATACATACATGGGTATACCCCGTTCGCACTGGCAGAAAAAAGACCCTTTATTTTCGTTAGCACTTTGTTGTCATGGAAACAGGCAAAATCACCCCATCTTTTGAAAACTGCGTTTGCACTGACAAGGGGCGAAAATAAGCACTTTACTGTGTGTAAACAATAACAGCATGATTTGTAAAATAATTATAAATTTAATTTCTCAATACAACTTAAAACTAATGAATAAAATCACCAAAAATACAAGTAAAAATACATAAAAGATTATTAATTGACTAGTGAATTGATTAGTGTGTTTCCATGACAACAAAGTGCTAACGAAAATAGAGGCGAAAATAAAGGCCAGTGCGAACGGGGTATTAGTTACAGGGTTGGCTGGACAGGGTGGCCCAATGGGTTTTTTCCAAAAAAAAACATGTGAAAAAAAACACATTTTGGACCCATTTTTGATTTTTTTCAAGAAAAATCAAGATTTGAGCAGTTCCATCAAAATTTAATTTTTTTTCAAAGTTTAGGATATTTTAAAAATGTTAATGGGTTTTTTCAATTTCAGGGAGTTTTTTAAAAAGTTAAATAGGTTCTTTCATTACTCAGTGGGTTTTTTCATTATTGTTTGGGGTTTTTTCAAAATTTAGGATATTTTTTAAATTTCAGTGGGGTTTTTTTTCAAAATTTAAACCAAGTTTCAGTAAATAAGGGATGTTTTTACAATTTCAGTGGGTTTTTTCAACGCAACAAACTTTGAAAAAACCCACTTAACTGTGGAAAAACTGACATTATTTTGACAGAACACATTTAACATAGAAAGAACTCACTAAAATTTGAAAAAACTCACTCACTCTCTACGAGAAAAACACTTAATTTTGAAAAAACCCACACTTTTTCCGAAAAAAAACCCTAGTTTTATATGGGTTTCCTCTGGGTTTTATTGAAAAAACCCGAAAAAACCCTTTTTCAAAAAAAACCCCGGGTTTTTGCCAACCCTGGTTAGTTAGCAAGATTAGATTACTGAAGTATTCTCTCTCCACACAATATGTTTTGTTCCCACATGTGGGGTTCGTTGTCCAAAAAATCAAACAGTGGTATTTATTTAGGTAGCTGGTAAATTCACACCTTTCGTCTAGATCAGTGGTTCCCAACTCAAATATGTCTGCGGACCACTTCACTTAAATTTGAACCTCCGCGGACCATCTCTATCCCTAACTGTATATTCAAAATTTAACTTTTTTTCAGTGCATTCTTTCTTCATGGAGGGTCTAAAATTTTGACTTTTTTTCTGAAGTAAGGGAAACCAAGTCTTACAATGTTTCTAAATAAAACTTAGAAAATCAAATAATCTATTAAACTTAAAAGAAAAATTTACATTAGTTTTATGTCTAATTATTTGAAAATATGCCTTTTATAAAAGACCATTTAACCATTTTTTTCAAGCCTTTTTATCTATTAACCCTGGAAGAATTCACACCTACACAAAAGTTACAGGTTTAAAAAACAACAGTATAAAATAGATATTTTTTTCTTTTTCATAACCAACAAATAAGGTAATATATTATCAAAAGATTTAAATTTGAAAGAAAGTATTTAAATTAAACTGCAGGACGAATGAGATAACCAGGAATTCGGTTGATCATAGAAAATCAAACTGAACTGGACATGCACTGACTGTGAGTTGTCGCAGAGGAAATTCTATAGGCGAGGCTGATGTTCTCCCGAAAGAAGCCGCGTCAAAAGTCAGTAATTATTTTAAATGAGCGATTAAAATAGAAAATAATTTATGGGTTCAAAAAATTTCGCATTTTCGGCAATAAATTTTTCTCACATCTTCGAACAAACATATTTCACGTGTATCTTAGAAATTTCCTCTTTTCATACCACGATTTCTCAAAGACCCTCTGTCTGACCACAGCATCCCTGTTTGAAGTATCTTTCAACACTTCCACGTAGATCATTCGATTATTTATAAGCCCCACCCCGACTCCAGTTTTAATTAATCTGATGCAATACTTTTCCTCATCATCACATTTCGTTTTCTCCGTAATAAAATACTGTTGAATAAAACTTGAAATTATTTATGAGACGTATGATTTTTTACTGATGTTTTATTAACTATAGTGTTTTTACTATTTCCTAGAATGTGTGATTAGGAACACTATTTTTAAAAACTTTGCACACATTTTTTGGATAAGCTTAAAAATCTTCTCACGGACCACCTCGGAAGGCCTCACGGACCACCAGTGGTCCGCGGACCACCTGTTGGGAACCACTGGTCTAGATACTGTCGCACACGCGACCTCCAGTTACAAGCTCAATCCATACAATAATCCAATTAGAAGAGTGTTTCCCAACGTGGGGTGGCACGCCCCACAGGGGGGCAATATCATTTTCTTGGGGGGCAATTTGAAAATTTTCAACCAAATTGCCCCCCAGGTGGGGCCAATCCAGGGGGAAAATTAAAAAAAAACTTTTTAAAAAGAAGTTTATCAAAATCTGATAATATAAATATCCTATCTGAGAATGTATGTCTGAAATCTGGTCCAGTATGTATCAAAACCAAGCTGAAACCCTGTTTTTAGAGTCTAATTTCCAAACTTTTTCTGGGGAATGACCCAAGATCTCTTTGTTTTTAGAACGCCTATATTTGAAACTTTTTAACATTAGGTTCATCAAAATGCAAATCTTACCTTACAATTTATATCTAAAATTTCCCAACTAGGGGTACCAAACTAGTTAAAAACCTGCTTCCTAGAGTCAAATTTCCGAAAATTTGCTGGGGGAGTACCCCCAGACCCCCCTTGGTACTTATAACTTAATAACTCATTACTTGATTTAGTTCTTTAGCATGCAAATTCTACCTAAAATTGTTCTGAAAAGCTTCATTAGACTTATTAAATATACATAGGAGGGAGGGGTTAAGAAATAATTTTGGCTCCCTCTAAAAATATATTTCTATTTATGCCACTGAGACCGGGGGGCAGGGTTGGCAAAAGCCCGGGTTTTTTTTGAAAAAACCCAAATGGGTTGGGTTTTTTCGAGTTTTTTCAATAAAATCCTGAAAAAACCCATATAAAACTGGGTTTTTTCGAAAAAAGTGTGGGTTTTTTCAAAATTAAGTGGTTTTCTCTTATAAAGTAGGTGGGTTTTTTCAAATTTTAGTGTGTTTTTTCTATGTCAAATGAGTTCTGTCAAAATATTGTCAGTTAAGTGGGTAAAGTGGGTTTCCACAGTTAAGTGGTTTTTTTCAAAGTTTTTATACTTTAAAAAAAACCTGAAATTGTAAAAACACCCCTTATTTACTGAAACCTGGTTTAAATTTTGAAAAAAAACCCACTAAAATTTAAAACATATCCTAAACTTTTAAAAAACCCATTCAATTTGAAAGAAATCTATTCAACTTTGAAAAAACACACTGAAATTTTAAAAAATCTTCTTTATTTTTTATATCTAGTTTGAACTTTAAACGTCCTAAATTTTGAAAAATCCCCATTCAATAATGAAAAAACCCACTGAATAATGAAAGAACCTATTTAACTTAAAAAAAACTCCCTGAAATTGAAAAAACACCATTTAATTTTTAAAACCTAGTTTGAATTTTGAAAAAAACCCATTGAAATTTTAAAAAATATCGTAAACTTTGAAAAAACACATTTGAAAATTGATTTTTCTTGAAAAACCCCAAAATGGGTCCAAAATGTGGGTTTTTTCACATGGTTTTTTTTGAAAAAACCCAGTGGGTCCAACTCAATTGGGTCCAATCCAGCCAACCCTGCCGGGGGGCATGGAAAATTTAGAAAGGCTTTGGTGGGGCATGGACCAAAAAAGGTTGGGAAACACTGAATTAGAACACGTTAATTAGAACGTTTGGGCGCGGCCGATTTGGCGCGGCCGTTTGGGCGCTGGCCGTTTCGGCGCGGGCCGTTTGGGCGCCGGCCCGTTTCGGCGCGAGACAAAATTTTTTTTCTTCGAATTTTTAGAAGGATTATGAAAGAGTTCTATTTACTTTCATTTTATTTCTGGCGCCGAAACGGCCAGCGCCGAATCGACCCACGCCCAAACGGCCGCGCCGAAACGGCCAGCGCCGAAACGGCAGCGCCGAATAGTAGTAGACCGCCAAAGGAGCTACTGCTCGTCATCTGAAAACGTTGTCAAATCCTATTGACTATCATATAGCTGTACCACAGAATTTAACGGACATTATAATACGTAAGTACCATAATTTCTTGTGTTGGAAGGCCCACACAGGATCGATTAAATATAGTATGTCATTTGTAGGTATACAGTCGAATCCGCTTAATGTGATCGCAATTGTCGAGATGAAACTGATAACATTATCCGATTGATAACAATAAACGATTTTTTGTAACAAGATTGCTTTAAAATCAAAATTTCTTAAGCGTAATTAATGTAGGTACTTATAATCAGGGTTGGCTGGATTTGACCCAATGGGTTTTTTCAAAAACACCCATGTGAAAAACCCACATTTTTCAAAAAAAAAAAGAAAAATCCCCAGATGCTCTAGGGGGGGGCAGATGATTACTTGTAAAAAATTTACCTTCAAAACGAAAGCAGACATTTTTTCGGAGATATGGGTAAATTTTGATAACATTAAGCGGCGCGTTGATCCATTGTTGATCACATATTAAACGATGCATTTTACATTAATTAAATAGGGATAATCGGGACTTGTTGATTTCGATAACATTATCCGATTGATAACACTAACCGTGATCACATTAAGCGGATTCGACTGTATTTATATAAGTATAATATGTATTTTTTTCTTTGATGTTACAGTCGAATCCGCTAAGGTGATCGCAATTGTCCGTGATTAAACTGATAACATTATCCGATCGATAACAAAAATAAGCGATCTCATATCAAAAGCAACAAACAGTGTAACTAGATTGTTTACTTTAAAATCAAAATCATGTAATCGTAATTGATGTATTTAAAACACTATTTTTACAATAGGCAGTAGGCATTTGCCAACTTAAAATTTTAAGAGGAGATATAGGAGTAGTTAAAATTATAAAAATAAAATAATCGCTCACTTAGTAATTATATTTGATTAGAAAGGTCTTTCTTTTTTCACTCCATTATAGCCTTCAAATCCAATAAACAATCTGAATTTCAGTAAACCAAGAGTTCAGTAAACAGGGGAAAATTAAAATCTCTTGTCAGAAACATCTACAAACTGATGGCCGATGTTTTCTTTAACCAATCACAAGTAAGGATTCAGACTCCGCCTCTTTAACTGTTTTCTTTCAATATATACGGAATGTTTTATTTTTTCTTACGCATACTGAGTTTCGAAAAAAGAAAGACTAGATACTCTGGTGGGGCAGATGCTTACTTGTACAAATTGGTCTTCAAAATGACTCGAAATGAGACGTTTTTTCGGGGATATGGACAAATTTTGATAACATTAAGCGGCGAGTTGATTCATAGTTGATCACATTAAACGATGTTTATTTTACATTAAATTAAATATAGGAATGATCGGGACCTGACGATTTCGATAATATATTACCCGATTGATAACATTAACCGTGATCACATTAAGCAGCGAGTTGATTCATAGTTGATCACACTTAACGATGTATTTTACATTAAATTAAATAGGAATGATCGGGACCCGACGATTTCGATAATATTATCCGATTGACAACATTAACCGTGATCACATTAAGCGGCGAGTTAATTCATAATTGATCACATTAAACGATGTATTTTATACTTAAAATTAAATAGGAATGATCGGGACCTGACGATTTCCATAATATTATCCGATTGATAACATTAACCGTGATCACATTAAGCGGTGAGTTGATTCATAATTGATCACATTAAACGATGTATTTTATACATAAAATTAAATAGGAATGATCGGGACCTGACGATTTCGATAATATTACCCGATTGATAACATTAACCGTGATCACATTAAGCGGCGAGTTGATTCATAATTGATCACATTGAACGATGTATTTTATACATAAAATTAAATAGGAATGATCGGGACCTGACGATTTCGATATTATCCGATTGATAACATTAACCATGATCACATTAAGCGGTGAGTTGATTCATAGTTGATCACATTAAACGATGTATTTTATATTAAATAGGAATGATCGGGATCTGACGATTTGGATAATATTATCCGATTGATAACATTAACCGTGATCACATTAAGCGGATTCGACTGTATTATTATCATAAACTCTAAACATAATAATATACATACATGAACTGGCAAGCCATTCTCCACTTGGACTGAACTTAACACATGATACAGCGTTGGTATGTCCTGTCAGAGTGAACTTCAATCTGTAATTTGGGGACTAAAGACATAAAGAAAATTATAGTTATCACTATTAATTCAAAATCACTATTAAGCTACTTTAAACACTGAGCTATAAAACAAACTGGAGTGACAACCTCCGATACTATAACAAGCCACCGATCGTGCCAGCGCCGAAGGTGAAATTGCCCCGATTGCTCAAGCAATCGGGGCAAGCTGGAAGCAAAGTTGGAAGAGCATTTCCCCTTTTAATCCGTCCATGCCTGTTTTTTTTTAAATATTATGAGCAAAATTTAGAATGGTCGTTTCATCATGTGCATACCACTATGCTAACAGATAAGGGAAAATTAAAAGAAGATGGAAATCCTTTCCACGGTGTGATGCGGTTTCGGCACGCTAACTAGTCACTCCAGTTTGTTTTATAGCTCGGTGGCTTTAAATGCCAAAGTTATTAAAAATCCTCATAATTGAATCGTCAGTTTGAAGAAGGGAATAAGTCCTAAAAATGACAAATTGACTTTTTGTGCTTAAAACAATCTCCAAGCTTTGCTCTACACATGGGTGAAAAGAGGGGGAAAATAACTAACCCCTATAGGGAGATATCGCCCCTTGAAGTTGTGAAATCGATGTCCATTCATTGTATTTTTCAAGTTAATTTGGAGTTAAAGTTAATTTGTCTTTCTTTTCCTATTCTTTAAGCTGTAAACTAAGTTAAAATGAAATTTTCTTTTAATTTAAAATTTTTTCAAACTTTTTTTATGCAGGGAATGTTTAACTCCATTCATATTCACTCACTCCATTAATACTGCTCTAATAACTCAGTTTCACTATAATTTTGAATTTTATTTGTCTTATTCCTTTTATTTCACCCTTTTGTGGTGTAAACTAAGGAGAAATATAATTTAAATATGAATTTAAGGGTTTTTTAAGATTTTTTCATCAGAAAAATTTCATAAGGTTGAAGAAGGGAATAAGTCCATCAACTTATTTTGACTGTAAAATATTTTTGAATATACTTATATTTGTTTCGATGGTTGCTCTGTTTTCTAAATAGGGTTGTGAACTTCCAGTAAAAATTTTGTGATTATACAATGAAAATTCTATTACTTATACAGTTTTTTTTCGATTTTCTCAAAACTTGGTTTTTGGACTTATTCCCTTCTTCAAACTGACGATTCAATTTAAAACAAACCTATTTTTAAAATGTAGTTGAATTTGGTTAGGTAGGTATCACTATTAATTCAAAATCACTAAGCTGCTTTAAATGCCATAATTTAAAACAAACCTATTTTTAAAATGCAGTTGAATTTGATGGTTATTATGTTAGATTAAAATTATTTATTTAAGACAAAACAGACCTTTCGGTCCAATTACATTGTGCAATACAGAACAAGTCCCAAAAAAGAACACTCAACAACCATCTAAAGCCAGACAACATGAACCAAAGAACATAATAAACAAATGCAAATTTCAGAAAATTAAAGACATCATGCAGATTTGTTTAAAAACTGAAAAGGACTTAGAAAAAATATCCAAACGATCCGTATACAAATTATATATAGTGAGCAAAATTTATTAGTATAAAATTTTTTATCTGTGACAGTCCCAATATTAGTTCCAAAAAATTTTAAAGATTTATTTCTTGCAGAAATGATTATTGAAATGATTGCAGAAATGACTTGGATGCATTATGACGGAATATCAAACATCAGTAGTTCAGTCGAATCCGCTTAATGTGATCGCAATTGTCGAGATGAAACTAATAACATTATCCGATTGATAACAATAAGCGATTTTATGTAAAAAAGCAGCAAACAGTATAACAAGATTACTTTAAAATCAAAATTTCTTAAGCGTAATTAATGTAGGCACTTATAATCAGGGTTGGCTGTTGGCTAGATTGGACCCAATGGGTTTTTTTCAAACAAGCACATGTGAAAAAAAAACCACATTTTTCAAAAAAGAAGCCCCAAATGCTTTAGGGTGGGGCAGATAACTTGTAAAAAATTTACCTTCAAAACGAAAGCAGACATTTTTTAGAAGATATGGATAAATTTTGATAACATTAAGCGGCGTGTTGATCATTGTTATTAAACGATGCATTTTATATTAAATTAACTAGGGATAATCGGGACTTGTTGATTTCGATAACATTATCCGATTGATAACACTAACCGTGATCACATTAAGCGGATTCAACTGTAATATTAAAGCTATAGACATGTTGTATCATAAGCCTACCACGTGCTTTATACAACGTTTTAAAAATCTTTAAAAAAAATGTTTTTAATTAGGAAAGGTACTAACAAGTTTTTTTGGGAACCAGGAAAAAAAAATCACGTATCGCCACTTACCTTTATATTGTGGTACTGAAATGACGACGACGATTTACTAATAAATTCCATGGTAGACTACGATTCTTGTAATAACAACCGCACGCTCACTTATAGACCACGTGCTTCAAGCCTAAACACGCTCCGCAAAATTCTTGACACACAATACAATATCCACACGGAGACTGACGACAGGCTCAGCTCTGCCCGAGAACAGGTTTCACGAAGTGTCCGGTTGCTGGTCAATTGAATTACCTGTCTGACTAGGCCGTCAATCCGAAGGCACCTTCAACCCACACACAATAAGAGACAGACCGGTCAATAGGCGGGTGCTTATCCAGAGAGCTCAAGTGGCGCCTCCGACAAGCTGTACCGGAATTAATCAATTAATTTAATATTTTTTAATCGAAATCTTTATATATATTTTTTGTTGATGAAACTTGCAATATTCGAATAAGGAACTTGAATGATTTTTTTTAAATCTATTCTTCACGCAAAAATTAGCAAACAAAATTTGAGGCCGATTGAGAAATTTTTTGAGTGCAAAAAAAAATTTTCAAATATCGTCTTTTCCGAAGCACCTGAAAACGCTTAATTGCATGCACAGTGACGTCACAATATATTGACTTTGCCTAAAATGTTTGCCTTGGATTTCTGAACGTCACCAGAAGTGTGTAGAAGGTAAATATTTATTAAAACACTCATATCGGACACTTCATTAAAAAGAAATCATCAACTAAAACATAGAAATTCAATTTTGATTGCAATTTGGCTCGATGGATTCTACGTCACTATGCATGCAAACACACTTCGCGTTTTCAGTCACGTGTTTTTTCTCTACTTTTAAATTAAAATATTTAATTACTTGAACACTTTTTTGAAAAATTGACAAAATATTTCATTTTATTTTACAAAAAACCATACGGAATACTTGAAAGTTTATGAAAATCTGACACATGCAACTTCCTTATTCGGAAGTAAACATGAAGTTTGTGTAAATCGTTTAATCGTACTCTTTTCAATTGTTTTCAAGATTTATAAATCACTTTAACAGTGTCTTATTGCATTAAGGCACATTTTATCTCGTTTCTTCTCTATTTTGCAATGTATTGGAAAATCTGTGTTGCATTCTTGAACTTGATTTCTAAGCCTGATAGAATTCGGTATAATTCGCGTTAATTATAGGCGTATATATTTAATTCAGATAAAAATGAATGCTAGTATTATATACTTTTATTGTCAAGAATTCATTTCGAATGTGCCTGGGATCTGGGATTCGTATTTGCAAAAGATGTGTTCGTTTAGATTCACGAGGATTGCAACTTTATTTACACATCATGTTTGTCTTAAAAGGCCAAGGGATTAAACAAATATTTGCAGATATTGAAATATGAGATTTAATAAAACAATTTACAACAAGGCAGGAGACCAAGGAGGAGGCAACAACAAGGCAGGAGACCAAGTCATAAATTGTTTTTAATAAAACAATTTATGACTTGGTCTCCTGCCTAGAGTCAATAGATGGTATTAATTGCCTACTTTTTGCAGATGACTTGATTATTTGGACGCAGGCACCAAAAAAGAATGCAAAAGTTCTAATTGAGAAAAGATTGAATGGGGCGTTAGAAGCTCTCTCAACTTGGTGCACAGAAAATAACATGATCGTTAACCTTGATAAAACTGCTGTCCAGTCCTTTTCACTAACCCACCAGACTTTTTGCCCCAATTTGATCTACCGTTACACCACACTTAAAACTACAAACGAATTCAAATACCTGGGGGTTATTTTTGACAACAAACTAAACTGGATGCCCCACATTGAAGCATTGACCGAGCGAGTACTCAACAGAATTAACGTTCTGAAGCGTTTGGCAGGTTCGCTCTGGGGATTTCTGAAATTCTGTTTTCAGGGGTTTCTGAAAACAAGGCCCTGAGAGTTGTAACCGGAGCTGTTAAGTCAACCCCGATAGAGGCTATGTTATTATTAACAAAAAACAGGCCTATTCAATCCATCATTGAAGAAAGAGCTTTGCTCTTATTTGAAAAACTCATACGAAATGAAAACTCTTTCTGGATCGACTACCAACCAAAAGTAAGAAACTTAAAGACACAAATTGGATTTATCCAAAAGGTCCAGTCTGTAAGAGAAAATTTTGAATTATGTGATGTGGTACAGAAAAATCTAAGACCACAAAACCCTATTGAGACAGGAGGGATTGTAACAAGTCTAAAACTTAAAGATGTTATTTTAAAGAATCAAACAGCCCCTGAAATTTTGAAATCCCTTGCATTGGAAACAATTTATACGGAGTACCCAGAGCACAATTGGCTACATGTGTATACTGATGGCTCCTATTCTGACTTAAACATGACGGCAGGCTCTGGAGTTTTTTCTGATCTTTTTTCATTCTATGCATCCGCCGGGAAATACAGAACGGCCTTTGATGGTGAGGTACATGCTTTATTGATTGCATTAAAACAGCTGTTGGCGATTCACTATAGGTTTGAAAGAGTTGTTTTACTCTCAGATTCCCAGGCTGCAATACAAGCTGTTGACTCACTGGGAAAGACCTTATCTGGTTCAGTTCTGCAATGTCGGGAGCTCATCAGACTTTTGGTACAGAAGGGGAAAAGTGTAATCATACAGTGGATTCCCAGCCATTGCGGGATTTACGGTAACGAGCAGGCTGACTTTCTTGCTCGAAAGGGTACTCAGTTAGTTCAGTCAAACTGCTCTGGACTTTCCTACCACTCCATAAAACTATACATCAAGGGCATAATGAAAATGAGAACCTATTCTTGGCTTCAGGAGGGTATAAAGAATAAGAAATGGAGTGAGGTAGAGTTAGTGGCAATACCAGATAAGCCTCGACGTGATGCTGCGGCCCTATTTCGCCTCCTGGTGGGTCACGACTGCCTAGGCGAACACTTACACCGTATACACATATTTGATCATCCTGAATGCAGATTATGCGACTCGAAAGAGCCAATGAACCGAAGACATCTCCATCGATGTAGGACGCTCCGCACCCTAGAGTCCGAGACTGCCAAATATTGGCGCGCGAGAGAGCTATTGGGAAGATGACCTCGGTCTATATTTTTTGTTTACCCTTTTGGTGTTTATTGTATTTGTCATCTACTATTCTGTATTCCCTGCCATTGGAAATAAAAAAAAATAAAACAATTTAGATTCAATATTTACTTGTGTGATTCTTGATTACTTTATATTTAAGCTTGTATTTTTACAATAGAGTTTTTATCATATGTGATCACAAAATTTTGTTGATGAACAAACCTTATTGATTTAATTTAAATTTTCCATTACAATAATTTGTTGAAAGAAGTGAAATTTTTTAATTTTAAAAAGCATTTAATGGGCTTATGTGATCGCCAAGGATCGCGATCCTGGTGATCACATGGTCGATGGATTACGTCTTCGCAAATTACGTCTTCGCGAATTAATCGTTTGATAACTTTATTTTCAAAGCAATTCTTAAACAAAATCGCTCTCAAAATAAACCAAAATCTTTCACGTTCTCAAACGGTTTGATCGAGATTGATTCTCTAAATAAATACTATGACAGATTATGAAAGATCGGCAACTTTTTTCTGACCAATGTGAAAATGTGTCAAATCACGGCTTACTAGAGCTATAAAGATATTTTAAAAATGCTTTTAATACTTTAAGGTGCAAAGCCTGATCAAGTAATCAAATATCTAAGCATCAATTTCTGAAAAAATTTTGGTTTACAAAAAAAAGCACAGCCATATTAAAGCCGCCAAACGAAGTCGCGAAAACTGTTTGGCGAGAAAGAGGATTGGAATACTTGAAGGTGCTTCAAATGTTAGATGTGCTGTATTGCATCTTCCACGACGATTTTTTATGGTAGATTTTTTTGATGTTTAAAAACAAATATTTGTAAATAGCAGAAGTAATATAAACTTTTCATTTTAAAATTAAGTAAAATATAAAATCAAAAATTGTTATAAAACTTAAAATTATTTAGATTTTGTATAACAATATAATAACTCTTTAATAAATAATCTTTAAAAGCTACTCTGATCTTATAATGAATAAACTGTTCTATACTTTTGGAAATAAATTTAAAACAAGTTAATGTTATTTTTTCTAAGTTTAATAATTCACTTATCATTATACTTACTTTTTATTACTTAAGATCCCCCTCTAATCTATTTTATGTACTAACTTCAAGTCCTTAAGGGGACATCCATAAATTACGTGAGGTCAAAAGGGGGGGGAGGGGTTTGGAAAAATCTCACCAAGGGGGGAGGGGGTGTCGATGAAAATCTCACGTCAACTTTTTAAGTTCGAAATACAGTAAAACCTCTCTTGAGCGACCACCCTCCGTTCCACGAAAAATCGGTCGTTAAGAGGGGTGGTCGCTCAAAAGGGGTCATCTTAAAAATAGAAACAGATTACTTTAGAACTTACTCAAAACATTTTTCAAACAATTAGTGATAAAAAAAGCACTAAAACAGCATATTATGAACTACCATCACTGATTCCACAGAAGTCGGCCGATTTAATCATTATGCGCTTATTAGCCACATCTCTAAAAAAACATTGCAGTCTCATCCATGTTAAATATTTAATTGTGTTCATAGCTAGCTAAAAGAAATGGTAGTGTTCTCATTTTCCAATCTTGAGAGATCTTTAATAATTTCTTGTTAGAACAAACGTGATTTTAAAATGCTATGTTCTGAATTTATTAGGATCTATCTACTCAAATGGTGTACGTATTTAATATGGAATTGACTTTTAAATGAATGAATTTTTAGAATTGATCTAACTTCATCCACACAGAAAAATTTTAAATTAAAATTTAAATCTTTATTTTTTATTTTTATCCTTTTAATGTGACAAAATCATCTTTATTTTCATTCACATTCGTATCAGATTGAAAAAAAAGTATCAGAACAAAAAAGGTATACAAGAATTGCTCTTCGTCCATAACTTTGAATTTTAATGCAAAAACTCCGGTTTATTGGTAAAAAATAAGAATTTAAGAAAAAGATAAACATACAAAAATAACGTGCGTTCTTGTTTTGATTATTTTTACGTTAAATAATAATTTAGAATGATGACCCTGTTCTAGTTATGTTTTTTCCTTTCCAAGCCTTAAAAAAACAAAAAAAAAATTCTTCTGAATTAAAAAAACTGGTCGTTGGAAGGGGTTTTAATGGTTGCTAATTGGGGTATTTTAACATTAGGAGAATAGGGGAAAAATCGGTGCCTTCAAAATCCGGTCGTTAGAAGGGGTGGTCGCTCAGAGAGGTTTTACTGTAAAACGATTTTTTTTAAGTTTGAGAAAGGAATAATACCCACAGATAAGATACTGTGGTGATTTTTAGGCGGAATAATATCCTTTTCCCCAAAATGCAAACGAATAGGATAGAAAATCATTTTTAAAGGTTGTAGGTAAATCTCACTTGGGGGAGGGGTGTCCAGCAAAATCTCACTAAATCTCATCAAGGGGGAGGGGGGTCCAGATTTTGGAAAAAACACCTCACGTTATTTATGGATGGCCCCTAAGAAGGTCCAATGAGGATGCTTTTTCCTCGGCACACTGGATCCCGTTCTGAGATATATATTGACGACATCGGCAACAAAAAAAATCTCACTAAGGGGGTCTAAAAAAGGGCATGTGTCAAGTTTTTTCATTAACTCATTTCAAAAATTTTTATTTTACGCAGGAGGTTTATCATGGGGGTGCGCAGCAACCCCATGACGTGGATCCAAAAGTGCTCACGACATTCAAGTTTTTTAAAGCTTACGAAAATTCTCGTGATGTGTCCCAAAATAATTTCATGCGGGCCTCGGGTTGGAACAGTGACGGATCCAGGGGGGTGCCACTCTGGAAAGTGCCCCCCCTTGGAGACCCAAAAAAGTTCTCAAAATGAGTAAAAACCCAACTTTTACTGGTCTAATTTCAAAATTTTTCTGGAGGAGGACCCCCATACCCCCCATTAGTATCAAAATGGGGTATTCAGTGTTTATTTTTAAAAAATCCCCAAAATATTGACATTTCTGGTCAAAAAGTAAAGGTAATAGTGTTGAAAAGTGCCCCCCTTAGACTCAAAACGTTTCTAAAAATGAGTTAAAACCCTACTTTTACACGTCAAATTCCAATTTTTTTTTCTGGGAGAGGACCCCAATACCCCCAATAGTACCACAAGGGGATCTTGTCTGGATCTTAATTTAATATTTAGTATTTAGTAACATTATTACTTATTTTTTATGATTAGATTTAAAACAATTTTGTATATTTTCTCTTCATTATGTGTTAATATACTATTTATACAAATAATTTTTAAATTACATATTGAATTCATTTTATTACAATTCTTATTATCTTTCAATTGATTTTTCGTTTTAACGTTTATTACTTCATAGTCAACTAGTCAGGTTTTAATATTATAATATAATTTATAATGTAATTATTAAATAATTAATTATTATAATTATTATAATGTAATTATTATTATTATAATGTAATTATAATGTTAGTTGTAATTATTATTAATTGTAATTATTATAATGTAATTATTAAATAATTATCTTCAACCAATAATTTCCATTCAGAACAAAATATTTAAAATTCTAAATACTCAAATCAGCCCCAATAATTTTAGATCCCTTAATTTACTCTCCTTTCGACATAATGCATACTTCCGTATCATACTTTATATTTTTCGCCATAGTAATTTGTGTGATTTTAGAGAAAGAACATATAATTCCAGATCAATTCAAACTTATCAGATTCCTAAATTTTCTAAGGATATCTTTACTAAACATTTCTTTTACCTAGCTCCCAAATTATTTAACAGTTTGCCTCTAAATTTAATTAGTATAAATAATTTATCTTCTTTTAGACGAAATTTATTTAATTTCTTAATAAATATCGACGATCCTAATCTATATTTTCACCTCATTTGAAGCAAAATCATTTAAATTTTGCCCAGCTTTTTGCCAATTTTTTAATTTATTAAATTGTGTTTGGTTTTTTCCTTCTTTGTTAATCAATTCATGTAAGATTTTATTTTTAGGTAGCCTGAACGGGATTTCTGAATTTATCCCCTTGGCTACTAATATGTTCTTAATTTCTGTATTTGTTTTTCTGCCCTTGTGAATAAAGATTATTATTATTATTATTTTTATTATAATATAATAGTATATAATAACCAAACATCATAGGTAGTTAACGTTTTGAAAATTATGTATAGCACGTAAACCCGTAAACCAAGCTGTTAAATAAATACCTCTATTTTCTCGCCAAAGAGATAGTCCACTGAAAATAGAGTTGAACCTCGGACAAATTGCAATAAAAGGTTTCTCAACGGTTTTCACTTAGGAATGACCTCAATAATAACATACTAAAAATCGGCCAAAATCGGCCGGGGGGAAGTTTAATTTTTTTTTAATTTTTAAAAAATGGCCGAAAAAATATTTCAAAAAATCAAATTATAAAAACAGAGACTTATGATACATGTTTATAGGCTATTTTTCAGTGCTGAATACGAATATACCATTTAAATTTTAAAAAATTTAAAATTTCAATTTTTAAAAATTAATTCAAAATTTGGAAAGTCGAAAAAATTAAAACATCGCTCAAAACCACAAAACAATTGCAAAAGAAATAATTTAAACGGTTTTCAATTAGAAATGACTTAAATAATAACATACTAAAAATGGAAGAAAATCGGACAATAAAAAATTTAATTTTTTTCAAATTTTCAATTTTTTTGGCCTCAAAAATCGACCTTTTTAAAAATTCTTGTTAAAAACGTTTGAGGCATTTACCAAGGTCATTTTTCCATGGATGTTGTAGGTATATACCTCTATAACATAAAAAAACCACAATTGGTGATTAAATCATTAGTTAATTAATTAATTTATAAAAATTAACGTTGAAAATACTGGTAAAATCTTTCAATCAAGTAATAAGGAAAATATTTAGACAATATTTGGTAATAAATCATTTTAAAAATAATTAAATTGAAAAAGGACAAAATATCTTTCAAAAAATTAAAATTTTAAATTAATTTAAAAAATTTAAATTTTTTAAAATTTTTAAATTTTGTAGTATATGCATGTGATACATGTCTCTAGGCTATATTTTAGTGCTGTTTACGAATATCATGACAACTTTTCAATAAAATTTAAATTAACTGTGGAAAAATTGAAGCATTTTCTCAATAATTTTGTTTTTTATGCTTCAATTTTTCCACAGTTAATTTAAATTTTATTGAAAAGTTGTCGTGATATTCGTAAACAGCACTAAAATATAGCCTAGAGACATGTATCACATGCATATACTACAAAATTTAAAAATTTTAAAAAATTTAAATTTTTTAAATTAATTTAAAATTTTAATTTTTTGAAAGATATTTTGTCCTTTTTCAATTTAATTATTTTTAAAATGATTTA
This sequence comes from Tetragnatha versicolor, assembly GCA_024610705.1. Lineage (NCBI taxonomy): Eukaryota > Metazoa > Arthropoda > Arachnida > Araneae > Tetragnathidae > Tetragnatha > Tetragnatha versicolor. The sequence continues at coordinate 2,195,907 of JANDEH010000025.1, read as the reverse complement.
TTACCAAATATTGTCTAAATATTTTCCTTATTACTTGATTGAAAGATTTTACCAGTATTTTCAACGTTAATTTTTATAAATTAATTAATTAACTAATGATTTAATCACCAATTGTGGTTTTTTTATGTTATAGAGGTATATACCTACAACATCCATGGAAAAATGACCTTGGTAAATGCCTCAAACGTTTTTAACAAGAATTTTTAAAAAGGTCGATTTTTGAGGCCAAAAAAATTTAAAATTTGAAAAAAATTAAACTTTTTATTGTCCGATTTTCTTCCATTTTTAGTATGTTATTATTTAAGTCATTTCTAATTGAAAACCGTTTAAATTATTTCTTTTGCAATTGTTTTGTGGTTTTGAGCGATGTTTTAATTTTTTCGACTTTCCAAATTTTGAATGAATTTTTAAAAATTGAAATTTTAAATTTTTTAAAATTTAAATGATATATTCGTATTCAGCACTGAAAAATAGCCTATAAACATGTATCACAAGTCTCTATTTTTATAATTTGATTTTTTGAAATATTTTTTCGGCCATTTTTAAAAAATTTAAAAAAAATTAAACTTCCCCCCGGCCGATTTTGGCCGATTTTTAGTATGTTATTATTGAGGTCATTCCTAAGTGAAAACCGTTGAGAAACCTTTTATTGCAATTTGTCCGAGGTTCGGCCCTTTTTTTCGCTATTTTCAGTGGACTAAGATATTTTTGAGCCATTAAGCCCCGCCTTCAACCCTATGGATTTGCTTTGCTAGATGCCAGCTAGTGCCGCCATCTACATTTTTAAAGATTTCTTAATCTCAGTCAGCCTGTAGTAAGTATCTAGTAAGTCGTGCCCAAACCCTTCATTACCGTCGCCCCTCCCCTTTTTATTCAAAGATTAAAAACAAAATTATAATTTTGACGATCACAACTGGTTAAAGTAAAACTTAAGAATTTTCCTATTTTAAAAACTATCAAACCGTTTTAATAAAAAAAATACTTTTATCCATATCGTTCTTTTTAAAATTAATTCTCGGGTCTAAAGCATGGGCGGATTTAGATGATGAACCCTGGGGGTGCGTACTGGGGGAAACTTGGGGGTGCAAGCTGCCGCTGCCCCTGATGACTTTGAAAACATGATTTTCCCCCATAAAAATGGAATTTTCTCAAAAAGTTGGGGGTGCAACACACCCCCATAAATCCGCCCATGGTCTAAAGGGGGAATGGTCACCCCATGCCCATCGCCTCCCTCTAATCCGTACTTGCCCCCTTCCTCGCGTTCGCCTTTATTCAAAACATTCACCAAAAAAACAAACGCAGAAAAAAGGGGAAGGCCGAACAACCAAGAAAACCGTTCGCAATTGGCGGCCGATGCGGATTAGGCCTCTCCGTTTCATTCGCCCGAGATCGTCATTCGTCAAAACTTTCCACTAATCCAGTCAAACCCAGTTGTGGCTCCGCCTTTTTTTAAAGGTGTGTCTTAGTGACTGACAGCGGCGCTCGGCGAATCGGAGAGCTCGGATTGCGGAGGGAAGCCGTCGGTTTCACAACGCCGCGATTTTGGAAAGTACGACTTCAAACGCTGATTTCGCACCGTTAATGGGAATATTTTCATAAAAAAAGCCTCACGTGATTTAAAATGAACCTTTCGGATTCGATTCGAGCCCTTTCCGACTCGTTTCAACCGATATTTGGGGTAGAAATCGTTGTTTTAGTGACCGGTGTCGAGAAAAATATGTTGGCGGTTTGAGCTTGGCGAGAGCTCGCGCTGCCGATTTCCTCAAAGCATGTGGATGTGCTAAGGGGGCATTCATTAATAACGTAAGGATGATTTTGGCAATTTTTGACCCCCCCTACCCCCATGTAAGGGTACGTAAGATTTTTCAAACCCCTCCCCCCTATTCTTACGTAAGATTCCATTTCGTTTTTCAAAACAATAAAATGTTAGAAAAGGATAAGTTAAACAAAAAAAGTTGAAACCAAACTAAATAAAGATTTCTCTCTTTTTGCTTTAGTTTTGTTTCGACTTTTGACAACTGGAAGATGGATTCAACAGTTTTATTTTTTATCTTAACTTAATCTACTCAAATAAAAAGATACATCTGATATTCCTTCATTTTTTTTTAAATTAAAGCTTCGATAATATACCGAGATCGTCTGCATTTTTAAGTTTTTCTGGGGTTATTCAATAGGAATTTGATTAGAATATTTGGAATTTGTTTACATTTACTTGGAAAATCTTACGTAAGAATGGGTTTGACCCCCCACCCCCAAGTAAGGGTATGTAGAGATTTTTCCAACCCCCCTCCCCCTTTGGGACCCTTACGTATTTAATGAATGGCCCCTAAGCGCGAGCGGAAATCGCATAGCGCCTTTTGTAACTAGGATTTTTTGGCGGGGGTTGCCTCAACTTCATTTTTAAGGTAATATAATGTCAAATTTGACAACATGAACTCCAAGTAAAAATGGGGGGTCTGGGGGTTCGGTTCACCCCAAGGAAAATTTTGATCTTAAAGTAGTGTTTTAGATTGTTTTGACCCAAAGAGAACAGTTTCTTGTAAACCACATAATTTTCTATGGAAAATAGTTGTAAATAAAAGTTTTAAGGGGGGCTATAGGGGTCCTCCCCCAGGAATATTAATTCCCCTTTAAACTAGTGTTTTATCTAATTTTCAAACTTTTTAGGGAACTTCTAAAGAGAAAAGCTTCTTGTAAGAGGAATAGTTTTGAAGGGGAGAAACACTAAATAAGAGACGTGAAAATTTTAGAAGGGGGCTATAGGGGTCCTCCCCCAGGAATATTAATTCCCCTTTAAACTAGTGTTTTATCTAATTTTCAAACTTTTTAGGGAACTTCTAAAGAGAAAAGCTTCTTGTAAGAGGAATAGTTTTGAAGGGGAGAAACACTAAATAAGAGACGTGAAAATTTTAGAGGGGGGCTATACACTGTAAAAAATAATCCTGCAAAAAAACAGAAAATTTCTGGCAGCAAAAGTTGCCAGAAAAAATCTGTAGGTTGAAAAATACTGTAAACAGAAAAAAGCTGTAACCTACAGGTAAATGCTGTAAAAAGGAACTTTCTGTCATTTCTGTTTCAGATTTTCTGTTGCCTCTCAGTAATTTTCTGCTTGTGCGCATGCACTTATTTTAGTAGAGTTTTTTTAATTTTAATTAATTGATATCCGGGAATAGAACCCGCGACCTACCGCATGCTAAGCACGCACGCTATCCACTGAACCAAAGAAGATTCAGTATAACGTTGCCAATAGCTGTATTGGTTTTCAATGCAGTAAGTTTCTGTTTAAGTACAGATAAGCTAAAAAACTAGGTAAAAGCTGTTATTTTACATAAAATAAATAGAAGTGCGGTGGGAATGTTACATGACAGAATATCTCTGTAAACATAAAGTCACTGTTATTGAAATTTCTGTTTTTCTACAGTTTTTTTTTACAGTGTAGGGGTCCTCCCCCAGGAATATTAATTCCCCTTTAAACTAGTGTTTTATCTAATTTTCAAACTTTTTAGGGAACTTCTAAAGAGAAAAGCTTCTTGTAAGAGGAATAGTTTTGAAGGGGAGAAACACTAAATAAGAGACGTGAACAGGCCCGTGCTGGGTACCTTCAGAGGGCGGTGGACAAAGGGTGTAAGGGGCCATTCATTAATTACGTAAGGGTCCCGAGGGGGAGGGGGGTTGGAAAAATCTCTACATACCCTTACTTGGGGGGTGGGGGGGTCAAACCAATTCTTACGTAAGATTTTCCTAAACAAATTCCAATTATTCTAATCAAGAGATAATAATATAATAGTAATATGTAGTTGACAGCAAGAATATTACTTGTGTGTTGAAAAATAAAAATCTTTTATTTACGTCAAACGGAGAGTTTTCTAACATTTTATTATTTTGTAAAACATAATGGAATCTTACGTAAGAATAGGGGGGAGGGGTTTGAAAAATCTTACGTACCCTTACATAGGGGGAGGGGGGTCAAAAATTGCCAAAATCATCCTTACGTAATTAATGAATGGCCCCTAAGGGCGCAACCATACAATGATTATTAAACCTAAAAACTTTTTTAAAGATAGGCGGGATTTTAAAAATTACAAAGCAATACTGCTACTCGTGTTTTTTTATTGTTTTTATTTCAACATTTGATTTTTGTTTGAAAAATGGTATTTTAGCTCATTTTGAGCCCCTTCTGTGCGGATGATTACACCAAAAAAGGATTACTCCTTGTAAGTCAAAATATTCAAGAGAAACAGTGCATGAATAATAAGAAATTTAAAAGGGGGTCTGGGGGTCCTCCCCCAGAAAAATTTTAGAATTTTTACTCTTAAAAGTAGTGAAAAGTAATTTTGAGACCCTTTGAGTTACACCAGGAGGACAAAAATTGGAATGAAAATACAGCATAAAAAATATGTCAGAATTTCAGGAATTGCTATAAAATCTCCCTGAATTTTTATTTTCGAAGGTAATTATTATTTTGACTAAGGGCAGCCCTTAGTCAAGAAGCCCTTGGTGTGTGGCCAGTCGTCAAAATTTGAGCGAAAATTTTAAAATAGCTGGCTTGCATGAAAAAGGGCACCCTGCAAACACCTCGTCTTCCCCTAATTTTTTCATTTAGTGTGCCCAAGGGGAAAACTAATGCTTATTGAAGTAAGATGGTCTCCATTTGACAGTTTAAATGAGAGCGCCCTATCAATTTCAACGTGCCTTGAATATTAACCACCTTACCTTGTTATTTCATAGTTAATCTTTAAATAAAGGCGCCCTAAAAATAAAAACTCATAGCGAAATTTGATGGTAAGGTAAAAATGGGGAGGTTAAAAAGACTTTTAGATGCCTTCGCACATCAGACTTGATGAACCAAGAATGAATTGTAAAACCAATAGTATAGTGACTAGACCAATAGTGGTTCAAGTTTGGTGGAAAAGGAGCCCATAAAAACATTGAGAAATCCACGAGTAAATTACAAATTGTAGAAAAGTCTCTTTAAAAGGGCGCCTGAGCAAAGGGAGCAGGGGGACACGTCCCCCTGGCCAGCACGGGCCTGGACGTGAAAATTTTAGAGGGGGTCCTCCCCCAGAAATTTTTTGAAATTGGAACCTCAAAAGTAGTATTTTAACTCCTTTTGGGACATTTTGAGTTGCACCCAAAGCTCCTTGTGGAAGTTACAGAATTTTCCAGGGACTTGCAGCTATTTTTCCACATTGAAGTGGAAACCTTGGGGGGGCGGTTGTCCCCCCAGGGCTCCCAGCAGACATTTGGTTTGTCTTTAGGGAAAAAAGAGACCTAATATCTTTAAAAAAGAGACCGAAATTTTAAGTCAAAATTTAACAGTGTCATGAAAAAAATAGGTCGATGAAACAAAAATTTCAGAGTTTTACCCTCACAAAATAGTTAATGCTATAAAATTATGTAGAAATTAGATAAAAAGGCAATTGATTGCCAAAGATTGAGATCCCAGGTGGCTATGTGAACTTGTAATTGTGTTCTTTTTTATTTTTGGTTCAATAAAAAAATTAAATTAAAATAATAAAAAAGTATATTTTCAAGGTAATTTTTAAATGTTGAAATGAAATATTGGGATAATCCTTCAAAACAGAAAGTATACTTTTCGTAACTTGAATCAAATTAAAATTAAAAAAAAGAAAAGTTGAGATTATTCTTGAATAAAAAACAGGCCGTAGCCAAAAAGGGGGGTTCTTTGGGTTCAGACCTAAAATATTTTAGACCCTATAGTTTTGGTTTTATAATAACCAGTTGCCACTCAAGGGAGAAATTTTGATACTGGTTCTCACAAAAATTCTACACTTTAAAAGAGCAATCTTCTTTACTAGTAGTTTTAACCCAATAGGGCTCAAATATGTGAGTTTACACACTACTCTTTTAATGTTTAAATAACATAGATTTTCTATGGGAGGACCCCAAACATCCCTTTGAAACTCAGTGTGGCTTACAAGGAAGTCTTTGGATGTAACTGAAAAGGTCTCAAAATGAGCTAAAACACTGCTTCAAAAGATCAAATTTCCAAAATTTTTCTGGTGAAGCGCCCTCAAACTTTAGACTTATTGTACACAGATTAACATCCTATCTACTATCACAGTAAGCATTTTAAAACAAAGCATGTAAAAACTAAAAACTCTCATGAGTAAATAGTATTGAGTCAAATCCCTGAAACAAATACCTAGTTATGGGCCTGACGCCAAAAACGAGTTTGACAGGGGCAAATTCGCAAAAAGTGTTTGAGGAGAGATCCTAATAAACACAGAGGAGTTAACCTCTTAATTAACAGAGAGGAGTATAATTGAATCGACAGTTTGAAGAAGGGAATAAGTCCAAAAAATGACAAATTGACTTTTTGTGCTCAAAACAATCTCTAAGCTTTGCTCTACACATGGGTGAAAAGAGGGGAACAATAACTAACCCCAATAGAGAGATATCGCCCCTTGAAGTTGTGAAATCGATGTCCATTCATTGTATTTTTATATATTCACTCACTCCATTGATAATGCTTTAATAACCCAGTTTCACTATAATTTTGAATTTCATTTGTCTTATTCTTTTTATTTCACCCTTTTGTGGTGTAAACTGAGGAGAAATATAATTTAAATGTGATTTTAAGGGTTTTTAAAGATTTTTTCATCAGAAAAATTTCATAAGGTGGAAGAAGGGAATAAGTCCATCAACTTATTTTGGCCGTAAAATATTTTTGAATACACTTATATTTATTTTGATGATTGCTCTGTTTTCTAAATAGGGTTCTGAACTTCCAGTAAAAATTTGGCAGTTATACAATGAAAATTCCATTACTTATACAGTTTTTTTTTTCGATTTTCTCAAAACTTGATTTTTGGACTTATTCCCTTCTTCAAACTGACGATTCAATTAAAAATTACAAATTTATTTGGGTAACTACAGAAATTTCATTGATTTACATACAATAATACATTTTTTTTGGACCTCCAAAGGATTCTGGCTATGCCACTAAATAAGGATGTCATATGGTCATAATTAATTATGCACGTGGTGGTCAAAGAGTGGCACTTTCTGCACATTCGCCTGGGAGGCCGTCGTCATAGCGACGGGGACGCTGTTGATCACAATGTGCGTCGGGGGAGAGGGCTGATCGGTGGCAGACAGGATGCTGGGCGACTGGGTCGCAGCCTGCTGCACTTGCTGCAGCAGGGGTGAGCCCTGCGGCAATGGAGGCGGCTACCTGTTGCAGGATGGCCGCCGTCTGCTGTTGTCCCACCCCCACTGGTGGCGCCCCCTTCAGCACACCGCTGGTGGTGAGTGTGGTCGAGGGCAGAGTCGTGGTCTGAGCTTTCACGGAGCCGAGATCTCCGCTGGTGGTCTGGTGCACGCCTGGAAGACTCTGTGTAGCAGCTGTTACTACCTGGAATAGAAATAATTTTTTGTAGCGACCAGAGGTGCAGAATATGTCCGAACGCCCGAACGATGTTCGGGGGAAATTTGAGCACCTCTGGGGAAATTTTTTTCCCCCAAGATAGAAAGAAAAACTAAAAAATCCAACATCATAGCTGAAAAACAGATATTTTGTGGGGCTGTGGGGAGCCTAGTGGTTAATGTGCAGCGTAGACTTTTCCACTGGCTGTAATAAAACGATTACTGCTAGGCGTCCAGCACTTGCGGTTTAGGGGGAGATATCGGGATATCTATAGCAGTAATCGTTTTATTACAGCCAGTGGAAAAGTCATCTCCCCCTAAACCGCAAGTGCTGGACGCCTAGCAGTAATCGTTTTATTACAGCCAGTGGAAAAGTCTACGCTGCACCTAAGGGCTCTTTTATTCTCAATCTGAATTTTGGCTGGGCTGGAAAACTACAAATCACCCGAACCCGCACGCGCCCCCTCTCCTAGCCTCTCCAATGCAAGATAGAGGGGATGAGATAGTTAAGTATCCTCTTTGACAGCCTTGACACTTGGTAAACAACCCCGCTATCTTCTATTGGGAAGGCTAGAGAGAGGAGCGTGTCGGGTTCAGTGATTTATAGTTTTCCAGTTACAGCTGAAATCCAGATCCACTATAAAAGAGCCCTAAGGCATCGGCCTTGGGATCGGAGGGTCCCGGGTTCGATTCCCGACACCGCTGAAGACCCACCGAGTATATGCGGAGTACGTGCTCGTTAAATCTGTGGGTCCGAAAGTCCTGAGGTCGGTCATGGCGCAGTTTACCTTGGGTCCAGGTGTCTGGAGACTATTTCCCTCCCCTTCAGATGCATGGCAAAATTGTGGAGGTGGCGATAGATGGTGGCGGCATCTATCATCCGAGGCAGAAGTCGGACTCCTGCCTTTCATGGGCCTCACTTTCTCAGGAGCCGCACCCCCTTTGCCTTAAATCCTGTCCGCTTCGCGGTGGAGCTTGGATTATTCCAAGTGGTATAAGACAACAACAACAACAGATATTTTGTGCTGGGACTACATCATAACCTCCAATTTCAACGTGAAAACAGCGGAGTTACGGATGCAGAGTCGGAAAAACAACGGATCTGCGCTAAAAAACCTAATTTTCTAGGTTCTTAACCTGGATGTTGGCTTTTCCTAGTGCTTTTCGATTGGTATGCAGGAAAAACAATCTATCCGTGGTAGAATGGTTAATTTTCACTATTAATAGCGTTCTTGTTCAATCACATCGATGTTCTTAATTAAAATGTTAAGTTCATTAAGGAGAAATTTACAGGTAGCTCAAATTTGAGATAATTAGAAAATTTTTCATATTTTATGGAAAGGGGCACTTTTTTTAGCAAAGATTATAAGTATGTGAAAAAGACTAAAAAAGAGTATTAAGATCATTAAAATTTAAATTTATGGATTTTTTGAAAATTATTGAATCTGAAAGAAGTTAAGGAACTGAATAAACAATTTTTTAATGAAATTTCATTTTGGGGGAATTTTTGGAGACAAAAATTGCGTTCTGGGGAAATTTTGGATCCTGGAACATTTTCTGCACCCCTGGTAGTGACCACAATGTAATCACACATGCTGACATCGGCAAGTGTATAAGCTTTAATGATAAAATGTGTTTCTTTTTTACTTAAAATTTTTGGTGTATAAGCAGAAATTCATCTAAGAAATCGACCAAACAATTAAAAAAAGAGAAGACTCCTCTTTTTTGCTTAAATTAAATTCCAATTTTATCCATAAAATTTTATTTCGCATGAGCTGGAATTTTATAAATACAAGCATAATTTAGGATTTATTTCCCAGAAACAAAGTCTGGTTACAGCCTGGCATACTGTTTCAAATTTTTAAAATTGCAAGTATAAGCTAGGTTGCACCAATGAAAAATGTACAGTGTGGGAGGGAATGGGACACTTCCAATAGAACTTTTCATTGGAAGTGTTCCGTTTCCCCCCACTGTGCATGCTGGGGAAAAAACCACTAACCTAACATAAAACCTTCTATAAAAGAATACAGAATTTTCAAACACTATGGACCCCCGAAGTATGCATTACTATTTCAGTCAAAAAATGTAAAGTAGAACTTAAAAAAATGTTTACTTATTATTTGAAAATTAATTACTTATAGTTCCACAAAAAATTTTAGTCATTTAAAACAAAATGACAATAACTGAGCTCGTATGACTTAATAATTACGTCCTTCAACTACACCTCCCAACACAATACACCAAAACTAGAGAAATGCAGTGATTTTTCTATAGTAACGGACCCTTTATCCGGCAACCTCGGGGCCGACATCATCCCGGACTTCAGAATTTTCCGGATTTCGGGTCCGTTCCTAAAAAACGCCATTAAAGACGCAGCTGGTTTAGTAAAACCAAAATACCCGCTGAAACGACATAGTCCGTTCCAATCGTAACGGATCCAGCAAAAAAAACCCGGCAAAGCACGTGGGTTGTCGCGGCAAGAACCGATAGCGAGGCAGCAGCGCCGAATCGTCCCACTCCGTACCGAGTCGATGGCTCTAAAGGCGCGGCGCATCCAATCGTAACGGATCCAGCAAAAAAACTTCCGGCAAAGCACGTAGGTCGTCGCGGCAAGAACCGATAGCGAGACAGCGGCCGATTTTGGAACGGCCGTTTAAGCGCGGGGACGATACGATTCGGCCGCGCCGGCCCGTGCCGAATCGTCCCATTCCGCATCGAGACGATGTCGCAAAAGGCGCGCGCAACCATTGCGCGTCGGAACAGCATTTACTCACTAAAAATTCTTCAAAATATAAAAAAAAAAATTCTAAGCGCGAGCCGGATTTCGGGTCATTCCGGATTTTGGGTTCCCGGATAAAGGGTCCGTTACTTATAAAATTTTACTCCAAGGATAACTTACAACAGGTAGGTTCTGTGGGATTACTTGCTTCATGGCTTGCTGGATTTGCTGCAAACCAATAGCTGTAGGTAGGCCTTTTACCGGTTGGGTACCTCCAACTTGAGGGTTGTGCTGCTGGACGATTTGAACAGCATTCATAGAGGCTGGAATACCAGTTGCTTTTCCAGGAATCTGAAACGCAAGACGACAAACCAAATTCAATAAAATTCTTAGCCTATCCTCTCTAGGTTTTTAGGAGCAATGTGGCTCTGGAACAGGCCTTACCTTGGCTAGTTGAGTTAAGTTTGCAGTCACTTTGTTGCCTTTTCGGGCTTGTTTGAGCATCTGTTGTTGAATTAGAAACTGTCTTAGTTGTTGAGTTGTTGTTATAGTTGTGGCTGCTTTTGCTGCACCAGCTTTACCCTGAAATATATCAAAAGTATTTAGTTTAATTTACAAATCCTGAGCGATTGTAAGTAGCAGAGTATAATTGAGGAGCTGAGAGCCAGAGTGGACCAACCCCAGCAGTTGTCATTTCGAGAAAAACGCTTTACAAAATTGTAGTAATATTTAAACTTTCTTTTTTGAGGTTAGTATTTAATGTTTAGCTTTGATCTTCTCGTGATCAATAATTAGAGGATCCTGTTGAAAGTCAGAATCAGAATATACCAAGTGGCTTGATCCATTCTGGCATTAAATTTTTGTGCGATTTTAATTACTAGATCAAACGAAAAAGTGATGCCATCTTGTGGGAACTAAAAAATGCATTATTTTCTAACTGAAATCAATAGATGTCTCTACATTCTACCGAAAAATTAAAAAAAAAAACACTTTTTCATTTTTTGTGGATTGGTCCACTCTGGCTCTCACCTCCTCAATTTGGATGAGGTTTTGTCGTTTGACCTTTAGATAAATTTGGAAGAACTCACACTAGTTCGGAGGATGTTTGCTTCCCAAGCAAAAGGGAGAACCAAATATCCTGGACCAAAATAATTGCCATCCCTAAACTATTGTCAGGTTCACATAACATAACACCAGAGCCATACTAAAATATTTTTATTATTCAAGGTGGATGAGGATAAATTTAAGACCCATGACAAAATTAATTTTTTAGAAGCTGATTGCCATTATTTAAGAGGTTAATAATTAATTAATTAATTAACCCAATCCGCCCCCCCAACCTCTCGGTTTGTGGGGTAATAGGGGGATCGGGATTAGGGTCAGAGCTTTATTGAAACATAAAAGATTTACAGGCGATTGTACAATAAAATTTGGTAAAATACAGTTAAAATATGGTACAGAAAATTCGTGTAATATTTTAAGCTATATAAAATTTGTAACATAAGTTATATTAAAAGCTTAAACTCTATCAAAATTTCAAAAGAAAAATTTTTAAATTAAAAGTTAAAACTATTTAAAAATTAAAAGTTAAAACCATTTAAAAATTAAAAGTCTTATAAGCTGGGGTCCCGATCTTCAGTGCGGACAGGCACCTCACCCCGCCGACATTTGGTCCACCACCTCCTTTGCTTTTAGAACAGACATTCTTATCTTCACACAAAATCTTTTGAGGGTCTTTCATTACTGACTTAATATTTAAGAGGTTGAAGTAAACATACCTGGGGAACACTGACATTGATCTTGACTCCTCCCCCCAAAGTGACAGCTGATACAGGGATAGTAAGAGAAGATGTGCCACTTAATGGAGCAGATACTGTCTTCACCAGAGTTCCACCAGTTATAGATACCTATTGTAGAAAAATAAAACAAATATCTTAATAGATCAATTACGGGAAATAATTTGTGAGCACAAGGGGCCAGGCCAACATCATAGCTAACCTTGATGTTAACAACCATGTTGCCCATCTGTAGAGTTGTTGAGGAGTTCAAGATTGAAATTGTAGGCTGAAGACTTCATTGAAAACTTTTTTTTATTCATTTTTATAACTATTCTAACTATAAATTTTAACCATATCATGAAAATGAGTTTAAAGTTTGCATACTTGCTAACTTTTGAAAACTTACATCCAATAAAACTTTTTGCATAACATTACAAAACTACAACTTGAAGCTTTTCGCGTTAACAAGCCTGAAAAACATCAACGCGAATTCCAATCTCGAAAAGTAGTTTTTTCCGCATTGTGAACGGAAAACGAGAAGACCCAAACTTCACAGGTGAGCGCGGGTCAAGACTCACCGCTAAATCCGAAAAAAACTTGCAAAAAGGCAAATTTCACTCAATAAAAGGGCCACAATTGAGAAAATTGTAAAGACAGGGACCAGTCAGTGGCGTAAATAAGGGGGGCGGGCTGAAGGGGCCCTGCCCCCCCCCCGAAATCCGGACTTGGTGTAATAAAACAAGCTAAAACCCTGTTTTTTAGGCACAAATTTCCAAAAATTTTTTGGGGGAGAACCCCCAAACCCCCCTTACTGATTGGCATTTTATTATTCCAAACCTTTTTACAATAAGTTCATCAAAATCCCAATCCTACTTAAAAATATATGTCCAAAATTAGGACTAGGTGTACCAAAACCGAGAAAAATACTGTTTATAGGGTCAAATTTCCAAAAATTTTCTGTGGGAGGACCCCCAGATCCCCTTTCCTACTTGGCACTCTATTATTTTCAACTTGTTTTTATATTAAGTTCACCCAAATGCAAATTCTATCTATAAATATAAATCTAAAATTCGGACTAGGGGTACCAAAACTGATTAAAACCAGTTTTTAAAAGTCAAATTTCAAAACTTTTTTGGGTGTGGACCCCCAGACCCCCTTTGGTACTTGGAAATAAATTATTCACAACTTTTTTTTATAATAAGTTCTTTTAGATTTAAATTTTAACAGAAAATATATTAAGTTACATTGAACGTAATAAATTTGCTTGGGAGGGGATGAAAAATAATTTTGGGCCCCTCCCGAAATAAATTTCTATATACGCCACTGGGACTAGTAGAGGAATCTGTTTTTGAAGTAAAAAGATAAAATTAGAGAAAATCGTTTACCTCGCGAGTGTGTTTTGTATTTACACCGATAGTTAAGTGGCCAAAAATGCAAAATCCGTAATCTAGACTAAAATCTGTGAAAGTTGGCAAGTATGAGTATGAAAAAAGTTTTTGAAATTAAGGTTGTGGTTAACTACTTATTGGAGAATGCTCGCTACCAGTGTTATTCTTAGAATTTTTTTGGAGGAGTAAAAATACTCCTTGACTTTTTTAGGAGGCGTGAAATTCATTTAGGAGGCGTGAAATTCATTTATGAGGAGTGAAATACCGGAAATTGCATAAACTATATATATAAAGAGGCAAATCTATTATAAAAACGCTTTTTTTAATGAACAAACTGAAATAGAAAAATGAGGATGTTATTTTGGTTTTTAACAATTATAGCATCTGTTAATAAAAGTTTTTTTTCTAATGGCAGGTAATTGAACAGTCACGGATAACAGAGTTCATTAACCAACAGACATGCCGTAATTAGTACTTTCTTCACGTTACCCAGTGGGCACCTGTGGACCGATGCCACGGAGGTGAAGTACTGTTGCCCACGCCATACACACACGCATTCGCTCGCACAACCCCTTTTTACAGGGGGGGCACAATCATTCATCACACTAGGACAGAAATTAACATCCATGCCAAACGGGGATTCGAACCCCGGACGTACGGCTTCGCAGTCAGATACGCTAACCACTCGGCCAGCACGTCGACCTTTTAATAAAAGTAGAAAGTATTAAACATTATAAGTAAAGTAATTTAGTTTACATTAAACATTATAAATAAAATATTTATTTATTACAAATTTGAGTAGAAATTTTTTTTGATTTCGGTGGGGTGCCATGCATTTTTTAAGCAAAATGTTTATTAAAAATTAAAAGCGTGAAAATACGCCTGGCTAGTTTTTAAAAGCGTATTTCCTATTTTCAAAGCGTGAAATACGCTCTCAGAGGCGTTAAAATTATCACTGCTCGCTACTATTATCTTTTTTTTTTGAGTGAAGAAAGCTCACCTGCTCCTGTTGCTGCAGCCGCTGTCGCTTCAAGAGCTGTGCCGCCTCTGTCATTGGCCGCTTCATGGGCACGCGCGGTTGGCTGGCCAGGGTCACCGTCGTACTGATGGCCAGCTTCGGTTGCTGCTGAGAAAATGACTGCAGCCGCTTTATTTGCTTCAGCGTCTGCTGCTCCTGCTGGAAAACATACAGTAAGGAAAGAAGACTGGACATACAGACTTATTCACTAAATCAGGGGTTCCCAAACTATTTTGAATCTCGTCGCCCCTAGTGACTTAAAATTTTTCCCCAGTGCCCCCAGGGTCATTCCAGACTTTTTGTGATAAGGGTCCGGGTTTGTAAAAATCTACTCATAATTTTGTGAATTTTAGTTAGTGTTAAAATAGTTCTTTTCAGCCAGGAGCCCCTCTGTCTGGTTTGTTACGCAGGTAAGGTAAGTTAAATAGATTCATATTTATAAGATAAGCAAAAGATTTTAAGTAATTGTAAATAAAAAACCCACTACAACACTTGGGCGTTTGCATCATTAAAAGACTGGATCATGCTGTATTTAATGAAATTTTACCCAATTTAAAAAACTCAGGGAAGAGTTTTTTGGGTTTAAAAAACCCCTCATGGGTTTGTGGGTGGGTTGAAAACCCTGTTTCAAAACCTCATCAATCATACCTATTGTATTCAGAGATGCCAACCCCTTTGATGTATGGTCTTACACACTACTACTGCTTAAAAACACAATTCCTGCAATGCAAGCAAAAGCCGACTTAAGTGCTGAATGCAAGCCATGGAAACATGTTGGGGCTTTGTAAAAACATCAAAATCAATGAACAAATTGAAAAATACCGAAGATCCCAAATGTTTTAATGAAATTTAAGAAAATACACAAATTCTTTCACAATAATTGGCAAAACATGAGATTGAAGAAAAATTGGGATTGTATATATGCCCATGGATCAAGCTTAAAGATGTATCAGCTAACTCCAAGGGTAAAAGCTAAAAGATGTCAGAATGGAATTGAATATAAAATTTTCAATAAAAAGAAATGATTTTTTACACCCTTATTACCTTAAAGCTAATTTTTCTATCCCATCATTCAATCTTCTGGCAAAAACGATGATTCTAGAATTTAGTGCCAAAGTTAAGAATGATTCTACTAAATCCTTGATGGTTGGCATCTCTGTGTAATTAAATACAATAATCCAAGTGTATTAAATTGTGACGATAGCTGTTCTTTTCTTCAATAATTTGGAAGCAACTTTAAACATCAACAATATAAAAGAGCACTTACTCGAAGACGAAGAATGGCATTTTGTCTTATGGTTTGTAGAAGAGCGATATTTCTTTCAGCTGTTCCACTTTGAGTGCTAAGCTGATTAGCTGGAGAAAAATAAAACTAGTCACTAAAAAAAGTAACTTTGTATAAATCAAGCATTTAAAGATTTAAACATTCCTGACATTATTAGAGAACCTAGCCACTAGGGAACACTAGTTTGTTTATCAGCCTTAGCAACCAGAACCCGGCATTTTTTTTATAAATAAAAGATATCCCGATACTTTAGTAGCCGAGCATACCTCATCTATCGGACTAATATAGTGGCAATGTTTTACTATTTACACATAAAATTATGACGATAATTGAATCGTCAGTTTGAAGAAGGGAATAAGTCCAAAAATCAAGTTTTGAGAAAATCGAAAAAAAACTGTATAAGAGTAATGGAATTTTCATTGTATAACCACCAAATTTTTACTGGAAGTTCAGAACCCTATTTAGAAAACAGAACAATCATCAAAACAAATATAAGTGTATTCAAAAATATTTTACAGCCAAAATAAGTTGATGGACTTATTCCCTTCTTCCACCTTATGAAATTTTTCTGATGAAAAAATCTTTAAAAACCCTTAAAATCACATTTAAATTATATTTCTCCTTAGTTTACACCACAAAAGGGTGAAATAAAAAGAATAAGACAAATGAAATTCAAAATTATTGTGAAACTGGGTTATTAAAGCAGTATCAATGGAGTGAGTGAATATGAATGGAGTCAAACATTCCCTACATAAAAAAAGTTTGAAAACATTGAATTTAAGAGAAAATTTTATTTTAACTTAGTTTACAGCACAAAGAATATGAAGAGAAAGAAAAATTAACTTTAATTCCAAATTAGCTTAAAAAATACAATGAATGGAAATCGATTTCACAACTTCAAGGGGCGATATCTCCCTATTAGTTATTGTTCCCCTCTTTTCACCCATGTGTAGAGCAAAGCTTAGAGATTGTTTTGAGCACAAAAAGTCAATTTGTCATTTTTTGGACTTATTCCCTTCTTCAAACTGACGATTCAATTTAAAACCAAATAATTAATGAAAAAAAAACCTTTTTAAAGAACAACATTTTTAAAATGCACTAAAAAGTATAAAATAACTTTTTGCAACTCCTTGTAAAACGAAAAATGTGGGGATCATGCAATAATATTTACAGCCACTACTCTTGTCACTCTATTTACCATTATATCCACAGTTAAAAATTATTTAAATGAATGATGAAATTAAGTTGGATTAATTACCTAATGCATGATCCCCACGTTTTTCGTTTTACAAGGAGTTGCAAAAAGTTATTTTATACTTTTTAGTGCATTTTAAAAACGTTGTTCTTTAAAAAGGTTTTTTTTTCATTAATTATTTTCTGGTTTTTAGTTTTGTTGTGTAAAGTTTAGAATTCGCGACCTGAACCCCCGGAACGCCTTCCAATAATTTGATTCCTTTCTCTTTTTAATAAAACTAAAAAGTGTTTTTTTTTCTGAACTTTAACACATGGCTTTACTCTGTTTTGTTAAAATCATTGCACAGTTTTTGCCTCTAGCTATTATTCAGATGACGTTGGAAATTTTTGAAACACTAGTAATATAAAAAAGTGTTTTAAAAAATATATTGGTGACAAACTTTTCAGTAACTAATTAATAAAGTCAGTCCCTTAGATGTATTACAAATACAAAACTTGCATGAAGTACTGCTCTGTGTATTACTTTTATTCTTACAAATTTTCATTTTACTAATATTTTATACAACACTTCTAAAGCCATCTTGATAACGAGAGGGGGCAAACTGCACAACAATTATTTTTTAACAATAAGGTCCTATAGTTGAACTTCTAAACTTTAAGTCCCCCTGGGGGTTCAGGGACAGCAAATTGAACCGAACTAACGAGATAATATCGTATTGTCATCCAGATCTGAACTATGTTCAAAATTTCAAGTCTCTAGCTCATGGGGAAGTATGTTTAAAATTGATTACTAAATTCCTCCCGAACAGACAGATAGACGGACGGACAGACAAGATTGAAAGCGACCTAATAAAAACGTTGTAAAAAATACCAATTTTATTCAAATTAACTCTTATGCATTAAAATTACATATATTAATTTTAAAGAGATGCAACAGCTGCTGACTTAAGCAGGAGAGTTAGCAGATTTGCCATATATATTGGATCGCCAGATCACGGGCAGAAAAAATAACAGACTATTGGTAGGGTTCTAAATATTTCTAAAGGAATCGATTCCGGAATCAAATCAGAAACGTATACCTAGGAATCAATACCAGGAATCGAACCCTTGAAGGAATCGATTCCAACAAGAATCGAATCTTGGGAATCATACTTAATTTTCCAATTAGTGCTGATAATTACTAACATATTTGTTCAATAATTAGTATTTTGCAACAGGAATTGAATCTTAGGAATCTTACTTAATTTTCTAATTAATACAGATAATTAACAATATTGCTCACTAATTAATTAGTATTTTGATAATTAATATTTTGCTGATTATTAATTAAAAATTACTAATAATTCCCAACTATATATTTGATTTGTGATTGATGAAATAGATAAATTCGATTCTACTTTTTCGGCCATAAGGAATCGATTCTAGGTCGGAATCGAATCCAAGAATCGAAAGCAGGGTTCATACAATTTTTCACAAATCAAAATCAAGGAGTATATTCAAGTAGTTTCCAAGGAGTGTTTTTAAAAATTTCAAGGAGTATTTGAGAGAAAAAATTTTTACACAGCTTAAAACGCACGCTTTGCCAATTGCATTCCTAAATCAGGTTTTAAAATCACTCTCACTTTCACTAAAAGTAGAGATTTTTCCGCGGTAACCCATTATTTTTCTCGAAAATAATGCTCATTGAAACTATTTTTATAGACAAGATAAATTTATTAAAACAAATTTCATGCTGAAAATCAAGGAGTTTTAAAAAATAAAAAGAGAAAAATAACAGACTATTGGACAAGAAAGTATGGTAAGACGTATGGTAAGCCTATGTAACAGCTGCTGACTTAAGCAGGAGAGTTAGCAGATTTGCTAACTCTTATAGATATTGG
Organism: Tetragnatha versicolor; assembly: GCA_024610705.1. Taxonomy (NCBI): domain Eukaryota; kingdom Metazoa; phylum Arthropoda; class Arachnida; order Araneae; family Tetragnathidae; genus Tetragnatha; species Tetragnatha versicolor. Next base: position 2,177,256 of record JANDEH010000025.1, on the reverse strand, counting down.
TTAGTAGTTAGATATTGGATCGCCAGATCACAGGCAGAAAAAATAACACACTATAAAAATAACAGATAACAGACTATTGGACAAGAAAGAGCGACAAACTCACCCACAGCAGGGGAGAGGGTAGTGCCAGTCAGCCGCTGGACTGCAGCCAGGCTGGCCACAGCAGAGACCACTGCCGGGGCGGAGGAGGACAGGGTGGCAGTGGCGGCTGCCCGAGCAGTGGTGAGTATCATCTCTTGCACGGCGAGAGTTGAGGCAGCAGCCGCGCGGTGATTACGTTGGCTCGCGTACGACACAGCAGCGGCAATCGCAGCGTACTGGAATGGAAATGAATTTAGAAAGCAAATACAATGAGAAAAGACGGGAAACATAAATTACACACATCGCTCGCTCCTTTCAACAATGCCGTATCCAGGGTTGGCAAAAGCCCGGCTTGTTTGGGAAAATAACCATACGTTTAACTTTTCTTCCGCTACCCTTATTAAAAACTGTAATTCAACACTTGACCTTGATTTTTTTGAAAGTTACTACATTAATCAGTTCTCTAATGATCTTGTAAATGACCTGTCAAGTGCACCTTTTTTCTCTGATATTTGGATGTCGTGAATCGCTATTAAATTTTTTTTCTGTATCTGTATTTTCATGTTTTCTTTTCAATTTAAATATGTTTCTGTATTAACTGTAACTGTGTTTCTTGTTGCCTGTATATATTACTGATAGCCATCTTACATCGTCATTTCACTGACGAAGAGGGTTCAATATACCCTCGAAACATGTCTGATTTTAACATCTTTTAATAAATTATGTGCAAATGAAACGTCGTTTTTAATTTTATCCTACTTTGCACAGTTTGCCATCTAAATTTGAAGTTTATGGTTGTTAGAAGCAGTGTGTTATTCTTAGGATTTTTTTGGAGGGGTAAAAATACTCCTCGACGTGTTTAGGAGGCATGAAATTTATTTATGAAGAGTGAAATACGAAAATAACTGTAATTTTACAATTTTTTACAAAAACCCCATTTTTTAATGGAAAAAAAAAGAAATAGAAAAAACTGAGGATGCCATTTTGTTTTTTAACAGTTATAACATCTGTTAATTATTAGCGGAAAATGTTAAACATCGAAACAATTTATTTTACACTAAGCATTGTAAATGAAATATTTATTTAATATTACAAATTTGAGTAGAAAAATATTACTTTTCGATTTCGGTGGGGCAAGGGATAAAATAGCAGACTTTTATAACTACCTGCGCTGTTCCTGGAGTAGAAATTGAGGTAACACCAGCTTGACCAAGAGCCTTGGTGAGTTTTGCGAGGGTAGCAGTGGCAGAGATGGTGGGTGTGTTGACCATGATTCCACTTGCCAAGGACTTGGCAAGAGATACAGAAGTTACTGTGCCTGGCTGCAAATTAGCCTTACTCAATTGAACTTGCTATAACATAAATAATGGTTGGTCAATTACACATAAAGAGTGCTACTGAATTTACTGCAATTTAGTTACTGAACAACTTTATTTGTCCAAACTAACTGGGACCAAAGGCTATTAGGAAAATTGAAAACCCGGAAAGCAAAACAAATCCTTAAAATAAGTAGACTTCCTGTTTATCATTAGGGGGCATCCATAAATTACGTGAGGTCAAAAAGGGGGGGGAGGAATTTGGAAAAATCTCACCAAATCTCACCAAGGGGGGAGGGGGGTCGATGAAAATCTCACGTGAACTTTTGAAGTTCGAAATTAAGCGATTTTTTTTAAGTTTGAGAAAGGAATAATTCCCACAGATAAGATACTGTGGTGATTTTTAGGCGGAATAATGTCCTTTTCCTCAAAATGCAAACGAATTGGATAGAAAATTACTTTTAAAGGTTGTAGGTAAATCTCACTTAGGGGAGGGGGGGTCCAGCAAAATCTCACGAAGGGGGGAGGGGGGTCCAGATTTGGGAAAAAACACCTCACGTAATTTATGGATGACCCATTATTAGAAAAATCTATGCTTTGCAACAAAATTTGATGAAATTGCTTTAAAAGACATTAAAAAATTAGGAAAATTGTTTCTTAAAAGCGGTGATGCTGACTTCAACTCAAAATCTGGGAAAACTATTAGAGTAACTATTTATCAGGTTTTAACTACAGCCGTATATGTAAACGCAACTTCATTGTAGCTACAGCATCAAAAAATCTTTCAGAATGATATAGCTAGTACTATGAAATCGCGCTTAAAACTTATGGGGTTTTGGACCGGATTATTCTTAAAGAAACAATTAGATTTTGAATAAATTTTTTTCTCTCAAAAGGTAAATAACAATTCAAAATTTAAAGCTGAAAAAGTAAGGTGAAGTTCCCAAACGAGCAGAAGAGGAATACAATCGACTCCGCTTAATGTGATCACATTTGTCCAAGATCAAAATGATAACCGGTTGATAATAATAAGCGATTCTATACTAAAAAGTAGCCAGCACAGTAACACGAGTTTTTGTATTAAAATAACAATGCAGTCCATATTGAAGCATTGTCTGAAATGAGAACTGATTCAAACAAGCAATCAGAACATTTTGGTTATTTGTCCTGGTTATGTGGCAACGTTCGAGTAGAACCTTCTAGAACTTTCTTTTGACTGTATATATTTGTGTTGCCGATTTGTCTCCAGCTCTTGCTCTTTTTCTCATCATAAAATGCTTGCTTAAGTCTCAATAAAATTATACTTTAAATTATACTCTGCTGGTAGTTTGAATTACTTAATAGCACTCTGTGCGAAAGGTTATGGGCCCAGACCCATTTAACGTTAAAATATCTTTGGAATAAGATAGTTGAAAATTAAAAATGACAGCAGAGGTATTGAAGTTCAACGATAGTAATTGGAATATATGGAAGTTCCAAGTGAGAGTGATCTTGATATCCAAAGGTGCATTTGGAGTAGTAGATGGAACCGTTGAGAGTAGGGCTCGACCGATGGCATTTTTTTGGCCGATGGGCCGATGCCGATTGTTTGAAAATTTCCATCGGCAGGCCGATGGCCGATGGTAATTATTTGGCCGATTGCCGATGCCGATGGCCGATGCTTAAGGCCGATGGAAAAAAATGCAAACCATTTGGCCTTACTTTTTTAGAAAAGCATTAAAACCTATAGCAGAGCCAGAAATGAAATCTTTTTTGTATAAATTTTTGGGCAATTTCTTTCCTTGAAAACTTTTTTATTTACAAGGAGCAATCCGGTTGCTTGGGGGATCTCCAGAAGTGTTTCAAAATAAGATAAAACACTAGCTTAAAAGTAGAAAATTTATAAACATGTCTAGCTCAAAGCAATAGCTCCCCTCAAAACTCCCTTTAACTTGGATACTGTTTTGGTGCCTAGGGAGATTGGAATTTTGGGGGTATGGGATAAATTTCGTTCATTTTATAGTCAAAAAAGAAAATTTTCTGGATTTCGGAAGGGGCTATTCCCCAAATCCTCTCCTCTGGCTACGCCCCTGAAGAGTTGGCCTTATTTAAAAAGCTTTATACCCAGGCCCGTATTTAGGGTTTTTGCCGCCCTGTGCATATCGATTTATTGCCGCCCCCTCTATTTCATTTCCTGTTTCAAGAAAATACACCCCTTGTTTCTTTTACAAGTCTACTGCTTAAAAGTGGGGTCTTTACCTTTTGACACAAAATATCAAAATGGTATGGATTTTTTAAAGTATCACGTAAGATTCTCTTTCCCCCAGAAGAAATTTTGAAATTCGACCCTTAATTAGTAGGGTTTTAATAACTTATTTTGAGAACCTTTTTGGGTCAATCACTTTTATCTTTTGACACAAAATTTCGGGGATTTTCTCAAACGTGTCACGTAAGATTCCCTTGTGGAACCGCAGGGGGGTATGGGGGTCCTCCCCCAGGAAAAATTTTGAAATTTAACTTGTAAACTTAGGGTTTTAACTCATTTTAAGAACATTTTTGGGTCCAAGAGGGGGCATCTTTGTATCGTTCTGATATTTTGGGGGATGTGACCGTTGGATGCTGGGAATGACTCAACCCTAGAATCCTCCAGTAGTGAAAACTGTGTGGTAAATTTTTTTCAAAACTATATAGTATGTAGCATTTTAAATTGTTGTAATCTGCCGCCCCCCAAAATTTCGCCGCCCTGTGCTATAGCACATGTTGCACGTGCCTAAATACGGCCCTGTTTATACCTATAGTAAATGTCCGGTTCATTCATTGTATGGACTATTGTGGAAATTAATAGGATCACTCCTGTTCCCGTGAGTTCTTACAACCAAATTTACAACTTAAAACTAAATTTGGAGCAAGATGTAGCAGAATCACACTTTTTTGTCTCTCCCTTGATGTTATTATGTTTTTTGCGAAAAACATCGGCCAAACATCGGCTTTTAGATGTTTTTTTAGGCCGATGGGCCGATTTTTTCTCAAGTTAACATCGGCCGCCGATGTCTAGGCCGATGGCTATTTTTTCAAACAATCGGCGCCGATGCATCGGCCAAACCGATGCATCGGTCGAGCCCTAGTTGAGAGACCTCCGGAAACAGACGTAGAAGGCCGAAAGAAGTTTGATCAACAAGATGCTAAAGCTCAGGAAGTTCTGGTTACAAGAATGGAAGCTAACCCTCTGTCGCATATCCTGACTTGCAGTTCGGCAAGTGAAATGTGGATGAAGTTGATCACGATATACGAGAGGCAATCAAGTGTGAGCATACATTTGCTACAGCAACAGTTTTTCAACCTGAAGTTTGAAGATATACTAATGTCATGAACTATCTTTCTAAAGTGCAGAATCTGGTAACTGAAATAAAGAAGCAAAATGAAGAAATTCCGGAGAAGATGGTCATAACGAAAATTCTGATGGGTTTACCGGAGCAGTACAAGCATTTTACATCAGCCTGGGAGTCCGTGTCTGATGATCAAAGAACTCTTGGAAATTTAACAGCTCGCCTGTTAGTAGAAGAAGAAAGGTTAAACTCTACAGAAGAAGCTGTAGCTCTCACTGTTAAGGATCATAGCCAAGTTCGCTGTTTTGGATGCTCAAAGTTGGGACACATAAAACGAGAATGTAAAGATAAAAGCAGTGCTCTCAAGAACAAGAATGTAGTGTGTCATTATTGCAACAAAAGAGGTCATGTTCTCAAGGACTGCTATTTTCGAAGAAACAAATTTTTGAAGTCTAAAAATGAAGGAAAGGATTTTGCTCTGATGGGGATCGACAACTCTGAAAACATAGATTTCTACTTGGATAGTGGAGCTTCAGAACACATGTGCAAAGACAAAAGCATGTTTGACACTTACGAGATTCTAAAAGAACCGAAAAAGATAAAAATAGGTGACGGAAGCATGATCACCGCCGTCGGGATTGGAACAATTAACGCCAAGTTGTTTGATGGTGAAAATTTCATCAACGTTGGATTGCAAGAGGTTCTGTTTGTTCCTGATCTAAAACTAAACTTGTTCTCACAAGGCAGGGCTCTTGACAAAGGCCTCTATATGATCTCGGATGCTACAAGTGCGCAATTCATACACAAGAAGGCTAAGAAAATTTATGCCACTGCAAGAAGAGAGAAAAATTTATTTAAGATGATCTTCCGTTTCAACTGCAACCGTGAAGTAGACGTAAATGATGGATGTTGCATTGCGAAAAGTGAAGGTAAGAAGAAATCACTGACGTGGTGGCACGAGAAGATGGCTCATCAGAACTTTGACCACGTGAAAGAAGTACTTAAACGAAATAATATAACATGGGAAAAGTCGAACGAGAAACCCTTTTGTGATGCCTGTATTCAAGGAAAGCACCACCGTGAATCTTTTCAAAAGAGTAGTTCGAGAGCTTCTGAAGTATGTGACCTTATACATGCTGACGTTTTGGGACCAACTGAAGTAACGTCAATTGGAGGAAGTCGCTACATGTTGATTTTCAAAGATGACTATTCGCATTATCGAACTGTCTACTTCTTAAAACACAAGCATGAAGTATTAGGGTGGTCCTAAGTATAATGGTAAAAAATTTTTTTGGGAATTTCTGAAGTCTCACCCCCTAACTTTTTTACTTATGGGGTAGTAAACAACTGGTAAAAATTTTATCCAAATCGGTTAATATTAACACGTGCCGCAAGAGGGGTGAAAATCTGAAAAAATCATCAAAACTTTGAAAAATCAAAAAATTTATTTTAAAAAATTTTATTAATATATTGTAATACTTTTTTGTTAAAGAAAGCTTTGAACACGAAGAAAATTGAACCCTATAGTCTTTAACAATCTTCAAAAGGTATTGTTTTTGCTCCTCATTATTAGTTAAAATATTGTTATATTCTTCGATGAGCTTAATTCCTCTCTCTGCAGTATCATTAACTACAGACAAGTTACTTACGACTTTAAATCCTTCCTGGTAATCATCACATGAGCTCCACGTTAAAGGATCCTTAGTAATTAAGTCTGAAGATAAGTTAAACCTTTGAAAAAAATTTGAGGTTCGTTTTGACACAAAATCGGCTAGTTTTCTTTGCGAGTTCTGCCAGCTCTTCATAACTAACTTTCAATTGCTTTAATATACTGGTGGATTCCTTCTCTTGAAACTCTTTAGCCATCAAAGCTCTTTGCTCTGTGGGGACAGTCTCATCAAAAAAGGCTAAGACAACTGTCTCCTCGGTAAGATACCATCCATGACCAAGCATTTTCTTTGATGTTGCTATAGATATATCTTCATTTATTTCTCCGTATAAAAACAAGTATCTCGTAAATTTAAAATCTTGAAATGGGGCTTTGTTAGCCAATTGAACATCAAACCAAGCCCTGATGTATAACTTAACAATAAATATACTCATCTTTTAATCCTTGTAGTTCGTGATTATCCAAATTAAACTCGTTTCTAAAAATAAATATCTTTAAGTAATAGATTGCTTTAGACATCCACCTTAGCCCCAGGTTGTCTAAATTTAATCATTTTTGCTTTTTGTTCATCTAAAAATGCTATTGTCAACTGTAGGATTCTCGGTAGTCATCTCTCGGTTGGTGTTCTTCAAGTTTTTTTTAGAAATCATCTTTAATGCCAAATGAGTACTTTGATGTATCAATAATATCCCAAGATTTTTGAAAACGTTTAAATAAAAGTACATCAGGTCCAGGATACAATAACACAAGCTTCAAAAGCCGCTTTTGACACTGATTCATAAATGTGGTGTCTGCAAGGAAGATACAACAAATCTTTCTTCATTTTTCGCTCCAGCAGAACTCAAGCACCGTTCTTAATTCCCGTATTGGATGCAGTGGTGTCACAGCATAAGTATTTGATTGTGTCCAACATGTCATGATCAACAAGTAAACCATAAATAGCTGCAGCAATGTCTTCTCCCTTACCCAGAAATTAAGTAGGAACTCCTAACAAATGTTCTCGTTCATTTGCTGTAACAATTACTGGAAGCCTTTCAACCTTTTCTTTTCCAGTTATTGATGGAAGTAGTTTTCCATCCCAATTTAAAACTGCACAATTTAGCTGAGATGCTAACTGTTGTTCCTTTAACAGGGACGCACTTATAACCCGGAGGAATGATGAAGTAATCATTTACACATACCGACAAACATGCGTCCTTTGCACACATTGGAGTCAATTTATAATAATGAATTGCACTTTATTTTTACCTTTTATTACCCTAAAATATCTGCAATAACCATAGTGTAGAATGCTTTCAAGTGTATTATAAAATCCATGAAGATTCCGTCTTTGAAGGTGCTCTTATTGAGAACACACAAGCCCGTCCCTACGATCTAACGCCATGCCGCGTAGAAAGGGAGCGGAGCCGGCATTCCTCCCTGCGTGTTACGGAGTCCAGCTTTTCTATCGTAGTCTAACTTCAATCGCGTTGCGGCACGTGTTAATATTAAAATATTTTTAAAATATTTGGTATACTTGCATTTCGTCCCTAAAGGAAAAAAGTTAGGGGTTGCGACCAAAGAAATTCCGAGTATACAACAAGTTTGTAGAATTTCTCTCTCTGTGTGAAAATCAAATAGGAAGGAAAGTCAAGATTCTAAGAAGCGATAATGGAACCGAGTTAGTGAATCACAAGATGAAAGAAATTTTATCCATGAAAGGTATACAACATCAGACTACAGTTCCTTATAATCCTGAACAGAATGGACGCGCCGAGAGAGAAATGAGGACTATCATTGAGGCTACAAGAACGATGTTGGCATCTAAAAATCTACAAAAGAAGTTTTGGGCTGAAGCAGCCAGTATATCCAACTACATTATAAATCGATCTGGTACAAGTAGTGTCAAAGGTAAAACGCCCTATGAACTCTGGTGGAAAAGAAGTTTTGATTTGAAAGACCTCAAACCTCCGTTTGGTACAGCAGTTTGGGTCCATATTCCGAAAGAAAAGCGCCAGAAACTAGACTTCAAAAGCGAAAAAGGAATATTTGTTGGATACAGTGAAAACACAAAAGGTGTGAGGGTCTATTTTCCAAACAAGAATAAAGTGGAAGTTAAGAAGCATGTAATATTTGTTTCGGAGGAAGCGGAATCGTCTGATCGAAGTGTGGTACTAACACCTGAACTTGATGATCCTGAAGATTTTACCTCAGATGATGAAGACTTTTCAAGTAAAAAGCTGGAAAAAGAAGCTGAAGTGGAAGTTGAAAAGGAAGAAAAGGAATCCCTGGACGATGATAAAAATGAAAAGAAGGATCAAATTGAACTTCGACCAAGAGATCAGTTGCAACCTCCAGTAAGATATGGAATAGATGAATACGTGACGAACTTTCTGATGATTGCTGACCCAGACGAACCATCAAATTTCGAAGAGGCACTGGAATCAAAGCACTCAACCGAGTGGGAAGTAGCCATGAACCAAGAACTAAAGTCCTTAGCTGAAAACAACACCTGGGAGATAGTGGACAAACCTGAAGGAAAGGAAGTAATTGATAGTAAGTGGGTATACAAAATTAAGCGGGACGGATCAGGTAATATTGTAAGTTTTAAAGCAAGGTTGGTAGCTAGAGGTTTTCAGCAAAAAGGCTTAACATTTAATGATATCTATTCACCATTTTTGAAGCTTAATACTTTAAGAACTTTATTAGCACTAAGTGTTAACTTTGATTGGGTAATTTTTCAAATGGATGTTTGTAGTGCTTTCTTGCATGGTAAAATTAGTGATAATGTTTACATGAGTTTGCCCAAGAACAACCTTCCAAATGAAAAAGTGTGCAAGTTAAATAAGTCAATTTATGGGTTAAAAAGTGCTGCGAAATGTTGGTATGAAAAATTTGATGAATTTATGTTGTCTCAGGATTTTAAAAGGTCCAATAATGATCATTGTTTATACTTTAAGATTGAACCTGAATCTAAGATCTTTGTTTTAATCTATGTTGATCAAACTTCTTTCGGCCTTCTACATCTGTTTCCGGAGGTCTCTCAACGGTTCCATCTACTACTCCAAATGCACCTTTGGATATCAAGATCACTCTCACTTGGAACTTCCATATATTCCAATTACTATCGTTGAACTTCAATACCTCTGCTGTCATTTTTAATTTTCAACTATCTTATTCCAAAGATATTTTAACGTTAAATGGGTCTGGGCCCATAACCTTTCGCACAGAGTGCTATTAAGTAATTCAAACTACCAGCAGAGTATAATTTAAAGTATAATTTTATTGTTTAATTATATTGTAAGATGTTCTGATTGAGGGAGGGTGTCTGAAATGAGAACTGATTCAAACAAGCAATCAGAACATTTTGGTTATTTGTCCTGGTCATGTGGCAACGTTCGAGTAGAACCTTCTAGAACTTTCTTTTGACTGTATATATTTGTGTTGCCGATTTGTCTCCAGCTCTTGCTCTTTTTCTCATCATAAAATGCTTGCTTAAGTCTCAATAAAATTATACTTTAAATTATACTCTGCTGGTAGTTTGAATTACTTAATAGCACTCTGTGCGAAAAGCATCCTACTACTATTATAATTGTGAATGTTTGTCCGGATGTTTTTTACTCTTTCACGCAAAAACTACTGAATGGATTTTAATGAAATTTTACCATAATGTAGCTTATACATCAGAATAACACATAGGCTATAATTTATAAAGAGAAAATCAGTCCTTCATTCTTTTTTTCCCGTTTTTCCTGCTTTTTTTCACTTATTTTTCCGTGTTTGAAAACCTGTTTTACCAGTCATACAACGAGTTAAAAATAAAACATTGTTTCAAATGAGACACAGATCACTAGACTTTTTCATTTACTAGATCTTTTATTTTAGTTTTAAACACTGGTTTTAAATTTCTTAATTTGTTCACTAGACTTTTTACTACGGTTTCAAATTTGTTATTTTATAAAGGCACCAAGATATTATTAAACATTATCAGAAACATCGGAATTGTAAAAAGTGACAAGAACACCGGGATTGGAAAATTAGCGAGAACATCGGGAAGGAAAAATTACCGAGAACACTGGGATAGGAAATTTACCATAAAGACACCCAGAATACCGGAATATAAAAATTACCGGGAACGCAGCCGGGATTAGAAAAATTACCATGATCACCGGGCAACGGGATAAGATTACCGGGAACACTGGGATAGGAAAGAGGCGCCTGGGATACCGGGATGATTTGTAATATTGCTAATTTACAAAATTATAAATGTATTTTAAGAAATATTTTTAAAAATAAATTTATACACCCCACCCGTGCAAGGCCGGGTATAACAGCTAGTTTAAAATAATTTTAAAGTATGTATTTTGAAACTTAAAATATTTTTAAAATAAAAATATAAAGAGCAGATCAAACTCAATATTAAATCAATGATCATTTTGTATGTATGCTTATATGTTGAAATTTAGCCTTCAAAAGGGAAAAAGGAGGTTTTTTAAGGGATTTCCACAATTTTTGATAACATTAAACGATATGATGATCACATAAAACGATACATTTTGCGTTAATTTGAAAAAGAGTGATCGGGTCCAGTAAATTTCGATAACATTATCCGGAACTACTTTGATATACACCCCCAAATCAGAAATTTGGCGACTTTTTTTCTCGCCAAGCATAATACCTGTTTTAAACGCTGATGAAATCGCTGAAACGTTTTTGGAATATAACAGAAAAACTAATCATAGAAAAACTTTGATATTTGAACCAAGAACAAAAATATTTTTTATAAAAATATTGTAATTTAGTTTTTCCGAAAATTCTCATTAGTTCTGGAATTATTAAAGTTCAAAATTTCAATTTTTTCCAGTAATTCACTAGGCTACACATTACTACTACATATACACAAAAAACAAGAAACAGCAAACCTAAAAAGTTCGTAGGGAGTGCCAGATTTGGAACGGGGGGGTGTATCAAAGTAGCACCCATTATCCGATTGATAACATTAACCGTGATCACATTAAGCGGAGTCGACTGTATTTTAATTGAAATTGTCTTGATACCTGTTGAAGTTGCTGTGATTGGGCCAAGCTAGCAAGGACTGCTTGTGGAGTGATGAGGTTTGCAATTGTAGTTGCCTTAGGAGTGACTTGTCGCTGAGAGACAATCTGCTGCTCAGTTACTTGGGAGGCAGCAGCTTGAACAGGGACTGCTGTACCGGATGGAATAATCTGAGTCTAAAAGAGGATATTATTCAATTAATCAATAATGAATTCTTCAACTAATCATGCATCATTTAGGTACATTGTCTATAATAATTAATTATTATTACTATTATTTTATGCCATTACATTAGATTAGTTATATTTGAATGATCATTGTTTTTCTTTTCATATCTATAACAATCACTTTGCAATTCAAACAAAAAAAATTAAGTGATAGCATTTCGAAAACGATCCATAACTAACGATCCATCCGAACTAATATAATATAAATATTTAAAATATGAGTAGTCATATCCACTAAAAAGCACCTGAGAGTCATCTCTGATGGTTTTATCCATTGTTTTTGTAAAAATATAACCAAAATTATGAAGAAATATTGAATAAAGAGAACTGATTTAAAGGCCCGCCTTGGATTTTGCACAGCACATGCCTACACATGCCGTATTTACATTTCCGAAATAAACAATATTTAAACGTTGCCACTCAACACATTTTAATTGAAATTGTCTTGATACCTGTTGAAGTTGCTGTGATTGGCTCAATCTAGCAAGGACTGCTTGTGGAGTGATGAGGTCGGTAGTTGCAACTGTAGTTGCCTTAGGAGTGACTGGTCGCTGAGAGACAATCTGCTGCTGCTCAGTTACTTGGGAGGCAGAAGCTTGAACAGGGGCCGCTGTACCGGATGGAATAGTCTGAGTCTAAAAGAGGATGTTATTCCATTAATCAATTCTGACAAATGAATTCTTCAACTAATCATGCATCATTTACATTGTCATTTCCATTATTTACACCACATTATTTACATTTCCGAAATAAACAATATTTAAATGTTGCCACTCAACACATTTTAATTGAAATTGTCTTGATACCTGTTGAAGTTGCTGTGATTGGCTCAATCTAGCAAGGACTGCTTGTGGAGTGATGAGGTCGGTAGTTGCAACTGTAGTTGCCTTAGGAGTGACTGGTCGCTGAGAGACAATCTGCTGCTGCTCAATTACTTGGGAGGCAGAAGCTTGAACAGGGGCCGCTGTACCGGATGGAATAGTCTGAGTCTAAAAGAGGATGTTATTCCATTAATCAATTCTGACAAATGAATTCTTCAACTAATCATGCATCATTTACATTGTCTATTATAATTAATTATTATAGATAATTTATTATTATTATTACTATTATTTTATGCCATTACATTAGATTAGTTATATTTGAATGATCATTGTTTTTCTTTTCATATCTATAACAATCACTTTGCAATTCAAACAAAAAAATTAAGTAATAGCATTTCGAAAACGATCCATCCGAACTAATATAATATAAATATTTAAAATATGAGTAGTCATATCCACTAAAAAGCACCTGATAGTCATCTCTGATGGTTTTATCCATTGTTTTTCTAAAAATATAACCAAAATTATGAAGAAATATTGAATAAAGAGAACTGTGATTTAAAAGCCCGCTTTGGATTTGATCTTGCACAGCACATCGAGCAGGAGGCAGGAGCACATGCCGTATTTACATTTCCGAAATAGACAATATTTAAACGTTGCCACTCAACACCTCATAAAGTAAATTTCTAATGTTTTTAATTAATCTGTTACAAGAAGAAATAAAGCGTAAGAAAAACAAATGAGTCCTTAATATTAATGTACATCATAAAAATTCCACATATAAAATATTTGAAGTAGCATCTTGCCCACTTATAAACTAGCTCAGCGTCTGAACTATAGAGTATTCCGCGATGACGTCACGACCAGTTATTTTCATTTAACTGTTAACCATTGGTAGGCATGTTCATAGTGGAAACGGGGAAACGGCTGCGTACCGCGAATTTCCGACGCCAAAGCTAACAAGTACTTTTTACTTGGCGACGGACGGTGGCGACGGCTAACAAGTAAATTCATGCTGCTTTTTGCTTAGGGTTATAGTTTGAATAAAGATCGAGTGGATCGAATGATATTGAGTTTGTTTATTTACTATTTGGTGGGTTTGGTGTTAGGTTATTGCGGGTTATTGGGCAAAAGTTTATATATGACAAGGTATTTTTCGATGATCATCATTTCTCTTTATTTCGTGTACTTATATTTCTGAATTCTGGTATTCCTAATTATTTTTATGTTTTGTATATAATATTTTAAAGGTTCAAAGTAGATTAAAGGATGTAATATTTTAGTTATTAGATTGGATTTATCTTGCATCTTAATTTAAATTAAATGCATATTTGACTGTTACTAAGAAAACTGCCTGACCCTTCCTTTAATTTTTGTTGTACAAAATGCTGCAGTGTCTAGATTCCAAAAATTCATTGTTCTACATGAATACTTAACCTATCATTCAAATTTTCCTTGTGAAGTCAAAATGCTTGACATTTTTTTGCTAGTTCAATTTTTTTGTAAAATTTATTTTTGGTTGAATTTTGAAATTATTTCTGCAGCAAGAAATAAGATTTTTGAATAATAATTTTGACTCGGTCCCATTTTGAAAGACTTGCTTTGCGAAAGACTTGCTTTTCACCTATGTATAATAACTATTCAAAAGAGTTTACATTCTTTTATCCTCAAAGAATAAAATTTTGAGCTTCATAATGAATTTATTATTACTTTAATGTTAGCTTAGAAATTTTACTTAAATATCATTAGAGTTGGCTCAAGCATCCCTTCACCATTGGCATAGATTATGTAACCTCCTCATGAAAAATACTCCAAATTAAAATAATTTTCTGTTAGAGAAAAAAAATATCAAACTTTTAAGCATAATACATATATTCTTTTTTGCTGTAAAAAAGTTTTAAAAATTAAACTGCAAAAGTGTCTCAATTATTCTCTCATATTGACAATTCTCTGTCAATTTGTATACCATCCTAAATTAAGTAGAATTAGTGAGATCCATGTCAAACCTGTATCTTCTCCTGATGAGTTTATCTTCAAAAATTTCCAAAATTCAAGTTAATAAACCTTAAAATTTTTAATGATTTGTTAAAGCTTTTAATTGTTAAAAAATTGTCATCTTGTAATGGCTAGCACAAAATCCTTACATGGTCAACCTGGTAGAAGCAGATAGTTTAATATCAAACCTTCAGGAAAATAAAAAATGACATATGGGTTAATCCAGATACACTCTCTAAAATTCGAATAAAAATTTAGAGATTGTAGGGGAGACCGGGGATGGATGGGACACTGGGTAGGATGGGACACCTTCAATAAATCTTAAAATTATAAATAAAATTAGTTTTTGAGAGTTCCACCTGGTAAAGCCACCATGGCTCCATACTTGTTGCTGGTTACTATTTTAGTTGCAAGCTCCTACAAGTTTCTGAATGAAAAAGATGGTTTCACTAAAGCAAAAGTAACTAAGTATTACACTTTTCAAAGTGAATTTTCAATCTGATTCTCGGTTGTTTTCTTAATGGTTTATATTGTTTTCTAAACAGAATAATGTATTCTTTATGAATATATAGTTGAGTTAAGCCTGAAACCTACAGTTCTTTTGAAAGAACCTATTTTTTAAAACTGTTGCTACCGGGGACTTGCTGATGGGACACCATGATTTGGGGTGGGATGGGACATGCCCAATTTCTCTCAATACCTAAATAAAAGCTATTGCATACAATACTTTAATTTAATTATTATAATAAGATTTTTCTCTGTTGTGATGAGTGTGAAATTTGCATTTTTAAGGTTATTTACTACATAAACTATGATCACAATGTAGGCAATTAACTTGTTAATTGCTAATATGCAACAAAGTTTAATAAAACTAACTGTTTCTTACAGTGTTTTAAAATATTTTTGTAGATTTTTTTCTAGGTGCTTTTATGCATTTCATCTGTTTTTCAGCGTTGGTTTATTTTCTAGTATTTTCCCTGCCGACTTTTTAATGCTCTTACTTTCAGATTCATTTAAAAACTTCCGTAGCAAAATTTGGAGTTTCACAGACAATTTTTTCTTTGGTAGTATGTCTCAAAAAATTATTATTTTAAGTTGAGGAAACTGATTTGTAGTAAAGGTATTTAAAATATGCTTTCATGTATGGACGAGCTTTGCTCTTTTGGTACTACACAACTATTTTTCTGGTTTTTTTTGTAAGTTTTCTCTAAGTGTGTTCTATGTGTTCTTGTTGTTGTGTCTTTGTTCTATGTGTGTTCTTGTTGTATTTGTGTGTTGTGTGTTAATAAAGATTTGATTGATTGTTAATAAAGAACTGAACTGATGTCAAATTTTGATGCAATTAATTACTGATTACTGCAGCATGTAAAAATGTGATTTTAGAATGAGTCTAGTAAGCACTCAAAAAAATCCACCATAATATTCATCACTGAAAAATTTTACAGTTGGGGTATAATTATGCTTACTGGTAAAAAAAAATGTGAGTGAAAGAAAGTAATTATTTCTTTTAAATTTTTGTTCTTATGCACATTTATTGTCATAAACAAAATCAATAAATATTCCTTTTTATAGATCTATCAAACGTTAAAGCAAACTGCTACCCACATACTCTTTTTTAAAATAATTCAAAAAAATTGTAGCCATGACTGTCTTAATTTAAAAAGAAACTAATATTATTTTATAGGTATTCAAACTGCAACAATCAGAAACAACCTACATTTCATGAAAGAATATTGCATAAGAAATCATAAAAGGTGGTGTCTAACAGAAAATTATTTCTAAAGTAATTAAATGACCTGAATAAAATTCAAAAACAAGATAGAAATCTAAAAATCGATTAAAAAACTATTCAAGTGATTCTAATAGGACATACGAACACAAAAAGTAATTTGTTTTGTGAAAAAAATCCAATGTCTGTCTTAATGACTGTTCCATAAAACTTTTTTTCAATTTGTCTTCTCATTTTTCACTTTTGTGCTGTGAACCAAGCAGAAATATAACTTAATTGTCGGTTTTAGTGGTTTTTACATTTTTTTCAGCTGAAAATTCATACCTTTAATAAAGAGAATAAATCTATCAACTTTTTATACAATATTTTTAATATTAGTGATTAGTAAATTAGTGGATTTTATGCTAGACATCCGTATAGAACAGCAATTAAAACTAATTTTTCACACAAAAACGTAACTTTTTAGCTTCGAAGCGCATGTGAACACTCTTATGTATTTTTTATACCAAAATATTACCCATAGTGCAAGAAAAATGTACGGAAAAGCTTCGCGTACGTAATAAACATGTCAATTTTTTCTTATTAAAATCTATAAAACTAGGGGGCTGTCGCCCCCTGCTCGCTATCGCTCGCCAACCCCCGGGAATTGCTGACGCAGTTCCTCTAGTTCTCGCTACGCTCGCTCGCCATATGCTGGTACAGCCATGGGCGGATTTATTGGGGTGCAACGCACCTCTAACTTTTTGAGAAAATTCCATTTTTATAGGGGAAATCATGTTTTCAAAGTCTTCAGGGGTAGTTTGCACCCCCAAGTTTTCCAGTACGTACCCCCAGTGTTCAGCATCTAAATCCGCCCATGGGTACAGCCAGGCACGGATTAAGGAACTTTTCAAGGGGGGGGCGGTCGGATTTTTTTGGGTCATTTTCATGTTTGTGGAGAACAATTTTGAAGCCCTGTGAAAGAGGGCTATAGCCACAGTAATGTTTCGAAAAGGGTTTTTGACCTTTAAGGAAATTAATTTAAAAGTTTTATGGGTAGCATAGAAACAGTGAGGGTTTTTGTTTTTGAAATTTGACACTGAAAAGAAGTCTTGTGACAACTTTTTGGACATTGGGGACCATTTAGGTTGCACTCGAGGTGGATCACTCCTTGTATAACCTTCAGAATTTTCAAGGCAAGAAGCAACATTATAGACATAATAATTTTGAAATGGGAGTCAACTCCCTACCCCCCTTTGATACGGCCACGAGTGGAAGATCTTATTTTTAATTTTGAATCAGTGGAAATTTATTTTGGCAGGGTCCTAAAAATATTTTTCAGCCCCATTCATTCATATTAACAGCCCCGTGCAGGGAACCTTCGAAGTGGACAAAGGGTGTAAGGGCGCACCCACATAATGATTATTAAACCTAAAAGTTTTTTTAAAGATTGGCGGCATTTTAAAAATTATAAAGCAATACTGCTACTTTTGTTTTTTATTGTTTTTATTTCAACATTTGATTTTTGTTTAAAAAAGAGTATTTTAGCTCATTTTGAGCCCCTCCCCTGTGGATGATTACACCAAAAATGACCACTCCTTGTAAGTTATAATATTCAAGAGAAACATTACATAAAAAATTAAGAAATTAAAAAGGGGGTCTGGGGGTCCTCCCCCAGAAAAATTTTTGAATTTTTACTCTTAAAAGTAGTGTTTAGACTCATTTTGAGACCCTTCCTGCAAACACCCCCTGTCTTCCCCTAATTTTTTCACTTAAGTGTGCCCTAATGGAAAACTAATGAATTTTGAAGTAAAAGGGTTTCCATTTGACAGTTTAAACGAGGGCGCCCCAGCAATTTCAACATGTTTAACTATAGTCTGTTCATTTTGAACTGGCGCTTGAAAATATTTCCTTCACCCACCACCGATCGGTAACCATAGCAACTATCTTCGTCAAAGTGACGAAGAAGGCTTACTATTGGCTGCTCGAAGATAGTTAACTATGGTTACGCTTCTAGCGTGGGGGAAAGCACTATTTCTCAAGCGCCAATTCTAAATGAATAGAGTATAAGGCAGGGGTTCTCAAACTTTTGAACATCGCGACCCACTTTTCAGAAAAAAAATCTATCGCGACCCACCTCATTTTCAGTTAATCATATCTTGCCATTAGAATATAAATAAACTTTTTAGAAAACTAAAAGTAAATATTATATTTGAGCGTATGAAATAGTTTAATAGTGGTGTCAATGAGCCCCACAATAAAAAGGGGGGTCTGGGGGTCCTCCCCCAGAGAAAATTTTGAAATTTGGCCCTAAGAAACAGGGTTTTAACTTTTTTTTAGTAATCTGGGATAAATTGCAGTTGCATCATTTCCAAAGAAAATTCTCAAAATTTGAGTGCCCCCCCGGTGTAGATGGGGAGATGATGCACCGATTTTTTTTTCAAATCTTATTTGAATAACCGACTAGTTTTGTATTTTCAGCACATTAAAGTGACACACATAGTATGTATTTACATTGTATTTTGACATCGACACCAATTAGGGTAGTTCTTCTTATTGCTCTTATTTTTAATATTTTTATTATATGGTAATTTGATTAGTTTCAAAAGTCAATAACACGGTTGTAAAAATTATAAAAGATATATAATTTTTTTCAGAAAAATTCAAAATCTTCTCGCGACCCACCAAAAATTAACTGGCGACCCACCAGTGGGTCGCGACCCACAGTTTGAGAAACACTGGTATAAGGGATTCGGCGCCTTGAATATAAACCACTTTACCTTGTTATTTCATATAGTTAATCTTAAAATGAAGGCGCCCTGAAAATAAAAATTCATAACGAAATTTGATAGTAAGGTAAAAATGGAGAGGCTTTTAAAAACTTTTAGATGCCTTCGCGCTTCAGACTTGATGAACTAAGAATGATAAAATAAAACCACTATTGGTTAAAGTTTGGTGGAAAAAGAGCCCATAAAAGCATTGAGAAGTTCACGAGTACCAATTGTAGAAAAGTGTATCTTTAAAAGGGCGCAGGGGGACACGTCCCCCTGTCCCCCCTGGCCAGCACGGGCCTGCAATAGGATTAATGTACCGTTTTAACACTTTATTAGGTAGAATTTGCGTTCAAGAAAAATTTATATTAGAAAAGTTTTTTAATAACTAAGGTTCAAGTTTCAAAGGGGGGTATGGGGGACCTCCCCCAAAAATTTTTTGGAAATTTGACCCTAAAATCTGGGTTTTAACTTAACTAAAAGTAAAGTAAAAATTACTCGGGATTTAGAGAGGGCAGCTGCCACCCTGACTATGTCCAATTTTTTTTGAAACCAAAAATTTTTTTTCGTCCCAGAGCAAGGGGGGGGCGATCGCCCCCACCGCCCCTCCCCTTAATCCGTCCTTGGGTACAGCCTAGCTGAGATTCATTCACAACTAAATTTATTGGTGAAAATAGAGTTTTATAAATAGTAATATGCTGCAGGGAAACATTAAATTCAGTGTATGAAAAATATGTATCATCAGTGTTTATAAAATTTATGGGTACCTTTGCATTAGCCAAGAAAACCACCATAAGCAGTATAATATAAGTACTATTGATATATTGATGATTAACATTATTGATATATTATTAATATAAGTTTTATTAACATGCATATAAAAATAATATAACATTCAATTAATAAAATAGTAACATTTAATCCCTCTTATTATATTTGAACAGCTAATAATATCATTAGAGACTGAAATCTGAAAAAAATCTAATTCAAAAAAATTACTCATTTTGTAAACAAAATTATTGTTGCCAACCGATTAAAAGAAATACAACGAAATCTGGGAGTTACGTAAGAGATTTATATGTATAGATGTTACCCAGTCGTCCAAGTAAGGGTAATAAAAACGAAAAAACCGTCCACTATCATAAAAATGTTCATAATTATTGAGTAGAAACCTAGTTCAATCATTTTATTTGAATTATTAATTGAAAATTATGTGCTTTTTGGAAACACCTCTAAAAACTTCACCCCAAACGCGGATGTTCCCAAATGGGAACATCCTCAAAATCCTACTTGGAATTTTTTTTCAGCCAAAAATAACAAGAATGGTTTTAGTAATGATGAAACATGCCATTTAAGCCAAAAATCAGAACCTTTAATTCGAAATTTGAATTGCGGAATTCAAAAGGTTAAATAAGTAAATTTCATTGAACAAAAAATATTCTTTAAAGTATTGGAAGCAAGTTTTACTGGTAGAAAATACGCATACAATTAAAAGAGGAGTCTAAATTCTTTTCATATAGTTGTTGAAAGCAAAGGTAATAAATACCAATAGTGTTAAACTGAAGGACCTTTAAACTTGACATTTAGCTAATTTTGATAGAACTTTGTAAAATTAGGAGACTATATTCTTAAAAGAAAGGTATCAAATTAGAATAATCTGTTGAGAAAATATTTGAAATAATTGTTTAATATTAATTTTACAGATAATAATGTAGCGGGAGAATATTCTCAAAGAAAACTAAACTACTCAGTATATTATAATTTTAAGTGCATCTAATCAATTTTTTTCATGAGAATATTCTCATTATAATTCTACAAAATCATTTCCAGAAAAACACTTCTATATACATAATAGGGAATGCAACGCACTTGTGGAAATTCAAGATTTTGACTGTTGGAAATATTGATGGGGTTATAAAACGCATTTCTTCAAAATTTTAGATTTTTTCGATCGTTAGTTTTTTTTAATTAATTTTCAAAATTTACGCTCGCTAGAATTGGAAGTGTGGCCAACGTGAAGTCACTGCTGCTTTCGCCCGCATCTTCAACAAAGGATTTAACCATCGCATTCGTACTGTGTCAGTGGGTCGTACCGAAGACAGTTTTGAGTTTTGACGTCCTATAACTCTTAATTTTCCGAAATTTTTCGACATGCGTAGAAATTTTTGACCATACAGAGTGACAGTTAAAAAGAAAGAGCTTATGACTTTCAAAAGGTGAAGGGCACGCAAATGTTTTACAGAAATTTTACAATAATATCTCCAATGAAGTGGTTCCCAACCCTTTTTCTCTTGAAAATTCCGTATAAAATGTAAAAGAAGGCGATGACCCCCTTGTGTATTCCTTTTTTAAGTTATTTTCTTATTGGATTAAATGAAACAATGTTGATTAACCCTTATCAATAGAGCTAAATCACTAATTTATACTTCGTAAAATTGGTTAACCCATTAAAGGCCAAGCATAGAAACTTTTTTAAATGTTGCATTTTTTTTATTGAAATATGCTTAAATTACGTTCATTAAGACATGAAATCAGTTTCGTGCAAAAAAATAATATTTTATTTACAAAATAAAATGTTGCGTTTTCTCAACTTTGGCCGAATCAATGAAAAAATTTCAAGGATGAACAATTTTATTACAATTCAGTTTTTACTCATTTTTATGAAAATTATCAAAGCATTTGGGGTGCAAATGGACTTGGCATTTAGCACACATATACACAGTATTGTTTTTGCAGTGTCTGCATCGTCTACGTGTTTTTTCTTCTTGCCTAATTACGGTATGCTCTACTGAATCCCTCCTTATTTCTTTGGGTAAGATCAAAGAGAACGGTCAGATCAAATTGATAAGATAGAAGGGAACATTCTAGACCCCCTACTGTTCGAGGGGGGTTGAGGGGTTTTTGTTCATACTGACCACATGTGGCTTGAAGAGCTTGTACTCGTCACTTGAGAACCATAAAACTGACTCCTTCAAAGAAGGGGCGTGGGAAACAGTGGTGAAGATTTGCAAGTCATAAAACTGCCATGGGCTTTCTATTGAAACGTCGCCGCTTCATTATTTTACCCCGTGAAATTCAATCACCCCGTTTGCAGTTCCAGGAAATTTTGTTTACACAGCTGTCCTGGACCACGGTACCTATGGTATTTCTGAGTAGAGGTCAATGAGGTGTATTGTAGCGTAACCTTCGAGACTACGATTGTAGGAAGAACTTCAGAACATACCGTGGAAGCACAAGCTATATTTAAATATTTAAATTTTCTTTTTTAAGGTAGAAAATTTTTTTGAACACCTCAGAGAGTCAAATAGATCATTTCATATGAAATCATTGCATTTATAAAGGAAACTATAGGAAAACGTTTGATTTTAGGATGGTATATTGCGAAAAAAAACTGGAGATAAGCAAGCGAAATAAAAAGTTTGAGGACTTATAAAAGGGACGAAAATCACTCAGGGACGAATATTTTTGTACTTTTCTACATCAAATGTTACCGTACTTAAATTTTAGGTAGTAAACAAAATTGATGTTTTTAGCCGATTTTACATGGATTCGGCCAAAGTTGCGAAAACGCAACATTAAATGAATCGTCAGTTTGAAGAAGGGAATAAGTCCAAAAAATGACAAATTGACTTTTCGTGCTCAAAACAATCTCTAAGCTTTGCTCTACACAAGGGTGAAAAGAGGGGAACAATAACTAACCCCTATAGGGAGATATCGCCCCTTGAAGTTGTGAAATCGATGTCCATTCATTGTATTTTTTAAGCTAATTTGGAATTAAAGTTAATTTTTCTTTCTCCTCATATTCTTTGTGCTGTAAACTAAGTTAAAATAAAATTTTCTCTTAATTTCAATGTTTTTCAAACTTTTTTTTATGTAGGGAATGTTTGACTCCATTCATATTCACTCACTCCATTGATACTGCTTTAATAACCCAGTTTCATGATAGTTTTGAATTTCATTTGTCTTATTCTTTTTATTTAACCCTTTTGTGGTGTAAACTAAGGAGAAATATAATTTAAATGTGATTTTAAGGGTTTTTAAAGATTTTTTCATCAGAAAAATTTCATAAGGTGGAAGAAGGGAATAAGTCCATCAACTTATTTTGGCTGTAAAATATTTTTGAATACAGTTATATTTGTTTTGATGATTGCTCTGTATTCTAAATAGGGTTCTGAACTTCCAGTAAAAATTTGGCGGTTATACAATGAAAATTCTATTACTTATACAGTTTTTTTCGATTTTCTCAAAACTTGATTTTTGGACTTATTCCCTTCTTCAAACTGACGATTCAAATTTAGATGAAAATTTTAAAGTTTATTTAAAACAATTGTTTTACTTTTATTTTATTTATAGAACTAATAACCTTAGTCCATTATAAAAACGTGAGATTGATTTTAGTGGAATAATTATACATTTTCATAAATGGGACTTAGTCAATAAACGTTTCAAGTTAGAAAATCGGCGTATTTTGAAAATTTCTCAAAAAATAATGGTTACTTAAATTTAATTGCAAATATTTTTTTATGTCTTCAGAAACCTTAAAAATAGCCTAAAAATAAAATTGGAGAAAAATATGCGTCACAGTATTAATAAAAAATACTTATTGAAATGTTGCGTTTTCGCATCTTTGGCCGAAGATGGGTTAATAACTCATCTCATGAAAAATGTTTTGTAAATATCCTAGTACGCTTAGGAAAAGAATGCTAGGACATCTAGTCGTTCTCATTCGGACTCTCTAGTTCCAGGAACTATGCAGCAAACACAGTTGCGCGTGCATACACACACACCCCGGAGGTCACCCTCCAGTAGAGAGCTTACACTCTGGACAGGAAATTGCTCCTGTTCGCCATGCCCTCCCCTATGGTGTGCTTATCTCTCAATCCCTAAATGCGTACTTGAGAGTAGCATAACATCAGACACAAAAAAATTTTTAACTTGAAAAGTTTAAATTCTTTGAAAAAAAAAGAAAACAAATTAACTTGTTTTAAAATTAAATAATTTTTTTTCCTGAAACTTAAATAAAAAAATTAATGAAGCATTTTTTTTAGCCTAGTCAAAATATCGGGCCGACGTCACTGCTTCCTTGTTATGTCGAAAACTTCAATTTTTACTCGTATCTTAGACTTCGTTACATCGAGAGTATACTGTATTTATTATGGAAGATCTTAGATTTTAAATGTAAAAGACTATATATTAACTATATCTTATTATAGACGTTCGATATTGAATATTGATTTATCTATTCTAGGAGGAACTCGACCAATGGCAATACTTCTATGGGCCTTGCAAAATAAAAATCCAACCAACCAAGGGCAAGTGAATAGTTCTTGATCATTGATTTTATGACATCATTTACAAGCACTTTTCGGTCATGAAAACATTCAAGAAAGCAATGAAATGCAAATATGTTTTAGTATACTACTTGTGTGAGGAAAAGAAATTGTATGTGAATTCGTCTCTACTTGATTGTTTTATTTTTAAAGATCCAACAATTAAAGTTTCTGTTCTTTATGTACCTATTAAATAAAAAAGTAACCTTAATAAAAAGTTTCCTTACATATTTGTTATTTTCTTTTTCTTATATTTTTGTGAATTATTTCGACAATACTAATTTAAAAGTTTATGTTATCTAAACCATATTAAACAGAAATTTAATTAATTGATGTTTCCACAGAACTTAAAAGTTCATTATTAAAATGTATATACTATGTACAAAAAAAGCTATAAAATCAGAGTAAATGCTATTGTTGACATTTATATTTTCAATTCTGGGTCTCGTCTTCAATAGAAAGAAGACTAACAAGAAAAGGTTTGTTCACACATATAATATGATGTGGAAAATTGCAATAGTATATTAATTGCTTTTCTTTGAATATTTAGATAGTCCTTTTTAACGGTCATTGTCCATTTAAACCACGGCCTTACCCCCAACCCCGACCCCCCACTGTATCTTAAAACAACATTGCAACATCTGGTTTACCAAGCAAAGGAGTGCCGCACTTCCTTCTTTTTGATATCTGGACTGGAGACCGGCGATCCTACATAACTACAAACGACCCCATCCCCTATTGGGGGAGAGATACCATATGGGCTTGGAATTTTGTGAGAAAAGTCCGTTTTCGGGAATCGAGAGGTTTTCGAGGTTCCGCGAGAAATTCGAAGGAAAAAAAGAAAAAAAATGTGTTTCAAATTTCTCGGAACCCTTGAGGAGCCTCGCGGAACCCCGGTCAAGCTATCAAAACAAGCAAGCAAAGATGAAATACATTCATAGGCTTAGTTATATGGTTATATCAACAACATATTAAAAAAAGTGATATTAGAATATAAGCCGAATATGGTGGCGATTGAAGAAACGTTTGTTAATACTAATAGCGTAAATTCGTTAAAGCTTGGCCATGCTAGACTAGAGGTGTCGCTTTGATACGCTGTGATAGAGCTGATGAAACGCTGTGATAGAGGGTAGAGGGAGGGAGGGGTCGAAAATTTGACGGAACTAGACGGACGTTTTCCAAAAGTTTAGAACTGTTTTTTCAACCTAACACCTAGTAGAATTATTTTTCATACTTGAAAATCATACCACAAGATCTTCAACTAGTGGGAATACAGGGCCCGAGAAAAAATTTTCCCTACCAATTTAAAAGCTTCAAAATTAGTATATTACTTAGATCCTGTTCAAAAACATTCAGACCATTCAGCACAAAAATATCTGTGTCGAATAATTAATAGTTTGAATACTTTAGAAAACACTAAATCTTGGAAGTTAGTTTATCCACTGCATGTATTGCAAGAGGACACATCTAGTTGCGGGGTGCATTTATGTTACTACGCCCATCAAATAGTAACTGCCTCTAACCTTCAGCAAACTTTTGATACTTTCTCATTTAGGAAATATATATATATAAAATAGTTACAAACAAGACTTCCTTTAAAATATTGGATAAAAACAATTATGAGGAGTTTTTGAAATCTGATGCCATCAATTTCTTAAAGTTTAAACAAATGGATGTAAGTAATGTATCAGAAATAATCACTAAAGTGAATGGGATGGATATCCCTAATTACATGTTGAAATCTCTGGACCTGAACATAACCAATGAATGAGGAAGAAAATTTATTGATAGAGGCTTCAGCATCTTTTAGACTAGGTTGGCTGTATGACGTAATTGTCAATTCATTCATTTACAAAATTACCCAAAAGTCTAACAGTTTTACTTTTGTAGAGTCTTATTATGTTTATTCTCTTGGTAGAAAAAGTAGCAAGTTATCTGACAGTATAAAAAATGCTGGCAAAAAAAATATACTTTTACCAGTTCTCATAGATAGTCATTGGATTCTTTTATTTGTTGATGTCAAAAATCACATATTTAATGTTTTGGACCCAATTCAAAATCATCCAAACCAAAATTGCATGAGTGTAATTAAAATCTTGGGGGCTGTACTTGATTCCCTTTGGTTATCAAATCAAATTTGGAAAGTGTTTTCACCCGCTCATAAGTTACAAAATGATAATGTGAACTGTGGGGTTTTTGTATGTCATTATGCATATCAAATTGTTAAGAGTAAATCCTTAAATGAAGAATTTGATGTAATAACTTTTAGAAATTTTATATATAATCGCATTTTAAGTTAAATGCTGAATAATATCTTATTTTATAATAAAATTCAATGTGAGTAAATAAATTATAAATATGTGTATATATGTGAATGTGTTTTTTTCTTCAAATCTACAGTTTTCTTCCAATCTGCGCCAAACTTGGTACACATGAGTAAAAAAATCTAAGGAAAATCATTGGTTAATGTTTCAGAATTCTGCATATACCCCAAGGCTGCAGAAATACATAATGAAATTTTTTTTGTTCCAACTAGATTAAAGTCTATTTAAAAATTTACGTTAATTAAATTATTAATTAAAAGTACTAATGTTTTAACTTAAGGAATATCGGATCCAGCAAAGTTTGAATGACGTGACTAACCGGAAACAACACATCGTTGATTTGATTTTTCCTTGTCTAATATTTTAAATTCTTAAGTTTTAAATAGTTATTAATTTCTATTAAAGTTTAATTAAATTTTTCTTATTTTGTATAATATTTTATATATCAGGAAATCAAAATTATCTTTTATCCTTCTATAGAGGAATGAAATATTAATTAATTGAAAAAATAATAACTACAATGTAATCAGAATACACTACTCGCCAAAAAAATAGGGTCAAAATGCTTCTGACAAACACAAGCAGGTTCTTATGTAAAATGATCCCCTGAATCCGAATTTGGCCCTTGTTTTTCTCCATCGGGCTCAGATTTTCAAAGAACAACCCCTCCCCCTTTTTACGTTTTTCCGATGACTTAACGATTTTGAACTCGATTTTCAGGGTAAAAAAACATTACTTTAGTCTTTAAACTACACCCAAGGGGACAAGAAAGGTTAAACTTTCTAAAATATGAAAATTTGTGGCGAATGGATAGGTTTAAGGGGTTTTTTACCCCCTGAAAACGCAAAAAAATCATTCAAAATGATAGCGGTTATTTTACGCTATTGTTTGCACTTATTTTTACGCTTACGCAATTCCTTTTCAAAAGGTCCTCCTAACCCATCCCCAAGGGCCCAAATTTAATAAAAATAGGCAGCAATGATTTTTACTGAAAGCGGTTGAGGCGTTAGTGCCCCCGAAGCACCAGCGGAAGGAAAGGTTCGGGACTTTCTGAATCGCGGTAGCGCACGCGCGCTCAAGAAATTATAATCATGCCACGGTAATCATGCTTTGAAAATTTTAAAAATGAAATGTTTCTTATTATATTATTAGTCTTTCCTAAGTAGAAGTTCTTTGGTTCGTTTGTAACCGGCCGATTTTATAGAGGTATTTCATGTTTCTTCGAACGCGCGCTCAAGAAACATGGAATACCTCCATAAAATGCATTCAAAATCAAGAAAAGGAACTAAAAGCCAAATTTAAGCTGTTCAAATGTGTCCCAGCCAGTGATATTCTTAGGATTTTTTTGGAGGAGTAAAAATACTCCTTGACTTTTTTAGGAGGAGTGAAATTCATTTATGAGGAGTGAAATACCAGAAATTACATAAACTATATATATATAGAGACAAATCTTTTATAAAAACGCTTTTTTTAATGGACAAACTGAAATAGAAAAAATGAGGATGCTATTTTGGTTTTTAACAATTATAGCATCTGTTAATAACAGTAGAAAGTATTAAACATTATAAATAAAATAATTTATTTTACATTAAACATTATAAATGAAATATTTATTTATTACAAATTTGAGTAGAAAATTTTTTTAATTTCAGTAGGGTGCCATGCATTTTTTAAGCAAAACGTTTATTAAAAATTCAAAGCGTGAAAATACGCCTGACTAGTTTTTAAAAGCGTATTTCCTATTTTCAAAGCGTGAAATACGCTCTCAGAGGCGTTAAAATTATCACTGGTCCCAGCCTTTTAGGTTAAAATGTGATATTTTTTGGATTTTAACTTTAATATTGCCACGATAGAGTGCAAGGTAAAATTTCTAGTTTAAAAAATGCCATGACTAAATTTTTACATGAATAAAACCAGAAGAAATTTTACTTAGCATCTTCCAAAGCAGGCAATTTCAAACTCAAATGGTTACAATGGGATCACTGTTCTGAAAATTCAGGCAAAAGATAGTTACTGATAGCTATCTATTGGTAGTTTTATCAGATTATTAAATTTAATTTAACTTAGAGAAATGGACCATGTTCAAATGTGCACCCCTTTTTTTTCTGCGGGGGCCAGGAGCTAATAGCTTAACAACTAAAGAAATCTATAAAATATTTCGGCTACTCACAGTGGCGTAGCCAGGAAATTATTTTGGAGGGGGATATTGATATTTCAGGGGGGATATGGGGTATTTTTAGTGGTTTTCTGTGGTCAAAAAAAGAAAATTTCCAAGTTTCGGGGGGGTTATAAATTCCCAAATCCCCCTTAGGATAAATATATAAGTGAAAGTAGAGTAATTAACACAAAAACCAGTACCCTTAATGTTTTTTTTTTGTAATTCATTAAAATTTTGGTGCCATCTGTCGGCCAAAAACAAACAAAAAATTAGAAATGTGTGACAAACCAATAATAATTTTATTGACTTTTTTTCAGGTATAAAAAGTAGTCTGGATGTATACTACAAGGGGGGAAAATTATCATTAATTTTTAAATTGCATAAATTAGTAATTATAATTCCTAAAGCTCATAAATAGTTTTAAAACTACAAAAATGACTCTGCCTCCTGATAACGTGTTTCTCCCTGATGAGCAACCCTAAAAATCTTGTGATTTAAAGTTACGCAAACTTGGCTGGGGAAATTCGCGTAATGTTAAAGCCTACGGAAAGCTAACAAGTACTTTACAGATTTTCGCCAAATATCTTCAATAAATTGCCAGATTTGGCTCGAATCACCTCTTTTGGCAATCTAAAACACCGGATTGGATTTTAGTTTCTAAGTTCTATTACACTGTTATATGCTATTGCATCTGCATTCTTAATTGATTAATTTGTTATACATGCATTTTAACTTTTCAAAAAGGTCACAATGAACTAAAAATTTTAGTAACAAAAATTTAGTCATAGAAATTTTGGGAAGTTATGCTTTATTGCAATTAAGTCATGAAAATAGGATGGAACAAAATGAATGTGTATATTTAATTAATTTAAGAATAGATATCTAGAGGTCTAGGGTCTAATTTTCAAATAAATGACAACGAATAACAATGTCAATCTACGTATATTATTAATTTCTTATAAAAGGATAAAACTATAAAATTTACTTTTGTAATTGAAAGTTTTTCAAATTGAAAAATAATTAAATTTTTTTTAAGTTAAAAGCTTGGGATGCATTATTGTAGGCAAATGTAATAGATCTCTGATGAAAAATATGGTGAATCCATTCCCCCTTTTGCATGAAGGATCACATTTTAATGTAATATATTTTTAATACATGAAGAAGGTTATTGAAAGGCACTTTTAAACATGTCAATAGGCTATTTCTTAATGCTATTTACGGGTATTTTTATCAAATTTAGTAAGAAAATAAAATAAGTAATTAAATTTTAGACTAATTAAGAATAATTACAACTAATAAGTTAAGCTACTAATTTAATTGTTTTCTTAGTATGGGTAACAAATCTGTACTCTACTAAGCATAAATTAACATATAAAAATGTATTGAAAGTGTCTTTCGTTAATGTTATTATTTTTTAAATTTTTAAGCCATTTTAAAAAGTTTTTTTAATTAATGATCTTATCATTTTAAAGGTTTTTAACATAAGAATTTTCTCTAAGTAGCGAAGCGTATATCTGCGAACATGTAGTTCCAATTTCCTCAGATTAATCATGATTTCTTATCATTAAACATCACACTAACATTCTACTGAATCACTATTGTTATAGTAATTAATCCGCCGCGCCATCTAGCGAACACTTGCATCTTGCATTGCTATAAAATATCACTGAAGAATTATCGATTCTTGCAAATAATCTTTTAAGGAAAATCGAGTGAGAAGGTATCGATTTGTATCGAATTCGGAGGGGTGCCACATTTGGTGTCCTATCGATCTTGGCGTGAAAAGTACTTGTAAGCTTTGGCGTCGGAAATTCGCGGTCTTCAGACTCGTTCTATAAATAGTTCAATTGTTGTTATGGTAACCGTAGCATGGGTTTTGTTTTTGTTTACGTTTTCGATTGGCATTGGCTGTGGACTCATAACGCGTGTTTTATAGTAAAATAACCTAAATTTTGTAAAAAACTTCAATATGCAGATTTTAAGTCATTTAGTGGTGCTATTTCATGTTTTACTCGTGATCTAAATGCCGAAATCTGGGATCTGTCCAAGTCAAATTTACAACATTTTTAAGTTTCCTTTGAGCTACCCTGTAGTCCAATCACAGCATTTATAACTTTTGGAATGGGCCCAACACTCCCAAATTCCGCCCTGAAATGACTGAAACACATTCTGAAAGCAATTTGTTCTCAGTAGTAGCTCATGGGTTCAAAAGGAATAGATGCACAATAAAAATATGAAGATGTAAAATTTTTTATGTGTTGAAGTATAAAACTCACCTAACCCATAGACCTAACCTCCCTTTTGCCTTGCGAACAGAAGCAAGAAAAATAAATCTTGCAATAAATAGTACTAACGTTATGTATTATTCAAGAAAATAAATCCTAACTTTAAATATTATTTAGGTTCTAATGATATGAATGAAATCAATGAAAAAAAACTAAAATTGGAAAACGAACGACTTATTTTTCTCTCAAAAGGCATTTTAAAGATTGATAGAAATGAAACTACCGAGAGAAGTAAAATTAAGCTAAAAAAGTTGGTTCTGGGCTTTTTCAAATTCATGTATTAGACATATTGTTGGTTTAGGAGCCTGACATGTGATAGAGGGGGGGGGGAAGTGTGACAGTTTGTGACAAGGGGGGGAGGGGGGTCAAAAATGGGCAAAAAAGTGTGACATCATTTATGGATGGCCCCTAAACTGACTGACATTTTTTAAGAAAAACATTTAGTAATTTGTAATTTTCTTCCCAAATATAAATTATAAAAAAACCTTTTCCACCCAGTTTATTGCTTTCTTGTTAGCTTATTTATGTCAGTCAGTTACCATGTTGTTTAAAATTTTTCAAAAATAAATAAAAACATTTTTAAAATTTAATTGTGATTGTGCCATTAGATTTAGCTAACAAGAAAGCAATAAACTGGGTGGGAAAAAATTTTATAATTCATTTTTGGGAAGAAAATTACAAAATACCATGTGTTTTTCTTAAAAAATGTCAGTCAGTTACCCGTGGAATTGCCCTTTAAATTTTAAGAAATGTTTTAGTTTCATGAAAAGAACGTAAATTTTTGAAATCGTCAGTAATTTGTTTGCCTCAAAAAAAGTTGGGCGATTTAACGTATAAAACTTGTTTTTGAGGTAGTATTATGTATTGATAAGGGATTAAAAAAATAAGTAAAAAAAAGATTTTTTAAAAAACGCTTTTATTGAAGTGTTCTAAAAGGTCAAAAATAATTTTTTCGGTTTGACAAATAACACTGTTCTACACTGAAAAAATTTCCTTGATGAAAATAGTAATTTCTTATAGATTTTGGGTCGCTGAATACGAAAATCACCATTAAAATTCTCAATTGACTCAGGATTTTCGGGGAACAGCCCCTCCCCCTTTTCACATTTTTTAACGACTTTATAACTTTGAACTCGATTTTCAGGGTCAAAAAGCATTGCTTTAATCTTCAAATTGCCCCCCAGGGGACAAGAAATGTTCAACTTAATAAAATATGATAAATTTATAACAAATGGATAGGTTTAAGGGGTAGTTAACCCCCTAAGAATGCAAAAAATTAGCTAAAAATTATAGAGGTTTTTATACGCTATTTTTTCCTCCTATTTTTTACGCAATTCCCGTTTGAAGGGTCCTAACCCTTCCCCAAGGATCCAAATTTGATGGCAATATGCAGCAATGATTTTTGCTAAAAGCGTTTGAGGTGAGAGCGCCCCCAGAGCACCCACGGAAGGGTTCAATGCCACACTTAAGAGTTTAACTGTGCTGTACAAAAAAAATTTGAAGCCACTTACTGAATTTTAGCTGATTCTTGTGTAAAATGATCTGTTGAATTCAAATATGACACCCATTTTCCTCCATCACCCTCAGTTTTTAAGGGGATGCCCCCTAATTGTTATCCACAGCCGTGCATCTGTTAACATCTTGAAACATGGAATCCTCACTCCCGAAAACCGGTCAGTTTTTAAAGAACTGAAGAGTTTCTACTTAGGATACACCCAAAATATAAGAAAAACATCATTTGTAATTTTTTTAAAATCATCGATATTAATTCCTGAACTCGCGAGCGCCTTCGCGATTCTGGAAGTCTTCCGAACTCTTCCGCGGGGACTTCTGGGAGGCTAACACCTCAACCGCTTTTAGTAAAAATTATTGCTGCATATTGTCATCAAATTTGGGTCCTTGGGGAAGGGTTAGGACCCTTCAAACGGGATTTGCGTAAAAAATAAGAGGAAAAAATAGCGTATAGAAACCTCTATAATTTTTAGCTATTTTTTGTATTTTTAGGGGGGTAATTACCCCTTAACCCTATCCATTTGTTATAAATTTATCATATTTTATTAATTTGAACATTTCTTGTTAACTGGGGAGCAATTTGAAGACTAAAATAATGCTTTTTGACCCTGAAAATCGAGTTTAAAGTTATAAGGTCGTCGAAACACGTAAAAAGGGGGAGGGGCTGTTCCCCGAAAATCCTGAGTCAATTGAGAATTTTAATGGTGATTTTCGTATTCAGCGACCCAAAATCTATAAGAATTGACTATTTTTATCAAGGAAAAAATTTTGAAGGTCAAATTTGTAGAACAGTGTAATTTATTGGGAAGTAGAAAATAACTTTTTGGTAAGTAAAAAAACTGATTTTCTAATCACTAAAAATAAAAGCGTGGGCGCTAGTAATTTTTAATATTTTTTAAATTTAATTTTTTTTACAGGACAGTGACACTAACATCCTTGCCAAACGGGGATTCGAACCCCAGACGTACGGCTTTGCATCAGTCAGATGCTCTAACGACCAGGCCATTACGTCGGCATTTATGTATAATTTTATATAAATAAAAATACCTAACAGAGAATTTAAAGTGAATCCATCCCACTCAAAACTCATGAATGAGAAATTTGTAAATCTAACGTCATAGAACATAGAAGTTAGAATATATAGTGAATTAAGAATGACTAGCGCCCACGCTTTTATTTTTAGTGATTAGAAAATCAGTTTTTTTACTTACCAAAAAGTTATTTTCTACTTCCCAATAAATTATTTGTCAAACCGAAAAAATTATTTTTGACCTTTTAGAACACTTCAATAAAAGCGTTTTTTAAAAAATCTTTTTTTTACTTATTTTATTTTCTACTTTTTAGTCATGGTACTTTTTAACAAAAACTCACAAGAAAAAATGTATTTATTTCAACCATATTTAATGTTATGTTAGGATGGAATTTTAGTTTCATGTATTGGGTTGTCCCATAAGTTCTGTTACTTTTTACGAAATTTCGTGTTTGAAATTTTTTTATGAAAAACTGGTAATAGGTAGATATTTCAAATAAAAGGGATTTTGATATATGTATATTTATGAACATAATGTGTGATTTTGGTAGTTCTCGGGATATTATTTCTTTCCAAAATGGTGGTTTGAAAAAAAGTCCAAAAACGACGATTTTCGCGTGATTTTTTTCTTCTGTTTAAAAAACTAGGAAGAACGCATAATTCATGGCTAAAAAAAGTTTTACTGTATATTTGAAATGTTTAGATTACGATGTCATAGTTTCAAGATGATTCGATAAGTTTAAGGTTGGAAATTTTGGCTTTAAAACTTCATATATTGGCAATTTCACGTGTTTTTTAAAGCACGCCTATAGTTTTTCTAAGCAGCTGGTATGAAGTAATTAAAGGCAGGTGTTTTTTGAACCATAATGCTTGTTAATGCATTGAATTGATGTCATTAATGCATTGAAAGTACCTTTTCATAATATCATTCAATTGATTTATTTCTAATTGCCAAGGAGTTGTTTTTATTGTAATGTTTTCGTATGAAGCGAAGAAAATTGCTTTGTTCGCTGAGCGTAAGTTCAGCGAGTGTAATTGTGATAAGCTAAAACGTTGCGCGCTTGCATTGTGCGCACTATTTTCTGAGCTTAAGTTCAGATGTAATTTAATATACTGCATATTTTGAATACTTGGGTCTTTCCTAAGCTTTTTTATTGATTTTGATGCTTATTTTCGTAAAAATTTCTTTGAAATGACTAACATTATTGAGGTAAGTTTTTTGCAAAAGATGTTATGTTTGGGACCAAAATTTCCTAAATTAAACTTATCGAATTATCTTGAAACTATGACATCTTAAACTAAACATTTCAAATATATACTAAAACTTTTTTTAGCTCTGAATTATGCGTTCTTCCTAGTTTTTTAAACAAAAGAAAAAAATTACGCGAAAATCGTCGTTTGTGGTCTTTTTTTCAAACCACCATTTTGAAAAGAAATAATATCACGAGAACTACCAAAATCACACATTATGTTCATAAATATACATATATCAAAATCCCTTTTGTTTGAAATCTCAACCTATTACCAGTTTTTCATAAAAAATTTTCAAACACGAAACTTTGTAAAAAGTAACAGAACTTATGGGACAACCCAATATAACAAAAAATTTTCACATATCTGACAAAGTAGAACAATCCTCTGACGACTCAGTAGGACAATCAACTCCAAAGTTAATTTTAAAATCTATTTAATTTTGCTGGGTACGTTATAATAACAGAGCTGAGCAAGAAAAATACCTCGCATAAAGAATATATTCCTCGCATCCGCTCAATCACCGATGAAATCCATCGATATCAAAAAGATTCACAATAAAAAGAAAGCATTCAATAAAATAAAAAAAACAATCGTAAGAAACTCAGAATTAGTGTGTGTGTGTGTATCAAGGAGCAAACAGTACCATCCAGTCTTTTCAGTAGTCAATAAATTATAAAAGAACATATTTTTCTTCTCGGCGATTTTCGGCGATATTTTCGGCGATTTCTCGCTCTTCTGGCGATTTCTTTCTCGCGGTTATTATCTTAAATCGCTAATTATCTTAATTGTTAATTGGAAGGTAAAAAATCACGTTTTGATGATTAAATATTGTAGTTATATACTTAGTATATTATCTTACAGGTTTTGGGAGCCATTGGCTTCACGGAATGTCTCACATATGAATTAAAAGGATAACTAAAAACACTCGTTAATTACCTAAATTACGGAGGTTTTGACTAGTTGATGATTGAATATTGCATTGTCATCGAGTTTCCACCACGGTGCAAAGTTTCAGAACTTTATATCGTTTGGAAGTGCCTGAAATATTATGTACAAGCATCCAGAAAGAAAAAAGTGATTATTCGTCTATAATTATCGTAATTACTGGGCAATTCTCGTTTTGACTTTTGAATATGATGAAGTTATGCCTTATAAACAATTGTGCACGGTTTAGTGAGAATATCCCCTTGGGAAAGGTATCAAATTCTGGTTTTTCTGTTAATTAAAAATACTCGTTAATTACTTAATCCTTTGGTTGTTTGACTAGATAATGGTTGGATATTGGAGTGTCATGAGGGTTACACCGATGTGTAAAGTTTCGGGGCCCTGACATATCGGGAAGTGCCCGAAAATCGAGTTTTAAAATTCCACGCGTAAAACGCCGCCAAAAGCAAGTAGAATAAAAGCGTTTAAAAAGTTGTTTTCTTATTCACGAGTGTTTGTTTATTTCCAATAAGTACATATTTTTTTAAAGGAAAGATCATTCAGTAAAGAGTAGTATATAAGTACAGTAAAGCACCGTTTATACGTCTTTCAAGGGACCGACGTAAAACGGCGTATAAATGAAAAGACGTATAATTGAAAACAATTTTGATTATTTGAATGAATTGGAACTTAGCGAAAACGACGTATAAATGTAAAAGACGTATAAATGAGAGACGTATAAACGGTGCTTTACTGTAGTAGTATTTAAAATTACTCCCTTGAAAGAGATAGATTTCTACTGAAATTTTAAAACAGTAAATAATCAATTTTCAAACAAATTTATTCATCAAAATGATCACAGGTATTATACTGTTTTTTATATTGAATTTTTAACATATTGATGTATTAAATAGTTGTAGTATAGTATAGTAGAATTTATTACATTATAGAGTATACAGGGTGTTTCAAAATTGCGTTGCACGCGGCTTTTATTTGGAACCAACGTCTCCTACGGTCACAGAAGTAAGGTCTACCCCTAGGTAAGTGAGCCTGGAGAATCCATTGAGAGGACTTACAGCGCCCCTAGCGGCGAAATTAAAAAGTTAAAAAAATTAATTTAAGAACCAAAGGAGATAGAGCAAAAACCTCAGTGAGAGTATTGTTATCAACGTCAAGAACTCATTGAAAAAAATTTGATCAAAATATCTTGAATATTCGCGGAGATATTAGCATGTGAAAATAGCACTTTTTCAGGGGTCAAAAAGTAAAAAGTTCGCATATTTGCAAATTTTTTAAATTTTTTGATTAAATTTTGTGTTCTTTCAACTAAAAAAACACAAAACTACACAATTTCCCTGAAAAATTTGCAAATATGCGAACTTTTTACTTTTTGACCCCTGAAAAAGTGCTATTTTCACATGCTAATATCTCCGCGAATATTCAAGATATTTTGATCAAATTTTTTTCAATGATTTCCTCTTGACGTTGGCAACAATACTCTCACTGAGGTTTTTGCTCTATCTCCTTTAGTTTTTAAGTTAATTTTTTTAACTTTTTAATTTTGCCGCTAGGGGCGCTGTAAGACCTATCATTGGATTCTCCAGGGTCACTTACTTAGGGGTAGATCTTCCTTCCATGACCCTAGGAGGCGCTGGTTCCGAATAAAAGCTGTGCAACGCAATTTTGAAACACCCTGTATATTATACATGGGTATCCAGTTTTAACCACAACCTTTACTCCAGAACGCCTGGAGTTATATCCTTTTACGTGGTCCCTACCCCTAGTAAACTGCCTATGCTTCCCGATGATGCCTCTTTTAACACCCCTAGCAGCGAGTTTAGGAGTTAGCATGCCTATATAAATTTTTTTTAGAGATACGAGAAAAATATCAATTAAAAAGTTTTAGAAAGTTTAAGAGTTTTAGAGCTGCACCACACACACACACAATTTAGTACGAAGACACCTTGTGCAGATAAATACCTTAAATAGAACCCCTAAAATGCACGCTCAATGAAATAGAATTCCCCAAGTTTTTACCTCCTTAAACTCTCCTCATTACCGGAAAATAATGAATTTTGCTTTTTTTATGATTGAAGAATTACTTTTAGTTACTTACCTAAGTCCTTAAAAAAGAGAATTTCTGATTTTCGCCTCAAGAGGAGCGTTTTAGGAGGTAAAAACTAAGGAAAGTCTTTCTACGTTTTAGGGGTTCTATTCAATGTATTTCTCTGCACAAGGTCTTTTCGTAACAAATTGATACTGCTATACAATTTCAATTATCCAATAATTTGGATAATTGAAATAATTTGTGGCGCCACAAGTTTATGAGATAGGCACTCTAATTCCTTAACTTCCCGCTAGGGGTGGTAAAAGCGGTGTCATCCTAAAGGGTCACCGAGAGGGCAATATCATGCGTATCTTATCGATCAGTGGATATCTACCCCACTCTTTTGTTCGCTAATTGATCTCACTTCACCACAATAAGAGATGGGGTAGATATCCACTGCCCGATAAGATACGCCTGGTGATACGCCCGACTCCGCGCCCATGGTGACCCTTCCCAAAGAGTATAGGCCATTTACGGAAATAGCTCCAGGCATTCAGGAGTAAAGGCAATGGAAGGGTTAAGACTGGGCACCCTGTATGAAACCAGAAAAAATAACAAATCATGGAATTTTAGACTTCTGCCGTAATCCAAATGGGGAAGAGGATTTCCAATTGATTTTTTGGAGAGCTGGTCATCAATTAATGATAAGTTTTATACAAATAAAACTTGTAGAACAAAAATTAAAAAACAAAGCTGGAATGCAATGAAAAAAATGCTTGTTCTTGAAATAGAAATCAACAAAAAAATTTACAAGTTTGCTGTTTTTTTTATATTTTACATCACAATAAAAAAAATTTCTAGCAGAATCAACATCAAATATGAAAAATCGCCAATAATTAAATTGTAAATAACATTATAACCATCTTGGTTGAGTAGATTTTTAACTTAAAAAGAAGACACTCTGAAAAAAAATCTGATAAATTTTGGGCACATGTTTTCAGTAATCATGGTGTTTCCTAGAATGATTATAAAAAATGTTAGAAAACTTTAACAAATGGAAAGTGAAGTGTTCCTTTCAATATTATATACTCATACAATACAAACTAAAGTTTTCACTCAAAACTAAACAAATTCAACCATAAAAGTTATGCATGATGAATTTTTTTTTACAATAATTATCTATTTACAGTATCTACAAAAGTTAAAAACTTTATAAATGAAAAAAGCACAATTTCTGTTTAGTATATTAACTTTCTCATACTTAAGTAAACTTCACAATAAATTGAGCCTCCGATTTCTGTAACAAAAAAAATGATTCACTAATCTTGGAATCATCTAGCAAGGCTAGACAATCCCTTGAATCAAAAAACTAATTAAGAGGAATGAGCAGTTTCAATTGACCCAAAGGTCTAGGGCACCAGAGGGAGAAGACAAAACAAAATGTATAATATTTTTACAATAACATCTTAGGGGCCGTTCAAATATTACGTAAGCACCTAAGAGGGGAGGGGGGGGGTTTGCTCTTTGCTTATTTTTGCTGACAAGGGGGGATATGAGTGATGCTTACGTAAGATGGTGGATGTTTGAAAATCTCTTGTTTCTTGCATAAATAATTTCAAAATTCAACCAAAAATAAATGTAACAAATAATTGAATTAGGAAATCTGACGTAAGCACTTATTTCTGGAGATGGACCACCCTAGCATTTTGAAATTGAAACCCCAAAAGTAGTGCTTCGACTCATTTTTGAACCCTTAAAGCGTTACACCCAAAAAGGACAGGTCCTTGAACGAGTCACCTAATTTTGAAGGAGAAAAAAAACAGTACTTACTAATAGGGATGTCGAAATTTCGGGAGGGGGGTCCGGCAGTTTCTTAGGTAATTATGGTGGGGGGGTTGAGGTTTGCTTATCTTTGCTGACAAGGGGGAGGGGGGTTAAAAATGACAAAAAAGTGCTTACGTAATATTTGAACGGCCCCTTACATCTATCTATAGGGTGTTTCAAACTCTAAGCCAGTGTTTCCCAACCTGTTTCGGTCCATGCCCCACCAAAGCCTTTCTAAATTTTCCATGCCCCCCGGTCTCAGTGGCATATATAGAAATGTATTTTGAGAGGGAGCCAAAATTATTTCTTAACCCCTCCGTTCTATTTATATTTAAAAAGTCAAATGAAGCTTTTTAGAACATTTTTAGGTAGAATATGCATGCTAAAGACCTAAAGAACTAAATCAAGTTATGAGTAATTAAGTTCTAAGTACCAAGGGGGGTCTGGGGGTCCTCCCCCAGCAAATTTTCGGAAATTTGACTCTAAGAAACAGGTTTTTAACTAGTTTGGTACCCCTAGTTGGAAAATTTTGGATATAAATTTTTAGGTAAGATTTGCATTTTGATGAACCTAATGTAAAAAAGTTTCAAATATAAGCGTTCTAAAAACAAAGAGATCTTGGGTCATCAGCCAGAAAAGGATTGGAAATTAGACTCTAAAAACAGGGTTTAAACTTGGATTTGATACATACTACTGGTCCAGATTTCAGACATGCATTCTCAGATAGGATAATAGGATCAGATTTTGATAAACTTCTTTTTCAAAAGTTTTTTTTAATTTTCCCCCGGATTGGCCCCACCTGGGGGCAATTTGGTTGAAAATTTTCTAATTGCCCCCCTAGAAAATGGTATTGCGCCCCACGTTGGGAAACACTGATCTACAGAGTGTTTCAAACTCTAAGCAGAAAAAAAATTAGGGAGTGTAGACTACTCACTCAACGACAATTCAGAATCACCCTGGGAGACCCTAAAGGGGCTAGAGTGCAGTCAAAAACTGACAGGAGCAATAAAAAGTAGTTTATTGTAGAGGGATGGTTGGGGTGGAAACAAAACTCGAGATCCAATTAATATAATTTTACTTATTTATAAGAACTATTTTAAGTTTTTTAGCTATCCTGAAAACCTCATCTTCAAAATAAGATAGTAAAAAATTTGACAGTAAAAAAAGCTATTAGGGGACATCCATAAATTACGTGAGGTGTTTTTTCCAAAATCTGGATCACCCCTCCCCCCTTGGTGAGATTTTGCTGGACCCCCCTACAACCTTTAAAAATAATTTTCTATCCTATTTGTTTGCATTTTGTGCTTTACAGCACCTAAAACTTTTCCATTATTAATGATGTGGGGGAAAAGGACATTATTCCGCCTAAAAATCCCCACAGTATCTTATCTGTGGGTGTTATTCCGTTCTCATACTTAAAAAAATCGGTATAATTTCTAACTTAAAAAGTTGACGTGAGATTTTAATCGACCCCCCTCCCCCCTGGTGAGATTTTTCCAAACCCCTCCCCCCTTTTTGACCTCACGTAATTTATGGATGTCCCCTAATATGGTGTCCATTTACAAAAGTTTGAGAAATTTTTAACAAATGGAAAAACACCACTGTTTTCAGCATGATGCATTTTCTCAGTATTGATTTCCAGAAATTTTTTCTTGAATTTCACGACAAACTCAGCTACACAAGTAAGTTCACGAATTCACTTTGAAATGGCTCCCAGTTCTTTCCCCTATGGCTTATATAAAGCACCTGATAAACCACAACTGATTTTGTCCATAGCTGGTAATGAAACTTTTCAAATAGTTCACAAAACCGTTCAGGAACAGTAAAGCCAAAAATCACAGTCTATTC
Organism: Tetragnatha versicolor; assembly: GCA_024610705.1. Classification (NCBI taxonomy): domain Eukaryota; kingdom Metazoa; phylum Arthropoda; class Arachnida; order Araneae; family Tetragnathidae; genus Tetragnatha; species Tetragnatha versicolor. Next base: position 2,135,790 of record JANDEH010000025.1, on the reverse strand, counting down.
AACATGGTGTGCGAGCATCATCTCCACATGGTAAAATCCATGGTGATGTCTCTTGTCCATAACTATGTCTCTTTTCAATAGTTTCAAAACACACCCTGCTTCATTTATTCTCAAAGTAAGATTCATAGAAGTCTTTGAAAGCTTTTGATCCATTATTTCCAGCTCCTTTTAAAATACGAGACACATCAGATAAATCCATTCCCTGTTGTTCAAGATCTGTTACGTATTTCGTTTTTTTCCCCTGATCATCAATCCATAGATCGTATAATTCTTTAAAAGCTTTCGGAGCATTATTTCCAGCTCCGCTAAGAATATTGGATACAGTAAACAGATCTATACCTTCTTTCTGAAGACTTTTTAAGTATCTTGTTCTTCCTTTTTCATCAAACCTTCTCTTTCCATTTTTGTCTACCCAAACGTCGTAGAATTCTTTAAAAGCCTTAGCGGCTGTTGTTCCCGCTCCTCTTAATAAATTACACATAAACAGCAGATCTATACCATTTTCTTGTATATCTTTTAAATATTTTGTTTTCTCCCCGTTACAATCGAACCATAAATGGTACAAGTCGGTGAAAGCTACAGCAGCATTAGCTCTGGTTTTACTCAGAAGGCCCGCTATCAAACTTAGATATATACCTTCCTGCTCTAGGGTTTTCATGTAATGAGTTTTACTACCTTCTTTGTCAAAGAAACAGGCATAGAAACTATTAAAAGTTTCGATAGCCCTATTCCCTGCTCCGTGCATAATAAAGGAGAGAGTAGATAGTTTTATCCCTTCTTTTTCCAGGACTGCAAGACAATGTCTTCCGTCTCCTTTTAATAAAAATCGCAAAAACTGACGAAACCCAAACGTCCCTTCTCTGCCAACTACACCTCTAGCAAACTGAAATATCTCTTCTATTTCCGACTTCTCAATCTTCCGATAACTTAAAATATCACAGTTAATATCTTCCAAAAACTTTTCAATTCCTTCTCTGTTGATAGGACTAGTATCATAAGATTCAAACCACCTCAATGCTATTTCGAACAATCCTTCGCATTTATAAGGGATGTCGAACTGATTATCTACGACAACACTATGCTGTTGGTTAAATGGAATGCCAGAATCGACTTTCTCCGTAACTAAATTATTTAGTTTTTTCCATTTAGGCTGGTTGGCCACAAATATCAACTTATCTAAAAATTGTTCTTTTAATTCCTTGTCGTTGAGTCCTTTTGCTTCCTTTAAGGAAGGTGGAAGCTTTAACAAACTTAAGAGCTTTTCTCTTGTTTTTTCCTCTTTCGAAAACTGATAAAAACTGTTCCCTTCTATACATGAACAATTTCTTAACAATTTATATTTCTTTTTTTTAACATCAACACTTTCAAATTTTAAGGGATAAAAAACTCTGCATTTACCCCGCTTTACTTCCATTTCTTCTGTTAGATCTAGATTCCCATTAGTGTAAACGATGAAATACCTCAAACTCTCTTCTATTTTTTTAACAAAGAGAGTGAAAAGCCTATCAATGGAGATCCAACTATTCTTTGGTCTGGAACGAAATAAGTGATTGTACCCAATGTCACCTTCAGCATAGTGGGTCTTTAAGTAACTAGTTCTTCCTTTGTAATCTATTGTAACACCAAAAGATGCATCAATGCTTCCACCATCAATTTTTAGAGAAAGCATATTTTTCTGCGAGAAAACGTCATGCAAAAATAACACATATGCATAGAATTCATATACAATTCCAGATACATTCTGTCCATGTTTTTCTAATTTACTTAAAATCTTTTTCTGCAACTTCATGTAACCGTGTTCACATTTTTGTTTCATTTCAGTTCTAACGATGCGGTTAAGCTCTTCTCTGTTTGGCTGATCAACTGCAAACACCAACTTATCCAAGAAAGCTTCTTTAATTTCTTTTTCAAACCCTGCAGGAAAATTTTTTCCTAAACTTTTCTGCATGGTAGGCGAGATCTTTAACTGTTTTAACAATTCTTTTCTTGTTGGTTTATCTTGCGAAAACTGATAAAATTTATGAAGATTATTTCTTGTACAAAGAAAGGTTTTTATGACATCATGGTCTTCAACATTAATTGACTCGAAACGAAAGGGGTAAAAGTTTTTCAATAGGCCTCGTTTGAGTTTGTTTTCTTCCGTGAGATCCAATCCTGCATTGGTATATATTATGAGAAAATCCACAGAATGCAAAGCATCGGATTTAGAGATAACATGCTTAACAAAACTTCCAAAATAACTGTTGAGCAAACAGCTTGGTCTATCTTTATTAAACAACCAGGAATAATCAATGTTACTAGGGATGAAACTATCCACACTTTCCACACAAATGTGAACAGACTTTTCTTGATGGCGAATAACAATGTCGCTGAACTTGCTGATTTCGGGATCTCCGAACGTTAAAGTCAGTGAAGGATATAGGTGTTCGTTCATGGACTTCCTAAGTGAACAAAGAATCGACAAGTCCAACTGATACATAAGTTCAATCAGGTTATCAGGAGTGAATTGCTTTGCTTGATCAAGCAATTTCTCCTGTTTAGGTTTTTTAGGTATGGAATCTCGCAGCTCCGAATCTTTTTCTACCTCTGAACCTTTGCAAAGTTTCTTCGTAACCTTATTACTCCGTTCAGAAACAGAAGGTTTTCGCTTCCTGCTTGTTTCTAGACCTTTTCCCCCAAGACCTTCTGAATTATTTTCCTCGTTGTCATCCTTCGAAAACTGCATAATTTCAGGCAGTTCATTCAATGATGAATCTTGCATTTCAACCCTTTCTTCAACCAGCTGATTTTCATTCAAAACTGACTTTCTCTTTTTTCTGGGAAGTTTTTCTTCAAAACATTGCACTTGAGTCTTTTCTTCTTCCGATTGCTCTTCTTTCTTAGATGTTTTCTTTCTTCTTGATGGCATGGTTTGTTGCTGTGATTCCAGGTGATTACTTGACTCAGATTCTTTGTCACTGATTTCAGAAGGTCTTTCTGGTGAAGTTGGCAATTCAGGTGGTTTCTCACTCAAAGAACTTTGCAGTTCAGGTAGTTTTTTTTTCACTAAACACTGCTTTTTAGTCTTTCCTTTTACCAACTGCTCTTCTCCGAGCTGATAATCAATAATGGATGCTTTCCTTTTCCTTGACGTAGACTGGCACAGTAATTCCAGGTCTCCATCCGATTCAGAATTTTTAAGAACGACGTGTGATCTTTTTGGTGCAGTTCCATTAGAGAATGTAAAAGAAAGATTTTCCTTTTCTGAACCTCCAGAGCTGTCTTCTTGATCCTTTAAGCAATCTCTCCTTTCAGGTAGTTCATTGGACATCAAATCTGTTTCTTCTTTTTCAGATGATTTTCTTATTTTCTTTCTCTTTTTAGCTTTCACAACAAGTCTTTCAGCAGAAGGAAAATCGGTACTTCCGTCCTCACCTTGCATTTCAGAAATTTCTTCTACCAGGTTCTTTTTAAGTGCTGTATTCTTTTTTATTCTGGGTGGCTTTCCCTTCTTCAGACTTTGCTTCTCAGCTTTTTTGTCTCCCGATAAGTCGTCTTTCTTGGAAGTTTTCTTTCCTTTCGATGGCTTTTGGATGGATTTTGGGCATCTGCTTTTTGGATGAAGCTTTTCCAAGGCAGCTTGAACTGCACTGTGATTGGATAACAAGGCATGACATCTGTCTTCTAGAGATAAACCATCCTGAAATACAAAAAATACTTTTAATTTAATAGTTTCTTGCTAAAAGGTTTGGTTGAATTTCAACATTATATGGTCGGCTTACATAAAAAATGAAACAAGTTTAACTGTGGAACAGACCCCCCTTCGGTTTCTTAGGGGGTCCTCCAGTTACCTTTGAGTGTTTCTGAGGAAAGATCCCCCAAAAACTTCTGGGAGAGGACCCCGAATCCCCTTTGAAATTTTGACATCTATTTATAATTTTTCCCTGAAAATTTTGTGGTTCACAAGGATGGTTCTCTTTGGGTGAAACAAAAAATTCTTAAAATGAGCTAAAACACTACTTTTTTAGGCAAATTTTTCTGAGGGGACCCCCAGACTAGGGATGGGAATGGCTGGAAAAAAACCGGAAACTTTGGGAAAAAAACGGTTTTTTTCCAGTTTTTTTCCGAAGGGTTTATTTCTTTCCGGAAAAATTGAAAAAGTTAATTTAAAATACTTTTTTTAGAATTTACATAACCGCGATATCAATTAAAATATTATTTAGATGATATTCTTATACAATAGAGTACTTATAAAGAATGAAGATTTAACCATATAATAAGCATTTTCCCCCAAAAAAATTGGATTCCACTCATGAAAAGTTTGTATGCATTTAAAAATTTTCTACATTCACATTTTAATGTTTTCTCACTTGATATTTTTTATACTCAATATTTCATTTGAAAACACAAATTTCGAAAAAGTAAGCTGCAAGATAAATCATTTTAACATCCAAGTGTTATTCACTTTACTCTCTAAAAACAAAAATAATTATGCAATGCAAATAAATATCAATAATACCAATTAGGATTAGAAGAAATTTTTTGATATTATACATTATAAAATGCAGCACCTTAAAAATATTTAACCATTAAATCAGATCGTCTAACAATCATTAGCATATGAAATGACTTACTACTTCTTCAAGTTTCTCTGCTTTATCTGAATTTAAAAAAACTTTAGATCAGATTTCAAAGTTTGGGATTATTGGAGGCTTTTTACGGGGTTGCTTAAAAATATTTATGGTGTATGAGTATTTATTGAACAATGAACTCACTAATATCATAAAAATTAAATAATAAAAAATAAGTTCCAAAAATATTTAAACAAAACAATGAACGATTTTTTAATTTTTTTTACATAATGACTTCAAAATTTTTTTAAAATTGGCAGAATGTAATTAAAACTTCTCAACCTTTCTAAGAAAACATGATTGCAATGATTATGTGAAAAAGGTTAGGATCAATTATGTATATTGATGTTAAATATTATAGCAAACATCTGTTATTTGTTATTGGATCATGTTGTATACAAAATTAATTCATCAAAAGTACTTTATGTTTAGTAAATAAATATTAAATTAATGTTATTTATTACAATCACATGCTTTATATTTATATTGCATATATTAGTATAGTTATGATAACTGTAGTTTTTTTGTTTTAAAATTACTCGTAAAATGCTGCATATATTTATTTCGGAAGAGAATTATTTTTAATTAATTTTAATGATTTAATAACTTATAATATATTATGACTAATGATTTTTTTTATACAACGAATGATTATTTAGTTTCTTAAAAAATATGTATTCAAAAACAGCTCTTTTCTATGCAAAAAGGTCAATTTTTCCGACTTTTCCAATTTTTCGGGAAAAAAAACTTTTTTTTTCCTGTTTTTTTCCGCCTCCCCAAAATTTCCGGAAATTTTCCATCTCTACCCCAGACCCCTCCATAATTACTTCGAGTAACTGAAAATATTTAACACAATGTGGAACATAATTTAAATACTACATTTAAGTAATTTAGCACTCAATGTATAAATGTACTTGTATGAGGAACCTTATGAACTTTGAGTCAACTCCCCCCAAAAAACCAAAAGTTTGGTTACAGCTATGGGTGTCTAAAATCTAGGGGCCTACAATGTCAGGCTGTTACATAAAAGGGGCAAAGGCGATCAAAAGTTTAAGAACTGCAGCATTAAGTCATTTTCGTCAAGTCATTTTAAGTCATTTTCATTAAGTAGGATATCGACACCAAATTTGTCGATATCCTACTCTTTCTTTCAGTTCCATGCAATTTCAGAACACATTGATTGCTTAGCTTTGTGAGATTTGGGTAATTGGATGGCAATGTTCTATCGCTTTCCAAAAATTTTCAAAAAGTTGCTTAGTGGGTTTCTTCTGGGAAAGCGGACCATACAACATTATTGAACTAAATTAATTTAACTTCACCTTTACTAAGATTACTAGACAACAACTGAGCTAATTGATGATTTACTTTTATTACAATAAAAATAATTTCTGTATAAGATTTGAGACATATTATTTACTTGTGAGTGTGATATTAATGTGTGATAATGTTCATTCTCCAAAGAAGAATCCCGATGGTGAAAAACTACCAATAGTTCCTACACAGTAACAAACAGAAAAATCATTTTTCCATTTGAAGACAGGGTTGCCAGAGGATTTCAAAGAGAAGTAGCAAGAAGAATAGGAAAAAGTAGCGCCAAGTATTATGAACAAGAACCATATGTAGGTATATGTGGGATTACCAGTTGTGGTTGAGGGTTGAGACTTAGTAAATCCACATTAAAGAACAAAGAACTTTATTTAACGAACAATGTAAACTCCTACTAACGATTAACAAGTTAAAACAATTTAGAATACGTTGACAATTGAATAGGCCGCAGTAGCCAGCCGAGAGTCAGAAGGTAAGGGTTTGGTCAGAGCAGTCAGCTGTTGTTCCACGCTGCCTATTTATCTGCAGTTGTAAACATGACGTCTCCATCTCGTGGCGTGCACAGCCAGTGACGTTTAGAGCCAGCGCTCTCAGCTCGTGTTGCTGAGTTCGCTGGCGCCGATCGCCACACTAAGATTACTAGACAACAACTGAGCTAATTGATGATTTACTTTTATTACAATAAAAATAATTTCTGTATAAGATTTGAGACATATTATTTACTTGTGAGTGTGATAATGTTCATTCTCCAAAGAAGAATCCCGATGGTGAAAAACTACCAATAGTTCCTACACAGTAACAAACAGAACAATCATTTTTCCATTTGAAGACAGGGTTGCCAGAGGATTTCAAAGAGAAGTAGCAAGAATAGGAAAAAGTAGCGCCAAGTATTATGAACAAAAACCATATGTAGGTTGATATATTTTTATTTTTATAACATAAAAAATATATCAACTGAAATTAGAAAATATGAATTCTCAATTTTTGAGGACAACAGACGAAACAATCAACTTGTGCTCAATACGCTATATGTTTACAATGCTGCAACCAAGGAGGACCGAACTTGTTTAGAACATGTTTAGGAAGAAAATAGATATATTATGGATTTACAATGAAATATATATAACAAAACTATTCATTCTATTTAATTCTAGACTATGCATATGACGTAATTTCGGGTAGATAAATAAAATTTCTTTAAATGTGTTTGAGCAAAAATTTCAATTAAGACACATTATGGTTTAACTTAGTTAATTTCAACCAGTTACAATTAGAACATTCAATTTTAAATTACAGCCCTCCCATTGGCTTCTTTGAGAGACTGAGGTGAGAATTCTTAGTGTTGGTTGGTTGGTTTTTATATACTGGTTTCTGCTTAACGCTTATACCAGAATTCTTAGTGTTTGAAAATTAGCATTCTACTGAATAACAATGAATGTTGCCAACCTAAAGCAATTTTAAAGTTAAATTAAATTCTTGTTGCTAGTAAATAAAATATCAACAATTAAATATTAAAAAAAACTTTTATAGTAGTTGGTCTTAGAACTTTATGATTATTTATTTCAAATGTTTTTTATTAAACACTTTTATTGAAGTTGGTCTAGAAGTGTTAATTTTTATTATGCATCAAATGGACAGGCATTAGGTTTAATAAATACAGAGAGGTGTGAGATATACCTGTGAGAGTACGTTTTTCCAATCTTTATCTTTTGACCCCAAGGCCACTTTACACATATCTCTAGCTTTAATTTTCTGTCAAAAAAGAGTAATTGTAAACAACTGAAATATACACTATTAAAAATCCCCATTTAAAATCTAATAATTTATCATATAATCATTATATAGTTGCATTATCAATCAGAAATTTAATTATTGTTGATGAATAATACAGATGCCTTAAGTTTAAAGCTCAGCCAAACTTAAGTTTACATACCCATTTTGAATTGATATTGTTTAAGCATGCAAGAAAAAAATAGGCACTTTAATTTTTGGAGGAAGTAGTTTTTCTTTTTAATACAATCGAATCCGCTAAATGTGATCACCTTTGTCCAAGATAAAATTGATAATAATAAGTGATTTTATGTTAGAAAGTTTCAAACAGTGTAACTCACAAGTTTTGTATTAAAATCACTACTATTCAATCCTAATTTATTATTTAAAAAGATAATTCTACACTAACAGAACTCCCAATAACACCACACAAACCTGCAAAACAGCGACTTCTTCTTGTAACTTTTCAGCTTTTCTCTGGCATTTGGCAACTTTTGATGCATCACCCCTTAAAGATAACAATGCTTGGTTACTTCTCAGTTTGAGGCTTGATTAGCTTATCACTGAACATTATTTTTGAGATAGTTTCATGGTTTGCATTACATTATACAGAGTATAATGTAATTGAGGAAAAATATACAGACTTTTCCATGCAATCAGATGAAAAATTCAAGCCTGACTATTTTTTTTCAACCATGGTTTCATACTATCTATCTATTAAACAGTTTATTAAGAGCAAATTTTCATGCATGTTGCTAGTTATACAAAAAGAGGTTGACTAGAAATTTAAATAAACAATAGTATTAACGAAACATTTTCATGTAATTTTTAGTAAGTGAACCTATTTTTTTTGGAAAGATATAATTTTAAAAAGTAAAAAAACTATCTTAAACCTTCAATAAAACTGTAAATAATGATCAATAGCAGTAGTGCATTGAGTCAAAATTTATAAATTTCAGAAACTGAAACACATAAAAATATCTGAAATGAATAATAAAACAATAGTCCAAGAAGTTTAATTTCAACCCCCTATAATTTACCTACATAGACAATTTTGTAAGACTTACTTTCTGCTAAAAATTTTTAAAAATCCTTATTATGTTCAGGTAACTTTGGCTTAATGGTATCGGGTAATACTCATTGAGCGTAAAGAAAAAGTGGACTAAAACAAATTAGAAATTAATTCTTAGCACAAAAATATTCAAAAGTAAGTAAAAATTTCAAAGGCAGTTAAACTTTAAAGAATTAATGGTGAAAATGGTATCATTATTGTGAAATCGATGGTGTTTGAAGAAATATCATATTTTTTTCCAAAAGAGGACTTAGTAAAAAGTGTAACTTCCTTTAGTTAAAACAACTGTATAGTGGTTGGTATGGTCCTAGAAAGGGTTGCTCTATCGAAGTTATACTGTATAAGTAAAAAAAGTTTTGTTATCAATCTTATAAACATTTTTCATTAAATTTTATTTAATAAATCATGCTCTTAAAAATTTCAAAGCTTTTGAAGTCAAAATAAATTCCATACTTACTTTCGATTCTGCAGATGATGTATTTTCTTAACATACTTGTTGATGATTTCAGTTTTTCCTTTCTTTAAACTTTTCTTCAAAGTTGATATCTATAATTTAGAATTTAAGGGTTAATTCAGTTTTCGTATAATTTCATTTATTACCACCAAGAACTAAACTATTTGAGAAAAATTACTGGTCCAATTTCATTATCTGTCCTTTAACCAAGCTGTTTTAAACATTAATGATACGATATCATTAAAAATTGCTAATTATCAAAATAGAATATGCAGTTATATCAATAGCTACAGTAAAATAAAGCCATATATTACTTTCAAATATACTTATTAAAATTACTTCCAAAGTTCTAACAACCAGGTGCTACTGTTTTTGATGCTAAAATCTACTTATTTACATGTTTTTTTAGAAAAATTATTATTCCAGTTGGTGAGGCTAATAAGCTCAGTTGTAGCATGAAATCTCAAGCTTTTTGTTGTGATTGTGTTCCTTTAAAAACATTTATGAGTTTGAAATATTTTAGTAATTGGGGAGACCTGGGACACGTTTTCCAAGAATATTTAAAAAAAATTTAGTTGGCATTGTATAAATTTGAAACTTTCAAATTAACATCTTGGAACATTTTAACATGTTTTAAAAAATATAACCAAATTGATAGCAAACAAAGCTTTGGATTTATGAACGAATTAAAGAAACCTCTAAAAGTGTCCTATCTGCCCGGTCTCACCTACTTCTACTTTTTGTTGTCTAAAAGAGCATGGCGGTATTTAGCGGAAACGTTAACAGAATTGAGCCAAAATAACCTAAATTGAGCTAAAATTGTACCAAATTATTAATTTCTGTATTATTTATTAAAGAATAGTACCTATTGTCCTTTATCCAACAAATACAGGGGTAGTAATGCATTTAAAAAAATATAGGATTTTTAAAAATAAAATATAAGAATGTCAAAATATCTTGTTTTCGATCACTTTGTCTTTTGTCTAGCCCGGAGAAACCAATAGGTGAAACTTCTCCGTTCTTTAAGGAATGGAACTTTTTCAGCACGTCGAGAAAAAATATAGGAGGCTTTTTAAAATATAGGAGTTCTTTTACAACTTTTTCAAAAATATAGGATTTTTAGGAAATATAGGAGGTCTGCGAATACCTATTATAGAACCAGTGACTACAAATAGTATCTCCAAGCTATGCTTCTAAGAAACATTTTTTGGGGGTTATTAAACAGTCAAGGCAATATTTCTGTACGAGGATAATGCATATAATATATTTTAGTTAAGTGTAAGTAAATTTAATCGACCTGTATGCCCTTTCGGCACAGCTTCGGTAAGAGTCGACCAGTTGCCATGTTTTCCCACAGCTCAAATTAGATCTATATGGTTGTGTCATCAATTAAGCTGTGGGTAAACATGGCGGCTGGTCGACTCTTATCGAAGCTGTGCCGTACTTTATTACAATGACAACTTTTGGTTTAATTTATGTAAACCTAATATGTTTGTTAAGTTAAGGTTGATATAACATTTTACATTAGTTATATTTGAATGACCATTGTTTTTCTTTTCATATCTATTTCAATCACTTTGCAATTCAAACAAAAATTAATAGCAATTCGAAAACGATCCTAATATAAATATAAATGCAAATATTTTAAATTTGAGTCGTGGAATCTACTAAAAAGCACCTGATAGTCATCCCTGATGGTTTTATCCATGGTGTTTTCAAAAATATAACCAAAATTACAACGAAATATTAAATAAAGATAACTGTGTTGATTTAAAAGCCCGCCTAAGTTTCTGCAACCATGGAACTAGGAATATAGGGAACTGCCGTGGTCTATCTATCCAATGGATTTCCCAGTTGCCAAATATAAGTGACATAGAGGGAGCTACGTGTGCATATTTGGTTGATCAGAGGAGAGAAGTCGATGGGTAGAGACATATGCTTGCTCACTAAAAGCCGCTTTGTATTAGTTTTTTCATGGTGCTTGGTTGATAAGTTAAATGCGGAGCGGAGGAGGAAACAGCTCAGTGGAGCAAACGAACTCTCGCCATGACTCTCGCGCGTTCCTAAGTTAGTTAAATGTTTCAGCATATTTTCTACCTAGCGATTTCACTTTTTCTGCTGTTTTATTTCAAGAAGACGAAGCCGCGATTCTACCAATCCAACCAACCAACCGCGCACGAGGCGCCCCCTAGGTCACTTACCATTGGCGCCTGTCAAAGTTATTACGGCAGTTCCCTATCTTCCTAGTTCCATGTCTGCAACGCACATGTCGTGTTTACATTTCTGAAATAAACAACATTCAAATGTTGCCACTCAAAAACTCATATAAAACTTTTTTAATGTTTTTAATTAATCTGGGCAAACGTTTTAAAAGAAGAAATTAAAGAGTTAGAAAAACAAAGGCGTCCTTAATATTAATACACACAATGTGAAAATTCCTCACAAAACTTATTCGAATAAGCAGTTTTTCTATTTCTGTGACCTTATGCTTTCAGCGCCATCAATAAAAATTGAGAGTACTAAATGATTGAAATGTTTTTTTCTTCATTGAGGCAATTTGAGTTACTACACCAATAGGGAACTGTTCATTTTAATTTTGAACCTTAAAAGTTATGCTACTACTCATTATAAAAATTTTTGGCGCAAGTTCAGAGGTGCGGATGCGCCAAGTTTTTAGCAGTAAACATGACTAATATGGTAACCCTAACTAATGTTAAAAGATTCATTTGGCTTCTAAATATGTCGCCAAATAGCCAAAATTCGCCAATCATCCGCACCTCTGAACTTGCGCCAAATTTTTATGTTACACCCGCAGATCATGTCTTCTTTAAAGTTTCAAGGAAAATTTTTAAAAATTGAACAACAAAGTGAACAAAAATGATGTAAAAGGGAACAGCCCCCTTCCCCTGTCAAATACACACGATTCCTAAAGGTGACGTTATTTGTCAATCTCCCCACACCCAGTAGAGTAGAATTCAATTTCTGCGGTGCCATTGTAAAAGTGGTGCTGCTACCTATCGAAGATATGGAGAAGCTTTAGTTAAAAATGGAAAAAGTTTGTTTTATTTAAAGGAATATTTCATTTTTACGGAAAGGTTGTAAAATTTTGTTATTTAAATATTATAACAGACCAAGAAGAAATTACAACGAACAAAAACTATATTTGCCTAATTATATGCTGTTCTTTTTACCAACGTCAGCACTCAGCTCAGACATTATGCGGTGTCACCTGGTAGTGTGCAGCTGCCATCTATCGAAGAACTTGTGAAGTGTTCATAAAAACAATCTTTATGCGTAAAATAGTCTCATACCCTCCCCTTTAGATACATGGCAAAATTGTGGAGGTGGCGATAGATAGTGGCAGCATCTATCATCTCATGAGGCAGAAGTCGAACTCCTGCCATTTATGGGCCTCACTTTCTCAGGAGCCGCACCCCCTTTGCCTTGAATCCTTGTGGAGCTTGGGTAGTACCAAGTGGCACACGACAACAACAACAACATTAAAAATAGTAATATTAATTTTTAGCTTATTTCAAGTCTTACTCAATGTATTTACTTTCTCGGTTACCTGGAAGGAATTGATTCCCTGATTCCCATTGGTAACCAATATAATTTTTTATATTTTGTTGTTTCTTAAATTGAAAATAAAGATTAATATAATTATAATTAAAAAAAATCAAACGTAAAATATTATTACCTCCTTAATCCATACTAAAACACTAACTTTCCCCCCAAAAGTAAAAATCCCCCCCCCCCTATAAAATTGCCGAGCTAACTAAACTGTCGCAGAATTCGCAACAGAAACCTTGCAACCATAATCCCCCTGAAAAAAGAAAGAAAAACATATACCAAGTTTTTAAGAAGAAAGAAGAAAATAATTTATTTTGCTAATTAATTTATTTATTTGTATTATAAATATTTTATTTGCTGTGTTTCTCTTTATTCCAATCACCTTTAGAAGAAATCCAGTTTTGTAAAATTTTAAAAATGCGCTCCAGCAAAATGTTTAACCATCTAAAAACCCACTACCAGAAAAAAAATTCTTTAATCATATTCATGTAATTTGGGGTGAAATAAATAAAGTAAAAATGAAAAATAAATAAAAACCATTTTAAAAATAAATAAATAAAATATAAATAAAAATTAAAAAAAAAATGTATATATAATTTTGAATTTGGGGGCTGAACCTAAACTTTATCAATTAAACCACCTGAACGTGCAATTATTGCTGCAATCACTTAAAAACTTGCTGAAAAATTACTGATTAATGGTAAAAATTGAAGCTGAACTTTAGGTTAATAAAATAGTTTTCGTCTGCCGTAGCTGCTTACGAAACGTCCTCTTTTATAAACAGACCACGGTCCAAAAACCCGGAAGGGGACTACTGATGCAGTTCCCCTAAGATTGCTTCGCAATTTTTCTCGCTTCGCTCGCCAAGCGGTAGCTGACTTCGTTAGTCTAGCAAGCAGATTAGGAGGGGCTATTCATCTCTATCAATGAGAAAGAAATTTACATACATGTGAGTGGATAAGCACTATAATGGAATCGTCTTTTCTCCCCATCACGTCCATTTTTGGGACACCTTAAATATTTCGTTGGTGTCACAGATTGGTATCATCCCCCTTCTGTCTTACGGTACAATATATTGTACCGTAAGACAGATAAACTATCGCTCATTGGTTATTGCATTAAAGAGATAATTTTTATTCCGTTTTTAAATTTAAAAAATAAGCTTATTTACTCTTTAGAGTCATTAAGATTCTGCATTTTGTAAACAAATTGATTGTTGTCAACCGAGGACGCATATCCGGGATTTGGTTTTGGGCTAAGAATTATCAAAATCGTCTTCTAATTACCTAAAGGGAGGGCTGGGGTCCTCCCCCAGAAAATTTTTGGAAATTGAAGTCTAAAAAGTAGATTTTCAACTCGTTTCGGTACACCTAATCCGAATTTTGGACATACAATTTCAAGAATTTAATTTACATTTTGGTAGGATTTTTGCATTTTGACGAACTTATTACAAAACAGTTGTAAATAATAGAGTTCCAAGTGCCAAAGTGGGGTCTGGGCTCCTCCCCCAGAAAGATTTTGAAATTTAAATCTAAAAACAGGATTTTAACTCGTTTTGGAGTCGCTTTTCCCTTTATACAGGGTGGTCCTAAATTCGTGGTACAAATTGGGTAGGGTAGGTAGAGTACATCAAAACGAACAAGAATTGGTATAGAAGGGGGGTCGCAGTTACACCGTTTAAGAGCTAGGACCTAATGTAGCGCAAGAGTGTTACAAAAGGACGTTTTGCCAAGGCCCGTTTAACGAAAAAAAAACATAATGAAATGAAAAAATTTATTGCATGAGGTACAGCAGTATCCTTACTACTTACATCATTAGTTTTATAGAAATTGGACCACTTGCTAAACCGTGGGGTGAGTTTTAAAACGCACAGTATTAATCTTTTAGCCAAAGAATGGAGTTCCTTTAAATTAGTGTAATGGTATTTAGAAAAATGATGATCCAGGATCATTGAAAATTCCTTCCCCGATCATCATTTTTCTAAATACTATTAAGGGAACTCCATTCTTTGGCTAAAAGATTAATACTGTGCGTTTTAAAACTCACCCCACGGTTTAGCAAGTGGTCCAATTTCAATCAAATTTATGGTGCAAGTAGTAAGGATACTGCTGTACATCATGCAATAAACTTTTTCATTTCATTATGTTTTTTTTTTCGTTAAACGGGCCTTGGCAAAACGTCCTTTTGTAACGCTCTCGCACTACATTAGGTCCTAGCTCTTAAACGGTGCATCTGCGCCCCCTCTAGTTTTTCAAAATATGCGTGTCTGGGTCCCCTCTACCTATACCCTACCCAGTTTGTACCACGAATTTAGGACCACCCTGTATACACCATACACCCCCGAGTTCCAACTTCCACTCTTTCTCACTGTTAGTTATCATTCCTTTTTTTGGGGGGGGGGCTAAAGCCCCCTAGCCCCCTTTGATCCACCAGTGAAGTCTCCACTATTTTAGTGTTTAACTAGTTTTGGTACACTTAGACTGAATTTTTCGGGGAGAGGGCCTCGCGCATGCCGGCAAAACACGTGTATTTCTTCGCAGAAAAACCCTCCAAAAATCCCCGCTTTGGCAGAGCGTATGAGAAATTATTTTTTTTTACCAACCCAAAATACTTGGTGAAGTCACGCCGCATACACCGAAAGAACAATTCCCGAGACAAACATCGGCAGGGGGCTTCGGGGGGAGCGCGAGCTAATTTTGATGCGGCAACAAGTAGCGACGTCATCACCGCCTCCCGAAATACGCTGCCGCTTCTGAAAGGACGGGAATAGTTAGAACTATTTATCTCGGGCTCTGTTGTGTAACAACAAACTAGATGCCAATTGAGATGGTTTAGTTATGAGGCGACACCGCCAAAAGAGCGCTCAAGCGCCAGAAGAAAGACTTTTGGCGAGCGCAACACCAGCGCCGCGAAGCAACCTTGCCCGGGCAGCTCTCGCCGGGCAGAACGACATTCCTCAACGAACGACGGACACTCTGCGCGCTCTGTTATTTCTCTCGTCCTCGTATCGCGGCTAAGCCTAAACGCCACGCGCGTTATTGTTATGTTTTTAATAAATAGTTCATAAAAAGCAATTAGCCTTAGCTTCATTTATCAAGTAGATGGTGTAACACTAAAATCTTATAAGCAGTAATCCAGAGCACCATCTCAGTGGTGACCAAGACGTTCAGTGGTGATACGGACGTTCCAGGACTTTGGATTTTTCTTCTTCTAATGGAGTCAAGCAACGACATGCCATGTTCTAAGTAAGTGCGTGATTTTTTTTTCGTCTCGTTTGGTCAGCCCTCTTTCTTTTCCCTACTTATTTTGTTGTAATTTATCTGAATTAAAACTAAATATGGGTAATACTGATAAGCTTACGCTAGAAATAGCCACGCTAAAGGGGGAAACAGCTGCACTAATACAGCAGATAGCCGAAATGGGCAGGGATAGACGTAATTCTAGCTCAAGGTACTTGCACTCTCCCCATAGTAGACGGCATAGGTCCCCGGTGCACACAAACGGCGAGCTATGTTTTTACCATGACCGTTTCGGGGACGAGGCCCGTAAATGTAAACCTGGCTGCCCCCGGTTCGTAACAATCCAGGAAAACTAAATTCGGCTGTCGGGGTAAACATATCGGCAGCAAATCTGCCGACAGCCGCTAAATCTAGCCGCCTGCATGTTTACGATAGAAAAACCCATTTTAAATTCCTAATTGACTCTGGCTCCGACGTTTCGTGTATTCCGGTCCCTAAAAACAGCAAATCCTTAAAACCTGATTCTTTAGAGCTATATGCAGCAAATAACTCAAAAATTTTCACCTACGGTACCAAATTACTCAGCTTAGATTTAGGTTTCAGGAGAAATTTTGAATTCAAATTTTTAATTGCCTCCGTACCAACCCCTATTATTGGTGCAGATTTTCTTCAGCATTTTGGCTTACTCATAGACTTAAAAAATAAACGTATAATCGATAGCACCACAAAATTCAAACGACAGGGGATAATAGCATCAGTAGATAACTTTTCGGTCAAGGTAATCTCTGGAGATTCCCCGTTCCATAAAATGCTCGGAGAATTTCCAGATTTGTTGAAAGTTAACCCTAATGTAACAAACATAAAGCACAACACGGTGCATTATATTGAAACGTCCGGACCCCCAGTCTATAGCAAACCCAGACGACTAAATCCTAAATTGCACAACGAAGTAAAAAACGAATTCCAACACATGATGCAGCAAGGGATATGTCGACCCTCTAAATCTCCTTGGTCGTCCCCTCTCCATGTTGTCACTAAAAGTTCAGGTAGCATTAGGCCGGTAGGAGATTACCGAAAATTAAACTCCTCTACCATTCCGGACCGCTATCCCATTCCTCACATACAGGATTTCTCCAATGCTCTCTTTGGCAAAAGCATCTTCTCAAAAATCGATATCGTCCGCGCATATTTTCACATCCCTGTACACCCAGACCACGTACAAAAAACAGCCGTGTGTACACCATTCGGACTTTTCGAATTTCCTTTTCTAAATTTTGGCCTTTGTGGAGCTGCTCAAACTTTCCAAAGGTTCATGAACGAGGTACTTGGAGAATTCTCTTTTTGTTACGTCTACTTAGACGACATTTTGATTTTTAGTGATAACGAGACGGAGCACGAGAATCATGTGCGCAGTGTTTTGAAAAAATTAAACGAATACGGACTCACTATAAACGCTTCGAAATGCGTGTTTAATGTCAAAGAAATCTCATTTTTAGGACACCTAATTTCTAAAGACGGTACAAAACCCTTACCGGAAAAAGTGCAACCTATACTAGATTTCCCCCGACCTACCACCATTAAGGAACTACGACGGTTTCTGGGATTTATTAATTTTTTTCGGAGGTTTTTGCCAAAAATTGCTAGCAATCAAACCACATTAAATGGGTACCTCAAGGGTGTTAGGCAAAATAAAAATACTAAAATCGACTGGACCGAACAGGCAGAAAAAGAATTCCAAATTTGTAAAGAGCTCCTTTGTAATTCTACACTATTATCCCACCCTAAACCGGATGCAAAATTAGTGCTGCAAGTAGACGCCTCTGATTTGGCTATAGGAGGTGCCTTGTTCCAATCAATTGATATCGAGTTGCAACCTCTCTCGTTTTTCTCTAGAAAGTTATCAGAAACTGAGCAGAAATATAGCGCGTACGATAGAGAACTGCTGGCCGCGTACGCAGCAATCAAACATTTCCGACATATGCTCGAGGGCAGAAATTTCACCCTAGTCACGGACCACAAACCCCTTACTTACGCTTTTCGACAAAAAGCGGATAAAGGATCGCCGCGTCAGAGTAGGCAACTTGACTTCATTTCCCAATTCACAACAGATATACAGCATATCAAAGGAGCCGAAAACATAACTGCTGACACATTGTCCAGGATAGCCACGATAACCATACCAAGCGCGATCGACTTTAATGAAATTGCACAGGCTCAGCTGAGGGATACAGAGCTAGGGGAGCTACTAAAAAATCCCCGGGGTTTTCAGTTAAAAACAGTTACCCTCCCAGAATCCCAAACCCCAGTTTACTGCGATATCTCAACGGGAGCAGCCAGACCATTCATTCCCGAACAATTTCGCAAACAGGTTTTCTTAAACTTGCATAACTTGTCCCACCCCGGCACTAGAGCCTCAACTAAACTGGTCAAATCTAGATTCGTTTGGCCCTCAATTAATAAGGATTGCACCACTTGGGCGAGGGAATGTTTAGCATGCCAAAAATGTAAAGTGTATAGACACACTAAGACCCCCCTCGGTTCCTTTCCTGACCAAACGAGGCGATTTGACCACGTACACATAGACTTGGTTGGACCCCTGCCGCCATCCAGAGGATATAGCTACGTCCTCACCATGATCGACCGCTTTACCCGATGGCCGGAAGCCGTGCCTATCCAGGATATCACTGCCGAGACAGTGGCACAAGCGTTCTACACCACCTGGGTGTCAAGATTCGGCGTTCCAGCGTACCTGACGACGGACCAGGGCAGGCAGTTCGAAAGCCAGCTGTTCCGATCCCTCTGCAGTCTTCTGGGCGTCAAGAGGATCCGTTCCTCTCCTTACCATCCGCAAGCCAATGGACTCGTGGAGCAGTTCCACCGTCCCTTCAAGGCGGCATTGAAGGCCCACAGCACGGAGCAGTGGACCTCTGCCCTCCCGACCATCCTGTTGGGCTTCCGTTCCGTCTTCCGGGAAGACCTACAAGCGACCACCGCAGACCTCGTGTATGGGCAGAGCTTGCGTCTACCAGGCGAGTTCTTTTGCCCGTCAACTGACGAGACCACGTCGTCACCCAAGCAGTTCCTGGAGGACCTGAGGAGCTCCTTCGCCGACGTCCGCCCAACCCCCACTTCCAGCCACGGCCAACGCAGTGTTTTCGTGCACCCACACTTGGAAAAGTGCACACATGTCCTGCTACGACATGACGGTGTACGCACACCGTTACAACCGCCTTACGACGGCCCGTTCGAGGTAGTTTCTCGCCGAGAGAAAAACTTCGACATCGTTGTGAACGGACGCCGAACAACGGTGTCCCTCGACCGTCTTAAACCAGTGTTCCGAACTGTAGACAAGGACTATTTGGTTACTCAGCGCGTATCTACGCCACCTCCAAGCAAGTGTGATAGTGACAATTCAAAGACTGTACAAGATACGTCGCCGACTGAGCGACCGGTGACAACACGCTCGGGTCGAAACAGGCACGGATTATGGGGGGGGGGCGAAGGGGGCGATCGCCCCCCCCTTAGTATGACATGATTTTTTTTTATGGTTACGAAAATCAGAGCATGAAGAAAGTCCCCTTTAACAAGCAATGAAACTATAAAAATAAGTTAAAAACCTGTTATTTTAGGGTCAAATTTTCAAAAATTTTATGGGGGAGGACCCCCAGACCCCCTACGGTACTTGTAACTATTATTTACAATAATATTTTTTATGAAGTTCGACGAAATGCAAAAATTCTACCATAAAATGCATATCCGAAATTCGGATGAGGTGTACCAAAACGAGTTGAAGAACTGGGTTTTTTCCCTTACATTTTTTAATAATAAGTTTGTCAAAATGTAAAAATCCTTCCAAAAATAAGTTAAATTCTTGATGATTTAACAGGGCCTTCCTATCCAAGGGGGATTATGGGGGTTCAAACCCTCCCCCCGAAATTTCGACGTCAATTTTTTACTAACTATTTTTCCTTAAAAATTCGTCTTAAAATGCATAAAACCCCTACTTTTAAGGTTCAAAATTTTTCTTGGGGAGAACCCCCAACACTCCTTGAAATTTTGAAATATATTACAGTATTACAGTTATTCCTTGAAAATTTTGGGACTTACAAGGAGTGGCCCTCTTCGGGTTGCTTTAACAGCCCCCCCCAATAGGAATAATCACTAACAGTGAGAAAGAGGGGAAGTGGGAACTCGGGGTGGAAAATAAGGGAAAAGCGACTCCGAAACGAGTTAAAATCCTGTTTTTAGGGTCAAATTTCCGGAAATTTTTTGGGGGATGACCCCCCGACTCGCCTTTGGAACTCTATTATTCACAATTTTTTTGTAAAACGTTCGTCAAAATGCAAAAATCCAATTAAAATGGAAATTGAATTCTTGAAAATGTATGTCCGAAATCAAGATTAGGTGTACCAAAACGAGTTGAAAATCGGCTTTTTAGACCTAAAAATCCAAAAATTTTATGGGGGTGGACCCCCAGACCCCCCTTTAGGATATTAGAAGACGATTTTGATACTGAAAATTCTTAACCCCCCCAAAACCAAACCCTGGATCTGCAGCCGTCTACTTACCTTCGTCACCAACAAAATCCTACTTAAGTTTCAAGAAAA
This sequence comes from Tetragnatha versicolor, assembly GCA_024610705.1. Taxonomy (NCBI): domain Eukaryota; kingdom Metazoa; phylum Arthropoda; class Arachnida; order Araneae; family Tetragnathidae; genus Tetragnatha; species Tetragnatha versicolor. The sequence goes on along the minus strand of JANDEH010000025.1, from coordinate 2,115,142 downwards.
TTTTTGGGGCCAAACCCCTCCCCAAAAAAGTCTATTTACGGCCCCGTGAAATAAGTCCGAAATTCGGATTAGGTGTACCAAAATGGATTTAAAACATGCTTTATAGACTTAAATTTCCTGGGGAGGACCCTCAGACCCCCCTTTTAGTACTTCGAGTATGAAGATTCACAACCTGTTATATATTAAGACCCCCAAAAAAACAAATTCTGGATCCGCCTCTGACAATTTAAAAAGGGGACTAGGAAGTGGGGGTTAATTATATTTGATATCAAATCTACGAAATTTTGGGGAACCTAGACCGCCCCCCCCCCCTTAAAAATTGCTATAATCCGTGCCTGGGTCGAAAGATTACCCTTCCCAGAAGATATGTCACATTCCGTTGACACTGGGGAGGGAGTGTGAGGCGACACCGCCAAAAGAGCGCTCAAGCGCCAGAAGAAAGACTTTTGGCGAGCGCAACACCAGCGCCGCGAAGCAACCTTGCCCGGGCAGCTCTCGCCGGGCAGAACGACATTCCTCAACGAACGACGGACACTGCGCGCTCTGTTATTTCTCTCGTCCTCGTATCGCGGCTAAGCCTAAACGCCACGCGCGTTATTGTTATGTTTTTAATAAATAGTTCATAAAAAGCAATTAGCCTTAGCTTCATTTATCAAGTAGATGGTGTAACACTAAAATCTTATAAGCAGTAATCCAGAGCACCATCTCAGTTAGAAAGAAAGGGGCGTAAGTGGAAAAATTTTGAAATTGAGTTAAGGGGCCATTCATTAATTACGTAAGGATGATTTTTGAAATTTTTGACCCCCCCCACCCCCATGTAAGGGTACGTAAGATTTTTCAAACCCCTCCTCCCTACGTAAGATTCCATTTTGTTTAATTAGTTTAAACTCCAATAAAAAAGATACATCTGATATACCTACATTTTTTTTTTAAATTAAAGCTTCGATAATATACCGAGATCATCGGCATTTTTAAGTTTTTCCGGGGTTATTCAATAATTATTTGATTGGAATTTGTTTACTTTAACTTGGAAAATCTTACGTAAGAATTGGTTTGATCCCCCCATCCCCCAAGTAAGGGTATGTAGAGATTTTTCCAACCCCCCTCCCCCTCGGGACCCTTACGTAATTAATGAATGGCCCCTAAGTAGTTGTGTCGGAGGCAGATCCAGCAGGACACGGCTCCGCTCCAGGGTCGGACTGGCTATTTTCTGACCCCCTTTTTTCTGAACATTCCTTCTTAAATACTTATCTTAAATTTTTAGGTACAACTTGCCTTTTTTTGATGCATTTAATATGGAGCAAATTGTGAATGACAGAGTTGCAAGTAAAAATTGGGGATGTGGAAGTCCTTCCCCCAGAAAAATTTCTCAAATTTCACCCAAAAAACAGGGATTTCACTTTGATACATCTAGAATTTTAAATTTGTATCATATTTTGGGATAACGCCCCCTAACAAGGAGAAATATAACTGTGTATTACCAATTAACCCTTTAAGACCTGAAACTTTTTTGATAACAATCAAAAGCTTTGTTTTCACCTGCACAATCGTGTAGGTTGGGCCTTAAAGGGTTAAAGAAAAGACACAGAATTTTTTAAAAAATAAAACTAAGATAGAAGTCTACAAGTCTAGCAGTGGCGGATTTCCAAATGCGCCGCCTATAGGCTGAACCTACACAGCCGCCTACACAGAGCCATGACGTGGTAAAACGGCGCCCGGGGCGAAGATGGCTCATTGGCACCCCCTTTATTTTTTAAACCACCCCTTTTATGTTGGGAAATTTTAGGGCTATAACCAGACTTTTGTTTCGGGGGGGGCGGGGATTGACTCAACGTTTTTAACGTTAATGTACCCCTAACGAGTACCATTATTTATGCGTTAAACTTTTAATCACATGAAAGAAGCTCTTGAATGTGTTGCACAAATCGTCGAAATTTTTTAATGTGAGCTTAAGTAAATCTGGGGGTCTCCCTCAGAAAAATTTTGAAAAATGTCTCGGAAAAAAATGTTTTAGTTCATTTTGAGACCTTAAAAATCACCGAATTTTAAAGGAAAATAATCATAAATAGACGTAAATTTTGGATGGGAACTAGAAGTTTTCTTTATTTCGACACACTTTGGGGAAACACCTAAAGAAGACGTCTTCATTTAGGCATCAGAATTTTTAATGAGAAAAACACTACCTAAAACCAAGGCTAAATTTTGGGGGTTCTCTACCAGAATTTTTTTTTCCTTTTTTTAAAATTTGATCCTCGAAATTAGTGTTTTAACTCAAGAAAACAATTGAAATTATAAAACAGTATGTAAAATTGCATAAAATATAATTAAAAATCTGCAATAGTTTCTAAGAAATAAACAAATATTTTCCTTTATCTATTTTCTAGTAAATGTTTTATAAATTATCACTCGTATCAACTATTAAATCAAATTATTTTTTGTGAAAATGAAATTATTTTTGTGAAAATTGGTTTTTTTTTGTGAAAAATATATTTTTCCGTAATTCATTGCAGAGATTGATCCGTAATTCGTTGCCGGATTGAAAACGCAAACTGCTGTTTTCGTCGATCTATGGATTGTATGGTTCTTTCTCAACCGAAGGATCGCGTTCGTTTCGGAGAATATTTGAAGGGGCTTCGTTTGAAATTTGAAAGTGGCAATTTTTTGTCACTAGAAATTTTGTGAAAGGGCCGATTTTACGAAGTTTATTTTTGTGAAGGGGCCATTCTTCCGAAGTTTATTTTTGTGAAGGGGCCGTTTTATCGAAGATAATTTTTGTGAAGGGGCCGCAAAAGGGCCCTAATTTTCGCCTGGATCGACCCCTGAAGACTCAGGAGACTTGCGAGCGAATCCAAGACTTACAAAAAAGTCTAAAATTAATTTTATAAAAAGACCAAAATTGTGAAAATCAAATGAACAGGGATTAGCAGAGGAATCTGATTTTGAAGTGAAAATAAACCCAATAACCGCAGAAATTTTCGATCCATCAGTAAGACCGTAAACTAAACGAAAATCCTAACATTTTACGGACAAACCTTAAAAGTTGTCAGGAACTTACCAGAAAACGATGTTCTAATTTGTATTTTTGAACTTACATTACACAAATTTAGAAGGTCTCTCTCTGTTCAGGGCTACTGCCAATATAGAAGCAAAACAGAGCTTATATGGAAGCGGTCTCGTGAACACATTCAATGAAAGGGGATGAAAACCAACCCCCGAATACACAGGATTGGGTTTTTGTAAAATGAACCAATAGCTGATGAAGAGCTCAAGAAGCGTTGGAAATTCTTTATCATCGATCTATTTATGACCCCTTTGAGCAGGTGGCAATGCAACTAATTGAACGTTCTTTCCATCCCTGAGCACTCAAGATTTTCCTGGAATTCTTTGGTCAAGAAACCTGAAATGTTTGTTATCACAACAGCACCCCCTTTGAAATAAGCCCCAGGCAGAACAAAACCTTCCTGGTCCGTCTGATCCATAAATCTTTCACACGTCCTACCCCATTCTCTGTCAATTGTCACTCACCCCTACTGTGTCTTAAAACAACATTGCAACCGAAGACTGGACATCTGGTTTACCAAACAAAAAGCGTGCCGCGCTTCTTTCTCATCGCAACTGGAGACGCAAACAGGCGACCCCCATGGCGTCTCTCCCAAAAGGCGTGTGAGTGTCCCTGTTATACAAAAAAAACATAGTTCTCACACATGAATTTGGCGCCCGGGGCGGCCGCCCCCTTTGCACGGCTCTGCACCTACGTGCTATAACTATACTTACAAAGCTAAACAGGGGCGTCATTTCAGTTTTGGTTTGGGGGAGGCAGTGGGGAATCCAGGATTTTTGTCTGGGGGGGGGCTGAGTTTCACAAATAACTTAATTGCTACAGTAACGGACCCTTTATCCGGCAAGCTCGGGGCCGACATCATCCCGGACTTCGGAATTTTCCGGATTTCGGGTCCGTTCCGGAAAAAATGCCGTTAAAGACGCAGCTGCTTAGTGAAACGAAAATACCCGCTGAAACGACATAGTCCGTTCCAATCGTAACGGATCCAGCAAAAAAAACTTCCGGCAAAGCACGTGGGCAAGAACCGATAGCGAGGCAGCAGCCGATTTTGGAACAGTCGTTTAAGCGCGGGGACGATACGATTCGGCCCGCGCCGAATCGTCCCATTCCGCACAGAGACGATGTCACAAAAGTGCGGCGCATCCAATCGTAACGGATCCAGCAAAAATACTTCCGGCAAAGCACGTGGGTCGTCGCGGCAAGAACCGATTGCGAGGCAGCAGCCGATTTTGGAACGGCCGTTTAAGCGCTGGGACGATACGATTCGGCCGCGTCTGCCCGCGCCGAATCGTCCGTTTCCGCACCGAGACGATGTCGCAAAAGGCGCGCGCAACCATTGCACGTGGTAAAAGCATTTACTCACTAAAAATTCCTCAAAATATAAAATAAAACAAATTCTAAACGCGAGCCGGATTTCGGGTCCGTCCGGATTTTGGGTTCCCGGATAAAGGGTCCGATACTGTATTATGATTATGGGCTGTTCAAATATTAATGTTAGCAACTGAAAGGGAAGGGGGTTGCCAGTGCCGTAGCTAGACTTTTGTTTATGGGGGTTACTCAACATCTTTTCTGAGGTCTAATCTTAGGAATACAGTAACGTACCCTTTATCCGGGAACCCAAAATCCGGAAGGACCCGAAATCCGGCTCGCGTTTAGAATTTGTTTTTTTTTATATTTTGAAGAATTTTTAGTGAGTAAATGCTGTAACTGTTTGTGACATCGTCTCGGTGCGGAATGTGACGATTCGGCACGGACCGACGCAGCCGAATCGTATCGTCCCCGCGCTTAAACGGCCGTTCCAAAATCGGCTGCTGCCTCGCTATCGGTTCTTGCCGCGACGACCCACGTGCTTTGCCGGAAGTTTTTTTGCTGGATCCGTTACGATTGGATTCACCGCACCTTTTGTGACATCGTCTCGGTGCGGAATGGGCCGATTCGGCGCGGACCGACGCAGCCGAATCGTATCGTCCCCGCGCTTAAACGACTGTTCCAAAATTGGCTGCTGCCTCGCTATCGGTTCTTGCCCATGTGCTTTGACGGAAGTTTTTTTTTGCTGGATCCGTTACGATTGGAACGGACTATGTCGTTTCAGCGGGTATTTTCGTTTCACTAAAGCAGCTGCGTCTTTAACGGCGTTTTTTCCGGAACGGACCCGAAATCCGGAAAATTCCGAAGTCCGGGATGAGGTCGGCCCCGAGCTTGCCGGATAAAGGGTCCGGTACTGTACTAAGTTTTAGGAGAGTTGACTTCGTAAGGTTTTAATTTTGGTGCACTAAATTTCAAAATTTTGTAAATATGTCAACTCGAAGTAAAAGGGGGTCTGGGGGTTCTCCTCCGGAAAAATTTTGAAAATTTGCCCCTCAAAATAGTGTTTTAGCTTATTTTGAAACCTTTTAGATTCCACCCAAAGAGCACCACTCATTGTAAGCGGCAGAATTTTCAAGGAAAAAAGTATATAGGGTAGGTGGGGGTAAAAACCCGCACGAGGCAAAACCACGCACCGCGATTTTTAACTGTTAATGATCGATTCAAAAGTTGAAAACCAGGTGGTTGGTTTGTCTTATTGTGACCTATTGTTCTGCGAAAGTTCGTACCCCTAAGTCACTCATGAGTTTAAAAAATGCTGTAAGTATGTTTTTCATCATTTTGATGTAATTTTTCTGATCTTTTACTTAAAAATTACATAAAATAGGGCTTGAGGAGAAATACAAACAAGTAGCCCAATGATAAGATAGCAATTCAACTTCAGTTTCGTTTTGAAAGAATTTCCTCAACATGTCTCTAAAAATAATAAGGCTTGTTTTAAATAAAGTAAACTGGGGCAAATCCACGCAGGTGTTTTGGGGCAAATCTACGCAGCTTTTAGCAGGGTTGCTGGATTTAAATCAACTTGATTTAAATCATGATTTAAATCACTTGATTTTTTTAAAAAAATCATTGATTTAAATCAAAAATGTCAAACTGCCCCAATTTAAATAAAAAATTTATCTGCTAGATATGTAACTGGGAATAATAGGTTAAAGTTATTCTACATAAAATTGCCTGCAATTTCAAGATCAAATTTTTACCACCAATAACAAAAATAATTATGACAAAAAGGGGTAAATACAGCAGGGTTTGGAATCAATAATTGTGATAAACTAAACAAGAATTAAAATCTTATTTTTTACCTGGTATCAAATCTTAAAATACAAGTATGTGGATCATTTTTATTGAAAGCTCTTTTTTTTTAAATTTTAGTCATGTTTTCCCAACTAATTTTTTCCAACTACAGATAATAGGGCTCTATTATCTGTGTGCATGACTACTATCAATTATTAATTACTGAATTTTCATTTTTATCACTAATTAATTATTATTTTAAAGAAATAAACACATAATTCTTTGAGTTTAATTAATTTAACTGAATCAATATAATTTAAAGATTGATTTCAATTTTTGAACAAGAGATTGATTTCAATTTTTACACAAAAATGAGGCATGATGTTTTTAGTAATCATTGTCACAATTTATTATCAAACCTAATATTAATATCAAAATTTGGCAAAAATAGTTATAGAAAGAAGGATAAAAATTTTAGTTACTGAGTACAATTCACCCTTTTCGAATGGGCTTCTCATTGGTGAGATACCAGTGAACTGCTTCTCTTAATTAATTCAATTACTTAATTAATGTATAAAATAGACTAAAATTAGGTAATTAAGTAATGCTAAAGTATTATATCACATTGAAATTTCAATATCAGAATATTATTAACCAGTTTCATGGAGTTAAGAACTAGTAATTCATTTAAATCAAAAAAGTCCGATTTAAATCAAATAAATCCGATTTTTTTGATTTTTTTAAAAAAATCAAAAAAATCAGCAACCCTGCTTTTAAGCTCAGGAATTCGTTCCAAAAGGAAAATGGGACTACTTGATCTCTAAAGAGGTAAATAAAGGTGTCCGAGATGCCAACCCTCTACCTGAAACCATCCTTTCTCCCTTTTGAAAGATATCTGGTCAATCTGAAATGAATTGCTACAACAGATTGACAATTTTCATTAAAACTGACCATATTTATATTTAATGTTGTTGGTTGGCTTAGAAATATTAAAAAAACATTAAGAGCATTATTTTTTTGTGTTTTTATAATGAAAAATTTTGTTTATCCATGTTTATTTCACTTGGGCACCAAGATTTGCAAGTGCGGGTCTTTGCCCCATTTTGCGAGGCAAAATCCCGCGAATTTTTTTTCTACTAAATTGTAAATTTCTCCTAAAATACCATCGATAAGAGTTTAAACTTTGATTGGTTTTGTAGGTAGGATCCCAATCTAACATCTCCAATTGAAATTTCGGGATTATCTACCCCCTTTCGACAACAATGTTAAAAATACTGAAAATTGCGTGGCTTTGCTCCCACCTACCCTATAGTATTATGAAATGGAAAATTTCTAAGGGGTTTAGAGGTTCCTATTCCAGAAATTTTTTTAAATTTTGCCCCTGAAAGTGGCATTTTAACTCATGTTGAGACACTTTAGGTTACATCAAAAAGGATCACTCCTTGTAAAACCCTTAAGTTTCAAGGGAAATTCCAGAAAATATTTTTGGAAATTCCCCCGAACTTGTGTTTATCTACTTTTCAAACTTTATGGACAGAGCACCAAAAGGGAAAAGTTTCCTGTAGGCGGCGTACTTTTCAAGGGAAAACACTGTAACAGATAAAAATTTGAGTTTGATGGAGGTTCGCCCCTGACATTTTTTTGGAAATTGCCCATTAAAGTAGTTTTGGCTCATTTTGAGACCCTTTGGCCCTTTGGGTAACAAAGAGAACAGTTTCTTGTAAACCACATAATTGATTTTCTGAAAGGACGTTCTCCATCTTTCCAGAGCTTATGTTTAGTGTTTCCTTTCTCTTCTCTTTTTTTTTAAGAAAAAAATTCTGCTGTCGAAAATTTGCCGCCGTAGGCTATAGCCTAGCTTGCCTATTTAGAAATCCGCTACTGCGTAATATATTAATGTCTGAGGACTTATTTTGGTAATAAATAACTGTTTTAGATTTTTTGAAACTATTAAAACGGGCCACAAAAAGTGTAAAAGCAATCAGAATGCGCTTTGGAATCTCAAAACAATATGGCGGACGATATGTTTTTGAGGAGACGGGAGCTCCGGGACGAACGTTTCCAAAATAATCGTTTCGAGTACGAAACGTGAAATTTTTCATCGTTTGCGTTTCGTTTCGCTCTCGACTTATAGTTCGTGAATGAGTCAAAATGATGAGTCAAAAGGCTTTTAAATTTTTTTCAAAACAAATTTTTGTATGAATTTTTGTTTCACTTTTTTTAAATTTTGAAAAATTGTTTTGAAAATGATGGTCATGATGCATATCAAATCATAGACAAAAAATTTACGAACTGAATGGGACTAATTTCAGGCTTTTAAGTTGTATAGTTTTAGAGTTATTAGCTTTTTAAAAATGCAGGAAAAACAACTTTACAAGATTTACATTAAAAAATTATATCTAACGAAACAAGAGTGATAAAAGAATGGAACCTGGAACATTATGTCTATAACTATATTAGTTCTTCATAAAAAAATCATGAACAATATTTGAGAGTTTAATCTTTGGGTTTTTAGTTGTTTTGTAAAAAAGTCATCAATTTTTTCAAACTTTAACTGCAATGCGCGATCGGAAGATATTATCCAATCGAAAAACTTTTTTACACCGTCCTTATTGGACCCAAGTGGCACCTTTACCGCGCTATTACAAAAGAAATAAAAAATTAAGTGTGTTTTCGGCCCACCCTACTATTTATTTATACATGAGTTTAACGAAATAATCATATTTTAAAATTGACGTTCTTTGTTTCAATCGAAATTCAGACACCGCGATGGGAACTACTTTGTTTATTAGTTGCTGTCTAGTATAGTGGCTGAGTGAAAATTCAAGGAGCTAATTCATTTTTCCTGAACCGAGAACGTTTTTCAAGGATTTTCAAGTACCTTAATTTAGCCTTAAAAATTCAAGGACTTTCAAGGACCGTAGGAACCCTGTTGAATGATTAACAAAAAATTAATTTTACATTGTAATTTATTTATAAAACAATTTTTGAACAAATGAAAAGTGATGATAACTACCGCAGATGGAATTGAACTTATATGTATAATAGTTGGTGAGCAAGTATGCTATTGACTAAGCTACTCCGGTACCATAGGACAAAATGAGTTGGTTAATACTAAATAAATGAAACTTAAAGGGGGTTTTCCCACAGGCTGGAGGTCATGCTGTCCCTTTATAAGACCATAATTCATAAGGGTCATTAATTCATTAGGATTTATTACTAATAGAACCAAAATAACCTTTTGCAGCCATATCAGTGACCATTTTGAGAAGTAGTATAGGATTGGTGTTCATGTAATTCTGCCATTCTTTGGACACTGAAACTTCCTGGAAGTTTTTCAAAATGAACCTACGGGCCACCGAGGTCAATTGGTCATCCGAGTGTCTATCTCCGAGACACAGAATGTCGCAGACGTTCGAAATGGCAACGCTGACACACAAGAAGTCAGCACACTCCTTCTTGAGGGCAGGGACTTGATACTTGTCGGCCGCGTAATACAGCTTCAGAGCACTGTCACGATGCACGTCTTTGAAACTTCCACTGTAGAGGAAGGCGAGGAAGAGTTCCAGTGACTTGCCGTCCATGTCCTCTATGTCCACTGAGCCGGACTCTGCCTCCTTCATGTTGCTGGTCAGCATGGCCTTGAAGACAGGGGACCGAGCACAAAGAATGCTTTGGTGACAAGGAAATGACTCCGTACCACACTTCAGCTTGAAGTCTGATAGGTGTCTGTCCTGGTAGAGGCATCTCAGATCTTCAATCACGGACAAAGAATTGCGCTTTGATGTGTTTTCAAGTGGGGAGATGTGTGCGAGGAAAACATTGAAGTGACTTTCGACACCGCCGTTTATAATCTTCATACGCAAGATGCAGTGACCGCCGCTTTCAAATGCTGGCATTGGATCCGAAACTACTAGGTCAAATGCAGTGGTCAAAGTGTGCACTGTTTTCTTGTGCGTTACAAGAGTGTTGCTTCTGTCAAAAACACTCACACAGCATTGAACTGAACCTCCTGAGAGGCAGCGGTGGTGGAAAGAATCGATTTGTCTCACAATTAATATTTTATCATCAGCACTGTAACAGACTTTTATTTGTTTGCAGTAGGGGTCATAGTATGAGACCATAGCTAGGTTTACGATATCATCTCCATTCAATGGATTCGGCTGGGTGATTCTCATGGAGGTGTCCAGAACTTTTAAAGTCGTTCTCAGGTGAATTAAGTGCTCCTTGGGTTCTTTACACCGGAACTTAAGAATGAGGTGATCACCATGGAGATCTTCATTCTGCTCGATCCGAGAGAAGACTTCTTGGAATTTCATTCCCAGGACTCCATGGCATGAAAATTCCTTTGTGCATAAGAGGGATCCGTCGGGACCTACGACAGACACATCCCCTTCTTCGGGAAAGAGTGTTTCATCATAAAAAGACACATCCCCTTCTTCGAGAAAAAGTGTTCCATCATAATCAATCTCCATCACTTCACCATCACCATTCTGGCCTCTGGGACATAGCGAGAGTTCGAGGTCTCCAACTATTTCACCGTAAGCAGTGAATGATTTACGACACGTGATTGTAGGTCCGTGCGCCGCTAGCGTCCAACAGCTGAAATTTTCAATTCGCCACTCCATGAAGGGGGAACGAAGCGTTTTTTCCATTTCGAACGGACAGTTATTTGGCTAGAGTCGAAAAAAATGTAATGTAGCGTCTAAAAACAGGTGGTTAGGTGTGAGCGGAGCGTACCACATTGAGAAATGTTGACGAATGAATGATGAAATTTTTGTAAACAAAATAAACCAAGGTTGCCAGATGAATAGAAACTAATGTTAATGTTGGTAGAGACACAGAATATCCATGAGTAGGCTAGTATCCCATTTTCTGTTTTATTTTTTTCCTGGTAAAACATAGTGAATAAAGTTGTTGATAAAAAATCCCGAGTTGTATTTTACTTTTCTTTAACAAACTCCTGGATGGAACTAGACGGCGTATACTAGGCTATAATTCATGGATATTCTGTGTCTGTTCCAACATTAACATTAGTTTCTTTTCATCTGGCAACCTTGGTTTGTTTTGTTTATGTTTATAAGAATTTCATCATTCGTCAACATTTCTCCATGTGCTCCGCTCTCACCTGACCATATATACGCTACATTACATTTTGTTCGACTCTAGCCAAATAACTGTCCGTTCGAAATGGAAAAAACGCTTCGTTCCCCCTTCTTGGAGTGGCGAATTGAAAATTTCAGCTGTTGGACGCTAGCGGTGCACGGACCTAGAATCACGTGTCGTAAATCATTCACTGCTTACGGTGAAATAGTTGGAGACCTCAAACTCTCGCTATATCCCAGAGGCCAGAATGGTGATGGTGAAGTGATGGATATTACTTATGATGGAACACTCTTTCTCGAAGAAGGGGACGTGTCTGTCGTAGGTCCCGACGGATCCCTCTTATGCACAAAGGAATTTTCATGCCTTGGAGTCCTGGGGCTGAAATTCCAAGAAGTCTTCTCTCGGATCGAGCAGAATGAAGATCTCCATGGTGATCACCTCATTCTTAAGTTCCGGTGTAAAGAACTCAAGGAGCACTTAATTCACATGAGAACGACTTTGAAAGTTCTGGACACCTCCATGAGAATCACCCAGCCGAATCCATTGAATGGAGATGATATCGTAGACCTAGCTATGGTCTCATACCATCACGTTCACGACGAACAAATAAAAGTCCGTTACAGAGCTGATGATAAAATATTAATTGTTAGACAAATCGATTTTTCCCACCGCGGCTACCCTTTAAGAGGTTCAGTTCAATGCTGTGTGAGTGTTTTTGACAGAAGCAACACTCTTGTAGCGCACAAGAAAACAGAGCACACTTTAATCGATGCATTTGACCAAGTAGTTTCGGATCCAATGCCAGCATTTGAAAGCGGCGGTCACTGCATCTTGCGTATGAAGATTATAAACGGCGGTGTCGAAAGTCACTTCAATGATTTCCTCGCACACACCTCCTCACTTGAAAACACATCAAAACGCAATTCTTTGTCCGTGATGGAAGATCTAAGATGCCTCTACCAGGACAGAGAACTTTCAGACTTCAAGCTGAAGTGTGGTACGGAGTCATTTCCTTGTCACCGAAGCATTCTTTGTGCTCGCTCCCCTGTCTTCAAGGCCATGCTGACCAGCAACATGAAGGAGGCAGAGTCCGGCTCAGTGGACATAGAGGACATGGACGGCAAGTCTCTGGAACTCTTCCTCGCCTTCCTCTACAGTGGAAGTTTCAAAGACGTGCATCGTGACAGTGCTCTGAAGCTGTATTACGCGGCCGACAAGTATCAAGTCCCTGCTCTGAAGAAGGAGTGTGCGGACTTCTTGTGTGCCAGCGTTGCCATTTCGAACGTCTGCGACATTCTGTGTCTCGGAGATAGACACTCGGATGACCAATTGACCTCGGTGGCCCGTAGGTTCATTTTGAAAAACTTCCAGGAAGTTTCAGTGTCCAAAGAATGGCAGGATTACATGAACACCAATCCTATACTACTTCTCAAAATGATCACTGATATGGCTGCAAAAGGTTATTTTGGTTCTATTAGTAATAAATCCTAATGAATTAATGACCCTAATGAATTGTGGTCTTATAAAGGGACAGCATGACCTCCAGCCTGTGGGAAAACCCCCTTTAAGTTTCATTTATTTAGTATTAACCAACTCATTTTGTCCTATGGTACCGGAATAGCTTAGTCCAGGGGTTCTCAAACTTTTTAACATCGCGACCCACTTTTGAGAAACAAAATCTAACGCGACCCACCGACTTCAGTTAATTATAATTAATTGAATTGAGATAATTATCTCAGCCCCCCCCCACATAATTTTAACTTCTCTGATTGTGGGGTGTTCATCAACTACTACAGTAAAGCACCGTTTATACGTCTTTCAAGGGACCGACGTAAAACGACGTATAAATGGAAAAACGTATAAATGAAAATATCTTTAATTATTAGGTTTTTAACACTCTTAACGTATATTTACGTAATTACATTAAATTTAAGGTTTTTCTTAAGAAAAAATTACTTCAAAACAGTTTTTAAACTGAAAATAATAATTAAATTTTAAAATATTTAACATAAAAATGAAAGAAACACTATCTTTATAGTGCTAGGGTTTTTAGAACGGCAGTTTCATGGTTCCCCTTTCTTATGCGTGGGATCATTTAGCGATCAAAAGAATTCTCCTCTGCAGGGGGTGCTGGCGACCCCCTAACCAGAGATAAGGGCCATAAAACTGTAGTGTAGCACATCCCGTTATCAGTTCAACGAATTGCCCTTTTACTCAACCCCCCCACCATTGCCCATTGGTCATATTACAGCCAAGGAATGAAAGGAATGCAGTGTCCTTCAACCTTCCCTGGAGAAATTTTCCCACGTAAGCAACAACTGATACAGGATATTTTCGAATTTTAAAACAGCCGAAACGACGTATAACCGATATTGCGCGTCGTATAAACGAAGAATTTTTGCATTAAAATGAATAGGAATGAATTGGGACTTTATGAAAACGACGTATAAATGATAAAGTCGTATAAATGAGAAACGTATAAACGGTGCTTTACTGTATTACCACAATAAATTATCACATGCACGTATTAGAAGAAAAATTAACTTTTTAGAAAATTAAAAGAAAACATTTCAATTTGAGGGAATGAAATAGTTTAATTGTGGGCTAACAATGATCCCTACAGCAAAAAGGGGGATCTGGGGGTCCGAAAACTTTAAAATTTAACCGTTAAAAACAGGGTTTAACTTGTTTTTTTAGCAATATGAGATAAATTGCAGTTGCATCATTTCCTTAGAAAATTCTTTGAATATTCTTTTCAAATCTTATTTGAATAACCGGTTAGATTTGCATTATCGGCATATTAAAGTGACCCACATAGTACGTAATTACATTAATTGCCTTTTCCGTTCGACACCAAGTAGTTTTTCCTCAAATTTTTATTCTTTTTACTATAAGGTAATTTGATAAATTTCGAAAGTTCAAATAATAGTTTGATAATTCAAAGTCAATAACACGTTTGTACAAATTATAAAAAGATACTTTATATTCAGAAAAATTAAAAATCTTCTCGCGACCCACCAAAAACTGACTGGCGACCCACCAGTGGGTCGCGACCCACAGTTTGAGAAACTCTGGCTTAGTCTATAGCATACTTGCTTATTTACTATTATTGTTCGGATTCACCCAAGCCACATAAATTAGACGAGTAGATAATTACAAAGATTTAATATTACAGCCAAAACAGTTACATTATAATTTGGAGAAGAGAACAAGGAAGAAAAAATATAAAACACAAAATGCTATAACTTCAGGATTACTGCTCTAAACTCTGATGGCTTATATCGCACTTTTCCAATAATTATACATATAAGTTCAATTCCATCTGTTGTAGTCAGAGATATTTTTAATGCCTCTGAGAGCATATTTTACGCATTGACAAACGAAAATACGCTTTTAAAAACTAGCAAGGTGTATTTTCACACTTTGAATTTTTGGCAAAGGATTTCATTAAAGAAATGCATGGAGCCCCACTGAAATCCAATAATAATTTTTCTACTAAAAGTTGTTATACAGTCGAATCCGCTTAATGTGATCACGGTTAATGTTATCAATCGGATAATGTTATCGAAATCGACAGGTCCCGATCATTCCTATTTAATTTAATGTAAAATACATCGTTTAATGTGATCAAATATGAATCATCCCTCCGCTTAATATTATCAAAATTTGTGCATATCCCCTTTAAAACGACCGCTTTTGAGTGTTTTGAGTTCGAGTTTCATTTTGAAGGTCAATTTTTACAAGTAAACATCTGCCCCATGAGAGCATTTGGCCTTGGCGGTTCTTTTTTTCCGAAACTCAGAATGATTAAGAAAAAGAAAACATTCCGCATGTATTGAATGAAAATGGTAATAGGGGAATCCATGCTTGTGATTGGTTAAAGAAACCTCCAAGATCGACGCTTTGCAGATGTCTGATAGGAGATTTGAAAATTTTCCCTTGTTTACTAGAATTCAGATTCTGTAATCTGTTAAATAAAAGTGGTTTTGGAGTGGAAGGATATAATGGTGTGGAAATAAGAGACATTTCTATACAAATAAAAATACAAAGTAAGCGATTATTTTACTTTTATTAATTGAACTACTCTTATATTTTCCCCTTAAAATTTTACCTAGGTTGAAAACAGTGTTTTGAATACATTTCTTACGACTACATGATTTAGATTTTAAAGCAAACAATCTAGTTACACTGTTTGCTGCTTTTTATATGAGATCGCTTATTGTTATCGATCGGATAATGTTATCAGTTTATTCTCGGACAATTGCGATCACATTAAGCGGACTCGACTGTATTAAGTAAATATTTCATTTTGAATGTTTAATGAAAAATAAATTGTTTTATTTATAATGTTTAATATTTTCTACCAATTTTTAACAGATGCTATATTTTAAAAACCAAAATAGCATCCTAATTTTTCTATTTCATTTTGTCTATTAAAATTTGAAAAAAAGTTTCGTATTTCACTCCTCATAAATGAATTTCACGCCTCCTAAAAAAGTCAAGGAGTATTTTTACTCCACCTCTTAGACTCAAATAGTTTCTAAAAATGAGCTGAAACCCTACTACTTTTACGCGTCAAATTTCAATTTTTTTCTGGGAGAGGACCCCCAATGGTACGACAAGGGGATCTTGTCTGGAAAAGTGCCCCCCTTGGAGCCATGCTGGATCCGCGCCTGACTTGAAATGAGGAAAATGCAATCCTCAGCCAAAATTTACAGTTCAGAAGCCAACTTTTCAAAAAAAAAGTAAAAAGGTCTGAAATTTTTCTGAAAAAAAAGGGAAAACCCTCACAAATTATAATCAAGCTCATCCCAGGCTAGTAGATACTTTATGTTTTGAAATATCAGTCTACTCATGAAAGCTTCATTACTTGATGAAACTGTGATTAATTTTCACTAAAAGAACTTAAATAAGAACCAGAACTGTTGGAATTTTTAGCCGAAAACTTTTTATAAATGAAATTAATAAAATAAAGAAATCAAAAACATCCCAAATAGTAATGCTAGTATCTGAAAAAAATATGTCTGTTTATTTTCATAGAAAATAGTCATTTTCATAGAAAATACAACTCTAAATTTAACCTTCACAGGTATACAAAAAATAGAAAAATTACAAAAACAGATTTAAAGGGTTAAACTTGTGAGCCAGAGAAAACAAATAATTTCAAGATTCAGTTTTGAACTCAGTAAATAACAAATTGGATAGTAAAAAATAAACATTATTCCTGAAAATTATCACAGGTTCATTATTTATTTTAAGATGGTTATTATTGAATTATTGACCATTTATCTTAAGATAGATTTTGATGCATTAAATATGTAGTCATATTTACGAATCATATTTTCTTACTGCATTCTCAAACAAAAGATTTAAAGAGTTATACTTTTAAGTCAGAGTAGAAAATAAATCAGAATTTCAAGATTCAGTTTTGAAGACAGTAAATAACAAATTGGAGAGTAAAAAAATAAACATTATTCTTTAAAATTATCACAGGTTCATTATTATTTTAAGATGGTTATTATTGACCATTTATCTTAAGAAAGATTTTGACATTGATGTATTAAATATTTAGTCATATTTACCTATCATATTTTCTTACTCCATTCTCAAGACCGTGTAACTCAGTGTTTCCCAATCTTTTTCGGTCCATGCCCCACCAAAGCCTTTCTAAATTTTCCATGCCCCCAGTCTCAGTGACATATACAGGGTGATTCAGAAATAATCATCAATATTTTGGGGGGAGGTAGAGGGGCCCTAGACAAGCATATTTCGGATAGGAATAGTGGGGCGCAGCCTTACCGTTAAAGAGCTAGGACGTAATGTAGTGCGAGCGATTTTCAAAAGGCCGTTTTTAGAAGGCCCGTTTGACGAAACAAAACATAATAAAATGAAAAAATCTATTGCATGAGGTAAGGAAGTATCCCTATTACTTACACCATGAATTCGATAGAATTTGAACCACTTTCTAAACTGTAGAGTGAGTTTCAAAAGTGCAATATTAATCTTTTAGTCAAAGAATGGAGTTCCTTTAATGGTATTAAGAAAAATGATGATCGGGGAAGGAATTTTCAATGATCGTAACATTGATCATTGAAACTGTTTGATCATTGAAAATTTCTTCCCCGATTTTCATTTTTCTAAATACCATTAAAGGAACTCCATTGTTCGACTAAGAGATTAATATTACACGTTTTAAAACTCACTCCACGGTTTAGCAAGTGGTCCAATTTCTATCGAATTGAGGATTTAAATAGTAAGGATACTCCTGTAACTCATACAATAATGTTTTTAATTTTAATATGTTTTGTTTCGTCACACGGGGCTTCTAAAAACGGCCTTTTGAAACGCGCTTGCACTACATTAGGTCCTAGCTCTTTAACAGTAAGGCTGCACCCCACCATCCCTATTCTAAATATGCTTGTCTAGAGCCACTCTACCTCCCCCCAAAATATTGATGATTATTTCTGAATCACCCTGTATAGAAATATATATTGAGAGAGCCAAAATTATTTCTTAGCCTCTCCCTCCTAAGTATATTTAATAAGTCTAATGAAGCTTTTCAGAACATATTTTTAGGTAGAATTTGAATGATTAAGAACAAAATAAAGTTATGAGTAATTGAGTTCTATATACAAAGGGGGTCCTCCCCCAGCAAATTTTCGGAAATTTGACTCTAGGAAGCAGGTTTTTTAACTAGTTTGGTACCCCTAGTTGGGAAATTTTGGATATAAATTTTTAGGTAAGATTTGCATTTTGATGAACCTAATGTAAAAAAGTTTCAAATATAAGCGGTCTAAAAAAATCTTGGGTCATCCCCCAGAAAAGGTTTGGAAATTAGACTCTAAAAACAGGGTTTCAACTTGGTTTTGATACATATTGGTCCAGATTTTAGACATACATTCTCAGATTGGATAATAGGATCAGATTTTGATAAACTTCTTTTTAAAAAGTTTTTTTTTAATTTTCCCCCTGGATTGGCCCCACCTGGGTGGCAATTTGGTTGAAAATTTTCAAATTGAAAATGATATTGCCCCCCGGTGGAGCGTGCGCCCCACGTTGGGAAACACTGATGTAACCAGGGCCGTGTGGTGGTATGAGGCAAAGAGGCGGCTGCCTCAGGTGGCAAAATCCGCCTAAATTTTTGATTTCCCCCTTTTTTACACTATTTAAAACAAAAACTAAGTAATGATCAAACCTTAATACTTAAGTCCTTTTCAAAATATGTTGATTTTAAAGTTCTAAAAAAAGTACATATTTTATTGCATAATGAGCAAGCGCAACCAAATATTATACAAAAAATCGAACTTAAGAGTTTCAAGAAATTTTTTTGCCAAAACCCCCCAAAAAAAGTCTAGTTACGGCCCTGAACCATGCGTTTTCTTAGTTATGTTCAGGGCCAGACTGGGAAGAAATTTCTTATACTTACTTATATTACTTATTATTACTGCCAATTGATTATATTATTTAATCAGAGCCGTGCCGTGGTAAAACGGCGCCCGGGGCGAAAGTACCTAATTGGCGCCCCCTCCATTTTTTACAATATCAGGATTTTTGAAAAACCCTTATAGATCCCCAATCTTCCTTTAAATAAACACAGTTGCCCATTTTACGATATTTAAAGGTTGGCTTGAATATTTAAAGTGGCTAATGAAACAAAAAAAAACATAATATGTTTTTCAACATTTAAAACTCATACAGTCGAACCCGCTTAATGTGATCGCATTTGTCCCATATTAAACTGATAACATTATCCGATTGATAACAATAAGCGATTTCACTTTAAAATGTAGCGAACCGCGTTATATAACCGTAATTAATGTTTTAAAAACAATTTTACGCTATTTGTACTTGGCAACTTAAAATTTTAGTATAAAATAAAAGAATAGTCCTATTGATAAAAATAAAATATTCGCTTACTTTGTATTTTCATTTAAGTGAGCACTGCACTTATGCGATTCCGCTAATAAATTTCTTTTCTTTCGACTTTCAAACAAGATATCACAGGAGGTATTTCTCAAAATTTTACATAGGAAATACCGCTGAAATTCATCTGAATTCCACTAATCAAGAAACCAAAAATCTCTTATCAGAAACACCTGCAAAGAGCAGATGGTGATATCCAACGACAAGCTTGAATTCTCCCCCCCCCCTGTTTTCTTTCAATGTAGCAATGCAGGAGGACGGAGAGCATCGAATGTTTTCTTTTTCTTACAACTGAAGGAAAGAGGGCAACTGTAAACTGAATTAAAAAAAGTTCTCCGTGGAAAAAACCCTTGAAAACGGTCTTTTTTAAGGGGATATGGACCAATTTGATAACATTAAGCGGCGTTTTAAAGGCGTGTTGATCATATTAAACGATATATTTTACATTAAATTAAATAGAAATGATCGGGACTTGCTGATTTCTATAACAATAACCGATTGATAACATTAACCGTGATCACATTAAGCGGGTTCGACTGTATTTCAAATATAAAATAAACGAAAAGGAAACTTAACATAAAGGTAGGAATTAAGTCGATTGTCAATTAATAATGAACCTTAAACTCCACAGCTATTGTACATATATAGTACATGTACTTGTATAGTTTACAAGAATATACAAATTTAATGAGAAGAAAACAGAGTTCATGATTTATTTGAAATTTTTCGAGTTGACTGGAAGAAATTCTTCCAAGAATTTGTGCCACTACATGCTGTCTGGAAAAAAAAACAGTATCTTTGAAGTTCTAGTTCTATCTTTAAAACTATGATTTTGAGAAGAAAATAAATATTTGGTTAAGACATTTTAATGCTTAAATTAGTATTATCATTAAATTAATATGAAATCTAAGAATAGGAACTCAGTATGACTGAAATAAAGAGACAAGTATTTTAAATAACATTTTAATGAAAAAGTAAATTCTGAGAAAATTTTCCAATACTCTATACATTTACGACTCTTTTTCAAATCTGAAGTCCACAAACGGATCTTACATCACTCCATAAAAATGAAAACAAAATAACTTCATTTTATGCAATAAAAACCTTTTAAAACAAAATAAAAAGTAGTACATATATTTGGTGAATTTACAATACTACTCTTCTGGCTTTTAAAGATGCAAAATCATCTATTATTTTTTCTAAGTTTAAGGATTTTACTACCTCATGCTCAGTGGAAAGTAAACATAGACTGCTTAATCTCTCTTGTCCCATCGTGGACCTTAAATAATTTTTTATCAACTTTAGTTTACTAAAGGATCTTTCAGCGGATGCTGACGTTACTGGCATTGATAAAAAGATTCTATACGCCGTCTCCATATTTTTATAATTTGAAGTTAAATTGTATTCGTAAAGAAATTGTAAGATTTCCAAATGGTCCATTTTTTCTAAATTTTCGTTTAAAATTAAAAACAACTTTTTGGCATCTAAAACTTCTGCAGAAAAATCCGTTGCATTCAGATCAAATGGATATTTTTTTGCCAAATTCGCTGAACACTTAATCAGCTCTAGATCTTCATAGTTAATTAAATTTGGTCCCATTAAAAATTCAAAATCTTCTGAAACGCTTCTTAGTTTTTCAAAGCGCCAGTCTATTTGGCCTATTATTGTGTCCAATACTTCAAGGTGATTTCTTTTAAATTTACTAAGTTCTGTTTCCGTAGCATCTTCACTTTCGTAACTAAACTGTTTTCGAACTTTGCGTTTTCTTTTTTCTTCTACATTGGGATCAATACTCAGTTCCTTTGATAATGCTACACTTTCTTCATAGAAGCTTGAAAGATTTTCCGATCTTAATGACATCATCTTGCTCTTAAGTTTTTGAATCAATTTAGTTGCTGTGGATATGTTTACAGTCTTTTTCTGGAGGAGAATGTTAACAGAATCCAGCTCATTTAATATGTTTGCCCATATGACAAGATTAGAGATAAAGTTAAAAGATTTTATTTGTTTGAGAAAGTTCTTGGCACCGGAAAAGGTTTCTTCATTTTTTCTTTCTTTTATTAGATGTTCAAGGACTTTAATTAAATTTGGGAATTGTTTGTAAATTGCGTTAACTGCGTTTTTTCGAGATGACCATCGCGTATCACTATGTTTTTTTAGGGTTATATCAAAGAAACTTTTTAAAGTATCCCATCTTTCTGGAGAACTTGAAAAAAAAACAAAGAGATTTTGAACAGTTCCAAAAAATGTCATCATTTGAGGGGACACACTTGCTGCTCGAACTCCAATCAAATTTAAAGAATGGGCAGAACAAGGAAGGAAGTAGGCGAATTCATTTTTTTGGAGAATCCTAGATTGGACTCCTTTATATTTACCACTCATATTCGCTCCATTATCATAGCACTGTGCTCTACAATTTTTTATATCCAGGCTGTCTGCTTCTATTTTATCTAGAATTTCTTTCGCGAGTCCCTCACCGGTTTTCTCCTTAGACTCAATGAAGTCTAGGAATCTTTCTTCTATAGAGCAGTTGCCACAAGGCGTAATTTTTACATACCTAATTATTTGGGTCATCTGTTCTTTGTGAGAAAAATCAGGTGTGCAGTCGAATGAAATGGCATAATATTTGGCTTTATTAATTTCTTCTATTATTATTTTCTTAATTTCTCTAGTAAGAATCATTATCACTTCATTTTGAATTCTGTTTGAAAAATAAGAAATATGTTTTCCGGGTTTTTTTATTTCTTCAATATGTCTTCGGATTTCTGAATCGTGTTTCGCTATTAATTTAATAGTGTTCAAAAATATCCCACAGTCTTGAGAGTCAATATCATTTGAGGATCCCCTCAAAGGTAAATTATTTTGTGCACAAAAGAGAATAACATTAATAGTTGTTCTTATAACATGCCGCCATTTGGATTTTTCAGACTCAATTTGATCCTCTAATTTGGAATTAATAAGACCAGATTTCGTTCTTAAACCTTTTTCGATACGTTTCCAATTAACATAGGAAATTCTATGTTGTGGGGAATTCTCGTGATCAGCAATTTTAGGATTTAATTTCTTCCAATTAGAAAAACCGCATTTTGGATTTGCTATTTGTGGACGAATATCCTTAAATTCCCCAAACAATAAGCATGAAAAGCAGAACAAGGCCTTTTTCTGCTTGCTAAATACTAGCCAATCTCGATTAACTATTTCGCCATTTGGCATAGTTTTGTAAAACCATTTGCCAGAAAAATGACGGCCTTCGGCGTCTACTGTTTGTGAAAAATCACAATGTTCATTTTGATTTGGACCCGCTTCAACTAGGGCTGATATAACGGAATGGGCTAAAGGAAATTTCCAAGAAGCTGGATCTGATTTTTCGGTTGAATTTTCTTGAAAATTGGAATTTTTGTCTATTTCCTCTTCAGAATTATCTGATGCATCTTCACAGCATAAGTTCGTTCTCTCTTCTTGGGAATTGGAATTAGTACTTTCTAGCCTCGCTTCAGGATTCTGTGCAGTCTCTTCACAGCTAAAGTTCGATCTCTCTTCTTGGGAATTGGAATTAGTACTTTCTAGCCTCGCTTCAGAATTCTGTGCAGTCTCTTCACAGCTAAAGTTCGATCTTTCTTCTTGGGAATTGGAATTAGTACTTTCTAGCCTCGCTTCAGGATTCTGTGCAGTCTCTTCACAGCTAAAGTTCGATCTTTCTTCTAGGGAATTGGAATTAGTACTTTCTAGCCTTGCTTCAGAATTCTGTGCAGTCTCTTCACAGCTTAAGTTCGATCTTTCTTCTAGGGAATTGGAATTAGTACTTTCTAGCCTAAGTTCAGAATTCTGTGTTGTTTCTGATGGGCTACTTATCTCTGGTTCCCGGGGTTCAGACGAGGAAGTGGTGTTGGGTTTTTTGAACCATTTTTCCCAATTCTTATCTAAAATCTTTTTTTCTTCTTCCCTTTTAGATCTTAATTTTCGATACTCTGCCCCCGACTTCTTCGACATGTTACTTTTACCATTAGGCGCCAACTATAAAGAACAAATTAAACTTTACCAAAAAGAAATTATAATGTATTTTTTCTGTGTTTGGATATTTTAAAAGTAAAGTTATTAAAATATTAAGATTTCTATATTATTTTATTAGAGAAGGTCATGGGCGGATTTAGGGGGTGGACTCTGAGAGGGCAGACTAGAAACTTTGGAGGCAAGCTGTCCCTGATGGCTTTGGAAACATGATTTTCCCTCATAAAATGGAATTTTCTCAAAAAAGTTGTGGGGCATTGCCCTCCCTTAATTTTTTTTTGTTTGGTTTAAGGATCTATTTGACGGCTTCCTCAAAACCTGCGGGTCAAGACCCAATCGATCTCCTTATATTTTTCACAAGTTTGAGAGGATATTTTTAAAAGAGTAATTTCAAAATAACAATATACTTATACAAAAGCAAGTTTGTTCAAATCATTAAATTGAAGAATATGAAGAATTCAGTAAAATTCCAGCAGTTAGGATTTTTCTATAATCGACCACCATTAACTTTAGGGAATAATTTTTTTAATTCTTACTTGTACACCGACCTTAATTTAAGCTTCGTGTTTAGGTTCTCGATTGCCAGCATTGACCCGCGGGCAATACTTAGGAAATAAAATAACTCTCCAAAATTCAGCAAATGATTTAGTAGGTCCCATACCTCTTTATTAAAATGAAAACACAATTTTAAGGGGAAAATATAGCTTGTTTTAACAAATTTCTATGCATCAAAACAGTACTAAAAAATACATATTTAAAAATATTTTTCACGAGTTTTTATAATTATGTGTGTTGTAATTTTAGCTGAATCTGAAATTTACAGTTCTAATTATAATCTTTGACACGGAGTCTAAAATACTTATGCAAGCACATCAAGAATATTTTTCTTAAAAAAAAGGAACAAAAAGTATTCAATGTAACATGATATGCAGCCAATAATGCTTATATCAGTTTTATATACGCTTATATCAATATTATGTATTAATAGCAATTTTATACGAAAATAAAAAACTTATTATAGTTGTGTGTTGTGAAGACCTCTTTAGTAAAAAAACTTAAATTTAAGTATAATTTTTAATAAATTTGGTTGGATTTTAAAAATTTTTCCTATTTCTAATCAAAAACAGCTATATTTTCCCGAAATTTTTGAGTATTTTCACAAATGTTTTTATGGAAAAACATTTCTCTAATTGTTAGGGGACGTCCAAAAATTACCTGGAGGTTCAAAAGAAGTAGAGGTCTAGTGAAATCTCAGCAAGCGGGAAGAGGGAGTCAGATGAAATCAAAAGTCAACTTTTTAGAAAATGTACATACATTCGGTTTTCTATATTTTTAGAACAAGTTATGGAAAATGAGCAGATTAGTCAAACATCTAATTAATAACCAGTCACTCATTATAATAACAAGTTAAGAACATGTTTTTCATTACAACATGTATTTGTTTAAAAGTGATTCAGAAAATCTCATGGAACAATTTAAGGGGGATTCAGCAAAATCCCACTGAACCTCACCAAGAGGTAGGGAGGGGGCCGAAATTCGGAAAAAAAAAACACCTCAAGTAATTTATGGACATCCCCTTACTTGATAAGTATTAAATTTCCAATGGAAGGTTGGAATTAAAAATGCTGTACACTAAAATTTTAGGGAGGATAAGCCATATCAACACTACTTTGTTCCACTGTATTTTCATTCTCAAAAGTATTTTACGGAGAAAATTAAATTTTAAAGTATTTTTAGATGCACCACGATATACATACATTCAACACAACTCAAACTAAATGTAATATAAAACTTAAAACTTTTTATAAGGTTTTAACATATACATTATAACATATTACGTTACGCACTACTCTTCAATAAAGTAGAGATACTGCTAATTATATCTTAAGAAAGTTTTTAAATCTACATTAAATTACAAAAAGCTAATTACCCCAAAGCAAAAAAATTCAATTCAAACAATGCAAGTTTTTATAAAATTCAATTAATATAGAAAAGTACGTTAAGCAAATTTGAACTTACCAGATGGAATATTTTATTTCTCCTCTAGTGGATAACTCCTTCGGCAGGCTTAGAATTTTAACTACGAGCGAGAAAACTAACTAAATGAAAACTTTCATACGTAGGGGGTGAGTCACCCCCTTCCATTTCCTACTTTACCATTGCTTGGTGCACCAACCAATAGCTGATGACCATGAGTGTTTTCTCAAGTTCACACAAATCCTTATCTTTGTTTGTTATCCCCTCAATGCAGGACCAATTTACAGTCCAGATGTTGACATATGGGAAGGATAACCACCTGAATCCCCAGTAGTAAATTACTCATTTTGACAGACCCCCTTCGAACTATCGAACAATTTCTTAGAATTTTCCGGCTGAACCGTCACAGCACATGAGCTTTGCTTTTCCTCTAGATTGGGATTCAATGTAAACAAACAAGAGAAATCCAATCCAACTTAAACAGCTTGTTGTTAAAAAGGGAAACGGGGAAATTCCCCCCCCCCACAAAGGCAAAGGAGTGTGAGTAGATTATTCCGATTGATTGCTCCTACAGCATTAAGAATTTCGAGATTGAAATGAAAAATAAAGAAAATAGTAAATTATTCCTAGATTAATTTAAGAAGGGCCTAACAAAAATTAGATCATTAAAGTGCTATCTATCGCAGATAAAATAGAATAATGTAGTTTCATGAATGTTTCTATGCTATAAAAAAGTTCTATTAAAGTAAGACTTAAATTTTAAACACATGGTAATATGATCCAAAAAATGTGGCATAAAGTTAAATCATCCCATCTTTATAAAAACTCAAAAGTTGTGTCCATCGATTCATAATTTGTTGGAAAATATTCTAAAATTCTAAAAATTCATAAAAACTCTCAGAGTAGTTAAAGATTTTTCAGTTTTTACACGTAAAAATTTGTAACACTTGAAACTTATTCATTCTTGAGTCTTATCCATAAAACGTTAAGTTTTATGGATAAGACTTCTTAGATATTGCCTGAGAAGTCAAATGATCAGTATTGAAGATAAATTCATATTACAAAATAATAGACAAAGCCTTTGCACCTAGTTAAAAAAATCCAAACAATTAAGAAACATAATGGCAAAAATTAAATTAAGAAATTAAAAAAAAACTATAAACAGTATCCCTAATTGCAAATACATAGGTTTCAATTTTCAGATTGGGTTTCATTTTTTATTTATTTTCTAAAAATGACCCGAATTTTTAGTTTTTATATTTAGTCAAGTGTTTATTAGTATCTTATACGATAATAATGACCTTTATAATCTAGTATTTTACTAATGCAATTATATATTTAAGAGATATAAAATAATAAATGTGTGCGGTTTACTTTTAAAATTCTTTTAAACATCTTACGATTTGTATATTTTTATGTTACGGTTATGAATGCCTATAAATGTAACGATTATGTCATTATTCAATCTTTCTCATAACTAACATTAAATTTTCAACTATTTTAACTTAGCAAATATATCAGTAAGTTTTTATGTAATTAGTATGCGTTTTTTAATTTAAAGGAAATATATTTTCTAGATTCATTAGAAAATGTTAAATTATCATTACTAGATAGATGAGTTTCCATTTCTAAAATGACTGAATTTTTATATTTTTTTTTGAGGTCGGATACGGGGGACCTAGGCATACGTCAACATGGCAGTTGTCCTTGAAAATCTTTAGCAGAACCCCCCTGCCGCAGGTGACAGGTCATACATCACTCGCAACCTCCTCGGGTTGTTTGGATAGTGGACCAATTAGTGGCCACAGTCCTCTTCCGGTGGGGAGCGGGAGCTGCCGTTTTCTACTCGCTTTTGGATCTTTACGTGGAAGCCAAAACAAAATCAGGCAGGAATGTATTTTTGATGGTAACAACTAAAAAAAAGCAGTTCTCAAACATGAATTTGGCGCCCCCTTCCCCTTTAGTAAATTTGGCGCCCGGGGCGGCGGCCCCTTTCGCCCCCCCCTTAGCACGGCTCTGTATTTAATAACTAATTAATTACCTATATTTAATTACTAATTAATTGTGACTAATGTTTATTAATTTTTTGATATTAATTAATTTGAAGTATTAATTATTTAAAGGAAAAATACATAAGGGGCTGCATTTCTAGGACTTGCTTCATACTGGGCAAATCTACCGCACGGCCCTGGATGTAACTTCTGTAACAAGGAAATCTAACGAAAAACTTTTTCTTTTATGAATGATAAAAGTTTTGACTCCCATAATCAGAATGGAAGAACATGAGTTTTCCACTTGACATTTTGGAAAGCTGAGAGCTGGTCATCAATGAATGGCAAGTTTTGTATGTGTACAAGCATGATTCAGAAGTGCCATGCAAATCAGAGGCGATACCTACATTTTAAACAAAAACTATTTCGCAATCATCTTGGATCCAATGTTTCAAAATATAAAACAAACATTTAAAAATTTTTTTTCTAAAACATTATTCTTTTTTTTATTTTAATCAGAATATAGATAAAATAATAGACTTGCCAGGGAAAAATGAAATATACTGTAATTTACTTGGTGATGCAATTATGAAAGGGCAACTCTTTTATTTTTTATTAGTTTATTAAAGAGGCAAAAAGTAAAAAAACTTAATACAACCTGCTGTCCCTAAGAATTCAGATTTCTTAAAATTCATTACCAGAATAATAAAATCAGAATTCCAAACTGCACTTTTTACTGCCAAAATAATTATTGATTTTACTTATTTAAAATACAGATGAATATACTCTTGAAAGTAAGTTAAGGAAATAATTCTTAAAAAATGAATAAATAAATGTAAATGATAAAGTTAAAAACTTCTATTAAAACCTTAAATTATTCTTTTTTATATTATTTGATCAATTTTTTAATTCTCAATCAAATTTTTAATGAGAGGAAGAAGAAAAAATATTTCAAAGAATGAAATAAAGCATGTCTGTTTATACAATTCATTTAATAATCTGAAAAAGTATTTTGATCAGTGGCGGATCCAGGGGGGTGGCACTCTGGAAAGTGCCCTCCCTTGGAGACCCCAAAAGGTTCTCAAAATGAGTAAAATCCCAACTTTTACTGGTCTTATTTTCAAAATTTTTTCTGGGGGAGGACCCCCATACCCTATATTAGTATAAAAATGGGGTATTCAGTGTTTATTTTTAGGAAATTTCTAAAATTTTTACATTTTGGGTCAAAAAGTTAAGGTAATAGTGTTGAAAAGTTCCCCCTTAGACTCGAAACGTTTCTAAAAATGAGTTAAAACCCTATTTTTACACGTCAAGTTTCAGTTTTTTTTCTGGGGGAGGACCCCC
This sequence comes from Tetragnatha versicolor, assembly GCA_024610705.1. Lineage (NCBI taxonomy): Eukaryota > Metazoa > Arthropoda > Arachnida > Araneae > Tetragnathidae > Tetragnatha > Tetragnatha versicolor. The sequence continues at coordinate 2,086,630 of JANDEH010000025.1, read as the reverse complement.
ACACCCCCAATGGATCTTGGGGACCTCGTCTGGAAAAGTGGCCCCCCCTTGGAGCCGTGCTGGATCCACGCCTGGTTTTGATTGGTTCAAAATGTAAGTACTGCCCCTAGTATGCATACTTCTGAATCATGCTGTCTGTAAGTATAATACAAGTAAAATTTGCTACACAAATATTTTTACAACAAAGCTTCAATTCAATAAAAGAAGGAACAAAATGATTGTTCATTAAAATAGAAATTAACAAAAAAAAGCTATATTTAGATTTTACAGAACAATTAACTTAAAAAACCCCCTTAGCAGGTTGATAGATTTTTAACTTTAAGACAAAGGCACTCTGGAAAATTTAGTTTTTTGATAACTCAGTGACATTTTTCTTGTAACTTACGGTGTTTTCTAGTATAATTACTGTATTTTTGGTAATGGAAAATTATTGAAACTAATTTTTAAATGACCTATATACAACAGCAAACATGCTAAATTTAACAAGGAGGCAGGGCATCTGAGTGTTGATCACATTTCAAATTAAACATCTTTTTACAGAGTTTGTGAACATCGTTTCATTTTTTCACATCAAAGTAAGATTCGTAGAAGTCTTTGAAAGCTTTTGCGGCACTGCTTCCAGCTCCTTTCAGAATACTAAACACATCAGAAATAAACATTCCTTGTTTTTCAAGATCTGTTATGTATTTTGTCTTATTTCCTTTTTCATCAAAACATAGAATGTACAGCTCTTTAAAAGCTTTTGAAGCTTTACTTCCAGCCCCATGTAGAATACAAGACATGTTGGATAGTTCTATTCCATTTGCTGCAAAAGTATTTAAGCATTGTGTATTACTTCCATGGATATCAAACCAAAGATGATACAATTCTTTAAAGGCTGTGGGAGCTTTACTTCCAGCTCCATTAAGAATACTGGATACATGAGATAAACTCATCCCTTCTTTCATAAGATTTTTTAAGCATTGTGTTTTTCTTCCATTTTTATCAAACCAAAGATTATACAAATCTTTGAAAGCTTTCACAGAAGAAGTCCCTGCTCTATGTAAAATACTGGAAATATTCGATAGCCTTACACCTCTTTTTTCCAGAGTTTTTAAATAATAAGTTTTATTTCCTTGATCATCAAACCAAAGATCATATAAGTCTTTAAATGTTTTTGCAGCCTTAAAACTTGCCCCTTGTAAAATACTAGATAAGATCGAAAGCCTAATCCCTTCCTTTTCAAGTGTTTTTAAACAAGGCCTTTTACCACCAAGCTCATCAAACCATAAGTCATACAATTCTTTAAAAGTTTTAGAAGCAGAAGTTCCTGATCTAAAAAGAATACTGGAGACAATACCTAAATTTATTCCTTCTTTTTCTAGAGATTTCAGGTATTTTGTTCTTCTTCCTTTTTTATTAAACCAAAGTTTATATAAATCAGTAAAAGCTTCTGCACCATTTGATTTGGCTCCAATCAGAATACTAGATAAATTAGATAATTTTATTCCTTTTTTCTCTAAAATTTCTAAACATTGCTTCTTATTTCCTTGTTCATCAAACCAAGCATTGTACAAATTTTTAAAAGCTTCAGGACCTTTACATCCAGCATTGTGCAAAATAGATGATATATTAGAAATTATTTGTTCATCTACAATAGTTTTTAAACATTGGTTTTTATTTCCTTGTTCATCATACCAAAGATCATACAATTCTTTGAAAGCTTTAGGTGCATTATATCCCGCTCCACTTATGATATTGGACACATTAGATATGTTTATTCCTTTTTCATCTAGAAATTTTAAACATTGTCGTTTGTTTCCTTGTTCATCAAACCATAAATCATATAAATCTTTGAATGTTTTTTGAGCTTTGATTCCTGCACCAGATAATATACTGGAAATTCTAAAAAATTTAATTCCTTCTCTCTCCATGGCTTTTAAGTATTGGGTTTTATTTCCCTCTTCGTCAAACAAAAGGCAATAAAAGTTATTAAAGGCTTTTGCAGCATTACATCCAGGAGAATTCAAGATATTTTGCAAATTAGATAGACTAATTCCCTCACGTTCGAGAGTTTTTAAGCATAGCTTTTTATTTCCGCAATCATCAAACCAAAGATTATACAAATCTGTGAAGGCTTCTGCAGCATTATGCCTTGATGTATACAAGAAGGATGCCATAATAGACAGACTTATTCCTTCTTTCTTAATCACGTTCAGACATTCTTTTTTGTTACCATTCTCATCAAACCAAACATCATATAAATCTTTGAAAGCTTTAGAAGCATGATTGCCGGCTCCACTTAAAATAATAGACAAATGGGAGATAGTTATATCTTCTTTTTCTAAGGTTTCAAGCCATTGCGTTTTCTTTCCATTGCTGTCTATCCAAAGATCAAATAAATTTTTAAAAGCTTTAGCAGCTGTAGCTCCTACACTCCTTATAAATCTACACATATGCACTAGACCTATTCCAATTTCTCGTAATTTCTTTAAATATTTTGTCGTTTTCCCATCATGATCAAACCATAAATCATACAGATCTATAAAAGCTACAGTAGAACTAGCTCCAGCTCCATACAAAATGCTTGATATAACAGAAAAGGGTATACCTTCTTTTTCAAGAGCTTTCAAGTAATGCGTTTTGTTGCCCTCTTGGTCAATTAAACATTGATAAAAGTCTAGAAAAGCTTTGCAAGAATTATTTCCTGCTCCATGCAAAATAGAAGACACCAAAGATAATTTCATCCTTTCTCTTTTTAAAACTTCTACACGCCGTTTTCCTTCACCCTTTATTAAAAATCGCATAAACTGGCGAAACCCAGACGTTCCTCCTTGACCAACAACTGCTTTAGCAAACTTACATATCTCGGCTATGTCTGCAATTTGAATGTTCTGATAACTCAAAATGTTATTTCTGACATCATCCAAAAACTTTTCAATTAATCCTTTTCTTAGAGGACTAGAGTCATAAGATTCCAACCATCGCAATGCAATTTCAAAAAGTTCCTCTGAATTACATGGAAATTCTGACTGATGAACAAGTTTTTCAATAACTAAACCATTAAGTTTCTTCCAATTAGGCTGATTGACCACAAATATCAGTTTATCTAAAAATTGCTCTTTTATTTCCATATCATTAAGTCCATTTGCTTTCCCTAAAGTAGGTGGAAGCTTTAAAAGACTTAAAAGTTTTTGCCTCGTTTTTTCCTCTTTTGAAAACTGGTAAATACTGTCCCCATCTATACAGGAACAATTTCTTAAAATTTTATACTTCTTTTTTTGAATATCGACATTATCAAACTTAAATGGATAAAAATCTCTGCATTTGCTTTTTTTCAACTCCATTTCTTCAGTTAGTTCTAGATCACCATTAGTGTAAATGATGAAATACCTTAAACCCTCTCCTAATTTATCAACAAAAAGTGTGAAAAGTTCATCAAGAGAAATCCTGTTTTTCACTCGTTTAGAAGAAAATAAGTGATTGTAACTAATGTTACCTTCAGCATAGTGGGCCTTTATGTAACTAGTTCTCCCTTTGTAATCTATTGTAACACCAAAAGATTTACCACTACTTCCACCATCAATTTTTAGAGAAATCATATTTTTCTGCACAAACATATCATACAAAATTAGCACAAACAAATTGAATTCGTATATAATTCCAGATACATTCTGTCTGTGTTTCTCTAATTTACTTAAAATCTTTTTCTGTAACTTTGTATATTTAGAACTGTGTTCACCTTTTTGTTTCATTTCAGTTCTAACGATGCAGTTTAGCTCTTCCCTGTTTGGCTGTTCAACTGCAAACACCAACTTATCCAAAAAAGCTTTCTTAATTTCTTTTTCAAACCCCGAAGGAAAATTTTTTCCTACACTTTTCTGCATGGTTGGTGAGATCTTCAACTGTTTCAACAATTCTTTTCTTGTTGTTTCATCTTGTGAAAACTGATAAAATTTATGAAAAGTATTTCTTGTACAAAGAAAGGTTTTTATGACATCATGGTGTTCAACATTAATTGACTTGAAACGAAATGGGTAAAAGTTTTTCAATAGGCCTCGTTTAAGTTCCTTTTCTTCAGTGAGATCCAATCCTGCATTGGTATATATTATGAGATAATCCACAGAATGCAAAGCATCAGATTTAGATATCACATGTTTAAAAAAACTTCCAAAGTAACTGTTCAGCGAACAGCTTAGTCTGCCTCTATTAAACAACCTGGAATAACCAATGCTACTAGGGATAACACTATCCGCATTTTCCACACATATGTGAACAGACTTTTCCTGATGGCGAATAACAATGTCGCTGAACTTGCCGATTTCAGGATCTCCGAACGTTAGAGTCAGTGAAGGATACAGGTGTTCATTCATGGACTTCCTAAGTGAACAAAGAATCGACAAGTCCAACTGATACATGAGTTCAATCAGGTTTTCCGGGTTTAACTGCTTTGCTCGATATGCATCAAGCAATTTCTTCTGTTTAGGTTTTTTTGGTAAGGAATCTTGTAACTCTGAATCTTTGGAAAGTTTCTTCGTAACGTTATTACTTTGATCAGAAACAGAAGGTTTTCGTTTCCTGCTTGTTTTATTATCTTTTTCGCCAAGAACATCTGAAACATTTTCCTTGTCATCCTCCATAGAAAACTGCATAATTTCGGGAAGTCCATTTAACGATGAATCTCGCAGTTCAATTCCTTCATCTACCAGCTGATTTTCTTTAGAAACTGACTTCCTCTTTTTTCTGGGAAGTTTTTCCTCAAAAGAATGCACTTCAGTCTTTTCTTCTTCCAACTGGTCTTCTTTCTTAGATGATTTTTTTCTTTTCAAAGGCTTGGTTTGATGCTGTGATTCCGGGTGAGAACTTGATTCAGATTCTTTGTCAATGACTTCAGAAGGTCTCTCTGGTGAAGTAGGCAATGCATGTAGTTCGTCTATTGTAGAATTCTGCAGTTCAGTCCTTTCTGGTAGTTTTTCTTTCACTAAACACTGCTTTTTAGTCTTTTCTTTCTCCAACTGCTCTTCTCCGAGCTGATCATCAGTAGTGGATGCTTTCCTTTTCCTTTTCTTTGACTTAGCCTGGCACAGTAATTCCAAGTTTTCATCCAATTCAGAGTCTTTATGAACAATGTGTGATGTTTTCGGTGCAATGCCATTAGAAAATGAAATGGAACAATTTTCTTTTTCAGAACCTTCAGAATCATCTTCTTGATCTTTTAAGTAATCTGTCATTCCAAGTAGTTCACTGGACATCAAATCATTTTCTTCTCTTTCAGTTGATTTACTTTTTTTCTTCCTTTTCTTAGCTTTCACAATACATCTTTCAGTAGGTGGAAAATTAGTATTTAAGTTATCTGTCATTCCAGGTAGTTCATTCAACATCAAATCATTTTCTTCTTTTTCATATGATTTTCTTTTTTTCTTCCTTTTCTTAACTTTCACAATGTATCTTTCAGTAGGTGGAAAATGAGTATTTTCATCCTCATCTTGCATTTCAGGAATTTCTTCCCCCAAGTGCTTTTCCTTTTTTATTCTTGGTGGATTTCCCTTCTTCAGACTATGCTTCTTAGCTTTCACAACAGTTCTTTCAGTAGATTGAGAACCAGCATTTTCATCCTCAGGCATTTCTTCTACTGATTGCTCCTTTATAATCAATCCTTTCTCCTTTATTCTAGGAGGCTTTTCTTTCTTTAAACGTTCCCTTTTCTCCTTTTCTTCCTCCAAAATATCATCTCCTGCTAAAATTTTCTTTCGCTTCGTCGGCTTTCTTTCACACAGCAATTCTTTGATTCCATCTTCTTCATAAACAACCAGCGGTCTCTTTGATGCAGAATCACTTAAGACTAAAGAAGGTTGTTTCTCGCCTGAGTCGCGATTTTCTTTTTCGGAACTATCTGAGACATTGTCTTGGTCTTTTCTAGATGGTTTTCTCTTCTTTCTCTTCTTAGCTTTCGAAGCAGTTCTCTCAGTGGACGCAGAATCAGCATTTTCATCCGGGAGGTCAGGGCACCTGCTCTCTGAGTGAAGCTTTTCCAAGGCAGCTTGAACTGCGCTGTGATTGGCTATCAAGGCATGGCATCTGTCTTCCAGAGACACACCATCCTAAAACACAAAAAATACTTTTAATTCAATAGTTTCTTGCTACAAGGTTTGGTTGAACTTCGACATTATGTGGTCAGCTTACAGAAAAAATGCAATAAGTTAAACTGTGGTCTGTAGACCCCCGGGGGTCCCATTGCTTTCCTAGGGGGTCCTCCATTTACCTTTAAATGTACCTGAGGGAGAACCACCAAAAACTTCCGGGGGAAGACCCCCAATCCTCCTCGAAATTTTGACTTTCTTCTGGGAAAGCAAACCATACAACATTATTGAACTAAATTAATTTAACTTCACCTTTACTAAGATAACTGCTAATCAATAACTTATTGAGCTAAGTTATTATTTACTTTTATTGCAATAAAAATAATTGTTATACAAGATTTGAGAAATATTATTTACTTATGAGTGTGATATTGATGTGTGATTATGTTTATTCTCCAAAGAAGAATCCAGATGGTGAAAAACTATCAATAATTCATACACAGGAACAAACAGAACAATTATTTTTCCGTTTGCAAAAAGAACACTCTATTGAATAACAAATGAATGTTACCAACCTAATAGTCAGGGTGCCAACTCGAAAAGTGTGCATTGGAATGTGTATGGAATATTATGACGGTTTCTGATAGATTTGATGGTGTAGATATCAGAACCGATTGATGCCACTCTGCAAATATTGAGCATTTTTTATAAATCAAGATGGCGTCCAAAATGGCCTCCATATTGAAAACAATACTTTTGAAAATAAAAATATAGCATGCGATACATCATATATGGTATTTTTGGGGTCAAAGAAACGAAATATAACAATATTTTTTACTTTAATTAAGTTTGGAATAGGTTTTTTAATCAAATAAACATATTTCATTGAAAAAGCAGGATTTTTAAAAAACAGAGTTTTAAAGAGCCTAATGTTGCTTATAAACTCATATTTTGCATAAATTTAAAATTAATCGGGTTTAGAATAATTCCAGTAACACATTAAAGTGAATAAATTAATAATTTAAAGAATTCATTGCTTTTATTTCATTCAGAATGAACCATCTGGAGGAAATGTTCTGATTAGTTTTTAATGTAGCTTAAGAAATAAAATTTTAATTTGTTTGAGAAAAAGTAATTATCAGAGAGCCAAAAATTTAAAATTAATTAATATTTTTTATTATGATATTTTTTTATTCAGTATTATTATCCATTATTGCATCATTCTGAAATAATGCTCCAATTGGCTGATATCGCACCCCGGTTGCTAAGTAACTGCGAAATATTGTAAACATTTGTAAAATACAATACTTTATTCGATTCTCAATGTTTTCTTATTCCATATGTTCTTGAAATGTCTGGTAATTATGATAAAGAATGTATTTTTAAGTGTAGAGTTCAAGGATCTGTGACCAAATTGTCACCAAAACGAATAAGATCCATCATATCTACAAGAAAACTTTGAAGAGACTACAAGTTTGACCGTCTAAAAGAGTGTTTTATAAAAGAGCCTGACCTTTTAGTCTTTAGCCATAGGGTTTGTGTATCAACATACACCTCCAAAACTCATGTAAATCGGATTTTGAAGAAAACTTATCACAAACAAGATAGCAACCAAGAAAGTAATAGAAGATTATTGCGTTCAGAATGTAAGGATTTTGATATTAGACTTCACTGCATATTTTGTTCCAATCCGTGCGTTGAACGTGATGCAAAAAATCCCAGTAGATTCAATCCTTCCCATCTCGTTCACACTGTTGACTTCCAATGGAGACTTTCGGATATGTGTGAAAAGAGAAAAGATAAGTGGGCTGAATAGGTACGATTGAGACTTACAGGCACACACACATGCTTGCATGTAGCTGGAGCTAGGTGCCACCAGAAATGTGAACTACTGTTTACAACGAACAGAAATATTTCATCTGAAAAGAAAAAATAGATTCAGATGTTTCTAGTCAAGAGGATTTTGCTCTCTGTAGTGTAGAGTAACACAAGAAATGCTAGCAGATGAAACCCAGACATGGAACAGTGTCCAGCTGCATTCCTTGTACTTGAATTTTGAAGGAACCTTAAAAAGAAGATCTTTTGTGCAAAAATTAGAGGAATACTTTGGAGAGGAACTTTTGATACTTTCTTCCCCAACCCCAGCAGTGGCAAGCCTCGTTCTCTTCAGAAAAAACTGCACCGCAACATTAATTTCAACAGAAAACTACGAAGACGTTGTTACTAAACATGTAAAGCCTCTTGTATCAATTATTAAATAAGAAACCCTAATTGCAGACAAATCAAAATATAATTTGAGGATCAACATTGATTCTGTAAGTAAGGAATGCAGCCCGACACTGTTAATGCTTCTCGGGAAACTCAAAATTCCCAGTCTTGTTGCCATCACGATAGGAAGCATTATCGTAAATTGTTTAAAAAAGCTCCTGTTCAGCTTCAAATTGCCATTTCAAACTTGGTGAAGACCAAGTTTGTTATAAATCATCTCTGCAAATCATCTCCTCCAATATCAAATAAACAAGGATCTTTTGTAACCAAATTACGGTTCCATCGTAATTATTTTCAAAATAAAGGTATTTCAAATCAATTTAAACTTTTTTTTGTTTAAAATAAATGTTTCCCTGTTAAAAAACAAAAAGAATGATACCCCTCATGCCATATTTTATTAAAGATAAATCGAAAATCCTATTTTGTGGCTAACATGGACGCCATCTTGAATTCCTCAAAATGCTCAACATTTACGAGGTGGCATCAATCGGTTCTTTACTCTAGACATCATAACCCACCAAAATCAGCAATAAAATTCCATACACATTCTAATACACGGTTGACCCCTTTTTTGCCATTTGGCACCCTGACTATAAAGTAATTTTAAAGTTAAACTTAATTCTTGTTACTAGTAAATAAAATACCAACAATTAAATATTAGTATAAAATATTTAAAAAAAACTTTTATAATAGTTGGTCTTCAACTTAATGATTATTTGTTTCAACATTTTTTACTTAACACTTTTATTAAAGTTGGTCTAGAAGTGTTAATTTTTATTTATGCATTAAAAGGACATGCATTAGGTTTAATAAATAACTTTACCTGTGAGAGAACATTTTTGCAATCTTTATCTTTTGACAAGGCCATTTTACACACATCTCTAGGCTTTATTTTCTAGCATAAAAAGAGTAATAGTAAATAACTGAAGAATTACAATACAATTAAAAATAACCATTTAAAGTATAATAATATATTATGTAATCATTATATAGTTACATTATCAATCAAAATTTTAATTCTTGTTGAAGAATAATAAAGATGTCTTAAATTTAAAGCTCAGCCCAACTTAGGCTTACATTCACATTTTGAATTGATATTGTTTAAGCACGCAAGAAAAAAATAGTAGTACTGTAATTTTTGGAGGAAATAGTTTTTCTTTTTCATATTTTCTTACAATTTTTGGATAATTACATTTTGTTTATGACTTGTTTTGGTTACAAACTTTACCATTTTTTGTGAACTAGTAGCATAACTTTTGTTCCAGGTTAATTCAACTCACTAGAAAAAAATTAAGTTTTGACAAAATGAAAATCTAGTCTAAAGCCATCTGGAATTGTCAGTAACACCATACAAACCTGCAAAACAGCGACTTTTTCTTGTAACTTTTTAGCTTTTCTCTGGTATTTGGCAACTTTTGATGGATCACCCCTAAAAAAACAACAACGCTGGGTTATTTCTAAATTAGAGGCTTGACAAGCTTCTCATGAAACATTATTTTTGAGATAATCTTATGGTTTGCATTACATTATACAGGGTTTTAGGAAAAAAATTCAAAGACTTTTCCATGTAATCAGATAAAAAAATTCAAAGCTGACTATATTTTTTACAACCATAATTTAAAAAACATGTGTTATTTCATACAATCTATCTATTAAAAAGCCAAATCAAACCAATTTTTAATACATGTTGCTAGTTATAACAAAAGAGGTTAACTGGAAATTTCATTAGGCTATAGTATAAACAAAACATTATGTAATTTTTTAAAAAATGAACTTATTTAGACTGTTTAAAACTTTAAAAAAAACCTACCTTACACTTTCAATTAAACTGTGAATAATGATCAATAGTTATAGTGCATTCAATCAAAATTTACAAATTGCAGAAAATGGAAAACCTAAAAATCTGTTACAAGAGTAATAAAACTATAGGAGTCTAAGAAGTTTAATTAACCCCCCAATAATTACCTATATGAAAGATTTTGTCGGACTTACTTTCTGCTAGAAACTATTAAAAATCCTTATTATGTTCAGGCAACTTTGGCCTAAAAATATCGGATAATACTCATTGAGTGTAAAGAAAAAGTGGACCAAAATAAATTAGGAATTAATTATTAGCACAAAATATATTCAAATTATAAGTAAATAAACTTTAAAGACTGCATGGTTAACATGGTATCATTATTGTGAAATCAATGGTTTTTTAAGAAACATAATATTTTTTCCAAAAGTGGATTTGGTAAAAAGTGTAGAATGTCCTTTGGTTATAACGACTGTATATTTCTCATAAAATTTTATTTAATGAATCATACTCATAACCGTCTGACTGCTCACTTTTTGGACCGAAATTGCTTCAAAAATTGTGTAATTTTTTAATGCATATTTTAAATCCATATATACTGGGGAATTGAAAAATTCCTTTTTTTTTTCTAGAAAAGATTTTTATCATGAGAAACTAAGTTGCCAGAAAAACGAATCTCGGAGCATATCACCAAAATATTTAAAAAAAAATTTCAATTGGATTACAGTTAATTTCTATTTGGTTTAGAGAGCAAGTTTATTGAATCATGATCAGATTCATCGCTATATCAGATGCATTCCTCAAAACTTTAGAAGTCAATATGAAGTCCATACTTACTTTTGATTCTGCAAATGATGTATTTTCTTAACATACTTGTTGATGATTTCAGTTTTTCCTCTTTTGAAACTTTTCTTCAAAGTTGATATCTATAGGTAAATTAGATTTTAAGGGTTAAATCAGTTTTCATATAATTTCATTTATTACCACCAAGAACTAAACTATTTGAGTAAAATTACTGGTCCAATTCCATCACCTGTCCCTTAAACAAGCTGTTTTGAACGTCAATGATAAGATATCACTAAAAATTGTTAAATAACAGAATAGAATATGCAGTTATATCAATAGCTACAATAAAATATGACGATATATGACTTTCAAATATTTTGGCCAGCTTTAACAACCAGGTTCTACTTTTTTTGATGCAAAAATCTACTATCCACATTGTTTTTGGAAAATTATTACCCCAGTTGGAGGCGCTAAATAGACAAGTGGCAAATCTTACCTAAGAATGGGTTTGACCCTCCCACCCCCAAGTAAGGGTAGGTAGAGATTTTTACAACCCCCTCCCCCTCAGGACCCTTACGTAATTAATGAATGGCCCCTAAGTGAATTTAATCGACCTGTTATATACTTTCTTTACAACGACAACTTTTGGTGTAATTTATTTAATCCTAATATGTATACGTTTGTAAAAGTTCTTGTTAATATAACCCTTTAAATAAATATATTTGAAAATTCTATACAAGTAAAAATCTTTAAAGCTTATGTAATGTTATACACTAAAGAGCACCTGATAGTCATCCCTGATGGTTTTATCCATCATTTTTTCAAATATATAACCAAAATTATAAAGAAATATTAAATCTAGATAGCTGTGATTTAAAAGCCCGCCTTTGTTTTAGACAGCAAAGCACATGCTGGCGTTTTTGCACGCATGCTTGGTTTGGTTTGGCTTGGTTTGGTGGTTTGGTTGACTGATGTTGAGCAGCACGCATGCCTTTGTTTACATTTTCAAACTAAACAACTTTTAACGTTGCCACTCAACAACTTTATTTGTTTTTTAAAAGAAAAAATAAATGGTTGCGTTTAAGTACTTTTAAAAATTTAAATACAAACAGCTTATTTTAATTAATCGAATCCACATTTTTTGTTTCCTGCAAGAAAAAGTTTGTGCTCCAACTGTTGATTAAAGCGCCTTTTACGGTGAATTCGGAAACTACGTTGAAAAATTCGTCGTTACGGTCCCCGTTAGTAAGGGCTTAGACTATTTGTTTCTTGTTTGCACCAGTGCTTAGGCTTTGCGAATTTTTTTCCACTAATAATAAAGCTAATACTTGGCTGTGGTTTCGCCATATCGGGAGGTATTAAAAGTATTTCAATTGATTCTTGATTTTGATTATTCGAAATTGTTTAGAAATGCTAACGACACGATCACGTGAACGTGGTCTCCTTGTGAAATGTTGCTCACGAATTGATATCACATCGTTAGATTATGTCGGAGGAAAATGTTTTTCGTAACTAAAGAGACATAAACACAAAGACCGGAGACATCAAAATGAATTTGTAATCTATGCATGTGTGATACAATCAGACCTATAACATTTTATCTTACGTTTCATTGTTTTGGATTGTTTGTGAGAAAAAAAAACATCGCTGGTTTACTTGATCCCCTGTGTTACGGTGACGGGAATTTTCACTTTGAATGGTGTTTACTTTCCTTTTCAATCCGTTGTAAACATCTCAATCCGTTGTAAATCCGTTATCAATATCCCAAGACATGCCTATCGATCCTAAAATAAGTTATCTTGTAAGTCGTTTTCCATGTTATGATTGGCTTTGTACCATTCTACATAGGCTATTTAGCTAAATCTCCAGATGATTAATCAGCCAAAATGTTTTGTCATAGGGTAGTTGCTTAGTACCTATAGCTTTCATTCTTGTTTAGATAACTGACTTAATGTATGATTTGAGATATAATGTAGGTAGACCTCATACAAACATTAAATAGAAATGATAGTTATGTGAGCTGTTAAGTTAAAATATTTATACCAGTGGGTAATCCCAATGGGCATATATAGACCCCAATTAATATATTTATACAATTTTAATTATTTTCAGTGAATTAACTAAAAAGGAGGCTTTTTACTCGATGGTTTTGCTTTAATGCAGTTGATGTTTACATTTTATTCCTATACCAGAAACTCCAAGTACTACGTATTCTCCGTAGTTTCTACTGTTGATTTCCTATTACGGATTATGGAAATCATCCTAAAAACTACGGAATATTCACAACACCGGAGTGGCCGAAAAAAGTTGCAGATTTAAATGACCTCTGCATGTACAAGTACGCCGTTCTCTCCTGGCCTGATAATCAACTCCAATTCTCAAAAATATTATGTATAAGCAATTCCTTTTCAAATCAATCATATGCACAATAATCAAATTTTTAAAAAAATTGTCAATTTGCAGGTTGGGTGTGATTTTAGATTTCCTTTTTAATGGGTTCATTACGGTACTACGGAAAATCTTCATTGGAGTTTGGAGTCTGCTATACTTGGTTGCAATGTTTCTTGACCCTATGACATCACTGCATGGAAAGAAACACTGAGTAAACAGAAAGCCTGTTGAGTTGCTAGGGCCGTAAGCACCTAAGGGGGAAAGAGTGATGCTTACTTAAGATACTGCATTTGCGAAAATATCTTTTTTCTTGCTTAAATAATTTCAAAACTCAGCCAAAAATAAATTTACTCCTTGTATAAGTCACCTAATTTTTCAAGGAGAAAAAAAATTCTTTTTGTAAAGGATATCAAAATTTCAGGGGGGGTTGTTGAGATTTGCTTACCTATACCTTTGCTTACAAAGGGGGTTAAAAATGACTTATTGTATTTTCTCTCTATCTGGATATTGCTATAATATTTTATGATAAACTTATTTCTCACAACTATAAATAATAATAAATTTTTAGTAGTAACAAATCTGGTCCAATTCTGTCCTGTTATAAATCATCAAGCATGATGGACTTGGTTAAAACCAAAACTTTCCGCCCTCTAAATTTCATCAAATATTTTCTGCAAATTAATGAAGCACCCCCAGCCCTTAATATTTTGATTTAAGACATAATGAAAGTCAAATTTTTTACTTAAGTATTGTGTTAACAATTCTTGAGCAGCAACAAATTTGTTTATTTATCAATAATATAAGGCATTTCAAAATATTTTCTGTGCTTGGGATGCATTATATTTTATCCAAGTATGATGGGGTGCCAAATATTTATTGGGCTCCATAATATATGAATTTAACTGGTGGGTTTGCAATTTTTCGAAATTATAAATCTTGCTTGGTTACATTTAACAGTTCATTTTTACAATTATTCAACTTGGAAAAGTATTTAAATACTGAAAACACAATTGCACTCTAAATTGAGTGTCATTACAAAATTTCTGTAGATATTTCGGTATTAACTCATAAACAGGGAATATTTCACGTTTATGACTTAAGCATTTTTTAATAATAGTATTTTTTAACCCCTTAACTGCCACGGAAATCCACAGCAAGTGGCTCCCCAGTGCCAGCGTTTTTCTCCCGTGCGTGCGTACTTACACTTTTGCAGAGCACACGTTTCTTTTTCAACTCAATTAATACTCAAAAGACTGTTTATTTCGTTCATATAAAGAAATTGCACTCTCTCAATGTATGGAGTACAAGTTAAAACCAGAATCATGACCTAATAAAGAAAAAAAAGTAATAAATAAGAAGTAAATCAAATCGATCCGTTATAAGCATTTTTCTTTATTCCTTGCAGACAAAAAAATTTTAAAAAATAAAAATAAATTTTCTATGCAAAGGGAAACGGAAGTGTTAGACACAAAATATAGCATAAAAAAGAATAAAAAACTCAAAAAGAAACACAGGCCATAACTTAACAGCTTTTATTTTTATCGCTAAAGAAAAAAACGCAGTTCAGATTCATCCCCCTACTTCACAGATATAAGAAATTCCTTTGAAAACGCTGTCTAGGTTATTCCTGGTATTATTTTTGGTAAAAACACAGTGCAACACATCGTACTTTTACAAAGCGTATATAATACGCCATTGGCACTTAACACTTGGGATTTCCCAACCGTATATTTACGTTGACGGCAGTTAAGGGGTTAAAACTTTAATTAGTGTGTACTGTCTGTAAGTTATACATTTATTACTTTTTCTCAATGTAAAAGTTTTGGTACAGCTTTATAAAAAGTTAACCAGTTGTCACGTTTACCCACAGCTCAAATGATGACTGACAATCTTAGAGATCTAATTACTACTAATATTATTATTATTAGATCCTAAAGAAATAATAATTAGTAGTAGGAGGATCTAATAATATTAATATTAATGACTAAATCTCTATTGTTGTTAGTCATCATTTGAGCTCTGGGTAAAGATGGCAACTGGAGGACTCTTTCTAAAGCTGTTCCAAAGTTTTTCTCCCTTACAAATTGTGCTTTATCCCTTCTGTTGGTGATGAACCCTATTTTTTTGTGCTCCTCAGATGATGCTGGAAAAGTGTCGCATTGCAACGGATCCCAGTTGATCTGTCGAGCTGTTCCCTCAATCGAGTCCTGACATGTTTGCTTCAAGTCGGGATGTGGATCAGACTTATGATTTCGACAGTGAAGAGAATGCTGGGAAATGGAAGAATCTACTTTTGAATGCCTTGTCAAAGGTGAAGGGAAATTTTTCTGTTATTCGGAGGGTATATTTTTGCTTAACACCTTAAAAAGTAACAAAACAAGTTTTTAACATAGGAAAAACACCAGACGTAGGTACTTTGATACTAGGTACCCGAACAGAAATTTTAATTAGGATTGATTGTTAAATTTTCCTTCGGAACAGAAAATGCGAGCAAATTTTGAAAAGGACTCACATCACAAACTATTCGTAGTATATCAACATAGCTGCTAACTCTTCCGTTTTAACCGGAAGATTTCCATTTTTTAAGAGAATCGTCCGTTTTTCAATCACTTCCGTTTTTTGTCCAAATAATTTAACAGCCTATTTTTGCAAAGGGCAGAAAGGTTTTGAAATGGTGTTGGAAAACAATTTACTAAAAAAGGCTGAAACTTGCACATATCAGGCTTAAAAAAATTAAGATTAAGAATAATATTTAAAAATAAATAAATTTGTATTAATCTGGAATTTTAGGGTTTTTTAAGGTTAGGTAGGCAAGTGTGCTCATTTGATACAAATTTTTTTCTTTGATTTTTGATCTGAAAGATATCTATTCATGCTACCTTATACTTAGGTGTACAGGGACTAATGCAGGCCAATTTTGGTACCGTTTATCAGCACGTTCACAAAAATTCTAAGATTACTTTTTATTGATAGGTCAAATGCTTATGGTTAAATTAGTCCTTAAATTGCTATAAAACTGTATAAATAAGTAATTTAATGTGGCTTTCATTAATTTTACAGTTCCCCTTAAATTTATTTATCAAAAATTTACATAAATTGAAAAGATCTTACAATTTTTCACAAAATTTTAAATAGTGTGTAAGTTTTTCACAAAAATGGGGGTTAAGCTTAAAATCCTGGATTAGTCCCTGGTGTAGTAGCTATGGTAGACAGTCTTTACTTAGATTAAGAAAAAAATGCCATGGGTACCTTGATTTTTAAAATCTTCCTTTTTTTATAATCCCAATGTTGGAAGGAATGTATCAATGAAAAAATATGTGCATCTGAAGATGATAATTTAAAAGTAACTAAGTGCCTATTTTTCGGTGGACCTCGATGAAAATTTTCAAATTTATTTCGGACCCCAAGAACTAAGTTTTTGCTTCTGCTGTACCAGGGTTGGCAAAAACCCGGGTTTTTAAAAAAAAAAAAACCCAAGTTGGTTGGGTTTTTTCGGGTTTTTTCAATAAAACCCTGAAAAAAACATATAAAACTGGGGTTTTTTTTTCGGAAAAACTGTGGTTTTTTTTCAAAATTAAGTGGTTTTCTCCTCCTATAAAGTAAGTGGTTTTTTTTCAAATTTTATTGAATTCTTTCTATGTTAAATGTGTTCTGCCAAAATAATGTCAGTTTTTCCATAGTTAAGTCCCACTGAAATTGTAAAAACACCCCTTATTTACTGAAACCTGGTCTAAATTTTGAAAAAACCCACTAAAATTTTAAAAATACCCTAAACTTTGAAAAAACACACTGAAATTTAAAAAAGTCTTCTTTATTTTTAATACCTAGTTTGAACTATAAACGTCCTAAATTTTGAAAAAAACCCATTCAATAATGAAAAACCCACTGAATAATGAAAGAACCTATAATTAACTTTTAAAAAAACTCCCTGAAATTGAGAAATTACCATCTAATTATAAAACCCTAGTTCAAATTAAAAAAAACATTTTAGTTTTTAAAAATATCCTAAACTTTGAAAAAAAACTTTCAATTTTGAAAGAACTGGCCATAATCTTGATTTTTCTTGAAAAAAAAACAAAAATGGGTCTAAAATGTGGGTTTTTTCACATGGGTTTATTTGAAAAAACCAATTTGGTCCAATCTAGCCAACCCTGTGCTGTACCGACTTAACCCTTTCAGGTCCAGTTCCAAGTGCACCCCTCCCTGACAGCCAAGGAGGATGCCCTGCGGTACGTGGAGACGCTCATCTTCCGCCTGCTGGGCATGCTGTGTGCCGCCCAGCCGCACTGCATCCCGGACGTGGAGGAGCGGGTGCAGAAGACCTTCCCCCACCCCATCGACAAGTGGGCCATCGGGGACGCCCAGAGCGCCATCGAGAAGGGGAAGAAGAAGTCACCCCTGGTCCTGCCCGTCGAGAAGATTCATCCCCTCCTGCAGAAGGTAAGTCATGCATATGATTTTTCCGCTAATTAGCGGAAATCCGCTAATTTAAGAGATAAGCAGAGATGCCAACCATTCCGGATTTTGCGGAATCATTCCGCATTTCGGCCCATAATTCCGCAATGAGGTATTTGCATGAGTGATGGATTTGCTTGATTTTATACTTTTTCGATACTTTATGGTTTAAAACTCCTAAATTTCTGATTTTTAAGTTCAAAAATTTGTTTAAATAACTTAAAATTCAATTTTATTTTTGCCAAAACGTCAGAAAAGTCACGTTATCAAAAAACGGGCTTCTATTGGATGTGACATCACAGCGCAGTAAAACCATTGTGTTTGATGCTTTCACGTGATCAGAAAACGGGCTTGTATTGGATGTGACCTCACAGCGCATGACTTGTGATTCGAGAGTGTTTTCGGGCCCAAACTAAAAACGAAATTTCAAAAATTTATATCTCAGAAACTAGGCTACGAAAATACTTGATGTAAACGTCATTCTTGATGGTTTTTTATCTACTATTTTAATAAAATTTAATCTCAAAACGTGAGAATACCTCATTACGGATAAAGCTAGAAAAATTACGGAAACTACGCTAATTATATTTTAACGACGATGTATTAAATTTGTTTTCTCAATTCTCTGTTTTTAGCTTCAATCCTTACAATACATATTTTTTTTACTTAAAATTGCGAATAAAACCGATAACTCTAGTCGCTAGTTACAGATGAGATGGGCAATAAGAAGGGGGTATCAATTGGAATTCGGAATATTCTAATCTTCATGGATGATTGGTTCATGAGAAAAAAAAAAGGCCTTCTGTTCTCAAATATTTGCGATTTCAGGACTTTTCTGAAACTTATCAAAAGATAGGGTCATTTTTCTACATGCAGAAAACGCGGCGTAGGTCGGCAAGCCGCACGCCAGGGATGCAGAATATGTCCGATCCGGCGATCTAGGATCGGGGGAAATGTCAGCCATCTGGGGAAATTTGGAGGAAAAGTATAATATTGAATTGAATTTCAGTACAGTAACAAAAATTTACCAGATGTTGATACCGACAGTAATTCAGAATTTTTGTATGTCTTTATCACTTTAAAAAGTTTTGGGGAAATTTTTGTATGGATTCTTGGAAGTTAAAACATTTTCTGCATCCCTGCCGCACGCCACGTTTTTTTTTGCGGGCGGGGGGGGGCGATTACGAATGAGCGTTGTCTCAGGTTGGCAACCCTGGATAAGCAAAATAAAAGAATAGTGCCATTTTCAGAACAATTTATCATTCAAAGAATGTGTTATTAAAAGTAAGATGAGTGAAATTTATGAATTCAATATTGCATTCTCTTTTTTAAGTTTAATTTTTCCAGTAAAAGCATTAATTTCTGTTATAGTAATGGAGCAAGAACTATGATTGATATGTAAATAGTGTTGGACGCCTGTAGTTGTATTTATGAATGATTTTGTTATTTACTTTAAGGGGGATGTTATTTTTGTTTCTTCATAGACTTCGTTTTAGGTTTTTATCTAAATTATTTGGGCTTCATAGTTCTACTATAAACTAAAAAAGTGGCTTACGTTTTAAATCGTGACTGGTAAAAAGGTGGGTATGCTTTCATGTGTAGTCTATGAAAGTATTCCTGTTTTTCCCCCATCAGGTTGGCAGCTATGCATTTCAGGTCTTGGATCCTTTGTTGGTTGGTGCTAACCATATTTATGAATGATTTTGTTATTTACTTTAAGGGGGATGTTATTTTTGTTTCTTCATAGACTTCGTTTTAGGTTTTTATCTAAATTATTTGGGCTTCATAGTTCTACTATAAACTAAAAAAGTGGCTTACGTTTTAAATCGTGACTGGTAAAAAGGTGGGTATGCTTTCATGTGTAGTCTATGAAAGTATTCCTGTTTTTCCCCCATCAGGTTGGCAGCTATGCATTTCAGGTCTTGGATCCTTTGTTGGTTGGTGCTAACCATATTTTTCGAAGCTCTCATATGTGTCTGTTTCGGCTTATGCCTGAGGACTCTGAAAATTTACATAACAAGAACTAAAATTTTTACTATTAAAAAAATCAAATAATTTTTAACTGTTTAACTATATGGTTCATTTTCTTGTGAGTTTCTGTTAATTTCGAATAACAGATTATAATTTAACCCATTCCATTAGCGCCCAGTGATCTATTTTTAGATCGCTAAACATAGTGTCATAAATTCTCTCTTAAATCTCTTTAAATTCACCCAAGAGTAACGAAACTGCACGTATGGCAAGAGGAAACATCCCCCAATTCTAATACCATGAGGTTTTTGCATTTGCTTCATTTATTTTGTAACAGTAATGGGCTAAAATTTGTCTCAGAGTCTCATTTTGCAGTTTTTTCATCTTCATTTGCGTTTTTCAAGAAAACAGTTAATGTATACCACTAAATCAGGGGTTTCCAACTGGCGGCCCGCGGGCCGCATGCGGCCCGCCGGGTCATTTTGTGCGGCCCGCGAAGCTCTCTGAAAACCCTCCAAAAAATAGCTTCAAAACACTTTTTAGCACACTAAAATTCAAAATTTTTTCGGGGGTAAACCCCAGACCCCCCATATACCTCTTTGATTATGGATAGCTTCGATCGTTTTCTATGGTGCAAAAATTGAAAGTTTGGAGTTTCGAGAGGTGGTTTGTAAAATCTGAAATCCCCCCTGAGCGTAGCAAGGGGGTATGAAGGCTTTTATATAACCTTTATCATGAGGAGGGACAAAATGGAGTGTCAAAAAATTAGGTTAAACAAACTTCTAAGGCAAATTTACAAACATTTTCTTGAGGAAGACCTTTTAATTTAAGTATAATATTCAGAATATTAAATATATTCAGTATTCCTAGTTATATCCTCCTCAGTCCCCTTGTATCACATGTGATACAAAAGTTTAAATTCTGTATGGGAAACAAATTTTGGAAATCGCTTGTATCACATGTAACATGAAGTGAAAAACAATGTACAATTTTATTTTTAGGTTGTAATAACCTGCTGCAACATTGAGATTTTTTGAAGGCTTTTTGGGTTCCAAACGAAATGTCGACACAGAGTCGAAATAAAATTATTTTTAAATTATTTATGCATATATTTTAGCAATTTCAAGATATACATTTTCTTTGTAATGAAACAACCAACCAATTAATACCAAAAATGGAACTTTTTAAAAAAATATTAAGTTGTTAGGACCTTTGAAACTTGTTTGTATCACATGTGATACATCAGGGCCCAACCGATACAAACCACATAGGTATGGGATTTTTTAGCATGTGTTGTTTTGCGTTTTGAATAGTATTGAATGTTATAAAAAACATTTATTAAGAATAAAAACTTCCCTCGGGATGTTTGTTTTACTTTTTATCAGGTTTTTTGTGTTAAATTGCTGTTTTTTAGGTATTTTTTCCAATATTCAAGAGGAGTTTTTTTAGCTGATAAATCACAAACCATAACAACAAATAATATGCATGGCCTTAAGATTTGATAGTTAACAATACTATAATGTTATTTTGGTCTTTACATCAACCAGAAACTATTACAAGGAATTCCATGATAGTCAAAAATTATGCCAAAAAGTGATAAAAAAGTGTAATTTTGGTATAAAAAAACAAAATTAAACTTAATTTTTAACCAATACTATTATATTTTACATATAATTTGCCTAAATAACTCAAATAAGCTAAGTAAAATAATTTTAATTTTAACTTCAAAAATTTTGGTTGTAGTGGTTGAGTCCTGATGTATCACATGTGATACATACCCTCCAGCCCCTACTAATAAAATATAATTTTTTTAATTCCACTTTTCTACTTTAAGAAGACCTAAACAGCTATTTTAGAACTTTGGGCATTAACCAAAGTTATATTTTTCTCTCAGGTCTGAGGAGGATATAAGAGTAAAAAAATTCATATATCCTCTGGAATTTTGGAAAATACAGCAGTGCATACATATACGTAAACAACCTTCGTCCCTCTTTTGCTGGAAAAGTTTCATATTGAAGACTCTCACCCAAAAAAATTATCATTGTGAAAAAGGAGCCAGATTACTTTGCGGCCCGCCACTTGACTTGAGTTTTCGATTGCGGCCCGCGAGTACTTAGAAGTTGGAAACCCCTGCACTAAATGAATCCTTTTCCAGTTTTATTTTATCTTTATAGATGTAGCTATTGGGATATAATGCAGAGTTTAGTCAAAATTAATTTTTTTAGTGAAAACTCAAGTACAAATACTGCTGATCTAAAAATAGATCACTGGGCGTTCGGGCGTTCATTTTTTCTGTGTTGCTTACAATACGAGGATTTTGTTTTTTTCCACTCAAAACTGATAAAATGTGTCAGAGAAAACACATTAATGTTCAAAATTAAGTCAACTATTGATTTTCTTAAGAAATTGAACATTATATTATTGCTAATTAAATTTATAATTTTTTCTGATGGATAAATGGAGGGTAGGCCATTATGATTCATTTCTAATAAAGCACAGCATTGCAACTACTGGTATAAAATTATTGGTGTTTATTCACATAAACTTATTTTATACAACACAAGTAGTTTTGAAATACTTCACAAGGGAAATTATAAGACAATTAAAGGTTATCAAAGAGTTATGAAAATCTCAAATTGGAGGATTATTAATATTTTTATTAAATTATTATTATATTTTTTTTAAATTCGCCCTTATCCAGCCTTTGTAACCTTAAAATTGACGTTATGCCAGAGAAAGTAGTTTATTGAATAGGAATAGGTCGCCGAAAAGCTCAAACAAGCAGCAATATTGAATGTTGCCATGTTAGGCCAAGTTACATTTTATTTCATGAATATTATTAATTTATGGTAAATCAATCTACAAAATTTTCAAAAATTTAACCCAATGCCTTTTATTTACAATTTTATGTCATGTCATATGTTTTCTTTAATATACTTATATATAAATTTCAAGTTCTTGGTTCAATTTCCTCTTTTCCCCTTAAAATTACTTTCAACATATGCTATTTGTGTACTTAATTTTGGGTAAATTATTCAATTTTATTACTATTTAATTATTTTCCCACATATTTATGAATAAATACGTGTTTTTAAATAGAAATACAAATATTTATACTTATTTTATAATTTTAAGTATATTTTCGAAGTTTAACTAGTACTTAGCTTTGTGACAAAAAATATCCTCCAAACGCCCAGTGATCTATTTTTAGATCAGCATTTTTTAAAAAAACTAATGACTGTTTTGACAAAATTTGTTCATAATATTCATATTTAAGGCAAAATACACCAGATTCATGATTTTTATTCAATTCGCCCCCTAAAAAGATAATTTGGGCGTTAATGGGTTAATTGTAAATCTTTTTCTTTCAGGAAATTTTGGGATATAAAGTAGACCTTCAGGTCACTCAGTACATTGTAGCTGTTTTAGAATACATATCTGCAGATATTCTGAAGGTAATATGAGATTTGTGTACTTGTGCAAACAACTTGTTGGTGAGAACTAATTGCTAATTGAAATTTTGTTGGGAAAATTCTTTAGAAGTTTTCAAAAATTCTTCTTTAATTTAATCTGTTCTTTATAATTTATCTCATAAAATTGCTTTAAATTATTTATTAGTTATTATACTTTAATAAATAAACTTCCTTAGAGTAATAAAATTATTTTCTCTTTCAGTTGGCTGGCAATTATGTAAAAAACATCAGGCATGTTGAAATCACCTGCCAAGACATCAAAGTGGCCATGTGTGCGGACAAGGTAATAGGATTATTTTTAGTACTTATGGGCTCATCTAGTATGAAAAGGGGCTTGTTTAAGGCTAGGGCATTTCTTTTGCATATTTCCGAGATAAAATTTTCCAGACTTTTGGAAGATTTTTATACCTTTTGAACTTTTATAAAAATTGCAAGCTTTTTACAGAAAAGTCAGCTTTTATTAAAGGCTTTGAAAAGTACTTGAATTTCGTTTTGTTTTCAATGGATCCTGAAAGTACTTGAATTTAGTGTCATGTCCTTAAAAGTCCTTGAATTTTATTTGAAATAGTTAAATCTAATATTACCTTAAATTTGGATTTGAAAAAGTTCATTTTTGATTCAAATAGTTCAATTTTATTAGCTTCTTTTAAACACAAATGTGATTTTTAAAGTTATGACTACTAAAAAGGTACTAAAAAGAGCAAGTTTCTTTGCTCATAAATGACTTTTCTGCATTTCTATGTTAGTCCTTGAAAAACTTAAAATCAGCCTTGAAAAGTACTTGATTTTTTTCCTCACAAAAGAGTGGGAACCATGTTTAAACCAAAAGTTTTGATTGAAACTTCCTTGGAAAATAGTTAAATAATTATTTAGTTCATGCTTTTAAAAAGTGCCTCCAAACCCAGTTGGTTGGTTAACCATAAGCATTTGTTCCTGCCATATTTGTCATTTCGATGCAACCTTCTTTTTCAGGTTCTCATGGACATGTTCTACCAAGACGAAGACGTGTCGTTGAGTATCGAAGAAGAGCCTACGCGCAGGACCTCTCTGACTTACGATGAAGTGGTGAAGGACCTGATCCACGAGGAGAAGCAGTACATCCGGGACTTGAACATGATCATCAAGGTCTTTCGAGAGCCTTTCGTGGAAATCTTCAGCAATAAAAAGGTGACGCTTCAGACTTTGGTCTTAAAAATTATTGCCTTTTTATCAGGGTTCGTGCACTTCCTGGAATCCCTGAAATTTGCTTTATTTTTCCTATCTATATTTAGCTTCTATATCTGGTGAATTCCAGCTAACTAGTCACCCGGGTGGAAAAAAATAAACTTTATCAAAACCCCAAGTGTTATACATCATTGGAAAGCTTAAAGTCTATAGAATTAGAAACAAACATTGGTTTTTACAAATATTAGCTCTATTTTGTAGAAGAAGTCATCAAAAAGCATGTATTGTAAAAGTTTTGTTGCTGCTGAAATTACCGACTTTTTACCTTATTACATCTGTAAATTATGCCATCAAAGTTGTTCCACAGAAGTTTATTATTGATGTTAGATCTATAAATATAAAATAAAAGTGTGTTTACAAGTGATTTAATCAAAAACTGCCTAGCTGGGGGTCTATTTGTCGTACCAGGTTGAGCATGTAACGTCTGTTACAAATTTTACTAAAGTTTGTCTCACATTGTGAAAAATGGTTTTTTAAACTTTTATTCCCACTTTCTACTTTAATTTTAAGGTAACAGAACTAATAACATCAAAATTTGTGAAAAAAAATTATATTACCTGTAAATACAGGTGTAACAGACGTTACATGCGCCTATCGTAACGGACGTTACAATGTCAATGTAACCTCTGTTACACATATAACTTGGCATAATAAAAGCTTATTAAGGAACCTACTATTAATAAATTAATTTATTTTAATTTATCAATTATATAATTAATTGAAAGTAATAAATTTTAATTAAAAATTAATTATGTCATGGATTTTAAATATTTTATCTTACTATGTGTCAACCAAGAATTTCCAATCTATATTTGCAAAACAGAGGCATTTAGGGCACCATGTCAACTATCATGGGGAGGGGGCAATCCCCCTTATAATGGCAAAAACAATATTTAATTAAATTAAACATTAATAAAACTTTTTCAGCAAATTAGAAATAAAATACTAACTTTCAGTAAAGGCATCCTGAGATCCAAGGTGTATAACGATTTTTTCTCAGCAATTTTATTTTAGCCTTTTTTTCACGAATAAAAATTAGAAGATCAGGTATTTAGGATGCTAATAAATTTAAAACCGTTAACTTCATTTTAGTTACAATTTTAACTTCATTATAATGCACTTTCAATTTTAAAATGGTTGTAGTGAATTTTTTAACAATGCACTTAAGATTTAATTTATCATTATAACTTAATTTCTAGGTACTTAAAAGTTTTATTGTGAAAGTAATGATCATTACTTTACCCTTATTTACCCATTACTTTATCATTACCTTTATTTCCAAGCAGCAAGACTAATATAATATTATCAGTGTTGGATATTATTAAAATGTACTTAGAAATATCAGTCAATATAGCTTAATTTTTGTTTTGGCTGGCCAATGCTGTTTCTCAGACACATTTTACTTAATTTAAAAGGGTAGGTAAAATAATATTATTTTGATTATTTTTAAAATTGTTCTTTTTTTATTTGAAAAGCCACTCATTGCACGATATTTACAGGTATTGGCTAATATCGAAGCATTGGTAAATTAATAAATTATTTTAATTTTAATAAGTTCGTTCATTCATTCATAAATTCATTTTGAGGGCTTTTAACCTTATTTTTTAGTAATTTAAAGTGCTACCCAATGCATAATATTTATCGGTATTTGCGATATTGGCCCATATTTTAGATTTTAACAGGTTTAATCATTCAAAATAATTTTTTTATGTTTTTAACCCATTTTTTTACTAAATTTAAAGCTCTTTTGACTATATATGATATTTTTTATATTTGATATTGGCCGATATTGAAAACGTTTTTTAATTAATAAATGCATGAAATTTAATTTTAACAGGTTCATTCATTCAAAATAATATTACTTTGTTTGTCTTTAACCTTGTTTTTTTACTAATTCAAAGCTTTGGACAAGTGTGTGATATTTATCGGTATTTCCGATATTGGCCGATATCGCGGCGTTTTTCAATTAATAAACTACACCAAATTTAATTTTAACAGGTTTATTCATTCAAAATAATATAACTTTGTATGTCTTTAACCTTGTTTTTTACTAATTTAAAGCTCCGGACAATTTATGATATTTATCGGTATTGGCCGATATTGCAGCAGTGTTTAATTAATAAACTACATCAAATTTAATTTTAACAGGATTATTCATTCAAAATAATGTTATTTTTAATGTTTTCAACGTTGTTTTTTAGTAATTTAAAGTGCTACACAATGTACGAGATTTATCGGTATTTACGATATTGGCCGATATTGCAGCGTTGTTTAATTAATAAACTACATCAAATTTAATTTTAACAGGATTATTCATTCAAAATAATGTTATTTTTAATGGTTTTAACGTTGTTTTTTAGTAATTTAAAGTGCTACACAATGTACGAGATTTATCGGTATTTACGATATTGGCCGATATTGTAACAACCCCAATTGATAATCTTGGAGTACATGAGTGGTTCTTATGAAGTTATGATCCTCCTCTTCAACTTTGACTTAAATATTCAAGGCCTAAATGGTATGCATTTCGTACGACGTAACGTCTGTTACACCATGTAACGTCCGTTACGAAAGTTTAGAATTTTTTAAAAAATACAAAAAATGATTGAATTTTTTTGTCAATGCTGTGATATATTGCGTACATGTCTAGTAATGTTATTTAAATTTTTGTTAAACTAAAATACCTCATAGATTCACAGACTTTTTAAACTGATGACACTAAAGTGTAAAAGGGCTTCCATTTGATGTAACATCCGTTACAAAAAACAATAATTTCCCCCCCACTTCACATCCCCGGAAATAAATTTTCAAACATGTATATCTTTTATTCAGAACTAGTTTTACTAGGAAAAAATATATAATCATTATTTTGAGACGTTTTTATGCCCTTAAAAATTGTTTAAACATCGAATTTTCGTATGAATGTAACATCCGTTACGTTGGAATTCACCATCTGCTGAAAGTTAAATTTTTTCTCCTGAATTTTCCCTCTAACTCCTGAAAAACATCTGCAGAGGAGCAAAACGATGTTTGGTTATCGATTTGGTGGAAATAATTTTTTTTTTAAATCGATAAAATTCCATTATTGAAATGGGGAATTATAACCTATTTCACAATTATTCTTTGTTTCGTACTTCATTATGAACTCATAACATGTAAAGTAGTATAAGGTTCATTTAAAATCACGTTAAATCCTGATTTTTTAATAATTTACTCCTGACAAACTCCTCAAAGACTCCTGAATTTGACTATGTTAGGTTGAGTATGAACCTTGTTTATGGAGAAAAAAACAACTTACAAGGTCTATACCAGTGGTTCCCAACAGGTGGTCCGCGGACCACTGGTGGTCCGTGAGGCCTTTGGAGGTGGTCCGTGAGAAGATTTTTAAACTTATAAAAAATCTGTGGAAATTTAAAAAATTAGTAATTCTTATTACACTTTTCAGTAAGTAGTATATACCCATGGATGCAAAAAACATAAACAAATGTTTTTTATAAAAGGTGTATTCATAAATAATTTGAAAATAAATGTTAATTTTTCTTTGAAGTTTAATAGATTATTTGTGAGGCGGAAAGCGAAAAGGGACCTCTTGTCGGCAAAGTTGATTTCGAGAAAAAGCCAAAAAACCGGAAGAAGGTCAAAACTATCGAATTTTTTCTCTCTCGCTTTATCGATCCTTGGACCCTTTAGAACCGAATTTTAGCTATTGGAATCATTCCTTAACTGTGAAAAATAACGAGAGGGTAGCATTTTGAAAGTTTAAGGTCGTTTTTCGCGAAATCCACTTATTCTATTAAAACTTTTAATTACTGGCGATTCGTCATTTTTTGAGCTACAAGAATGATGATGGTCTTAAAATCTTCATAAATCTGTACGGATTGAGTAAAAAATAACTCCATTTCGACGAACGCCGACAAGAGGTCCCTTTTCTCTTTCCGCCTCACATTTGATTTTCAGTTCCAATTTAGAAACATACTTAAAACTCAGTTTCTCTTACTTCATAAAAAAGACAAAACTTTATAGCCTTTGTGAAAAATGAATGCATTGAAAAAAGGTTAAAATTTTTAAGATAAAGGTTGGGATAGGGATGGTCCGCGGAGGTTCAAATTTACGTGAAGTGGTCCGCGGACAAATTTGAGTTGGGAACCACTGGTCTATACCAAAGTAGTAGTAATCAGGGATGAGTTTTTCTGGTTCTGGATTTTTTTTTAAATAAAAAATTCTGCTTTTTGTAATCCCTCAAAATTTTTTTCCCTCAGTTTCATTCCAGTCACTCATTACTGTAATGAAACTGTTTTTTTTTCCTGAAGCAGATGACATGGAGCAGATTTTTTTTGGTGGTAATGGTTGTGTGGGATCTCAGCTACAATGTCGCAGGGGTGCAGAAAATGTTTCAGGATCCAAAATTTCCCCAGAACACAATTTTTTTTCCCCAAAATGAAATTTCATTAAAAAAATTAGTTTTTTCAGTTCTTTAACTTCTTTCAGGTTCAATAATTTTCACATAATCCATAAATTTAAATTGATCTTTGTAATCTTTTTTAGTCTTTCTTACACACTTATAATCTTGGCTCAACAAAAAGTGCCCCTTTCTATAAATATGAAAAATTGTCTACTTTTCTCAAATTTGAGCTGCCTGTAAATTTCTCCTTAATGAACTCAACATTTTTATTAAGAACATCGATTTGATTAAACAAGAACGCAACGCTATTAGTGAAAATTTCCCATTCTACCAGGGATAGATTGTTTTCCCTGCATACCAATCGAAAAGCAAGGAAAAGCCAACATCCAGGTATTCACCTAGATAATTAGGTTTTTTAGTGCAGATCCGTAGTTTTTCCCACTCTACAACTATAACTCCGCTGTTTTCACCAGATTTTCATTGAAATTGGAGGTTTTGATCCTGTCAATGAACAAAATATCTGTTTTTCAGATAATGATATTGGATTTTTAGTTTTTCTTTCTATCTTGGGGGAAAATTTCCCCAGAGCTGCTTGAATTTCCCCCGAACATCGTTCGGGCGTTCGGACATATTCTGCACCTCTGAAATGTCGGTCAGATGGTTTAGTCTTTGTATTTTTGGGATCATTCCATTGGGTAAATTATGGTATCTGAAGGGTAGTTTTTGATGTTTTCCATTATTATTATCAGGGGTTCACCCAGTCAAAATGAAGGACCATTAGTAACAACCCCAGCTTTCATAACTTTAAGAATAGGCCCGATGATAGAAACACATTTTAAAAACATTTTCAAACAACTTTTGATTTTAAGAAAAGAGTCTGTTTTGGGAAATGGGAATTTTGTGTTATTGTGGTTTTATTTTGAAACTTAAAGTGAAAATTGTTACAAATAATAACCATTTTTATTCTTAGATTTCTGATTTATATTTAATTTAGACCTAAAGCTAAATAGTGTGTTAATTTTATTGATTGAATGCCATTGTTGTCATTTCAGACTATTTCCTTTTTTTGCCGATTTCACACTTTGATTACTCTGATGTAGCTTAAATTTTATGGTATTCATGTGTGAGATTTCCTAAAGTTTCCTTCGTCACCTTTCAGGACCTGGACGTCATATTTAGCAACATTCTGGAAATCTATGACTTCTCGGTGTCGTTTCTGGGCACCCTGGAAGACGCTCTGGAGATGGCCGAAGAAAACCAGACCCCTACCGTCGGAGCTTGTTTCGAAGAGCTTGCTGAAGTAAGAACGCCTTTTATAATCTTGTTCTGCTAAGTTTTGAAATAAATTCAACTTATTTTCTAATTTTCAAGTCTTAATTTAATTTTAATTAGGTCAATCAATTTTAATACTTACTGTTTTATCCGAACACTATAATAGAGCTGCAGTGAAACCTGGATAAGTGATAGATTTGGTTTTAAAAGTAGAAAAACACCCATGATATTTAAAACAAGAATCACATTGAATTAATTAAAAAAGTTATAACTAGTGATGGGCAAAATCGATAATTTTAGGTATCGAATACTTTGGTATCGAATACTTATAGGTATCGAATACTTATAGGTATCGAGTACTTTTAGGTATCGAGTACTTTTTTTCAATGTCGGGAAATGAACCTGAAGGGACAATTTTTTTAGGGCCTATCCATAATCAGACTAATATTCAAAAAACTGAAAGCGATCCATCAAAAAGCCCCGTAGCTACGGGCCTGGAGGTGGATAGAGGCGAAGGATTTGGCGGGGGAAAAACCTAGCCGCGTCAAATTTCTCTCGCGGATGATTAACGACTTGGGTTTGAGCGTTGCAAAATGAAAACGGAAACAGGCTGCGTTTGATCTACAGTAGGTATTATAAAGATTACTTCATTGAAAAATTTAAAATGAAATATGTCAATAAAGTATCGATACTTTTGTGGGTATCGAATACACTCGATACCTATAGGTATCGAGTACTTAAGTATTTGGTATCGATACCTGCCCATCACTAGTTATAACAATATTTTTTAGTTTTTAATGTAACCTTAACCAATTTTTTCAATTTATGCATTTTGTGTAAGAGAATATTTATTCAATTAAAACCTTGAACTTAAAATTTACTGCTATTATTCAACTAAGAGGCACCTATCATAATTTTTTGCAAACCAAGTTTCCTTTGTCCTTAAATATCTAATTAACCAAATTTCTTTACAGTATCAAGAGTTTGATGTTTTTGACAAGTATGCCCATGATATTTTGATGACAGAAAGCAAAGACAAGTTAATGGCCATTTTGCAGCAA
Organism: Tetragnatha versicolor; assembly: GCA_024610705.1. Classification (NCBI taxonomy): domain Eukaryota; kingdom Metazoa; phylum Arthropoda; class Arachnida; order Araneae; family Tetragnathidae; genus Tetragnatha; species Tetragnatha versicolor. Next base: position 2,055,470 of record JANDEH010000025.1, on the reverse strand, counting down.
CCAAATGTCAGACATTCCTTGCAAGTAAGTCATTATGAAAATAAGCTTTTACCAAAATTCAGTTTATTCAAACCCTGTAAAAAATGCACAAAGCTTGTTGAATTTTAATTTTTCATATGCCTTTCTTTTATTTTGAATTTAAATTTTGAGTCCCCTTCAAAATTAATTATGTTTTCAAACAAGGTAATATTGTATATGCGGAGTACGTGCTCGTTAAATCTGTGGGTCCGAAAGTCCTGAGGTCGGTCATGGCGCAGTTTACCTTGGGTACAGGTGTCTGGAGACTATTTCCCTCCCCTTCAGATGCATGTCAAAATTGTGGAGGTGGCGATAGATGGTGGCGGCATCTATCATCCGAGGCTTAAGTCGGACTCCTGCCTTTCATGGGCCTCACTTTCTCAGGAGCTGCACCCCCTTTGCCTTAAATCCTGTACGCATTGCGGATGGAGCTTGGATATTCCAAGTGGCATTAGAAACAACAACAACAACAACAACAAACAATGATCTTTTTACTGTACTGTGTGTGAAATTATTATACATTGGTGTCCAAAAGATAAACATAATTGGCAATTTTGAGAAAGTGGCATACATTTTTGTCATCTTATTGATGGAGTTTTTATGTCTTAGGATCTTTTAAGGTTATGAATATGTGGACATTGATCTTGAAAAAGATCCTATGGCAGAGTTTCTCAAACTGTGAGTCGCGACCCACTGGTGGGTCGCCAGTCAGTTTTTGGTGGGTCGCGAGAAGATTTTGAATTTTTCTGGTTATGAAGTATCTTTTTAAAATTTTTACAAACGTGTATTATTATATTGACTTTTGAATTTTAAAACTACTATTTGAACTTTTGAAAATTATCAAATTACCATATAGTAAAAAGAATAAAAATTTGTGGAAAAACTACACAACTTGGTGTCGAACGGAAAAGGAAATTAATGTAAATACGTCCTATGTGAGTCCCTTTAATGTGCCGATAATGAAAATCTAGTCGGTTAATAAAATAATATTTTAAAAAAATATTCAGTGTTTCTCCCCATCCACACCGGGGGGGAGCAATGCAAATTTTAAGAATTTTTTTAGGAAATGATGCAACTGCAATTTATCCCATATTGCTAAAAAAACAAGTTAAAACCATGTTTTTAAGGGTCAAATTTTAAAATTTTCTCTGGGGGACCCCCAGACCCCCCTTTTTATTGTGAGGATCATTGTTATCCCACAATTAAACTATTTCATACGCTCAAATTCAAAAATATTTACTTTTTATTTTCTAAAAAGTTAATTTCTCTTCTAATACGTGTATGTAATAATTTATTGTTTTAACTAAATAGTTGGGGAACACACACACAGTCAGACAACTTAAAATTATGTGGGGGAGGTATGTGATAATTATCTCAGTTCAGTTAATTATAATTAACTGAAGTCGGTGGGTCGCGTTAGATTTTGTTTCTCAAAAGTGGGTCGCGATGTTAAAAAGTTTGAGAACCCCTGTCCTATGGCATTAGGGTCATTTGACAAACAAAGATTAGTGTCACTATTTGCCAAATAACCAATTATGCTTAACTTTTGGTCACCAGTGTATTTTAATATTATAGTATTTTTGTGATTTACACTCCATCAAAATTAATATTAATAACATTTATTTTATAAATCAAACATTGTCAACACTATGTAAACTCTCAGGCTTTCACGGCCGGAATTATCAATTGAATTCATAAAATCAAACATTTCCGGGATATAAGGCCGTGTTCTATTTTTATTTGTATCAAACGTTTTGCCTCTCAAATAAAAATAGAACACGGCCTTATATCCCGGAAATGTTTGATTTTATGAATTCAATTGATAGTCAACTCTTTTTTATTATGAGCAGTGTTATTCCTAGGATTTTTTTTGGAGGAGTAAAAATACTCTTAAGACTTTTTTAGGAAGGGTGAATAGCATAAACTACAAAAACAGAGAAAAATGTTCGATAAAAACACCTGCTTTTTCAATGGATAAATGAAATAGAAAAATAAGAATGCTCTTTTGGTTTTAACAATTAAAGCATAATAATTTTTGGCAACAGCTGGTAGCAACTGTTGTTGACGTGTTTTTTCTGCTCTTGAATTTTCTATTTATATTTTCATCAAATAACTTAAATTAACTCTTGATAGCAACTAATAGTGATAATTTAATGCAAAATTAACTACTGATTTGAGAAATTTACTTATTTTGCTTCGGAATAATATCATCATGGCGTCGGTAAACAAGTGTAATATTTGTGAGGATGCTGTGGTTGTGGAGGACTTATTATCTTGCTCTGGTTGTGATTTGAAGTTTCATTACAGCTGTACTGGTTTTACGAGTGCACAATTTAAAAGGCTAGCAAATTATAAGAAAACGAAATGGACTTGCTTATCGTGCAGCTCAACAGAGGAAGTAGCTTCTCGTAAACCTGGAACCCCGTTCGACAAAGACACAATTTGGATCAAAATACAGGATCAGTTTGATGATCTAAAGCGCTTTTTCTCAAATAAATTTGATGAATTATCCTCTTCCATTGAATACAATAGTACTGTCATCCAAGAACTCAGGACCACGATCAACAATTTGGAAACTTCTTACAAAACCCTGCAACATAAGCATGATCTTCTTACAGCTGAAAACCTTGAGATGAAAAAACAAGTCCTGGATCTTAAAGTAGACGTTATTGAATTAAAACAGTACTCACGCAGATGCAATCTGGAGATCTCAGATGTCCCTGAATCTGAAAACGAGGATATAAGGGAAGTAATGTCAACCCTTCAAAATTTCACCAATATATCTCTAATTGACGATATTGTTACAGTTCACAGAGTGCCCAGTTTCAATAAAGAAAGGCCCAAACCAATTATATGCCAATTTAAATCAAAACCTATTCGGGATGAAATACTTGGGAAGCTTCGCAAGTCAAACATCGTAGCAAAGAACCTTAATCCAAGATTTGAAGATCTTCCTATTTATTTCAGCGAACATCTTGCTCCTGAACTAAAACACCTTTTCTACCTCGCACGCAAATTTAAATTCGAGAATAAGTTCAAATTTTGCTGGACCAAGGACGGTAAAATCTTTCTTCGCAAAGATGAGTCTTCCAGGATTTTGAGAATAAAATCAATTGAGGACTTAAATGTTTCACCTCCCAATTAATTCTGTAATTGTACCTGATCCTGACTGTATTGTTATTAATACCCTGGATGATCTCACCTGTTTTTTAAAATCTGTTAAAAGTAAGTCCAATCATAATATTTTACATGTTAATATTCGAAGTCTGCGTGCAAATTTTGATGATCTTGTGGCTCTCTTATCCAATGTTCTCTGTAATATTTCAGTTATAATTCTATCAGAAATCTGGATATATGAAAACGAAACCTGTTACTATAGTTTGGAGGGCTTTAACTCTTTCTTTTGTTGCAGAGATAATAATCGATCTGGAGGAGTCGCTGTTTTTTCCAAATGTAACTTAAATTTTTCTAATATAAATATTAACTTTACATCAGCTGAGGTGATTTTGTTGCATTCAAAAACCTTAAATTTTGCAATATTTGCAATCTATCGTAATTTGGATTTCAATGTCGATCATTTTAATTCTGAACTAAAATGTGCTTTGCTTAGTTTGAACTTTTCTAATGTTATCTTGATGGGAGATATTAATATCAATATATTAGGAATTGAACTTAATACATTAGAATACTTGAATATTTTGTCTGAATTTGGTTTCCATAGTCATGTTACGAAACCTACCAGAACTGTTTTGTCATCGTCTACTTGTATTGACCATGTTTTCGTCAAAACAAATTTATTTTCTACCAAGACTGGGATTTTTATCTCGGATATTAGTGATCATTATCCTATTTTATGTCAATTGAATTATTTTGAATCTTCAGATACCAATGATCCATTGGAATCTTCATATGCTCTAAATCATTCCATGTTTTATAATTACTTAGAGACATTCAAATTTAAAGTTAATCCTAATTCTAGTCTTGATCACCAATACCAGAAACTTGTCTTTAATTTACAAAGCATTAAAAATAACTGTAAGTTTTTTAAATTTTCAAGAAAGAAACCTAAAAAGCAATGGGTTACCCTTGATATTTTAACTCTTATACGTAGAAAGGAAAAGTTATTCAATAAAGCCAGAAAATACCCATGGGATACCGTATATAAAACAGCTTATAAAACTACTGTCTCTGAATTAAAAAACTTAATTAAGTCAACAAAAGTTCAATTTTATCGAAACAAATTCGAAACCTGCAGTACTGGCAAACAAAAATGGAATTTTGTTAATAGTATTGTTCTTAATAATGTAAAAGATAACTCTAGAACCTTGCCTGACAACTTTGAGAATTCGATCTTAGCTTCTCAGTTTAATATGTTATATAATAATGCTACCCAAACTGCAACGAATATTGATTTTACTAACTGTCAACAGTATATATCACCTTGTTTATCATCTTTTGTTTTTTATGAAGTTACCGATCTTGATATATTTGATGCTTTAAAATCTTTTTCAAAACTTAACTCTTTTGATTATGATGGTATCAGTGTGAAGTACTTAAAATTAATTGCCCCTAATAACATTGAATTTTTTGTAAATTTTATTAATTCCTCTTTCAATACTTGCGATTTTCCCGCCTCTTTAAAACGGGCAACTGTTTCTCCGATTTATAAATCTGGAGATAAGAATATTCTTTCTAATTATCGACCTATATCGATCTTACCCTCACTCTCTAAAGTTATTGAAAAAATTATTGTAAAAAAGATGTATAATTTCTTGTCTCACACAAATTTCTTTGCCTCTAACCAATATGGGTTTACACAAGGTCGATCTACTGAAATGGTTCTTTTAGAATTTTCTAAGTTTATTGTGAATAGTGTGGATAAAAGCAAAGTTACCGTGGCAATTTTTCTGGACATAAAAAAGGCTTTTGACAACGTCAACCATTCTTTATTGATATACAAACTAGAAAGAGCAGGATTTAGAGGATATATCTTAAATTGGTTGATTTCGTATCTAACAGGAAGGACACAAAGAGTTAGGGTTGGTAACAATTTAAGCGAGTACTTGGTAACAAATCGAGGTGTTCCTCAGGGTTCAATTTTGGGTCCTTTGTTTTTTTTAATCTTCATTAATGATTTTTGTAAATTAAATCTTTCAGGCAAGATATTAACCTATGCTGACGATTCTGTCTTATTATATTCTTGTTCCACTTTAAAGGAACTGGTGACTCAAATTGATTCTGATTTAATCGAAATAGACAAATGGTTCAATGCTAATGATTTAACTTTAAATTTAAACAAAACTAAATACATTAATTTCAGTTTAAGACCATCTGAGTTACCATTTGACTTAAAATATCACATTTCATCATGTAAATCTAAAAACAACTGCCAATGTCATATTCTTGAATGTGTTCAAAGCTACAAATATCTTGGACTTAATGTAGACTCTAACTTGAAATGGAAAACTCATATATTTGAATTGGGGAAAAAACTGCGCTTTATTTTATTTAACTTTTACCACCTAAAAAATAAAATTGATCTGTCCTTTTTAAAAACTTTATATTTTTCTTGGTTCTATTCTTTAATAAATTATGGTGTCACTGTTTGGGGTGGAGAATATAGATCCAATCTCCAACCTTTAATTTCTATTCAAAATAAGATATTCAAAATTTTAAATCAGCAGTCATATCCAAATAATTTTAGATTACTCAAATTATTGCCTCTTCGTCACAACGCGTTTTTTCGTATTATACTTTATCTTTATCGGAATAAATCTATATTTAACACTATAGCAAGACCATATAATACTAGAGCTGTAGCAACTTATCAAATCCCAAAATTTTCTAAATCAATTTTTTGTAAACATTTCTTTTACCTCGCACCAAAATTATACAATAGTTTACCTTTAAATCTAACCTCCATTATTAGATATTCAGAGTTCAAAAGAAATTTATTTGAGTTATTAATTAATATCGACAACCTGGATTTATATTTTTCACTTCAATGAAGCATATTTAGTTTATGGTTTACCAGCTTGCTGCCATCATTATTTAATTATTTAGTTATTGTTTTTATTCAGTTTTATGCTTTTGTTGTAATATGTCATTTGTCTGTATAATTTCTTTTTCGCCTGTACGGGAAGTTTCTTCCCCTTGGCGAATCACATATCTGTCTTTTTTGTGTTTGTTCTCTATGTGTAATAAAGTTCTATTTAAATAAATTTAAAAAGTATTCATAGAAAATGTTAAACAAATTAGAAAAAAATCCTGTACAAACAAACAGTTAGTAGAAAATATTAAAGTTGTTGTTTTGAGTAGAAAAATATTAGTTGTTTTCAATGGGGTGCCATGCATTTTTTGAGCTAAACCTATGTTAAAAATTCATGGCGTGAAATACGCCTTGCTAGTTTTTAAAGCGTATTTCTGATTTTCAATGCGTGAAATATGCTCTCAGAGGTGTTAAAAATATATCTGATTATGAATATTAGTCTTGTATTTATGAAACTTAAAAGTTGATGTTTTTTTCAGAGTGCTGGACATGGGTTTACCCAGGCAGTGAAGTATGTCCTGCCTAAACTACTCTTGGGACCAGTTTTTCATTGTTTTCAGTATTTCGATTACCTAAAGGTATGGAAGTCAATTTATTTTCAGTGTTCCTTTTATTCTTTGGAGAAATTTCAGAAGTTTTTTCCTTCTTAAATAACCATTAAAAAAGTTAAAGTTATGGGCGGCCCTGATCAAATTCAAAACCTTGTACCTGATATCAACAATTCTAATTGAATGAGATTTTTTAATCAGGGTGTCCGCTAACCCTGGAAACAGGGAAAACCTGGAATATTCAGGGAATTCGAAAATGCCATGGAAAACCTGAAATACTCAGGGAATTCCAAAAATATTCTGGAAAAATGTGATTTTGTACGATGCGTAACGTTTTTTTACCTTGTGGAGTTACTATCTCCGGTATTTAGTCAAATCAACAGCATCCTAGCTGCCTAGCTCGCACGAGCTAAATTTTTAAAAATTTGCAATATAATGAGAAAGTTAGATGTTATGTTAAGTTAGTGGTAGTTCATTTTTAGTGTTATGAAAGTGATAATTCCTGTCACATTTTTGTGTAGTTGCTAAAAAAGTACATAACCCTGCTCCAAATTTTACAGTTACAAAAAATGCCTTAACTTGCTACAAATTTTAAGTGACTTTAAGTATTTTGTTGCAAGTACTAGCTGCTACAAAATACTTGAAATATAGCAACATCCCTGCTTTCTCAAATTTAGTCTGTTTTATGCTTTGAAATTACAATTTTTATTAGTAATTATACATTGCTAGCATATGTAAGCTCGCCATCTTATCACCAAATATTTAAAAAAAAACGCCTTAAAGCTTTAGTTTGACCAAACCTGGAAAATATAAAAACTTGTCCTTTAAAACTCAGGGAATTCTTAGCTTAGAATTCAGTGGACACCCTGTTAACGCATATTTCTCTTTCCTTAGGTTTTGAAAAAGCTGACACCTTCTGCAGAAGACCGAGAAAGCTTGGAACAGGCTGAAGGAGTATTTCAACCCCTCAAAGCTGAATTGGAAAGACTGTGCAGCAGTATTTTGCCTAAGAAGAAACAAGGGTAATCTTATATTTTAACCCTTTCAATACAGCAAGCAAATCAGTCTAGTACAATATTGGCGCTTGTTTAATCACCTGGGGACAACTGTGATGACATATTCATTTGGATCAGTATGCGGTTGGCAGCACAACTTGGCGTTATATTCTGTTTGTAGATGTTTTTCAGTAACTGGGACGTAATGCCGTAATTTCCAAATTTTTCCAGCCTGGGACAGCACATGTCCTGTCCAGTGTGAAAGGGACTTAACTGACAACTTACATTACTATAATCTTAAGCACATAAAACACCAAGGGCCATGTGTCATTTCTTGACATTTTTTTAAACTTGTAAATGGCGGTCATAGGTTTTTTGTATGTAAAGTCTATTTTGCTACATGCAAATACACAAAAATTATTATTTTCATTTAAGGTCTTTGTGGGGAATTCACTTTCTCCCTATACTTAAACTTCAATGGTTCAATTTTTAAAACCTTTCATTTCTTTATAATTTTATGTGAAGTCCTTTATATTTCCCCTCCATTGTCAATTCAGTAGTTCATTGTTTTATATTGAACCAAAGATCATGTTTAGCTTATCAGAAGCTGGAAGAATAAACTTAAAAAAAACATTACTAACTGTACATTGTTGTAAAAGCATCATTGCATGTGAGATCAAGGAATACAGTTTATGTTTAATTTTAGACAGATACTTTTAAACTTCTTTCAAAAGGAAAAAAATTGTCTGTGCCGCAGAAGCAGTTGCTATGATTGCAGCTTGAGATTCTACAAAAACAGAAAACTTGCTTAGAGCCCAGACTGTTTGAACTTGGACATTTTATAACTTAAATTCAGCATCAAAATTCTAGAATCAAAAAACTTCAAAATAACTTGTCTTAAATGATATTAACGAAAAGGCCCTAAATTTAAAAAAAATCATTCAAAAGTACTTGCTTTCAAACAACACCGTTTGAAAAACGGACCTTTATCTCGGGTCTGAAAGATCTACCTTCAAGACTCAAGGCCTATGGAACTGAAAGGATTAAAAGTAATATTACTGGGCAATGCAAGACATTCTTAAATCATTGACAATTTAACATAGCAATTTAGTGATAAATCTATTTTTAGCCAAAGATTTTAGAATCTAAATTTTAATTGGTGTTTTTTTTCGCAAAAAATGCGGTTAAAATAACCAATAATTAGAAATAATGTGGAAATGTAAGAGCTTTTGATGTTGAGGGATTCCGATGTAACACTAAATCGACTGAGTGCTAAATCAATTTAAGGTTTTTGATTTAGTGATTCGGACCTGGAAAAAGTTGTAACCTCCCCCGAACCTAACTGAAATTTACCCGAACCTTATGTATTGCACCTATGGAAGCTGGCAGTGGCTTCCCCCGAACTAGGTTCACAGGTTCGGGCACTTTTTCCTGGTCTGTAGTGACTACACCTGGACTTTGATGTTAGCGTTTAATTGATTTAAAGCAGTGGTTCCCAACTCAAATATGTCTGCGGACCACTTCACTTAAATATGAACCTCGTGCGGACTATCCCTGTCCCCAACTTTATGTTTAAAAGATTAACCTTTTTCAACCCATTTTCATTCCTCACGGAGAGTCTAAAGTTTGAATTTTTAATGAAGTAAAAGACTCAAATATACGTATGTTACTTAATGAAACTGAAAATGAAATAATCTATTAAACTTAAAAGACAAATTAACATTTATAAAATACACTTAACCATTCTGATCAAGCTTGTTAGAAAGTTTGTTTGTTGTTTCTGTAAGCTTAGTGAAAGCTGCTTTTCACTTAATTCAACAAATAAAATATAGTTCATTACATTATTAATTACGATTGTTTATTTGATTGTAACATTTTTTTACTTATAATATAAGACGTATGATTTTTTACTTAGTAATTTTGGGTGAGTAGTTTTAGTAATTTTGAGTAATTTTTAATGTTTTTTGCTTAGATGTTTTTTTTTGCATTTATGATTTTGTACTATTTCCTGGATTGTGTGATAAGGAAAACTATTTTTTTAAAATTTGCACCGCAGAGTTTTCCATATACAGTCGAATCCGCTTAATGTGATCACGGTTAATGTTATCAATCGGATAATGTTATCGAAATCACCAGGTCCCGATCATTCATATTTCTTGTATAATGTAAAATACATCGTTTAATGTGTAATCAATACAATTTCGTCAATTTTTACAAGTAAACATCTGCCCAACCCTAGAACATCTGGCCCTTCTTTTTTCCTGAAACTCAGTATAAGTAAGAAAAAGAAAAGACTCCACATATTGAAAGAAAACGGATAAAGGGGGTCCGAATTCATGCTTGTGATTGATAAAAGGAACCATCGGTGCCTTGCAGATGTTTCTGATTAGAGATTTGGATTTTCCCTTGTTTTACATAGTGAAGAGTTGTTTTAAATACATTAATTACGATTATATAACTTTGATTTTAAAGCAAACAATCTACTTACACTTTTTACTGCTTTTTTATATGAAATCGCTTTTTGTTATCAATCGGATAATGTTATCAGTTTAATCTCAGACAATTACGATCACATTAAGCGGATTCGACTGTATATATATTTTTTGATAAGTTTACGAACCTTCTCACAGACCATATCAGAAAGTCTCAGGGACCACCTGTTGGGAACCAATGATTTAAAGCAGGTATGGGCAACCTTTTTGAACCTGCGGGCTGGACTCAAAGATTAAAATGATGTGGAGGGCCATAGAGTAGATAATAGGTATAATTTTGAAAAAAAAGGTGTTTTTTTTAAAAAGTTATAGTACTAAGTTTAAACATTAATCTGGACTAGAATTATATGATTTTGAATAAGTTATTATAAGTATAATGCATAAGTTAGATTAATCTCGGGTGTAAATAAAAATTCAATTTCGTGAGGGGCCCCAGATTATTCCTCAGCCCCTCCCATCCATATTTAATAGGTCTAATGTAGCACTACAGTACATTTTTGGGTAGAATTTGTGTCTTAAAGAATGTAGTATTGTTGTAAAGAATGTAATAAAGTTCTAACTACCAAAGGGGGGCCTGAGGGTCCTTCCACGAAAATTTTGTGAGATTTGATTCCAAAAAACAGGTTTTTAACTAGATTTGGAACACCTAGTTTGAATGTTTTAGATTTGGAGATTTAGGTAGGATTTGTATTACCTTATTGTAAAATAGTTTTAACCCATTAAGGACGGTTCGTAAGAAAAGTTGCCAAGGGACATTTCATTTTTTACTGACTCTAATAGTGGACATTAAAAGTTTAAATGCATGATAACAGCTTCAGAAGAATGTATTTATTCAGATAGAAATAAAAATTTATACCTTCCATGCCGTTTTGGTGGTAAAATCGCTGTTAGAATGAGAGCGTTTCACTACATTTTGGAGATAGCTGGGAGATCATTTGGAAAACGCCAATATAATCTAATGTTTTGGTTATTTTTGTGACTTGTTTCCATTGCAGCATATTCACAAGATCCCATTCTAAATATTATTACCAATTACAGGTGGAATGAGGGTATTTAAATTGCCAATAGCAAGAGTTTTCTTCTACTGGCAACTTTTGTTGCCTATCGTCCGATGTGTGGTCTAAACTTTTACGAGTTACTCATAAGAAGCTTTTGCAAATTAATTATTTTTAATGCTTTTTTTAGTTCTTATCATAAATGTAGATCTTATTGATACTTTAGCATGATGAAATGTTTCCCTTGGATCATAATTTTAGTGGGTTTTTTATAGATTTTAGATTTTTACCGATTCCTAACACATTTATTGGTTCAATATCTCATGCTAAATCATTTCTGGATACATTTATTTTCCTTGAAAGGGTTTTATGGAAATTTACAGTAGTCAAGAAATGAAACAAAATATCACTGGAGTTATTTAGCCTATTTTGAATGGGCCAATACCTAGTTTTTATTGAGTTGATGAGTAATCTTCAACATTTTCTGTGGGGAATATGTGAAATCTAGAGCCATAAAGATGAATATTGTAATTATGATGACTTTTTTGATAGAGAATGAGTAACAAGAACGTAGAATTCCAATAAGAGAAAAAGCTTCGGAAGGCAAAAAAATTAACCAAAGGTATAAAAAAATAAACGAAAGTTGAGAATACATAAGACTCTGGCATGCAAAAAAGTCCCTATGTCCCAGACTGGGAAATATAAATAAAACTGTTTTAACCTGAAAGTTAGCTAAAGTGCTGAAATGAAAGGGTTCCAACCGTTCCGACTTAAAAAGTACTAGTTCGGCTATTTTTAAAGCCTGAAATTAGGTGAATATCAATATTTCGGACTGAACAGGCCCTATTCATTAGGGGTAAAATACCCTTTCTTGGACCCCCTATCAGCAGTATAGTCCCCATTCACTTTTATTTTTGTATTACTAGGGAGCTACCGCCCCCTGCTCGCTATCGCTCGCCAACCCCCGTTAACTGCTGACGCTGATACTTTAGGATCTCTTTGCCATCCTCACAAAACACAGCTCACAGCACTTACTCACTTTATAAAACATTCTTAAAACAGGGGAACTACTTCTCTGGGGTATTCTTTCAAAAAGGGGAATATTCATTCAGCGGCGAAATTTTAACAGTTCCTTTATGACAATATGAATTGGCGGATCGCCATTTAATTCGAAGAAAATTAGCAACAAAGCAGTGTAAACTTTCTTTTGCCATTTCCCCAAGGTAATGTTTTTCTCACACAGATCCATTCAGAAGCACTGAAACATCTCCGGAAAAAATTTTACTTTCTTAAAATTTGTAATGATTTTCATCGATTGTCTGTGAAAAATGTAGTAATTATCGTAAACATCACGAAAATTTTGAATTTTGCTTCATGAGAACAAATAAACATCGAAATTGTGTCAGTTTCATAGCAATGACACGAATGTTCTGACTTTCGATTTTTATCTTCATTTCTAAAACATTCCCCCGCCATATCTAGTTTTGCATTTTGGCATTATAAAAAAAGTTACATTTTACTACCTTAAATAACATAACTTGCAAAAGGATATAAAAATAATTATTATTGTAATAAATAAATGCAAAAGTTTAAAATTTCTGAAAGCGAGTTTATATTTTATTGTAAATATAGTAATGATTAGGTTGCCACAACGATAAAGATAAATATAAAAATATGAATTAATTATTTAAAAATAAAAGATAAATTAATTATACGTTAGTTTTAAATATAATTAAAATCGTTTGAACAGCAAAAATATAAATATTGTTAAAAAGAATCCAATATATATTTTTTAAATTAGTGTGATAAATAGCAAGATGATTATTTAATGTATTTGAATGTTAAAAAACCAGTGAAATATATTTGCAATTGTGTTAAAATTCATAGTTTCTTGCTTTGTAACTGCGACCTTATCCGAAATCTAAAAAAATGGAAATATTTTAAAATTGAGAATTTTTTTGAAAAATTGAAGGGCGTACTCGGAAATCCGGAAAGAATTCGGACATTTTGATACCATATAAGTGTCATTTGGTTCAGTAATTAAAAAGCCTTTCTCTGGAAACCGTTCACTAAAAACTTTTTTTTAGAATAGAGAGATATAACATATTATTATCAAAATCGTAAACATTCTAATTAGTTTTTTCGACTTTTCATTTGTCAGTTTGGACCCCACTAAGGACAGTTGGCAAGAAAAGTTGCCAGTTAAAAATTCATAAAAATTATTTTTTTAAAAATCTGAAAAGGGGCATTTCTTACTATATTCGGTCCAAATGAACAACATATGAAAGAAAAAGTTATTTATTTTCATTATTTTAAAGTCGTCCTTAATGGGTTAAATTCCAAGTCCTAAGAGGGGCTGGTGGATCCCCCAGAAATTTTTTGGAAATTATACCTTAAAAAAAACAGGGTTTTAACTTGTTTTGGTACTAAAATCTAAAATGTTCCGCGCAGGGTTGCTTGATTTAAATCAACTTGATTTAAATCACGATTTAAATCACTTGATTTTTTTAAAAAAATCATTGATTTAAATCAAAAATGTTAAACTTCCACAATTTAAATAAAAAATGAGTTGTGTGTGCTTTAAAATGGTTTGCAAGATTATTTGCATTTTGCAATTTTTTTTTTTAATTCTGCTAGATATGTAACTGGGAGATAGGTTTAGGTTACTCTACATAAAATTGCCTGCAATTTCAAGAACAAATTTTACTACCAATAACAAAAATATTTATGACAAAAAGGGGTAAGTAGCAGGGTTTGGAATCAATAATTGTTATATAAACTAGACAAGAATTAAAATATTTTAATTTTTTTATCTGGTACAGCAACTATTTAAAATACAAGCATGTGAATGATTTTTATCGTAAGCTTGCTTTTATAGTTAGTCATGTTTTCCAAACTATTGTTTTCTTTTACATAACTTCAGCTTTATTCTCTATGTACATGACGGTCAATAAGTTGTTTATTTTATTTTCATTACTAGTTATGTTTTAAAGAAATAAGTATACATAATACTTTTAGTTTAATTAATTTAACTGAATTATTATAATTCAAAGATTGATTAAAATTTTTACACAAAATGAGGCATAGATTTTTTTAGAAATCATTGTCACAATTTCTTTTAAATCTATTATTGATTTCACAATTGGGCAAAAATAGTTATAGAAAGGACAAAAATTTTAGTAACTGATAGTATAATTGTTCATTCACCATTTTAGGATGGGCTTGGGCATTTCACCATGAAATGGCAGCGAACCGCTCCCCTTAATTAATTCAATTAATTAATGCATAAAATAGATCAAAATTGGGATATTAAGTAATCTTAAATCATCATATTACATTGAAATTACAATATCAGTATTTTATTAACCAGTTTCAGGAAGTTCAGAGTTAGTTATTCATTTAAATCAAAAAAATCTGATTTAAATCAAAAAAATCCGATTTTTTTGATTTTTTAAAAAAAATCAGCAACCCTGGTTCCGCGGGCCGGGACAAATGGCACGACAATGGCACACGACCGGGACAAATGGCACGACGAGCCGGATCCGGCCCGCGGGCCGAAGGTTGACCATACATGATTTAATATCTAATTTCATCTTTGTTAACCAACATTCTTGTCCCTTCAGGGAGGTCTTCTCCAGAATGTACTGCAAGAGGAACCGGCAGGCATCAATACCGAAGATGAATGAGCTCCAGCGCAGCATAGACGGCTGGGAGGGCAAGGACATTGGACAGTGCTGCAACGACTTCATCATGGGTGAATAGCTTTTGAACCATCCACTTATAGTGCATCCCCAACCTCTTGTGGAGTGGGGAACACTTCCTCAACTTGTAGCTACCTATTCTTGCAAAAAAATTTTTTTTACAGTGTATTTGTTAAACTGTAATTATTTCATACATTTCTAGGTAAAATGGTTAATGTCTTATATGATTAATTTTGAATGTCTTCGATGTAACAGAAATTTCGTTGTAACCATACTATCGTTAATTTAAGAAAAAGGTTGGAGACTTTCTGGACTTTCGTAATAACAGGATTTTTCATTGTAATGGGATTTCACTGTAGTACAATTTAAACAAAAAAAAGCTTGTTTAAAACAAAAGAAACATGTTTTTAATTTTTTTAAATGTTTTTTTTCCAACCTTGTGTGTAATACGCATGTTAAAAACAGTTGTTTGTTTTAACCCTGAATTTACTCGAGCGCTTTTCCCCTTTTCAGATGGCAACCTGGGCAAGGTGGGGTCCGGGGGTCGTCGTCTGACGGAGCGTCAAGTTTTCCTCTTCGACGGGCTGATGGTGCTGTGCAAACCCAACAGCAAGCGCTCGAGCGTCACGGGCCCGGTGGCGGAGTTCCGACTCAAGGAGAAATACTACCTCCGCAAGATAGAGATCATCGACCGGGAGGACACAGACGGTGAGTCTAGGCTCGATTTGTACTTTTACATGGTTCGTACAGTGTTAGAAAACCTTCAGTGCTTACTTATTGTTGTTGTTTATAGGGCCCTTTTAAAGTGCTTAAAAAGTACTTAATTTTTTTATTGTGGTTCTTAGATGTTTTTCTTGAAACATGAGTCATTATAAAGTGCTTATTAGTAAGCAGAAACTGTCAAATTTTCTTGTGCTTCCATCAAATGTGTGATAAAATTTTTCTTCAATAATTTCAATTTCAACTGGTGCATCATTTGGATTTAAAACATGTAATTTCATTAAGGAATCGGCATGCGAGCGTGTCCCTTCTCCCTGTTGTTTGTGTATTTGCTAATTTTTTACATTATGGATGGATGTCTATGGAATATTTTCTGTTTTAAAAGCAACTTATTGTAATTAAGCTGTATTGTAATTGCAAAGTAAAAACTTATCTAAAATTTTCCTAAAATTTTAAAAGAAAATTCCTAAAATTCCTCCCTAAAATTTTGAATGAGTTCACTATGAGGCCTGTAAATATTTAAATATTAATTTTCTGATTGTTTTTTTCCCAGAACTCAAGAATGCCTTTGAGATCGCCCCCAGGGACCAACTCCACATCATCCTGTTTGCCAAAACTGCCGAAGAGAAGAGCAACTGGATGGCCAACTTGATCATGTTGAATACGAGGAGGTAATGTTGCCATCTTCAATAACACTTTAGTTATAGTTAATTTGACTGGATGATTTTGATAAGCTTTTATCTTGAATCTGTCGAAGCAGTTCCAATTTGGGACCAAAAACAACTTATAAATAAAAAATAAAACCTCTGGGATACGACCTTAGAGATAATCAAATTTTCCAGCTTTTTGAAGAATGTGAAAATTTTGGAATTGTCTCATCTGTATGAACTTTTCAGTTAATTAAAGTATATATGTTACGGGCAAAGTGATTAATTGGACATTATTAATAATGCCCGAAGTGGAGGAGGGCAATGTGATATATTCAGTGGCATTTATCAGTGAAATTTATCACTTTGCCTGCCTCCACTTTGGGGATTATTAATATTACCCAATTAATCACTTTGCCCGTAACATATATGTGTGTATAGTCAGTATGTTTTTAATAAGAGTTAAAAGCGCTCATTATAAGTTAGTTTTTTATTGTAATTAACTTTCAAAGATTTACTTAACTTTATTTGATATCTTGGATTTACTTATGGAAACAAAGATTTACTCGAAGTGTAATTTCATGTTTTTAATTTTTTTCCTTTTAGTATGCTGGAACGAACTCTGGATAGTATACTGCTAGACGAAGAAAAGAAACACCCGTTGAGGCTGCCTTCTCCAGACAAGTATAGGTAAAGGCATTTCCAGTTATTTTGTGAGGATAAATATTAAAGGAATTGTTAATTTTCAAATTGTAGTAAAAAATTCAGCTACATACTACTATTTTTGAATGGCTGGAAACAGACCATAAAAACTAACACTGCTTTAAAATATTAACTTAGTAGCTTAAAAGAATGAGGTGTTTTAATTATATAGTTGAACATAATTTGTATGTATTTCAATGGGAAAATGTACCCAACTTGAGTGGTTATCGCTTGGTCCCACCTATCGCGTAAGTCAGGGGTATTACTGTATTTAAAGAAGGAAAACTGCCACTTGGACCCTCTGTTATCCTTCCTTCCTCAATAGCCAGACAGCCCAGGGTGGGCCATTGCCTTCCTCAGAATCTAATTCCAAGCTCTTCTATCCCTGGCCATGGACTTCCGGTTATTTACTCTCAAAATTCCCATGTCTGTCTCCAAACAGTCGAGCCACCTAAGTTAAGAGCTTCCTCTTTTTTGGGGGCCAAATGGTCTGGCCGAGAAAATCTTATTTGTTATACGATTTTCATCCATTCTGCTTAGGTGTCCTGCCCATTTAATTCTCTGAATACTAATATATCTTACAATATCATACATGTGTTTCTTCCGCCAATTGGCGGAAATCCGCCAATTTCCTTAGCAAAATTAAAATCCGACTATTAGATTTGCAAAACTGAAATTCTACTTTCTTATTTTCCCATCGTTTTATACTGAAAACTCTGACCGCTAGTGTGGCCGTGCTGAATTTTAAGAAAAATCAAAAAAAAGAATTAAAAATATCGAAAAGTAATATGAAAATTAGTTAAGATTTAAGCTAAAAAATATGAATCTAGCATATCGAATCCTAGATCTCGGGCTATACCTTGTCTTGGGATGCGCCATAAAAACCCAACCAACCTAGATCTCAGGAAGTAGAACCTCCTATGGACCCCCTCTACTTAAAATGAAAAAAAAATTTTGGTGCCATCTATTTTTTTTTCAAATATTTTCCGCCAATTTTTTGTCTATGGTATCACATGTATGAATATCTGGTTCTTTAAAAGATTTATAGACTTCAGAGTTGGTTCTTCTTCTCCAGATATTGTTACATTTTATGCCGCCAAAAATGCTTCTTAAAATTTTCCTTTCGAAAATAGAAATGATACCTTTAGCTTTTTCTGTCATTGTCCAGGTCTCAGCAGAGTATGTAAGAATGGGTATAATTAAGCTTTTGTAAATTAAAATCTTCGTTTTTCTGCTAGTGAAGTTAAACATGCATATGATTTTTCTGCTAATTAGCGGAAATCCGCTAATTTTAGAGGTGTTGAGAATCGGAATTCCACTCAATTGTGCGGAATTAATATTTTAAAGCGGGAAAAAATTGGAATATTTGTTTCCTGAGTGGACATAAAGTGTTAAAACCCTGTTTTTTAGGGTCAAATTTCCAAAAATTTCTGAGATTGAGTTTAGTAAGATGAGAATCTGTAAAAGAGGCGACAAGTGGATCGAAAAACTGTTTAATCATAAGAGAGAAAAGGACAACACACGCATACATTCAGCGAGAGAAACACATACTGAAACTACGGTTACATCAGAGAGGGAAAATCCCCGTTTCACTAGAACGTTACAGTTAAGTTTGGGTTGCCATAAATGATGTGAGATTACTCTGCATACTTACAGAATCCTATCTAAAAAGTATTAAGAAGCTAAATTGAACCTATTGTAGGGATAGGGATTTGAATTTGGGCTCCTCCCAAAATAAATTTCTATACCACTGTAACTTATCTAGATGCTCCTAAAAAATTTCAGATAATTTCTTTCTTGAGCAATATCACATGCCTGGTTAGACTTCAAGTATTTTTTGAGACCGAAAAAACATCGGTTAGCATTGTGCCCTCTGTTATACTCTTGTGTTAATAAAGTGTTGTTGTAGGTTTGCTGTGGAGGACGACGAGAGCAACATCATCTTTGAGGAGATGAAGCAGTCCAACAGCCAGGTGGTGATCAAAGGGGCGACGCTGCTGAAGCTGGTTGAGCGGCTCACCTACCACATGTACGCCGACCTCATGTTCGTGCGCACCTTCCTCACCACTTACCGCTCCTTCTGCCAGCCGCAGGAGCTCCTGCACCTGCTCATAGAGAGATATCCTTTTTTTTCCTTTTTGTTACCTCTCTAAATAGAGTCAAGAAAAAGTAGACTAATAAAAATAGCAGAGCTTTAAAAACAGAGATTAATTTATTAACAATTGTAAATACTGATTGGAATATGATATGAATACTGTACCATAGAGAGATATCCTTTTTTCTTTTTGCCAACTCTTATTCTGGTCATGTGTGGTATTTAAGTATAAACCGGGAGGAGACTTTTCAACAAAAATTTTAACGGGAAAAAATCAGCTTATAAACTGGAATTTTCAACTAAAAACTACTTCTTTTTCATTTTTTTTTGTGAATGTTCTTGTTTTTTTTATTATTCAGGGTTCGTACAGGTCTTGGAATTTCGTTATTAATTTTCCATGGAATGGTCATGGAATTTTAAAATTTTCATGAAAGTCATGGCAAAGTCATAAAAAATCTGTAAAAGGCATAGTCAAACTTGGCACAACGGCTGAAATTCGCTTCAGAAGCGTTTGTACTAACGTGAAGCAAAATTTCCTTGTGAAGTGTAATGAAATCAGGTGCTTGCTAACTCAACTCGCCACTGTGGCGGCTGGAGAATAAACAAACACTCGTAGTTCCGTTCCGTTTAAGTTCTTAAGAAGTACTTAACTAGCCCGTTTCCCAGTCTTTCCGAGCCAATGAGAAGTCTCAATATCAGATTTCCTTTAAATTGCAACATCTCATTGGCTCTGAAAGACTGGGAAACCGGCTAAATAAAAACACGTGAGTTCATACTTTGGCAAAGCAGCTTATTTCAATCCTTAAAAAGTCATGGAATTTTTTTTTCACCTTAAGAGTACGAACCCTGATTATTATTAACTACAAAACCAAATATAACAAGCACACACAGGAAAAAAACACTGAAAAATATAATTACGTAGCACCAAAAGAGCAAAGTTCGTTCTTGGTACCTGAAAAAAAAATAATTCACAATAAGGCAACAAAGCTGGGCCGACTCTATTGTAATATTTTAAACATTGCTTCAGTATCAATCAGTCTATTTATAAAATCTTGCATTCCAGATTTAAACTCAAATATATTGTTAGTAGATTTGAGATCTTCTTGATTAAGATTTTCTTCTTTATGAGGCTCTTTCCTAATTTTCATATCTGAGGCAGCTAAATAGTCACGAAAATCACAAATAAAAGGAAGTCTAAAAAACTATACTTGTTTGAAAATATAGAACTATTTGGAAAAAAAAACAACCTTCCTGTCAGAAGATTTTATGCAATTATTTAATACTAGCTGATATGCCCGGCCCTGCACAGGTGGAGAATATAAATTTATTATTTTTCCCAAATGCATTTCTAATTTTGTATTATCAGCATTTACCAATTATCCCGGTATCCCAGGCGTCTTTTTCATATTCCGTTGTTCATGGTAACTTTTCCTATCCCGGTGTTCCTAGTAATTTTTCTTATCCCGGTGTCCCCGGGTGCATTTTCGCCGATCCCAACCGTTTCGTCCAACGAAGACTCAGGCGCATGCGTCGAAGTCTGCGAAGTCTGAGGTTGTTCTAGTTGTTACATTTTGCTTGGCGGTTAAATTAGGCTTGTTCTGATTGGCGATAAAATTACGAAGATATATTTTGTGTTTTTTTTTTCGTTTACAAGTTTATACATTTTTGAATTGGAATTTACATTTTATACATTTTTTGGAATTGGGGGTGGGATATTTTAGATCTCAGCCAATTTTTGTGAAGCCATAGTACTTATCTTACTTTTTAAAAGTAAAATATCATTCAAAAGTTTTAAATAATAATTTAAAAGTTTTAATCTACTTTTGTTCGTAATTGACAGTTAGGTACATAATAAATTTTTTGATCTGTCCTTTGGTATGTAATAAAAATCTATTCTAATGAGACTGTATTAAATATACAGTGATAAAGTCATTTTTACTTGAAAATGTGTGAAATTTATAAATAAGGATATTTTCTAATATTATTGATTCATTAATAAATATTATGTTATGTAAGCATTTTTACTAATATAATGTAATTATGTTTTAATTATGCTTTTGTAATATAATGTTTTAAAAGTATGTTAATCCAAAGTTTAAAAGAATTATAACTGAAGGGTTTTTTGTGAACAGAAATTTTACTTTTACAGAAATGAATTCTCTGAATTCAGACTAAGGGTTAAGTAAATATATACTGGTGTTTCAAAAGTCAGTTTCATTGCTTTTATTTGGAACCAACGCCTCCTAGGCTCATGAAAATATGGTCTACCCTTATGTAAGTGACCCTAAAAAATCCACTGAGAAGACTTACACTTACAGTGGCTCTAAAGGCAAAATAAAAAAGTTTAAAAAAATTTTTTAAAAATGGAGGAGATAGACCCAAAACCTGAGAGTATTTTCGTCAATGGAATTAAAAACGCACTGAAAAAATTCATGAAAATGTCGTGATTATTCGTGGAGATAAATATGTCGCATGTAAAAACAGCATTTTTCAGTTTTTTTAAATGTTTGATTAAATTGTGTCTTTATTTAACCAAAAAAACACAAAACTACATAATGACACTTGAAACTTGTGAAGTTGCTTTTTCATTTCTGAGGCCTGAAAAGGTGCTTTTTTCACCTGCTAATATATCCAAGTATATTTTGGGTAACATTTGAAACCCCCCTTGTCAGCAAAGATAAGCAAACCACAAACCTCTCTCATTCTCATAATTACGTAAGAAAACTGCCCGATCCCCTTTTTTGTATGAACAAATTTTAAAGTAAAATTTATTTTTGGTTGAATTTTGAATTTATGGAATAAACGAGAGATTTTCAAAATGCAGTGTTAGTAAGATCTTATGTAAGCGTCACCGACTTCCCACGTTGTCTGGAAAAATAAGCAAAGAGCAAACCCGTCCCCCCTTAGGTGCTTACATAATATTTGAACGGCCCCTGTAGAAATAATTTTTTTATTAAAAAATCCACATATTTTGTAAATCTAAATAAAAATAAACTGATTGTTGCAAACCAAGGATAAGAAATACAGCCAAATTTGAGCAACTTGTAAGAGAAGTATATATATTGATAATTAAAGAAAGGTTTAAAAAACTTTTGCTTAAACTTTGCCAAACTGTGAAAAAAATGCTTACGTTAGGTATAATTCATGAAAGTAAAAATTGTAAAACAGAACATTCAGAACTCTTAAATATTCCTAAACATATTCTCAAAACTCTCCAAAAACGCGAGTTATGCCAAAATTTGGCAACCCCATTCAAGACCACGGAGTATTGTGGAAATATCTAAGTCCAAACGCATGCGCCTGAGTCTTCATTGGACGAAACGGTTGGGATCGTCGAAAATGCTCCCCGGGTGGATTAAAATTACTTCAGTTCTCAAGCAATATAATTTTTGAATGATTTCCACATTTACAACATGGTAAAATATAATAAAAATTATTTAAAATTGCTTAGATCCCTTGATTAATTATATCTTCAGGAATTAACGTTTTCGGTGAAATTATTCAATAATTATAAAGCTTATTCCATTTTGCAATTTAAAAAAATCAATATTTTCTAGCTGAAAGGGAGTTATAATAGTTTTTTGTTTGTTAACCAACTTTCTTAAAAGCTAAAATATTATCACCTTTTGATTTTACATCCTCGTTTCATGGAGATTAATTTAGCAACATGATAATCCATAAATCTTTTAAAATATCAAATTAGATAAACTCTCAAATAAAAATATGTTAAACTATACTTAAAACTTTTAAATTTAATTGAAATAGATTTTTTAAATTATTAACATAATTTTTAAATATACTTGTAGTACCTAGTGTTTCAAATAAAAACTTGTGGTTTAGCATTAAATTTTCTTTGTAACAATGGAGTAAGCAGATCTCTTCTTGAGGAGAAATAAAGCTATTTCAGCAAAATGACCATAAAAAGAACAAAAAAGGGGTCAAGGGGTTAATTAAAGTTTTCGAAACATAGCCTATGTTTTTTCTGGAGTTTTTTTATGTAGGTATACCAAGTTTGGTGCAGATCAAAAGAAAACTGTGGATTTGTATAAAAGACAAACACACCCACACACATATATATATACACACACTTAACTTTATTATATTAGATTTTGAGATTATGTTTGATGATTCTAAGTAACAGAAAAATGACTATGTTACAAAACATTTCTTATTGACTCATGTAAAACCTTCATATGTAGAAAAATAAATTATGTAATTTATCTCTCTATTCTAAAAAAAAGTTTTTGGTGAACAGTTTCCAGAGAAAGGCTTTTTAATTACTGAACCAAATGACACATATATGGTATCAAAATGTCCGAATTCTTTCCGGATTTCCGAGTAAGCACTTCGATTTTTAAAAAAAACTCTCAATTTTAAAATATTTCCATTTTTTTAGATTTCGGATAAGGTCGCAGTTACAAAGCAAGAAACTATGAATTTTAAAACAATTGAAAATATATTTCACTGGTTTTTTACCATTCAAATACATTAAATAATCATCTTTCTATTTATCACACTAATTTAAAAAATATGTATTGGATGGATTCTTTTTAACGATATTTATATTTTTGCTGTTCAAACGATTTTAATTATATTTAAAACTAATGTATAATTAATTTATCTTTTATTTTTAAATAATTAATTCATATTTATATATTTATCTTTGTCGTTGTGGCAACCTAATCATTACTATATTTACAATAAAATATTAAACAAATAAAATAAAACTCAATAATACAAATAAAACTCGCTTTCAGAAATTTTTAACTTTTGCATTTATTTATTACAATAATAATTATTTTTATATCCTTTTGCAAGTTATGTTATTTAAGGTAGTAAAAGGTAACTTTTTTTTATAATGCCAAAACGCAAAACTAGATATGGCGGGGGAATGTTTTATAAATAAAGATAAAAATCGAAAGTCAGAACATTCGTGTCATTGCTATGAAACTGACACAATTTCGATGTTTATTTGTTCTCATGAAGCAAAATTCTAAATTTTCGTGATGTTTACGATAATTAATACATTTTTCACAGACCATCAATGAAAATCATTACAAATTTTAAGAAAGTAAAATTTATTCCGGAGATGTTTCAGTGCTTCTGAATGGATCTGTGTGAGAAAAACATTACCTTGGGGAAATGGTAAAAGAAAGTTTACACTGCTTTGTTACTAATTTTCTTGGAATTAAATGGCGATCCGCCAATTCATATTGCCATAAAGGAACTGTTAAAATTTCGCCACTGAATGAATATTCCCCTATTTTGAAAGAATACCCCAGAGAAGTAGTTCCCCTGTTATAAGAATGTTTTATAAAATGAGTAAGTGCTGTGAGCTGTGTTTTGTGAGGATGGCAAAGAGATCCTTAAGTATCAGCGTCAGCAGTTAACGGGGGTTGGTGAGCGATAGCGAGCAGGGGGCGGTAGCTCCCTAGTGTTTTAAAAATTCAAAACAAGTTTTATACGAAAAGTAAATGACAAAATGTAAGGATTGTTTTGTAAAATTTAAACAAAATTCGTCCTTTTTCAAACGTGTCTGTAGTAACTGGTCCTTCCACCTGTCTGTCACTAGTCCTTTGAATTTTTGGGGTGTCTGTAACTAGTCCAAAAGAAGCCTTTTGGAAAAGCTAAATTAAAGCTAAAAAAATTAAAATTTTCAATATTTAAAATATGGGACTTTTAAAGGGCATTCTGGAATTGCTTAAGGTTCTTTAATATAGTTTCCAAATCCTAATAAACTCCTAGAAGATGGAAAAAACTAAGAAAAATCCTTAGACCTGTCTGTACTGGTGTCTTTATCCTAGTTTTATTTGGTTTGGTTTACTATCTTCTCATTGATTCTTGCTGTGTTCAGACTTTTTGCTTTTTTTTAATGATGATGATAAAAAATGATGTGACAATACATAAAAAACACAATAAAAAGTGTTATAAAGTTTGGTAAGTGTAGAGATTTTATTATAGATAAATTGTTTACCTTCGAGACTTGTAGAAAAAATTAATCGTCACGATAAATGTCTCTAAAAATCTTCCGTTTTTCGGAAATCTAATGTTGCCACTGTCGTCTGTTTACCTTAACCCTCTGAGTACGTTTGAGATTGAGGACCCCCCTCCCCCGGCTGCGCTTTCGGACCGATCGCTGGAAGGGTCAGTCATCGAGTTCTACAACAACTCGTTCCGGGAGGACCTCAAGCGTTTCCGGATAGAGTACTGCCAGCCAGTCCAAATCAGGTGAGGAAGAGATGTACAATGATTTAGTTTATCCAAGATTCCAAAATCCCTGTAAAGGTCTTAATTTAACTTTTGGTGAAACAGTCAAATTTTCTTGTGTTTTCATCATGTTACAAAATTTCTTCATTAATTTCAAATAACTTCATTAATCTCAAGGAACTAAACGAGTAAATGTCTTTTTGATCCTTTATAAAATTAAAAAGAAGGTTACTAAAATTGGGTTGCTGAAAATGCCAAAAAAGAGAACCGTTTTAAAACTTTTTTGTAGTAAGTAATTTATTAACAAAATTAGTTAATATCTAGTATGTAAGCTCATTAATGTTATTCCTATTTGTGGGACAAAAATGTACTCAAATATTCTTGAAAACTCACTGAAAACATTTTATTTACAGTTTGAAATGTATACTAGTAGGTCCCTAAAACGTCTCAAAAATCCTAAGGAAGTCCTTAAAAAGTGCTCAATTTTACTCTAACCCCTTAACAGTGACATTTATTTCAGAAAAATTGGCCAAGAATGGAAATTTTTTTTGACTCTTTAATTTTGTTCTTTATATTATTATTAGTGTTAGAAAATATTTTATAACAAAATTGAAATGAAATTACAAGTGTATTAATATTTTAACATACACATAAAATAGTATTGGATTACACACACATCTTATTCAATTAGAAGGAAAATTATCCAAACATAGTGTCTCCCAATCTCTAAACGAAGAAAAATCCCTATCATCATCGAAACGAACTCAGTTTGGGCTTCACAAAACGGAAACGTTAATTTTTCTCCAACCCGAACTCCAGCTCGGGCGACACTGTGAAGGGGTTAAACTTCTGTACGAACCATGACTAGTTTTTTTGACCGAATAATCTTCAAAACTAACCTTGAACAGTCCGGGGGAATTTTACATCCGAAATTGAATGCCAACCAATATTTCCATGGAAATTTATTGCGAGCTGTTTTTGCAGGGTGCTGAACGTGCTGCGTCACTGGGTGGACCACCACTTCTACGACTTTGAGCGCGACCCC
The DNA here is from genome assembly GCA_024610705.1 of Tetragnatha versicolor. Classification (NCBI taxonomy): domain Eukaryota; kingdom Metazoa; phylum Arthropoda; class Arachnida; order Araneae; family Tetragnathidae; genus Tetragnatha; species Tetragnatha versicolor. The sequence goes on along the minus strand of JANDEH010000025.1, from coordinate 2,029,256 downwards.
TCGCTGCTGGTTTCGCTGCAGTCCTTCCTCAATGACCGGGTCAAGGGCAAGAGCATGCGCAAGTGGGTCGACTCCATCAACAAGGTCATCTCCCGAAGGGTGAGTCTCTTATATGTCAAGCAGGCAAATAGTGTGACATTAGGCTATTTCCTATAGCATTCCAGATCAGAAAATATTGAATCTTCTTTGTAGTTAATTAGCATGTTGAATATTAGTAAAAAGTTCAAAAATTTGAGAAAGTTTCTGTAATCTTTTTCTATTGTGTAAATTTCAACTATCTTGGTCAGAGATGTTTTTAACGCCTCTAAGAGTGTATTTCACGCTTTTCAAAATCAGAAAAACACTTTTAAAAACTAGCCAGGCATATTTTCACGCTTTGAATTTTTAACAAAGGCTTTCCTTGAAGAAATGCATGTCATCCCACTGAAATCGAATAATAATTTTTCTACTGTAATTTTTTATATTAAATAAATATTTCATTTAGAATGTTTAATGAAAAATAAATTGACTTATTTATAATGTTAAATATTTTCTTCTAATTTTTAACAGATGCTATATTTAAAAAAACAAAATAGAATCCTTTTTTTTTAAATTTCATTTTGTCCATTAAAATTTGTAAAAAAAACTTTTGTATTTCACTCCTTATAATGAATTTCATGCCCCCAAAAGAAGTCAAGGAGTATTTTTACTCCTCCAAAAAAAGTCCTAAGAATAATACTGATCTTGGTTGTATTTTACTTGCACTACTTGTTAAAATCATTTTAAAAATGTTAATTAAATTTATTGAAATGTTAATTCAGTTAATTATTTTAAAATTAACTGAAAGAATTTTTGGTTCTTTATTATTATGCTGTTGAAGGATTTCTTTTTCTTTAAGTGATGAAAATTCTTGCTTTTAAATTCGTTTTAATCCTTTAATTTTGGTGGATTGGTTATTTTGGTAATTTTTGCTTAAGCATATGAGATGTTGTGTGTTGTGAAACATTTCCTTAAATTTTGTTTATGAATGTTGATCACTGTGATATAAAAAAGCAAAGTGAGCTTTTATTTGAAAATGCATTTTTTGTGTAGCTGGAGGCAGTCGAAGAGCCAAGAGAAATCACTTTTGGACTGGAAAAGATCCCTCCCCCTATCGAATGGTTCCTAAGCAATACCTACGAAAAGTTTGATCTGCTGACTGTGAGTATTCTCTTTCACCTTTTTCCAGTGGCTTAGACAGAGGGGTTGCAACGGATCTTTTGCACCCCCCCCACTTTTTTCTTTGTGAAAATTAAATATTTTAGTATTTCTATTATTCCCGAAATTCGGATTAGATACACCAAAATAAGTTAAAAACCAGTTTTTAAGGTTCACATTTACAAAAATTTTATGGGGGAGGACCCCCTTGGTACTTGTAACTCTATTATTACAACTCTATTTTATATTAAGTTTGTCAAAACTCAAAAATTCTGCCATAAAACCTGTGTCAGAAATTAGGATGAGGCGTACCAAAACGAGATGAAAAAATGGGGATTTTTGACTTAAATGTCAAAAATATTTTCTGGGGGGACCCCCAGACCTCCCTTAAAATAGTTGAAGCAGGATAATTCACTACCTTTTCCATATTAAGATCATCAAGAAGATTCAATTGTATTATGAAAGTTCTTAGCCCCCCTAGAAAAAAAAACAAATCCTATGTCCGCCCCAGCTTATATTTATGATTTCAAGTAAATAAAATGTTCTTTTTGACACATTTCATTTGTGAGTGTTGATGAAATACTTTGTTCTAGTTTGCTGTTAACAAAGGATTTCTTTGTTTCATGATTAAAATGTATCATTAGTTTATTTTAATATTAAGTTATTCATTCAGTGAGAAAAGAATTAGCATAATTCGAAACCTTAATTTTTTTCTTTCATTTTGATATCATCATCATAGCTGCCAAGTACTTCGATTTTATCGGAGTTACTCCTATTTTTGGTTTCTTCTCCGGTAATCCGATTTTTCCCTAAAAACTCAGATTTTCCGATTTTTTTAAAAAACCTATGTTTCAATCGTAAGTAAGAAGTTTTTAAGAGTAAGAGGAGTGAAATATATTAATTAAACAGTACATTTTCTTTTTAAAGTTTTATTTTTCCAAAAAAAAGCATTAATTTCTACTTTGGTTATGAAGCAGGAACCATGATTAATCGTTTTGGACGCCTTTGGTTGTAACTTGTATTGTGTATGATTTTGTTTTCATCTACTTTAAGGGGGAGTTTTGTTTCTTCATAGACATCGTTTTAGGGTTTTATCTAAATTATTTTTGCTTTGTAGTTCTACTAACTACTATGAACTAAAAAGGCGGCTTAAATTTTAAATTGTGACTGAAAAAAGGTGGGTATGCTTCCATGTGTAAGTCCATGAAAGTACTCTGATTTTTTCCTCCATCAGGTTGGCAGCTATGCATCATGCATGCACCCCCAAAAATAATTTCTGGCTACGCCACTGCCTTTTTCTGTATATTAATTTCTTGTTTGCTCAATTCTGTTCAATTCAAATTGTTTCAGCTGCATCCCATCGAGATAGCTCGCCAGCTGACGCTTTTGGAGTTTGAGCTGTACCGCAGCGTCAAGCCCTCCGAGCTGGTGGGGACGGTCTGGACAAAGGACGAAAAGATGGAGACATCCCCCAATCTGCTCAGGATGATCCACTTTTCCTCTAATGTACGTATTTGCCAGCTTTTGTGATTAACATTCCTTTTTTTTAACATTAGCCACTGACCTGGAAAACCTGGAGCTATTGGGGAATTTTTACTGATTTTCAAGTCTTAATATGTGCATTTCCAATCTCCTTCCTATAAAATAAAATATTGAATCCATATAAAAATTAGTACAGTTGTAAGTGTTCAAAAAAAGCTTCCTAGAGTCCCTTTGTGACTCAAAAAAGCAGTTCAGGTTTTTTTTAATAAGGGGACGTTCAAATATTACGTAAGCACTTTTTTGGTCATTTTTAACCCCCCTCCCCCCCTTGTCAGCAAAGATAAGCAAACCTCAAACCCCCCACCATAATTACGTAAGAAACTGCCGGACCCCCCCCCCCCCCCCCGAAATTTCGACATCCTAGTAAGTACTGTTTTTTTTTTTCTTGAAAATTAGGCGACTCGTACAAGGAGCTGTCCTTTTTGGGTGTAACCCTGTGATGGGTTCAAAAATGAGTCGAAACACTACTTTTCCGGGTTACAATTTCAAAATGTTAGGGTGGTCCATCTCCAGAAAAAGTGCTTACGTCAGATTTCCTAATTCTATTTTTTGTACCATTTATTTTTGGTTGAATTTTGAAATTAATTATGCAAGAAACAAGAGATTTTCGAAAATGCACCATCTTACGTAAGCATCCCTCATATCCCCCTCCCCCCTTGTCAGCAAAAATAAGCAAAAAGCAAACCCCCCCTCCCCCCTTGGGTGCTTACGTAATATTTGAACGGCCCCTAATACCCTGAAAAAATTTTATCCCTATTTTTTAAGGGGACTCAGGGACAATGTCTGGGTTTCAAAGTTAATCATACATTTATTACTATTTCAATTTGCATTTTTAACAAAATTGTAATTTGTATAAAAATAACTTTTTTTGTATTTCTTCTGTGATAAAGATTATAGCATTTAATAGTTTACAATCAGGGAAAACTTAGTTGAAACCTGGAATTATCAGGGAAAATTACTTAGCTCAGTTGGTGGCCACCCTGTATGTAACAAATAGTTATTTTTAGGGTTAAATCTGAGGATATATCTTCAGAGATGCCAACCATTCCGGATTTTGCGGAATCATTCCGCATTTCAGCCCTGAATTCCGCAATTACGGATAAAGCTAGAAAAATTGCAGAAACTACGCTTATTATACTTTAACGACAATTTATTAAATTTTTCTTCTCAATTCTCTGTTTTTAGCTTCAATCCTTACTATACATATTTTTTTACTTAGAATTGCGAATAAAAACGATAACGCTAGTCGCTAGTAACTGATGAGATGGGCAATAAGAAGGGGGAATCAATTGGAATTCGGAATATTCTAATCTGCATGGATGATTGATTCATGAGAGAAAAAAAGGCCTTCTGTTCTCAAATATTTGTGTTTTCAGGACTTTTCTGAAACTTGTCAAAAGATTGGGTCATTTTTTTTCTACGTGCAGAAAACGCGGCGTAGGTTGGCAAGCTGCACACTACGCCACGTCTGGGTGTTTTTTTTGGCGGGTGGGGGGGCAATTACGGATGAGGGTTGTCCCAGGTTGGCAACCCTGTATCTTCCTCTGTATAACATTCTTGCTCTCAATGCATTAAGTATACAACAAATTTATTTTAATTAATGCTGAAAGTTTAAATAAAATAAATCACTTAGGAAATACTACTATAGCATGCATTCATATAACTATTACAGCCCCTTTTTATCTCAAGAAATCATTTATAATCATTATAATGGGAAATACATGTCTCAGTTGTACCGACAGGTTTTTAACATTTCTATGTACTTTCAGTTTTCCTTCTGGCTCGAGAAGTGTATAGTAGAGACTGAAAACTTTGAAGAGCGTGTTGCTGTGGTTACCAGGGTTCTCGAAATCATGTTGGTTCTGCAAGAACTGAACAACTTCTCCGCCGTTCTTGAAATTGCAAGTGCCATGAATTCAGCCTGTGTTCATCGGCTGGAGTTTACGTTGACTGTGAGTGTTTCATTGAGAACATTGAACTATTTTGAACTTACTTTAATCGATGATTGTTTAAATTATTTTCTTACTTTCATTGCTTGTGGTAATTCAGGGACTAATACAGCCCAATTTCGGTACCGTTTATCGGCACCTTCACAAAAATTATAAAATTATTTTTTAATGTTAGGTGAATTGTTTATGGTTATATTAGTCTTTACATTGCTGTAAGACAGTAGAAATAAGTAATTTAATGCTGTTTTCATTAATTTTATAGTTCCCATTAAAAGTATTTATAAAATATTTCACATAAATTAAAAAGATCTTACAATTTTTCACAAAAAAATTTAATATTGTGTAAGTTTTTCACAAAAATGGAGGTTAAGTTTAAAATCCTAGATTACTCCCTGTGTATACAAAAATATATTTGCTAAAATGTCATTCGAGCCACACCGTTTGAAAGAATTAAAAATTTACTAAGTGATTTAATACTCTGTTTTTACTATAATTGAACTACACATGAAATTAAATTTGATTATTGCATTCATCATTCTATGTAGAGCAAAAGTTGGCATCTTAAGTTAAAGGATATTGGTATTTTCTTCTTAAGTTCTCTTTAAAGTTCCCTTATTCAAATGTGATTGCAAATTTTGTCGTTCTTGTTGTTCATTTGTCTAAGTGTAATCAGAAGAAAAATCTTAATTTTTGGATCACAATCCAAAAACAAAATCCCTTTGCATTTCAGACAAAGAAATAATGGTTCTGAAGTTAAAAAACCCTTATGGATCTGAATACTATCAACCATAACTGGGATACTATCTTATACTTTTTGCATTCAACACCAGATATTTTGATTCTAAAATTATTATCTCTATAAAAAGTATCTTATGAAATTGCCATGGATGTTTGGTGTAGTTTTGAGTTGTAGAATTTAAATTAAAACGATTATTTCTAAAGTTAGTAAACCATCAGCAGAGTGCTAAATATTGGTCTTGTGTTTTCAGAGTGTGAAATACAGTCTCCAAAAGTCTCTAGAAGAAGCGCAGGAACTGAATTCTGATCACTACAAAAAGTACCAAGAGAAGTTGAGGTCTATCAATCCCCCCTGTGTCCCTTTCTTTGGTGAGTTTAACATTTTACTATACTTGAATGCAACTTAAGTTGAGCCTGACGTCATGGCCACGCGGAAGAAAATCTGAGTAAACAGAAATTCTGCTGGGTTGCTAGAAGCTCTTATTGGCTGGCAAGTTTGAGAGCGAGTTGTACTACTACACGTTACGCCACTTTAAAAGATAATAATATTGAACAATTTATGGATATCGGGATGAATAATGTAGCTTAATATATGTGGATTTAAAAAACTAATCATTATTCAAAATTGAAGCTCTAAATTTCACTCAAAATTCAGACACCTTGCAGGGAACTACTTTCTTTGGTTGCTCTCTGCATATTTCTACAGGCTCAAGTTAAGTTGCAACTGAGTATATACCATAGTAATCCAAACAAAACATTCAGCATTGAATAGCAACTCTTCATTCGGAAGTGATCCAGACAAAAATTGGGGCCCTTTTGCTGCCCCTTCACAAAAATTCCCCCTCTTTAAATCTGCCCCTTCACAAAAATAAATTCATTAAAACACCCCTTTCATGAAATTCAAATTAGCTTTAGTGATAATTTGCAAGAAAACATTCACAAAATATTTTAATTTTTCATAATTTTCTTGGTTTGTGAGTCAATTTTACTTTTACGCACTCATCTGCTAATTATGACTCTTGATATAATGACTTTTGAATCTTAGTATTTAGCTAAAATTTGGTTCTAAAATATTATTTTACTCTAAGTATTCCTGCATTAAATTGAACCCTGTTAAACTCATCTGTGAATTTTAAGTTTAGTACAGTTTTAGTTTTGATTTATGAAATTTCCCAAATATGTGTAAAGTTGTCTACAAAACTATAATCTGTTTTTTCAGTTATGTTAAGAATTTTAAGCTTTAATGTCATATTGAACTAAAAAGCTGAACTAAATATTGGCTAATACTTAATTATCCTGAAGACACATGGTATTCATTTATTTATTGAATTAAATTAGATTAATTCCAAGCTGTTTAACCTATGATAATGATGATATAAATGTAATAAAATGATAATAAACACAGACTTGCCAACTCTCCGGATTTTGGCGGGAGACTCCGGATTTTCGCTCTTTCTCCCACCCTCCTGATTTTCTCCAAAAATCTCCCCCTTTCTCGGTTTTCTCCCGCTTTTCTTCGGAATTCTTCGTTAATCGAAATTCTGCCCCAACCTCTGCAGAGGCAAGGGATCGAAAGTTACTTCATTTAAGAAGAGAGCATTCCAAGTCTTTAGAAGTTTTTTAAAATGAAATGAAAGGACTTCTATACATATTCCTAATAAGATTAGTGCAATGGAAGAAAGTAAGGTGCTTCAGTAAAAGCCACTGAGCTATAGACACATAGTTTGTGTCTATAGCTCAGTGGTAAAAGCAGGAACCAGTGTCCTGGAAATCGAGGTTCTCGAAAGTTTCGGGTTTTTTTTCGGAGTGTTATGTTCTTCCCGCGACTTTCTTGGACTGCCGCGGGTGCCGCTTCAAGTTGGCTTCTTCTTGAGTCATTATTGCAATGTTGAAAAAACAACTTTACCATGGTCAGAAGTCCACAAGTTATTATTTTTACACCTTTATTTTTTAATAACTAAATAAAAAAAAATTTTAAATAGTTAAATTTTTATTTGGATCCCATGGGAATGTATTATCTTTTTATAATTGGTTTGCAAAGGGCTGTACGTCGATAAAAATTTCTCCTGATTTCTTGGGAAAATCTCCTGATTTTTGACTTTCAGAGGTTGGCAAGTCTGTAAACATTAGGAAAGCATCCTCAAAAACTGATGTAGTGGGTTTATTTTATGTCTGAAAGATAGGTTTGAAGAATTTTAAAATCCAAAAACTACATTCTAATTCCATACCTTTAATGCAAGCATTCACTGCCAGTGTTGGTGAATTAAACATGATTTTGCAATAAGTTTAATTTGATAAAAAAAAATCATTTAAGGACACTGATATGTTAAAGAACTAACATTTAGAACTAACTCTCCAAGTTTTAATTCCTCAAAGAGATTGAGTAATAGTTATTGTTAAAATACATGGGAGCAGTTCAACTGATTGACCAACAAATCAGTGATTTAAGACTGTCACAAATGTCAAAAAATTGTATATTGCAAATTAAAGGAACTTAAATATTAACACCATTATTTCTTAAAGTAGATTTTCGCTTCTGTATCCCTAAGTTTTAAAAGAAATACATCATGTTTCAGTGAATGGGCTCATACATAATGATTAGATTTGAATTAGGTCTAACGTATGAACTTTCTTCCAGGTATGTACTTAACGAACATTCTGTACATAGAGGAAGGCAACCCAGACTTCCTACCCAACAGCGAAGGGCTGATAAATTTCAGCAAGCGGCGCAAAGTGGCCGAGATCACGGGGGAGATTCAACAGTACCAGAACACGCCTTACTGCCTGACCTGTCAGCCTGACATAAGGGTAAAATGCACTGGACTTGTTTTTTTTGGACAACCATGTTTTGTATCGTAAAATGGGGTAACTTTGTCCATCTGAAAAATATTTTAAAGTTTTTTATCCATAAAAAATATGGTAATTATCAATTAGGGCAAACAGGTGAAATTGCTGTCATGACATAGAAGATATCTTTCTTTGAAAATGTAGAATTGAAATGAAAATGTCTTGTGTTTTTCCCTTCCTTGGCAACTCTAAAATGTCTCAATTTCAGAGGTTTCTTGAAAATTTGGATCCCCTTGAAGGAAGGACAGAGAAGGCTTTCAATGACTACTTGTATAATAAATCACTTGAAATTGAGCCCAGAGGATGTAAACAGCCTCCCAAGTTTGTAAGTTGATTCTCAATACAGTTTCTTTATAAAGTTCATTATAATTACTATTTTTGGGGTGCATGTAACTCTCTTTTATTTTATGAACTCTCATAGTTTTGTTCTGTTCAATATGTAATTACTTTTATCTTTTCTGGGTTATATTTTGATCAGGATGTTGGTTGTTTTCAGACAAACCTAAAAATAAATCTGGGCTTTTTTATACATCATTTTGGATAAATTTATGAAAATTTTCCTGATGAACACATAATATAAAAAATTAGCAAATTACCGAGTTCAAATTACCAATAGGGGACGCTCCCAGAGAGTTTTTGGAAATTTTAGTATAAAAACAGGTTTCAACTTGTTTTGGTACAGCTAATCTGAATCTCAGACTTACCTTTCCAAAAATAAAATATATTTCTTGGTAGGATTTTGCATTTTAATAACACTTATTATAAAAATAACTGTAAATAATAGAGTTCCAGGTACCAAAGGGTAGTCTTGGATTCCTCCCCCAGAAAATTTCTAGAATTTTGACCTTAAAAAACAGAGTTAAACTAGTTTTGGTACATTTAGTCACCCCCTTTATAGACACCCCTGAGTTCTGATCTCCCCTTTTTCTCACTTTTATTACTTGGATAATTCAAAAGGATATGCTTAGTACAGAAAATACAAGAATGCAATAGTTTTTAATCTCTGATTAACCAGGTGTGGATCCAGCACGGCTCCAAGGGGGGGCACTTTTCCAGACAAGATCCTCTTGTGGTACCATTGGGAGTATGGGGGTCCTCCTCCAGAAAAAAATTGGAATTTGACGTGTAAAAGTAGGGTTTAAACTTATTTTTAGAAACATTTTGAGTCTAAGGGGGCACTTTTGAACACTATTACCTTTAATTTTTTCACCCAAAATGTCAAAATATTGGGGATTTCCTAAAAATTACCACTGAAGATCCCCTGGTGGTACTAATGGGGGTCCTTCCCCAGAAAAAATTTTGAAATTGGACCTGTTAAAGTAGGGTTTTTACTCATTTTGAAAACATTTTTGGGTCTCCAAGGGGGGCACTGTCCAAAATGCCACCCCCTGGATCCGCGCCTGTGATAAATAGACAATAACAACAAAAATATAAAATCAAAATGTCGTATAATGTAGTGCAGGGTGGCTACAGAAACTGGAAATCAGGGAAAAGTCGTAATTTTATTAATGTGGAGAAGTCAGGGGAATTCTTAAAAACATGTCAAAATCGGGGAAATTTCCGAAACCTTGTGAATATATTTTACTTCTCTTAGCTTAATGGGGAAAATATTCTACATCTCATACTACTCTTGAGGTCAAGCATCACTCAAAGTCAAAATCAAGTTTTATTATTTTTGTAATGTATTTTTTCATTTTAAATTACAAGGGGTAGTGATTTTTTTAATTATCTTGTACACACATAATGGTTCGAATAGCCAATAATAATAGCCAAAAAGTTAATGAAATTAGTTCCGGTAAATCAGGGAAAAGCTGTAAGTTTAGTCCTAGTAATCAGGGAAAAGTCAGGGAATTCGTTTTCTCAGTTTCTGTAGCCACCCTGTAGTGCCCCACTTTGTGGGGGGTCTAACACCCCTGGATCTGCTGGTGCTGCTCAGACAATAAACAAAATAATATACAGATAAATACAGACCTGGTGACACCCCCGTTTTCTCCCCCTGCAGCCCCGCAAGTGGCCCGACCTGCCGCTCAAGTCCCCTGGCATCAAGCCCCGCCTCTCCCGCTCCGGGCACCCGCCCACCAGCCTGCCCAGCAGCGACTCTGGGCGGAGCTTCAGCATGTCGCAGGCCCCTGACGACGAGGACGCCCAGTCCCTGATGATGGCCACGCCCCCCAACCACCCCTCCACGCCCCTGACCCCGCCCTTCTCGGCCGGTGGGGGCTTCAATAGCGACCACAGCGTCTTCGCGCCCGTCATGATCGGAACAGGTGAGTCGGAAGTTGTTTTCTCGTGTTTTTGACACCTCAATATTTGGCCAAATTCCCGGGTCCGCGGACCTGGAAAAAGTGCCTGAACCTGCGAGCCTGGTTCGGGGGAAGCCCCTGCCGGCTTCCATAGGTGCAATACATGAGGTTCGGGGAAATTTCAGTTAGGTTTAGGGGAAGGTTACAACTTTTTCCAGGTCTGTAAGCTCCTCCCTTCGGCCAAAGACAAAACTGTTTAAATTTATAAAATGAGCGCATTCGTATGGAGTTGGAGACAAGAAAATAAAAACTTTTAGCACTTTAATGTGCTTATGCTTATGATGCGAAATATCCAGTATTCAAGAAATCTCACATTTACAGCCGTATTAACCATCACGCGTCGATTGAGGGATTATCTACTGATTGTATAAACTCCGATCGAGGTTTTTCCAAGGACGAGATTTGGTCCTTATCTGATACCCTTAAACTCTAAAGAGGTAGACTAAAATAATAGCAGAGCTTTAAAAAAGACAAAGATTAATTTATTAACGAATGTAAACATAATTTAACAACTGTAAACAAATCTAACTTACAAAACTGACATGTGGCCAAACTCTAAGAAAACATCTAGTTATCAAGAAACCCCTATATATCTAAACACTTAACATAATGATTAAACGTGTCATCCTGACTAGCAGGAACAAGGACACAAACAGAAAGATTAAGTATACATTTTATAAACAGTGCAAAAGGTAAGAGAAACAGCCAGCCTCACACTGGGCTTTTATCTGAAATACTATGTGATGTCATACCAACCTGAGCCAATCAGAGGTGATGACATTACAGACTCAAATCACTTCAGTTACAAGGTTAGAACTAGACAGTCCAAATTAAACAGACTTTTGACCCTACAACACATAACCTTTTAATACATAACACTAGAGCTCTTAACCTCAAGAAATTACATTGGTCAAACAAACAGTCAGAATATCAAAACAAAGATAGATGCACAGTCACAATTGAGGTGAACAAAACAACACATTTTAGTTACCATTATCGACCAGCATCCGACATTCCCGGTTTCTTCAATCCGAAGGGTTGAATGTAAGGCCGCTTCTGATTGGACTGCGATGACTTGAGATGAGAATTGGATGGAAATTTGAGGTGAAAAAACATAATTTTCAGGATTTTTAAGGGCTTTAAGACGATAAAAAGGCAGTTTAGAGGAATTTCAAGAGGAATGGGAACCATGTTTGTTTTTACAAAGTTGAGTGCAATTTGTGTGTATCGAGCGTTTCTGCTTCACCATCATAAGAATAATCTTAGAATACTTAACAAAACTAAAGAAATGCTTTTTAAATTTCATTTCCTTCTTTAAAAACCTTCTTTGGTGATAACAATTTAAGTGATTTATGTCTTTAATTAAAGCATGTGGTAACTTTTCAAAATTAAGTGATCGAGAAATGCAGCGAAGTATTTACAGTCCAGGGAATATCAGTGTTTAACCTGGAAGGACCACAACGCTTTAACTTTCACAGAAACTATCATTTTCAACCTGGAGCTAAAACCTTAGGTTAGGTATAGCTGCTTAAACGATTACCACCATTAACCTCCAGAAGTGTGAAGCAGCTGTATTATTTTTCGTTCTGGGACGTCATTTTTATTGAAGTGTTTATCAAACTGAGGGTATGAATGCTAATTATAAACAAAAATGATGAGTTAACTTGTTACCTATTTTTCCATGATAAATTTTTAAAAAATGTGGTAAAATTTTACAGTGAGGAATAGTCCAAACAATGTATTTTCTTTTAAAATCTGTCTACTTCAAAATAAGTTTTTATACACTTAAATTGATTACATGGTGTCATTTAAATGTTCTCTGATAAAGTTTTGGACTGTACTGGATGATAAGAACAGAAAACTGTGCTCATGCTCTCCTGGGTTGATTCTCTCTAGCAGCAGAAGTAAAAAGAGAACATTGGATAAAATGACATCTGATTAAAAATTCGTAATTTAGAAGCTTTAAAAAACTCTTAAATGCATTATGGCCAAAAAAGTATATTTTTCGAGACCTGCCAACTCTCCTGCTTTTCACTGGAGTTTCTGGCTTTCATTTCGAATCGTCTGTCTCTGTTTTTACTGGGAGTTTTATCATCAGGCTGTTTTTCATCCATCCTGCACCCGATCAAAAAAATGAAGATGGAGATTTGAATTAACCCTTTCTCACAGGCTGGGAAATATGCTGTCCCACAGTGGAAACATTTTGAAATTACGACTGAGAAGCAACATTATGTCCCAGTTGCTGAAAAACTTCAAGGTACAGAATAAAATGCTCCTTTGTGCCTCCAAACACATCATGTTCTAATGGATATCCAGGGTGTCTAACTAAAATTTGAAATCCAAATGGGGGACTTTTACATGACTCCCAAAATCAAGGTTTAACGACATTTTATTAATTTGAGGACAGGGGTAGCAAGCAATTTAATATATAATCACTACCTATGAAAACACAATATGTACATTATTAGCGATGTTGGTTTTAGATGGATATCAAATCTGTGATGAGATATCATATCTCATCACAGTTGCCCCCCCAAGAGCTCAAACAAGTGCAAAAATTGCACTTTTCTGATTCCCTTGCCGTATTGAAAGGGTTAAAGGCAGAAAACTCAGTTCAAAAGCAGGAGAGTTAGTAGGTCTATTTTTCCTTCAAGAGCATTGCAGTTTCTGCTGTACGAGATGTTTAAAAATCCCGGTGCAAGAAGGCAAACCTGGATCCGCCCCTGATTCTCTCTTCTCTCCCCCAACAGGTCTGCTGATCCAGGACACGCCCACATCGCTGGCCTACCCGCCCTCGCCTTCCTTCAGCGCCGCCCCTCCTCCTCCGCTGCTGCCCCCGTCCCTCCCGCCGCCGCCCCTGCCCCCGAGGCGCAAGCGGGAGCCTTCCGTGGGGGACGGCGGTCCTCCAGAAGGGGCGGCGCCGGTGCTGCCGCCGCGGGACGCGAGCCCGCCCCCTTTACCGCCGCGGCGCGATGCGCGCAGCCTGCCGCGCAGGAACTCGGCGCTGGAGGTGGTGGCCAGCCCGCCCCCTCCGCGCGACCGCCGCCTATCGCAGTCGGAGGGCGTGGCCTCCAACACGCCCCAGCTGCCGCCCAAGACGCACCGCTCCGCGCTGCTCAGCCACGCCCACAGGTAGCCCGAGGAGGCGCCTAGCAACCAATTGGGAAAGAAGAAAAGGACGTTTGTTGCTTTGTTTTCTCTCTCTCTCTCTTTCCGAGTGGTGTGTGGGTCGCACGGAATGAAGGACTTTCCGAGTGGAAAGTGGACATAGTGGAAACCTTGGTTTTCCTTGGTTAACGAACGAAAACTTTTACTCACAGGTCAGGGAATACCTGGAAAAGTTCAGGGAATTTTAATTTCACCAGAATAGTCAGGGAAAATTGCTCATTTGGCCTAAAAACCTGGAAAATCATGAGAAGTACTTGAAAGAGGATCAATTTATCTGTAAAAGGTAAAAACAGGGTTCCCACGGGTCAGGGTAAAGTGAAGGAATTCAAAATTCACCTAAAAATGTTTGTGTGTCAATTTTGGCTCTACTAAGTGAAAAAATAGTCAATTTATTGAAAATTATATGTTCAAAAATTCAAGAAGTATCTGAAAAATGCCGTGAATTACTAGTTTTTTACCGAAGAATCTTGAAAATTGATCTGGAAAAGTCAGGGAATTTTAATTCTGAAATTGAGTGGGAACCCTGTAAAAAATACTTTTTATTGAAAAGATGTGTTTAAAAAACAGGAAATACTCAAAACTGTTGTGAATTGCTATTTTTTTACCAAAAAATCTTCAAAATTAACCTGGGAAAGTTGGGGAATTTTATCTTTAAAATTGAGTAGGGACCTTGCTTTTAAGTGTGAGGGTATGTTTCCAAATTTCTCCCTCCGGCTATGCCCATGGGTAAGCTTTTTTTTCCCCAGATAGTAATAGCTCTTAGTATTCTTTTTTGTTAAATACCTACCCTTCTGCGATGTTTTCCCTTTCTGTTCTATTATTTTAGTTATAGAAAACTTTTTAAGAGTGATTAATAACTTTCCTACTGTGCTTCGTAGATTCAGAAAAAGAAACATCCCTTCCCTGTGCTTCTCTTACGATCACTCGAGCGTATTCCGCTCCGAAATGACAAAGTCCGACATATTCCCCCGGCGACCCACTCGCCGCTCGCTCTGTACATATAAGCTTGTTGAGGCCTGTCGGAAGAGAAAGACTGTGGATGCTTCGATGAATTGCTGTTTATCATCGTCTTGTTGTCATGGTGTACATATGTATTCAGAGACTATTTTTGTTAGAATCAAAATTTAGGCTGATTATATTATTTGTCTTCGAAGCTGTTGGGGCACACCCATGGAGTTTTAAAAGGCAGCGGGTGCCTTTTGAATTTCGTCGCGTAGGTTCCCAAAGTGGAACATTGATGACTTCCTCGCTAAAAATAGCAAGGTTGATGAAAATGAATTCCTTAAAATATACAGGGTGTTCGAAAACACCGTGGACAATCTTTGAGGGGTGGTAGAGGGGACCTAGACAAGCATATTTCGAACAGGAATGGGGGGTCGCAGATGCACTGTTAAAGAGCTAGAACCCCTAATGTAGTGCGAGGGCGTTACAAAAGGCGGATTTCCTAAGGCCCATTTTACGATACAAAACATAGAATGAAAAAAATTATTGCATGAGGTACAGCAGTATCCATACCACTTCCATCATAAATTTGAGCAAAATTGGAAAACTTGTTAACTCGTGGGGTGAGTTATAAAACGTGTTCTCTTAGTGTAATGGTATTTTTTATGGAAGTTGGTTCAAAAAATACCATGGAGTAAGGGAACAAATATTGCGTGTTTTATAACTCACCCCACGGGTTAACAAGTGGTCCAATTTTGTTCAAATTTATGGTGGAAGTGGTATGGATACTGCTTTACCTCATGCAATAATTTTTTTCATTCTATTATGTTTTGTTTCGTAAACCGGGCCTTAGGAAAACCGCCTTTTGTAACGCCCTCGCACTACATTAGGGGCCCTAGCTCTTTAACGGTGCATCAGCAACCCCCCATTCCTGTTTGAAATATGCTTGTCTAGATCCCCTCTACCACCCCTCATAGTTTGTCCACGGTGTTTCCGAACACCCTGTATAGTAGAACCTCTTTACTATTACCCCCTGTTACAGCGACTCCTGTGTTACTACGACCGGTAAGAAAAGCGCCAGTTGTTTTACCATCATAGTGCTAATTTTGTTCGTTATAATGCCTTCTCGTTAAAACAACATCCCATGAGGGGCTGCTCTTGCAAAGGTTCTACTGCATTTTAGTACTATGTACTAAAACATTTAAGTACATGGTACTAAATTTGTTAAGTGTAGAAAGAGGATTTCCTATCTTATAGATATCTAGTTTATGTTTGAATAAGTCTAATAAGGAGTTGAAATTTTTTCATTATAAGAGCATCCTTTAAAAGTGTAATTTGAAAATATTTTCTGGACTTTTAAATTCTTTTTCACAAAACATATTTTCAGTAACTAGTAAGTATGAAAAAGGATAAAATCATATTTTTGTGATAATGGAAAGGGAATTGAAGTTACTTAAAATGGGGAACCTGTGACATTTCTCGGGTTGTTAACCATCATAAATAAGCATTGGACACAAGAGATCTTATGATTCTTTTCCTATGGGATGACCATCATAACTCTTAAGTAAATCATTTAGCTCATTTTAATTCATATTCTTAGAATGCTTATCTTTGCTTTAGGTGTGGGAAGGAATTGGTGACAATCATGCATACTTAATTTTAAACAGTTTTAACTAAATTGATTGATCTTTATTATTTAGTTGAGTTCCAATTAAATTAGTTATGAGAAAAAGTGACAGCATTGTTTACTTTTAGACATCTAACAAGTATCTGTTAGTATTTTAAAAGATAAGATTCAAATATTCTTGAACCCTTAAAGGTATACCTTATAAAAACCCTGAGTATTCCATACTCAGAAGTTTTTTTAATTTTTGATACCCCCCCCCAAAAAAAAAATTTTTTTTCTCTGAAGTTCTTATTTTCTCTATGTTGTGTATCTTATGTTGGATTATCTCAGAAGTCAAAAGAAAACCTTTAACAACAATTTGCTGTCATAACTTCCAGTGTGCTTCCTGGTAAATACTTGTTATTTTTAATGGGAAAATTACACCAGTTATTTTTACTTGGTTTATCATTGACTGTCTAGTAAATATCAGATACTATTACTTGGTCAAAAGTATATTTATTTTTAACTAGCTGTTATACCCGGCCTTGCACGGGTGGGGTGAATAAATTAATTTTTTAAATATTTCTTAAAATACATTCATAATTTTGTAAATTAGCAATATTACAAATCATCCCGGTATCCCAGGTGCCTCTTTCCTATCCCAGTGTGTTCCCGGTAATCTTATCCCGGTGGTCACGGTAATTTTTCTAATCCCGGCGTTCCCGGTAATTTTCCTATCTCAGTGTTTATGGTAATTTTTATATTCCGGTATTCTGGGTGTCTTTATGGTAAATTTCCTATCCCAGTGTTCTCGGTAATTTTTATAACCCGGTAATTTTTCCATCCCGATGTTCTCGCTAATTTTCCAATCCCGGTGTTCTTGTCACTTTTTACAATCCCGATGTTCCTGATAATGTTTAATATCTTGGTGCCTTTATAAAATAACCAATTTGTAACCATAGTAAAAAGTCTCGTAAATTAGTAAGTCTAGTGAACAAATTAACAAATTTAAAACCAGTGTTTAAAACTAAACTAAAAGATCTAGTAAATGAAAAAGTCTAGTGATCTGTCTCATTTGAAACCATGTTTTATTTTTAACTCGTTGTATGACTGGTAAAACAGGTTTTCAAACACGGAAAAATAAGTGAAAAAAAAGCAGGAAAAACGGGAAAAAAAGAATGAAGGACTGATTTTCTCTTTATAAATTATAGCCCATGTCCTATTCTGATGTATAAGCTACATTATGGTAGAATTTCATTAAAATCCATTCAGTAGTTTTTGCGTGAAAGAGTAACAAACATCCAGACAAACATTCACAATTATAATAGTAGTAGGATGAATCTGGTACTTCTGAATGAATTTTATTTCCCATGTTGTATAGGTACCCAATGTCCTCTGTGATACCACATACTTTAAAGTCATAACTTGCTCTTGACTAGAATAACACCAATGATGATTTTATCTATTCTATGATTGTTGGAGTAACTAGAAATTTCACTGTAGTAACAGTTTGTATACTTAAGTATACTTGTTTAAGTTAGTAGGAACTACATGTATTAGCTCACAATCATCTTGTTGTATTGTGAATAATTTGCTGACATTATTTGAAGCGAAATTTAAACCTTTTTCTGTATATAAGCCAGGGGTACAGGGGATGTTTCAGGGCCCAGTATTTCCTCTGAACACAATTATTTTTTTTCGAAGTTTCCCAAAAAATATTTCCATATTTTTAGTTTCTCCTAAGATGTCCCCATATTTTCGTTCCACTTTTATGTCAGTACTACTAAAGTACGAAGTTCAATAACTACCAAGTATTGCTTAAGTTTTTTTTTGGACTTTAATGTAGTATACCTTCATTTATTCTTTCCCATATACATGTCACCTGAGTTCAAAAATATCCCTTGTCTGAAAATATTAATTTCATTTTAACTCTCAAATTTGAGCCACAGTAAAACTATCCTCTTTAACTAAGCTTATAACATTGATGTGATTAAACAAAAAAGTGATTTTTGGTGAAAAATAAATACATTGTTTTTCCTGTGTATCATTTAAAACACAAGGGAAAAAAGCGTACTTTTAGGTATTCACCAAGATAATTTTTTTTAACTTCTGTAGTTTTTTCGCTTTCAATCTGTAATTTCGTAGTTTTCACTGAATTTCTGTAGAATTCGGAGGGTATGACTAGCCTTACCCCATAAATTAGAGGGTATTTGTCACTAGCCAAAATATTTGTTTCTTATAACCACTGGAGTTTGTTTTTTCTTTACAAACTTAGGCAAAAACTTCCCCTGAACCTTGCTTGGGGGGATTCAGACATATACTCTACATCCCCGATATAAGGTATGTTTTCCTTTGCTTGAACTGAAAGACGAGAAAGGCTGGGTTTTAATGCTTCGCCCAACGGATAGCAAGCCACTGTGAATAGAGCTTATCTGGCAGCACCCCCCCTGGAACTGTTAAACCTGGGTATGCTCAAACAGCTGAGACTTGTGGTTTCGTGATATTCATTGAGGTGCTTGTTTGTCCTTTCTAACCACCCACTTTTTAAAAAAAAGTTGGATGAAAGCGGGTTCCCCGTTTAAGGAAATGCTGAATCGCAATTCCTCCTTTTATTAGTTAAAAATTAGTGATTTTTCCATACCTTTTCGGAGGTCCAGGAAATGACCTTATTGGGCTTAGATGTGGATGACTGATGTCTGTTGGTTGCTCTTACAAAATGTTCACGTGAAAAATGTGATGTGCTAGCTTGTTTTTCTCATAACTCCCATCTTATTTTAAATTAATTTATTTTGAATGGGAATGTTTTCCCTCTTAGTCGTCAAAAGTTTTAATCTGGATTTGTTTCGATTGATATCTGAAAAAAAGTTGCATCAACACAAATCGAATTTAATTATCTATTTACATTCCTAGATAACTACCATCTTATTAATATGAGTCGAGGCTAAACTTGATCATAACCGTAGATTATAACAGGCATGTGATTTTTCCGCTAATTAGCGGAAATCCGCTAATTTTAGAGGTGTTTAGAATCGAAATTCCGCTCAATTGTGCGAAATTATTATTTTAAAGCGGGAAAAAATCGGATTATTTTGTTTCCTGAGCGGACATAAAGTGTACCAAAACGATTTTAAACCCTGTTTTTGGTCAAATTTCAAAAAATTTCTGAGATTGAGTTTAGAAAGATGAGAATCCTATCTAAGAAGTATTAAAAAGCTGAATTGAACCTATTGTATGGGATAGGGATTTGAATTTAGGCCCTAAATTAGGCCCCTTTTTAAATTTCTATACCACTGTAACTAATCTTGACGCTTCTAAAAAATTTCAGATAATTCCTTTCTTGACCAATCACATGCCTGTTATAAGGCTCATTCGTTACCCAAAAGATCAAAAGAGCCGACGTTACTGGAAGTTTTCCGTTCTTACCATTTTAGAGGGCTTTTGCGTTTCTCAAAGTTGGTTGGTTGGTTTGCTTCGGCTCTTCAAAATTCTCAGCAGAGTGATTCGCAGTCCTTTTTCATTTAACAATGATTTAAAAGCCTTAAATTGGCTTAAACTGTTATATATTTCTTTGTTGATGATAATAAAAATAAATAGTAAAGCATATTTCTAATGATTATACAAAATCAACCAACTAATGATCATTTTCCCGTCTGAAAAAATGCCATGAATGACAGATGGCACTGGTAGCGTTACCCTTCTCCGTAACATTGCTTTTCGCGTTATGTGCAAGCCTGAAACAACGCTTAATCCAGTTTAGCCTTGTATGAGTTAAGAAACTGAACTTATCATTAATACCTTACAACATTATTTGTTACTATCTGAGCATGTTCGTTTTTCTAAAAAGAAGCTAGAGATGCCAAACAAGTACCTTCATTTATACATAGCACCCATATAATGTACATATAAACTGCATCTGGAGCATCGCGGAGCTGAAAAAGAAATGTGATTCCACTGTTATTTTTCGGTCGCTGTTTTCTCTCTCTCTCTCAAGCCATAGCCTTGCTCAAAGCAAAAAAAAACTTGTGTTTTGTATATAGGACACAATCTGTTGTATAATATTTTGTTTGTTTTATTTTGAACTTATAAGGTGATATACTCGTGTACAGTTCACAGATGATTATGAAAATTGGAATTATATAAGTAAATGTAGTCAATATATAAATTGTTTTTCCTTTTAAACCCCGTCTCATTATTTATTGGCTTGAGTAATTTAACATAGAAAGATTCAATAGAGTGTTTTCAGGTGACGTCACGACCAGTTATCTTCTTCCTTGCTGTAGGTAAAGCAGTCGGTTGCTAAGGCCGTTGCTAGGTGCGGTGGTATCTGTTGCTATCATGTGATTGAAAATGCTCCAATAGAAGCATTCCATGACTAGTTATTTTCTTTTCTTTTAACTGTTAACTGCTGTAGGTATAACAATCTGTTTAAAAAAAAAAAAACAGGGTGCTAGGTCCGAGTCATGTGATTGAAAATGCTCTATTAAGGCTGCTTACTTTTAATCTTCATTTTGGAGGAGTCAACCAAAATCACGAGTGCAAATCGAGATGCTTGCAGCAACAATGAGCTAACTCCAACAGTTTTACATTGGAGTTAGCTCATTGTTGCTGCAAACACCTAAGTTGAGTCGTAACACTCCTCCAATTTCCTATGCTGATGTGTGATTCCTCGGTGAGAATCACTCATGATGAACAACGGAAGTTTAACAGTATATAAGTGAGCCTTTGTTTAGACATCACTTTGAGGAGTTATCCAAAGTGGAGTTTCAATTATCCAATTTTCTACTCAAATGACTGATTCATCAGCAAGGATCACGATGGATAAACACAGTGGTCAGTATAAATGAGCCTTTAGAGCAGTTAAAACTTTTGATCGACGCGGCCCCCTTTACGAAGGAGCCAGACATCGTGAACCCCCAGAGTCGTAACCAGACTTTTGGGGGCGGTTGACACAATGGTATTCCTAAGGAACCCCCTAAAGAGTAAAATTATATGTTGAGTTTTAGATTACTTAATAGTAGTAGTACATAAATTATGTTAAAATTATACAATTCAAGTGATAATGGGGGGTCTGGGGATCTCCCCCAGAAAAATGTTGAAAATTTGCCTTAAAAAAGCATTGTTTAAGTTCATATATAGACATATAGAACAATTCCTTGTAATCTATAGAATATTTTCAAGTAAAAAAATTATACGAGGGTTGTTTTTTAATTAACTTCCGTTTTTCTCTTGAAAAAAAAGTAGTAGGAATTTCGAAACAATTTTGTTGCTGGTAGTTAGATACATCTTTCAGGTTCAATTTGCCACCTTACTGAATAAAATCGGACATTTTTCTATTTTTTATCGATTTTACAAGCGCGCTCCTCGAACTATTTTCCCGCCAACCCATAGAGAATTCGGCTTTTTTTTCTCCCTTCGCTCCGTCCGCGATCACCTGCCCACCCATTGTTTAATGTTAATGCCTGCTCGCGGACGGAGCGAAGGAAGAAAAAAAAAAGCCGAATTCTCTATGGGTTGGCGGGAAAATTGTTCGAGGAGCGCACTTGTAAAATGGATAAAAAATAGAAAAAATGTCCCATTTAATTCAGTAAGGTGGTAAATTGAACCTGAAGGATGTGTCTAACTACCAGCACCAAAATTGTTTCGAAATTCCTACTACTTTTTTTTCAAGAGAAAAACGGAAGTTAATTAAAAAACAACCCTCGTACATTAAAGTCAAAATTTCAGGGGGGCTAAGGGTTCTCTCCCTAAAACTAGTGTTTTCTCATTTTAAAACTCTTTAGGGAACACTCAAAGGTAACTTGCGGACTCCCTAGGAAGGGGCTGGGGACCCCCAGGGGGTGTCAACTGACCACAGTTTAAGAATCGCTGCTTTAGAGTTTGTATATTTGATAAAAGTTGAAGATTAAGAGGGACAACATTACACAAATTATTAAGAACGTTTTGAACAGATTAAGATAGTTTATTATGAGATTTTATGAATAATTTCAAGCAAGAGGTTATCAAAAATAAAAGTATCTTTCATGTTTGTTACTACTTTGAATTGTTCAGTTTCTTGAACCGTAAAAAGCATCATCCATCCAGAGTTAATCTAAAAAATAGATAATATAGTTAGGACCTTTAAAAAAGTTGTTTACAAAATTATCAAACTTCTATAATTAATACAGATTCCCTCCAGTTATACTCGGTTGCAACTTAACTTGAGCCCGTAGAAATATGCTGAGAGCAACCAAAGAAAGTAGTTCCCCGTGCGGTATCGGAATTTTGAGAGAATTATAAAATATGATTAGTTTTTTAAATCCACCTATATTACGAGTCTTTTCATCATCCCGATTTGCAAAATGTTGAGTATTATTTTTTCAAGTTGTGCAGCGCGTAGTAGTACATTTGTTCGAATAAAACTCGCCAGCCAATAAGAGCTCACAAAGCCAACAAGCTTTCTGTTTACTCAAATTATCTTCCGCGTGGCCATGACTTACTCCATTAAGTTGATACTCAACTTAATTTGCAATCCAGTATAGCTTTTCTATCAACCCGTAAAACTAGATGGAAAAAAGCTGGCAAGTTTGGGTTCATTACAGTATTACGGAAATCTTCGTTAATATCTGTTTGATAATGATATTGAATTGAATAAGTTGTTACATATTAAAGGATATTCAATGTGCACAGGGCCGGACTGGGAAGAAATTTCGGTCCGGGCATTTTAAGTCTGAATCGGACCACCGCATAATTTTTATGGAAAATATAACTTCATATAATTAAAAATTACGGGGGGGGGATCGTGGGTACCTCCCCAAGAAATTCACCCCTAAGAAATAGTATAAATCCATTTTGAAGTCCCTAATTGGATACGTTATTAACTCAATATAGACTTTTAATTCTTTGTTGGTAAATTCAGTGGGTAGAAAGAATTTCCATCTTGACGAACTTAATATTAAAAGAAATCGTGAATAATGTAGCTCAAAGTAGATAGGGGGTCTGGGGGTCCTCCCCCAGAAAAATTTTGGAAATTTTACTCTTAAAAGTACTGTTTTAACTCATTTGGGACCCTATTTGGGGTGACATCAGAAAAGGTTCGCTCCTTTTATGCTGTAGAATTTTTAAAGATGAAACCAGGAAAATTCGTTCATAAAAATATTTTAAATAATATAATCCGTTTTTGAATTAAGTAATTTATGCCATCATTAATGAATTTAATTGCTGGTAAATTAATGGGTTAGATCAGTGGTCTCCAACCCGCGGACTGGTGCCGGTCCGTGGATCAAATGGTACCGGGCCGCGGGCCGACCATTTCACTTAAAATGAATTTAAATTCCTAGCTTTATACTCCAAATTAATGAATGAAATCAATTATAAATCACTTAATATTTATTTTTTTTGGTGTAACTGTATTTTATTTTGAAAGCATGTTCAAATGCAATTAAATTAAAATTAAGAAAACAAAATAATCTAGAATGTAAACAATCAATGCTCCCCCCAGCGGGCCGAGGTAAAATTATCAAACGTTGACCGGCCCGCGGTGTTAAAAAGGTTGGGGACCACTGGGTTAGATGGCCGCACAAAAAGAATTCGTGGGCCGCTAGTTGGAAATTCCTGCGGAGGTGCGGATTCATTTTTACAGGATCTTTTTCTCATTCATACCACTGTAAAATATTTTGGTTGTAGGCGGCCCACCGGCCATTTGCCCAAATGCCCGTATGGCCAGTCCGAGCCTGAATGTGGACCCCTGGGGGCTATACTGCCGTCCTAAGCGAAATGTACGTTAACAAGTTTTCTTAAAACTTCATTTCCTTTCTCACTTGGCGCGTTTTTAAATTGGCGAGAATGTATCTCGCTACTTCTATTAGAATGGTTGGGAAATTCACGCAGCTTAGTCGTTCATTCTGCTCGTTTTGTTGGTGGTTTTGGCGTTGTTAAAGGGTTGGCTGCTATCCATTGTTAAACTTAAAAAGGGAAAAATTAAAACTTTAAATTTTAATAATTCTAAAACTAATTCGATTTTTTTAAAAAACGAAACGACAATATTTTTGTAAAAAATAATTGTATATGTGTTTAAAATATTGTACTTCTACCATGATTAGTTTTTCTTTTATAACGAAAAAAGTGCTCTAATTTTTCATTGGCTGCTGTGAAACGAGCTAGCTTCAATGCTAATCTTGGCGGTCTGATATCGTAAGCAGGTTGCCGCATAGAATTGAAAATCCGTCAAATGCTCTTTTGGCGAGATTTTTCTCAAAGTAAATCTGTGAGAAATTGCGTTAGTGTACACTTTCGCTTAGGACGGCAGTATAGTGATGGAGATGAACCCAACCTGGCATTTCCAGAGTGACGACCGAAGGGGTGATCTCAGTCCTGGAGCTCCGGGATTGGCTCGACTGGAAACTGGACACGGATCCAGACCGGTGGGAGAGGGAGGACCTTGCTCTTGCAGGGAGGGGCACTTGGGCCTGTCAAAAGAGAAAGGCAAGCATTACAACAAGGGCTAGTAATTAAACACAGTGTTCACATAATATGTATACAGGTTAAAGATAAAGAAATACTTTGAGCTAACTGAAAGTAATGTAGAAACAAATGCACAAATAAAAGTAAGGTTAAAGTAGGCATAGAGATGTTTCAGAGATACACCAGGATCTCCTTAATGGACGAGAAAAATAGCCTTGAGCTCAGGTAAGAATGCATGGACTAGTTATCATCTGGATCGGGTATAAATACGACCACTTTAATTTTGACTTGAACTTTTGAAACTGCCTTGCCTACAGCTTAATGATCGTTCAAAATCAACTTTCCTTTTCCTGTAAGGCAATTTAGAATATCTCATTTTTTTAACAGGGGTATGATGGTTGATTTAAGATTATATAAGTTGATGATTATATAATCAAACATGCATTTATGAGTGGAATATGTAAATACACTAAAATATGTAAAATAAAAATGGTCCAAATCAATCCAAAATCATGTCTTGAAAACATGGGAACCTTTGTTCTAGCTTCCATAAACTCCAAAACAAATAAAATGAACTTGCTTGTTCAAACACAAAAATTGGAATCTGAGTGGTTGCAAACTTTAAAGTGTTTTGTATATAATTTCTACTTTACTAGCTAAGATTTTCCATACTTGCAGCAATTTATTTTTCTTTGTGAAGTAAATTTGTCTAGGGGTGAAGAAAATAAATTGAATAAAGATGAACCACTGATGACTTGGAAGTAAAACAATAAATATCATTACAAACCTGTTCAAGCAGTTCTTGCACTTTAGCTGCGATATCTGGATAGGTTTCGATGGCAGCACAGAGCAAATCTGAAGCAGTTCTCCTTATTTCTCTTAGAAGATGGATTCTTATGTCCTAAAAGAAATATAAAAAATAACTATTGAGAAACAGAAGAGTGGCACCCATGTTTAACAAGTACGTAGTCCGCCTCAGTGGCGTAGCCAGAAATAATTTTTGGGAGGTGCATGATGATAACGAAATGAAAGAAAAAAATTAAGGTTTTGAATTACACTAATTTTTTTCTCACTGAATGAATAACTTAATATCAAAATAAATTAATGATGTATTTTAACCATGAAACAAAGAAATTCATTAACAAAAAACTAGAATGAAGTATTTCATCAACACTCATAAATGAAATGTGTCAATAAGAATGTTTTATGTACTTAAAACCATAAATATATTTAAGCTGGGGCAGCCCCAGGATGTTTTTTTTCTGGGGGGCTAAGAATTTTCATGATCCAATTGAATCTTCTTGATGACCTTAATATGGAAAAGGTAGTGAATTATCTTGCTCCAACTATTAAAAGGGGGGTCTGGGGGTTCCCCCCAGAAAACGTTTGGAAATTTAAGTAAAAAACCCAAGATAAGATTTTTTCATCTTATTTTTGTACACCTCATCCGAATTTCGGATACAGGTTTTATGGTAGAATTTTTGCGTTTTGACAAACTTAATGTAAAGTAGAGTTGTAATAACAGAGTTACAAGTACCAAGGGGGGTCTGGGGGTCCTCCCCCATAAAATTAAAAAAAAATTTGAACCTTAAAAACTGGTTTTTAAACTTGTTTTAGTGTATCTAATCCGAATTTCGAGAATATAGGGAGTAAAAGAAATTCTGAAATATTTAATTTCACAAAGAAAAAATTTTGGGGTGCAAAAGACCCGTTGCACCCCCTCTGTCTACGCCACTGGTCCGCTTATACTCGGCTGGCATTTGGTGATGTTGGGAATCGAACCCGGGACCCTCCGAAGCCGGTGCCTTAACCACTAGGCTCCCCACGGCCACCCTGTATATAGTAAGAAATATCATTTTGAAAATACAGCAGCTTCCGACTCACCTCACCCATCCCCTCCGCCTTGTTGTTGACGTCCAGGGCCAGGCGGGAGTTGGAGCGGTCCGCCCGCCGCCCTTTCACCGCCAGCTCTTCCAGCTCCTTGTCCACGGCCTCCCGCTCCGCCCGTCGGTCGGCCAGCGCCTCCTGCAGGGCCGCCTCGCCGTCCCTCGCCCGTTCCAGCCGCTCGCCTTCCGCCGCCAACGCCTCTCGCAGCGCCCGCAGCTTGGTGGACTGGGCGTGCAGCTGGATCTCGAGGAGCTGCTGTTCCAGCTCCGCCCGCTTCAGGGCTGCGCCCTCCTCCGCTGTGGAAGGAAAGAGAATGTGAGTTGCTCCAAAAGCGTATATAGGGCATATAAATACTTTTAGATGTAAATTCTAACAAAAAATGGTACATTCGTATTAGCCCGTCCATTCGCCAACAGGGGCAATAAGTCGCCAAGTCTGGTAAACCCCGCAACACTACTGTTGACTCTGGTAACCCTGGAAAACATAGCAAAATCGCGATAGTTCCGATCTGATACCCTTAAACTCTAATAAGGTAGACTAAAATAATAGCAGAGCTTTAAAAAAGGCAAAGATTAATTTATTAACGAATGTAAACATAATTTAACAACTGTAAACAAATCTAACTAGAACTGACATGTGGCCAACCCAAAAAAACATCTAGCTATCAAGAAACCCCTATAATATCTAAATACGTAACATGATTAAACGTGTCATCCTGACTAGCAGGAACAAAGACACAAACAGAAAAACTAAGTATACATTCTATAATCAGTGCATGAAGTAAGAGAAACAGCCAGCCTCACAATGGGCTTTTATCTGAAATACTATGTGATGTCATACCAACCTGAGCCAATCAGAGGTGATGACATCACAGACTCAAATCACTTCAGCTACAAAGTCAAAACTAGACAGTCCAAATTAAACAGACTTTTGACCCTACAACACATAACCTTATAATACATAACACTAGAGCTCTTAACCTCAAAAATTACATTGGTCAAACAAGCAATCAGAATATCAAAACAAAGTTAAATACATATAGACGAGATTAGTGATGACGTTTTTTGTTTTGTTTGGAAACGTTGATTCGATCCGTGATTGGTTACATACGGATCCGTACTGTCCGTACAGTTCACGGAACCAATCACAGACTGAATTTACGTTTTCAAACAAAACAAAAAACGTCACACTAATCTCGTCTATTGGTTACAATTGAGGTGAACAAAACAACACTTTTAGTTATCACGATCGCTGGCACAAGTGCACTCAATTTAAATCGGTACGCCCATGGGTGAAATAATGTGTGCGCACCGCGCAGGTTGTTTTGAACGTAAATTCAACAGTGTTTACTAGGTAAGAACGAAGACTGCATCTGAAAGGTAGGAGTCTAAATGCTTTCGTGTCGTTCCACGGTGCGCCATTTTGCCGGGCCCGAGTCTTTCAATGTTTTGCGTATGCACGCCGGTGGTAGGATCAACACAGGATCGCCGGTGGTAGGATCGACAAAGGATCGTCAGTGGTAGGATCGACCATTTTGCAAGTAAGTTAGTGCAAGAAAAATTATTTTTAAGCTCTTACCGAGTGATATCCGTAGTTTTGGTACATCCAAGAATACTGATTCCCCTTTTTCTGAATCCTTACTGTTTCTGATTCCCCCACAACGAGTTTGGTTATAGTTAGGGCAGGGGGGGTTTGTTATAAAGATATTTGTGATGTTAAAAAATGTGTTTTTCGGCGATTCTGATGAAATCCTGTATTTTGGCGCGTTTTGGCGAAGTTGGCGAAAATGATGGACGGGCTGATACGAAAGTACCCAAAAAATGTTTAAAAAGCTAAATTGGACGAAATAAATTAGCTTGGGAGGGGGTAAAAAATAATTTTTGGCCCCTCCCGAAATAAATTTCTATATACGCCACTGAGTTGCTCACACTAGCATCAGCAAGTTTAGGATTTACCAGGGTTTTTTTAGGTATTCCCTTCACTTGAGGAAATTGATTTCGGACCATTTTTTGAGTGCAAGTGCCAAATACAAAAGATTGGTGTTTTTCAGTGCGCTTACTCACTACATAGAACCAGTAAGGCTTACGATTAACTCCGGGCGGGAAAATGGCCTGCCGAAATTGCTCATTGGCTGCATTGATTAACCACACTGTATTTTTCAGAGCCGATAGTTCTTCATCGTTTCTCAAGACTTTCGAAATCATGCTGTCCCGTTTGAACATCAGATCTCGCTTCTCGTTTTCTGCCTGTGTTACGAAACAGTTACTCCAACACTTGCTTAATCTCAATTGGCAATGAGTGTTATGATTTATGCTTAAGCGGAATTTTGTAATTATGCTTTTCTTAAGGTAACTGACTGGGTTAACACCGTCGTTTTCGTCTAAAAAAATATAATCTTATTTATAATTTTATTTTACTTTATGTTTAATGTCTAAGAAGGTACAACATATAAAAAGAAGGATATTAGTCTTTAGTTTTATCCGATGAAAACACTTTTTACAATTTTAAATAAATTTTTTTAATGAGTTTTAAATATTTTGGATCATGGCAACAGTGATTTTTCTTAAAGCACTTAAAATATTCTTATGAAATTTTCTGAATTGACTCCTCATATTATAATGTGTGCTATCTTCTAGAATCTAAGAAAAATTTTTGAATTAAGGTATTTTTTAAAGTGTGTATACTTGACTTGAATGATTTTTTTTCATGAATTTGTACTTTTTTTTATTTCAAGTACCTGTATTTCCTTTCTATTTTAAAAATATCAGGTTTTTTTAGATAATAACACACATTAGTGTCTTAGGCTTAAAATCCTGCAAAAGTTGTATTTGTACCTATAAAAGAACATTTTCAGGAGTTGTTGGCAGAAGTTTAAATTTTAGCCTTATTTTCATTCAAATTTCTCAATATTTTAAAAAAAAATTTCAAACACCTTTTTGCAGGATTTTCATGGTTTTGGAACATTAGCTCTCAGAAAATAGCAATTAATTAATTAATTATTTATTTCATAATTAAAAAATGCCCTCCAACCCAGTCAGTTACCTTAATTAATAATTATAATAAAAGTGTTAAATCCTCATTAGAAATTAAAAAGAGTTTATCCTCATCGGACATTTTTATTTTAATCACTATATTTGATTTCAATATGTTCCTAAGAATTAAGATGAGGCAACTATTTTCATTGCAGATCAATATTTAAAAGTGAGTGGGATAGGTTTTGCGGTTATTCTGTTATTTGCGGTTTTATAAATCAACACATAGCTTATTCATTTTCAATCATTAGAGGGATTTTTGTGTTTAATTTAGTGCCAATTAATGAAGCCTTAAAGATTCAAATCAAGATTGATTATTGCTAAAGTTTAACATCAACAGTTTGAATGAATACCTTCAAAATCAATTCAATTTCAATATCGTCTCCAAATTCATGGATGCCAAAAGTGTCCACAACAATTTTGTACCTAATCGATTAAAGGGATGAGTTAAAAGAAATGAGGTGATGGGACACGGATTTTGTAGCTGTAGTAGAAAGGTCAAAAATTACCGGTTTTGTAGCTTCGTGATTTTATCGTTGCTTTCATAGAACTTCCTCTTGGCACTGCTATATTCTTCTTCTTCTGCTCTGATCTCTGCCTCAAGCATGGAAAGGCAATTCTTCAGTTCCTCAATTCTTTCCTTCATGATCTAAGGAAAAGAGAGATGGAAAGCCCATATTTTAATAAATTGAATAATAAAATGGAAAGGATGTTTTTAAGGGGGTAAACATGGAACATTAGGGTGGCCCAAAAAACTTTTTTTTCAGATAGAGTTCTTGGCATCCTCTATTTTTTTCGAACAGCTAATAGAAGCTCACAGCCAAAATTTTAACTCTGTATTCGAATCAGAAGTCGATGACCAAGAGGAGTGGGGAAAAATCCAAATTTGAATATTTTTATACAAACAACTAACATTTGTGTGACATTTTTTGCATGTTTTAAGTCATATGGACACCCTCAAGCGAATTTATGAATTTTCCATGAGTGAACCACTCTTGCTGTATAATTTTAGGGTTAACTTAGTAGGGACTTGCCTAAATTTCAAATATTTTTTTATACATGATTACATTTTATTTTCAACTTGAAATTTGGTAGCAATGTTCATTTTAAGAGTTAAAAGGATTTTAATATTTTTTCATTAAATTTTTCCCCCTTTTCTCAAATTAAAAAAAAAAAACTTTTTGAAAATGATGGTCATGATGAGGTTGATACACTTACAGTTTCATATTCCATCTTTTCTCTTTGTAAAGATGCCACAGAGCAGTTCCTATTCCTCAGCATCTTTCTGAATTTTTTCATTTGAAGTCTCACTAGACACTCTTGAACAAGTAACTCCTGAGGGAAAAATTACAAGAATGAATGTTCATAAAGTACCTACACAGTGTGGGTATTTTTATATACAATGAATTTAAACAATCAGACCTTTCAGTGGTACCTCCGAAAAGCTGCCACCCTAGGTCATATTTTTCCAAATTTTTCAATCAATATTGTTTACATATTTTTGTAAATTTTATAAATTTAGTAGATTAAACTTCTTTTGGTATTTTATCTTTATAAAATCTACAGTTATTATTTACAGTTAAGTATTTTATTATACAGTTAAGTATTTTATTTCCAAAACAATCAAAGTAATTTTAAGTGTAAAAATATCATCTTTTTTTTGTGGGAAAAAATCAGAATTTTTCAACTTGTTTGACACAGGTTTTGGATTGATTTTGGATACCCGAGTGCCATAAGATTAAATAATCATCAATATTAAATACAGGTATTTTTTTTAGATAAAAACAAATTATCACTCGTTATTTTTCTCTTTTACTTGATACTATTCAAATTTTCATAAAAGAAAAAAACACTTAAATTTTAAGGGGATAAATTTTCTTTCAAAAGAATCAATGATAGACTTATTTAGAATATAAACTCTAATGGTTCATAAAAGAGCATGGAATTCAAACTTGCCATTGGTGAGCAAATACTACTTAAATTGACATGTAAATTTTATCTATCAAAATGTCATGTTTCAAATCTAACTATATATGCATAGATATTAGTGCATAAATTCAATGAAAATTTAATTTTTTTGTCTAGCTATACCTTTATGGTAGTTGTTAGAGTCATAATAGATTTAATGGAGAAACTGCTCTCTGAAAAGTAAATAATATTCTTGATTTGAAATACTAAAACAAAACTTACCTGCTTTCTAGAGATGCAGCTGTTATATGTTTTCTGTGAATTGCCTATGTAGAAATCGAGAAACTGGATTTTCTCAGTCAGTTCCAGATTGACTTTCTTATTTCTTTCAAATTCCTTCCCTGAATGATAAAGGTTGTCCTGGAAATAAAATGCACATTTGAGGATGGTTTGTAGCAAGTCTATTTAAAAATTCCACTGGAAATTTGGGTAAGTAAATGTACAGATGCCTATTCTATACAATAGGGGATTATTTATCATATTTCAATCCAAAACCTTGGTTTATTTGGTATTTGGTAATTAATTCTGCACTTGTGTAATTGATTGAAAAGTGTAATAATAATTTCATCTTGATGATTGACTTTGCATAGTTAAAATATTTTAACAAAGGATTGATGTATAATTTTTATCCTATATTTATTTTCTTGGTAATACTGGGTAGTTATACCTGCATTTTGTTTTGCATTCCTGTACAAAATGGCAAGATTCACGTTCCTGGATAAAACAGCAACAAAGCTTTGAAGCATAAAATCTCAAAAACTTTTCCAGCTACATAAATTATTTTAAGCTTAATATGAAAATTATTTTCCAACAAACTATTTAAATACATGTTTAGTCAAAAAAAACCACTGTTAGTCAGTTACTGAGCAATAAAACACGAAAAATAAAAATTTTCCAACTTAATTACCATGATTAAAAACAACTGCTTTGCACAAGATAACTATCAGAATTTAAGTAACTACGAAAGGTACTTTTAAATCAAATTATATCAGAAATAGTATCTATATTTTGAATTTCCATGTCTAAAACTTTAAAGAAAAGATTAAAATTTCAAAGGGAGCAGCTTACAGACATTAACTTGAGTTCTTCCGTCAGCATTTGCAGAGCTTTCTGCTTTTCTTCCAGTTCGGCAACAAGAGTAGATCGTTCTTTCTCCACTCTCCTCCTTTCTTCTTCGTTGGTCTGGCCTTGCATTTTGTTGAGGCGGTTCTTCACTTTTTCCAAAGCAGATTCCTTAAAGGAGAGTTCAAGTTGGATTACTAGAGGCTTCTGCTTGCTCTATTGGAGCCGCTTGCGAATTCTTGCTAAGAGTGTTTTTTTTTAGTATGATGAAAGTATGAAGATGATTGTGATTGAAAGATGAGTTTGACTTTAAATTTTTAAAAGGAGAGTTGGGAAATAAAGGGACACATCAAAAGAGGACTAAATTTATGCACTGAGGTATTAGATATTCTTTTTATTGAAGTATGTTTCACCCAGGTAGGCACGGGTTCAACTCCCGGCTTTGTATTTCCCATCTAATTTTATCGATTTAGTATTAATATTTTATATCGATTTTACAGTTTATGTTTTAATCAGTGGCATCTGTTTTATTATTGTTGTTAGCATTTTGAATTAAAGTTGTGTTTTTACCTAAGCTCGGCTCTCGTCCACGTTTTTTTTTATCTGGAGTCATTCCCAAGGTTATTTATTAGAAATGTGTGGTAAACGTCGAAGGTTGGATTAACCTGCTGTTTAACACTCTTGCTCTAAAAACCAATCATACCATATTTATCAATTTTAATCGTGACTTTTAATTCTTGTGGCAAAGAAAACATTTGAACAATCGAGAGCCTATTTTAGAGAATAAATAACTTATTTTAAGCACACATTTTTTAGGTGTCATTTATATCAAAGATATGTCTGTTAAAGTATTTTGTAAGAGTTTATAGAGCAAGTTTAACAAAATCCCTTTTTCCATACCTTTCATTGTCAAACATTTACATACTACATTTAAAATGAAAACAGTTGTGTTGCTATTACATAGCTGCCAAATAAGTTTGTTCAAAAACTGGAATATTTTGGATAAAAACCGGAAGGTTTGTATTTTATAAAATGAAATGCTCTTTATAATCCATTTTAACTTTGATTTTTTTCTTGATTTTATACAATTCTGCCATAATTGCACACCTTATATCAGTATCTGAAGAAAACAGACTTTATTGAGAAAAAGGAGGGAAAACTTTCAGAAAAACTGAATTTTTCTGGAAAATGAGAAAAACCGGGAGAAACTTGTTTCCGTCTGTAAAATCAGAAAATGATTTGTAGATTTGTCAATTTTGGAGATGTGATTGCCAAAAGATTTTAAATGATTGCCACAATGGCCCAGACTATAAAACTGACTGTTAAACAAATCAAAGATATCAGAACTCAATTTAATAACAATTGTATACTGATACTTACAACTTCATACATTTCACTTTCCTGTTTGATTCTCAGGTTATCAATGTTCACAGTTTTAAAAGTCAGGTTTCGGACATCAGCTTCACAATTCTGAAATACAGAAAATGGACCAATAAAAGTATGGTAAAGGTTTTGGAATGTGATACATTGAATGACAATATAATCAAAATAATAAAATATTGATTCAGCTGTTTGATAATGATTCAATCCTTCAAAAGAAGCATAAGCAAGGTTTACAAATAATAAAAGTTATGGAATTTCATTTTAGCAAACAAAAAAGGGATTTAACTATTCAAATGAAAATTAATTTTCTATTTTGAATCGAGCATATGATGTTTTTATAAATCTGAAGAAACTGGACAAATACTGAGAAAATTTCCCTAATCTTACACAGTTGTTCTAAATAACTGACTTTGTAACTTTAGCCCTTTATGCAGTTGAAGCAATTAAAACTTCTTTAACTATTGTTAGAACATAGCTCAATAAGCAGAACTTGTTTTTCATTTTGTAATGGGAGGTTTTTATTGAAGGAAGTCTCTTTACTCGCATTTTTCACTATTTTAGACTACTAAGTTTTCCAATTGATGAGTTTGGTATTGTGTTTGTAGAATTTGTTTTTAACAAAACAAATTTACATAATTTGATTATTTTGTCAGGCATAAAGTCCTACTGATTAAACATCAGATAGTGTCGAGTGAAAAGTATTTCTTTTCAATAAGTAGATTTCAGCTAAATCTTAAACCTTGGGAGAAAAATCGAACTCAATCCAAAACTTTGAAAAACGCATTGTTAAAAAGAAAAAGGAGATAAAAATTAATGCTCCGTCTATTTGTAAAAAAAAGTTTGAATCAAAGAAAACATATAAAAGATATTTTTGGTTCCTAAATGTTATAAACATGGGTGAGAGACAGTAAAAATTTCAGGACACAATTAGAATTATTTAATTAATTGGAACCTTTTTATTAAACCAATTCTGCTTTTAAGAAGATCGTAAACCAAACCAAATAAAATTATTTAGCCGCTTCGTAAATGAAAATTTACCATAGGAAAGAGCGTCATAAACCAAGAACATTCACAAAAAATTAAAAAGATGTAGTTCTTAGTTTACAAAAAATTCCAGTTTATATAAGCTGATTCTTTTTCCATTAAAAATCTGAAATTCTTGTTGAAAAGTATTAAAAAGTCTGAAAATCCTACAAAAGTCTAAAAAATCTCATCCCTGTATTCTGCTAGATGGACCCCTGACTTTCGAACTACAGTGAAATCCCATTACAACGAATACCGATACAATGAAAAATCCCATTATTACGAAAGTCCCCAACCGTTTTTATCTGAATTAGCGATAGTACGGTTACAACGAAATTAAGAAATTTTACGGTACCGTGAAGTTCGTTATAACGGGATTTTACTGTATCTCGTACCTTTATGGTGTTCTCCATGTATCTCTCTTTCTGCTCAAGGTCCTTGATTTCGCAGCTGTAGTGCATGATGTCCTTGACGATGGAATCCAGCTGCTTCTGCAGCTGGATGCTCCTCGCATTCTCACGCTCCAGCACCTTTTCCAGCTCCTGTCCCCATTGGTCGGCCTCCAGCGTCTCTTGGGACATCTTATTGATCTCCTCCTCCATTTTCTCATTGCTCTTTTGGGTTTCCGTGATCCTGAAAGACAACTCGTTAGCTGGGGATCCAGGATTGTTATGTTAACCCTTTATCAACGGCATTATCATACATGTGATTACTATGTCATTAAATTGGCTGAAAATGTTAAAGATTCTTTGAGGGCATCTCAGTTTCCCTTTTTTCAAGTAGAAGGGATCTATTGGCTTCTACTTACCGAGTTTTAATTTGTTTAGTTTGAATATTAACTAAAAATAAACTCATTGGCACAACTTGGACGCCAAAGCCTACCATGTCCATCTTCGTTTTCTTGACCGTGGGAATTTGAATATTAACTACTTTTCACTTTATTACTTCCTGATTTTTTAAAATTGTTGTCGATTTTACTTTTAAATTCATAACTACCCAATACTAATTGTAACACTCAAATTGTAACAGCTTTCAGTGAAAAACGATTGGATATCGGAAAGAAATTTTAAAGCAGAATTTGCTAAGCAAACTGTCATACTTGATTTTAACCAGTGAATGGGCGGATTTCCTCCAATCGACGAAGGAATCACATGTATGCATTATGATTCGGTGCAATTTTTTTCGTGCAAATATTTTTTTTAGTCGCTAAATTGAAAATTAAAGATTTATACATAAATTAATCATTTTTGTGAAATTCAATTTGCTAGAGCCAATTCATTAAATTGATACTTTTGAGTACTGTCAGTAAACTGCTAAAATAGTCTCACAATACGAAAAAAACAAGGTTTTTCAATGCAGTTTTAAGTCTTAAAAAAATAATACCCTTCCCTTTTGACTTTAACTAATTTCGAGGGAACAAAAATGACAATCATGGAAATCTGATCAAATTGGCACAGATGAAAGCACATCTTCAGTTTTAAATCTATTCGCATTTTACTCTAAAATACTCGCCATCAAACCTCTGCTGCTTTTTATCCTGCAAAAGGAAAACTGAAAGAGTGTTCAAACCAAAATGGAAATTAAATTCTTGAAAATGTATGTCCGAAATACGGATTAGGTGTATCAAAACGAGTTGAAAATCTGCTTTTTAGACTTAAATTTCCAAAACTTTTTGGGGAGAGGACCCCCCCCTAGAGGACATTAGAAGACGATTTTGATATTGAAAATTCTTAGCCCCCCCAAACCAAATCCTGGCGCTGTCTACTTACCTTGGTCACCACCAAAATCAAACTCAAGTTTCAAGAAATTTTTGGCCAACCCCCCCTGGAAAAAGTCTAGTTACGGCCTTGATCCTAATCCCAGATAAACAAATTTTTTAACTTTACTTTCGATTGAGTATAACTTACATTTCCATCTTTTGTTGGATTTGGTAATCAAGCTGCTTGATGCTGTTTTCTGTAGTTTGTTTAGTGTACAACAAATTTTGCAATGCACCTCTAACAGTGGACAGCTGAAACAAAAAACAAATAAGCTTTTACAAAATTCATAACTTTCAAGAACATATACTACTATATAAATTAACCAGTCTTTTTTAACTTTCCTCCCACATTAGTAAACAAGCAATTACTTCTTAAATATTCATTTAATTTTACTGCACTTGATGTGGTACATGGTACAATGTTTTTTTATATAAATAGTTAAATTACAAGCTATTTTTGTTGTTTTTGTGTCTATGAACATACAAATTTAGTACTTTGAGATTTTTTAATTACAATTCAAACATTAATGGGGTTTATAATTACAACTTCACCTACAATAATTGATTGACCTCATTCAAAATTTGATTTTCAAAACATCTCTAAGAACAAAAAGTTGGCAACAAGTTTAATATTGGGTTATTTGGGGGGGAATACTGAGTTTTAGTTTTTGAATTCTTAAAATAATTGTTTTTCTATATCTTCAAATAAAAATCCTAAAAAATGTTGCATTAATTATTTTTAAGAAATAACTATCATAATTAGTCAAAACTGAAAATCAACTTTATCCATGCATGCATTTAAAAGTGGTATGAAAACAAAGATTTAAAACACAAAAAAAAGCCTCAGAAATTTTTAAAAACGAAGAAGAAACAATTGATTTAAAGATTATTGAAATTGACATTTTCTACACGAATAGCCTTGAAATAAGAAGTTTTCGATGCAAATTTGTGATATTACTTCAGCTTTTAGATCCTCCTCTTTTACATTGGAGGCCTTTATCAGGTTTCGCAACTTGGTGTTGATGTTGTCTTTCTCCGCAATGGTCCGCTCCAGTTGACTGTTATGGCCTATCTCAATGGACAGAAGGTACTTCTGCTCTTTCAGCGTACGCTGCAGATTTACCTCTTCTTTCTGAAGTTCACTAACGTGCTGGAAATAAATTTGAAGGACTGTATGTTTAGTAGTTTTTGCCAGGGTTGAGAAAAAAAACATGTTTTGTTTGTTTTAAACATGTTTTTTGTTTAGAACCTGTTTTTTATACCCTTCACACAGAAGTGTAAAAAAACCCATGACTGTATAAAAAACTAAATTTGATTTATTTCAATTCCGCTAAATACTGTCATGCTCTTTTGGACACCAAAAAGTAGGAATATTGCTAAATAATTTCAAACTCATCGATTAAAATGTTTAGTTAGATCAATAACTGTTCAGTTTATCAATAAAAACCAGAAAAATTTGTCGATATTTGAATATATTATGGCGTTCAAAAAAGTTTGGTGATATTTAGCGGTAGCGTTAACGGAATTGAACCTTTTATTTTTCAAATTGAAATTAGATTAACAAAGCAATACTTTTAAATACATCACATACAATTCATCCTTTTTAATGATTTTTATAAGTTTTCATCACAGAATCGTAATCTTAATCAAGCAATGAACGATATGTGGTCATGTCAATTTGATGGTTTGTACCCAAGCCTTATAATTGACACCAACTTTTTAAGCTCTGGGTGATCCACATATGAAAATGGTCAGTTTGTTGCCTAAATAAAGGGAGCAATTTGCGAAAAAATACACGTGTTTAATCAGTATTTTTTGCTTTGTTTTAAACATAACAATCCTGGTTTTTGCAGGGGTAGGAGTGACTATTTCATTATACAGAACATTGTTTTAATTATAAGACAAGTGAATTAGTAAGAGGAAAATATCTTGCTTTTAAATTGATCAAAAAACTATTTCATACAGAAATGCAATGGTAAAGGTCCATAATACTTCAAAAAGCTGGCATATAGGCTGAAAAATTAAGCAGAAGCAATTGGATTTGTCCATTGAAAAAGTAGTGATTGGAATGAGCTGTTGAATGAACTCATCCTCTATGACTTCTCTTACTAATTGTTTACACATTAAGAGCCAATATTTTTGCAACTAATCTTACAGAAATGTGAAAAATAGGATGCATAGGGGATTTTTAAAAGTATAGGATTCTGACCCCCTGGTTATGGAATACAACATGAAATTATATGCTCTTGAAAATGCATCTCAGCTAAAGTGATGGCTAATAGATATCCATAATTAATTTAAAGCATATTCTGATGTAATTAGATTGAATAGCAGAAAGAGAACAATATAATCTCCACTAAAAATATTATTTATTATGACTAAAGAAATGTAGGGTGATGCATGCAAGGCAATAGTATTCATTTTCTTTACTTGATCATACTAAATACATGAAGTGAAATTTTTGGTTAATAATTTGGGAAGCAAATACTTATTATTACTTTCAGCTATCCCCTCCAAATCAAGTTCCATTTTATCAAATATAAAACTTCACTTTGATTGAACAAAAATTACAAAATAAACATCTTTGAATAGGGTCAGTTTCCATCTTTTTATTATGAACTCAAATAGAACCTGAATGAAGCATTATTACCTCTGATAACTTCTTTATATCATTGTTCCTTTGCTGAATCTGGTTGATAACCTTTTCCCAGTTGTATATTAACTCATTTCTTTCCTTGAAAGCATGCTGAAACTCATCCTGGATGCGGTCAAGCTCAGTCTGAAAAGATAAATAATATGTTGTGTTAAAAGTAATTAAACTAATGCTAATGTAACAACAAGCTAATTATAAGATAAGATATTATGAAAAACAAGGAAATGCTACAGGCTCAACATCAGTCAAAACTTGACTTAAGTACAATGCAATTTAACTGCAACAGTAACAAATATATTTTTCAAGTGTAGTTTTGAAACAAGTTCATCCTTAGATATGACTTAGCAATCTAGAAACGTATATACATTTTGATCTGGATTCCTTGAATTTATTATACGAGTTTTGGTTATTTAGAACAGTTTGAAATCATGTCCTTTTGATCAGCAGCCCATTGACAAGCCTTTTTACTGTGTTAAAATTTTTTGATGGGTTTATATCACCAACAAAAATGATAATTTCTCTTTTTGAAAATGTTTGAGAAACTCATAATAATGGCTATGATGCAAGATCTTTTTGAAATGCTCCAATGCATTTTATCTGCATGGGGTTTCAAATTGCCTCAACTGGTCTGCAAAGTATCACAGCTTGAAAATAATTCTAGCACATATATTTTTGGCAATGCTTGGATTTTTTTTACTAAAAATTTATTGCTGAATTATTCTATGCAAAATGAAACAAGTTCTTATTAATTACACAAAACTGCAGAACATTACTGATTATTTGAATTAGGTACATCTGAGGTCCCTTACTTGAAAGAACATTTGAGGTGGTGCAGTCGCCTAACTATAATATAGAAAAATACTTGCAACCCACTAATACTTAAAAAAAGTGAATAGCTATCAATATATTAAATAATGGAATTTAAAAACAAAGTTTTAAAAATTTTGTATACCTGAACAATAATAACTTCAGTGTTTGCATCCTCAAGAGCAGCTTTCCTTTCAAAACACTCTTTGCTAAGCCTTTGGGTGCTTGTTTCCAGCATCTGTAAAGACATGGGAAAAAGCATGAATACCAGCCAATATGCAATTTTGCACGAGTTGGCATTACAACCTTATTCACGAGAAAGAAACCGGTTTCAGGGTTTACACTAACTTTTGAACTTAGAAGATCATTTAAAAATTTTAAAATGTGCAATTTACTCTTATTTTCAAGACACACTAGTGAAAGGGCTTCAATAACTTAGAGATGGTACAAGAGCTATGTGATTATTCTTTTCCCCATTATTGCTAGGTCAAAAACTTGGCTCATTCTAATATAAATTGCACATTTTGTGGTTTTCAGTCCTTTCAAAAGTTTTGGTATTTAACAAGGTTTAACTGTTTAGAACAATGCTATTAATAACTGATTGAAAGTTAGAAGTTGATACAAAAATGTAATGTTTTGTCTCAAGTGTTAGACTTGGAATTTTTGAGTAAATTTATTCACCCAACAAACTACAGCCTCAGCTACAAAACTACAAACCAACTAAAGCTAAAGTTACTAAACTACAGCCTAAAACTACTCCCTGGAGAAATCGCCAAAAGATCAGGAGAGTTGTCAGGTCAGCTATCACAGCAAAATTGAGCGCTGAGGTTCAACCAAATTATGGACAAAGAAAAAAAAGACAAAATGCAAGATTGCATAGAGAGTTACACTTATTCTGCTGTCATCTTCGCTGGAGTACTTAAGCAAGGCTAAATTATCCTGCTCCATGTGAGCAGACTCTTCCAAATGCTGCAGCAGTGCTTCTTCGTCCCACTGGATCATGGCTTTTACCTTTTCTCGCCGGGACATTTGTTCAGCAATGGCAACCTGCAGCGAATCATTTCAGTATAGAGAATATCCGCCTTAAAACAGTTAATATGAAGACATACATAAGCTTTGGATACTGAAAAAATATTTAGCTTATCATTATACAAGATAAAACAAAGCTAAAATAATATTTTCTTTATGGATTGACAAACTGAAATCTTTACCATACTAACTGGAACGGAAAAAAATTATAAGTTTCATTGTCATCTTTATTTTACTTTTTTATAAGCTATGCCATGAAAAATATTTAATATGTCATATTTATATATTGTAATCCAACTGCTGATTTAATGCATGTACTAAGTTTGTTTGTTTGGTATTCAAAATATAACTATCAGTATTTTTCTGAAGAAGCCAGATAGGACTGTTAAAAGTTGACAAGTTTGTAGACAAATTTGACAACTTTTTCTGGAATTCAAAGTTAATTTTTCGTATTAAATGCTATGACA
This sequence comes from Tetragnatha versicolor, assembly GCA_024610705.1. Taxonomy (NCBI): domain Eukaryota; kingdom Metazoa; phylum Arthropoda; class Arachnida; order Araneae; family Tetragnathidae; genus Tetragnatha; species Tetragnatha versicolor. The sequence goes on along the minus strand of JANDEH010000025.1, from coordinate 1,987,476 downwards.
TCCTAAGGTATAAATTTTGGTACTTCTTTACAGCAGAAACCTAAAACTGATTCAACTATATGCTCCCTTAGAAGAGATTCATTTTACATCTAGTATTCATTTTATTTTTCAAAGCTCTGAAATTGTTGTGAAATTAATAAGTAACTTATGGTATTATGAAAATTCCGGTCAAAAATTAAAAAAAAACCCATAGCTTTACGCATGCAATAAATTGTTTTTATTAAATGGTTTTTGCAGACCGATTTTTGCATTGACCAGATTTTTTGCATATCCTTTTATATATACCAAAACATACTTCTCTTAGTTTTTGTCTATGGTTCAGCACATTAATTTCATTTTTCAGAGCTCCGATTTCCTGCTCCATCCGGCTAGTTTCTCTTTCAATGAGTTTTTCAGCATGAGACTCCAACTCAAACTCGTGTACTTTAGATTTGTAGAGTTGCTGGAATGAGAACATACTAAGTCAAGCAGAAGTATACAATCTATAGCAACATATGGTTGACAATGTTAAATTCTTATAAGGGTTGATAATTGGAAAAGTTTCCTGGAGTGCATTGTTGGTTATTCAAAGGGAATTCCCTGATCCACCTATAATTTGAAAAGGCATACTTCTATATTAGCCAATAAATAGGCTTACCATATTTTCTCGGGGCCAACCCAGGACATATTTTTGAAATTTCTTTATAAGTGACATATCAAATTACCAAAGAATAAAAACTATTCAAACTAATAAACATTAAACAAAAATATCAAATTTTATTTTTTCATTTAACACTACTTTTTCAAAAATTGTTTGATTGACTTAATTTTTATCACAAAATTCACTGAAAGTAAGTTTTCTGAAGTAATAAAGAAGTTAGAAAACGTAAAAAAAAAGCAATTTTAAATAGTTTGGTCATGATTTTTTCATAAAAAAGTATGGCAAATCGTAAATGTATGAAACCCTGGACATTTAGCGACCCAGGACATTTCCCCGGACAGCTCTAAAAACCCTGGACTGTCCGGGGTAATCCCGGACGTATGGTAAGCCTACCAATAAACCAATCTGAAAATGTGTAGCCAAAATCAATGAAGTGTTACTAACTGATGGTCAAAGGACTAATACTAAGAACCCTTGAAATTACCAATTATTTTTATGGATACAAGTTACCTAAATAAAAGTAGTGCTTAGTATTATTTTGTTTTGCAAACAGAAGCCAAGCATTAAAAGCAACATACTTAAAAGTTAAAGCACATTTAAAAAAATTCTGTTTCCCCTTTATTGAGAAATCCTTAAGAAGCAGGGATTACACAGAATAAAAATGCTCCAAGTTGGAAAATTTTTTTGAAAGACCACAGTGGGTTACCAAAATTAAACAATCATTACAAAAAAATATGTCAAACACCATCATTTTAATCATATCTTCTTTACCTTGGCAATATGGAAACGGTCAAAAATCTGTTGAACCCGGCTCATCGCCTAATCCACAACTTTTTTGATGATATAAAGTTTATATACTACGTGTTTTTAACCCTTAACTGCTGTTATTATCACAGACCTGATTTTCGATGAGTTATTTCTACCCCCTAAAAAACAAATTATAGTCCGTCTCTAACAGGGATAGAAAAGTCTTAAAGACTTCTTTACAGTAGTTTGAGGCAGTTTTTGACACAGCACAGTTAAGGGTAAAAATAATTTTATACTATAAATATTTAAAATAAGTAATTTATCACTCAGATTACTAAAGACCAAAGTTTAGAGAAAAACATTTTAAAACAATGTAATCTTTTAACAATTCTATCGAAGAAACAGTCAAAATAAGTAGGGAAAAGGAAAATATTTGATTACTACTTCTTACCTGTTTGAAACTAACAGTTTGGCACAGCTCATTGAAGTGATCCCGTATATTTTTACCCTTGGTTATGTTACTTTCTAACATCACCTTCAGCTTTTCCATTTCAATTTTCTTTAGTTTCAGCTGGAAAAGTAAACGAAAATGAGGCATGTACAATGAAAACGATTACGAAAACTTAATATGGAACAAAACTATGTACTTGTTCTTCAAGCTTTCGGTTTTCCTCGTTAGCAACGGGAAGTTCTGGCTTGTTTCTCCACAACAAATCAAACCCCGCGACATCTACAGTTTCTTCTAACATTTTTCAATCTTTTTTAGTTATAAAAGATGGATAAATGATTTGCTTTAAACTTTATATTGGAGCCATTGGAGCCTATTTAATTTCAGAAGCATTCTGCGTTTCTATAGCAACCTGAATTTGTTGCCATAAGGAAAGATGTAATATTCTTCAACAACTTTGGAATTATTTTCCATTTTTCTATTATAATTTTCTGCTGCGTTTTGAAATTTGTATTTGGTTTGTAAAATAATAAAAACATCAAATGCACATCAAATAGAATGGAATCTCTTTGTGTATTAATTTAATAAAAAATTAGACAAATAGAAACACTCGTTTCTATTTGTCGGTTTTCCTGTGGCATCAAGAATTCTTTCATTTTCATTTCTCTCATGTTTACTTCCGGTTTTCGTTTTATTTTCTTACAAATTCTCAAATTCTCATTCTAATGCAAATTCTGTAATTGAATCCCTTACTTAAAATTTGATTATCATTCGATAATCGAAGAATTTTTTTATTTTCAACGAGACTGGGAGTAAAACTCGTCCTGCTTTTTCTTGAAACGTGGAATTATACTATCGTTAAAGATCGAACTAAACTTGATTGAAGATAAGCGGTAAACTAGTATTTCTGCTTGTGCTTTAAGTTTTGCGATTAAACAATGACTTAAATGTTTCTTTTTGTTTGTAACTTTCTATTTTGCACCTTTGTTTCTATTTGTGAATCTAAGGTCCAAGTGACAGAGTTTTAAGTAGTCATTTGTTTTTCAACTTGAAGTTTCAATAACTATGCTACATCATTTTAGGAATATAAAAATTTAAAATGCCCCCAAGGCGAAGAGAACACAAATCCAAGAAAGAAACTGTCAGAGAATTAAAAGCTGCCCAATTAGAATCCTCAACTGTGTAAGTTAGTCTCTCTGATCTACTTACTTTAATTATCATGTGCTAATCATTTTGTATTGTTGGATTTAAAATATTAGAAGGCAGGGCACAGCTTCGATAAAAGTCGACCAGCTGCCATGGTTACCCACAGCTCAAATGATGACACACAACCATAGATATAATTTAAGCTGTAGGTAAACATGGTGGCTGGTCGACTCAGCTGTGCCGAAGGCAGATGTAGTTTACTTTTTATGGCAAAAGCTTTAAATAGCACTGCTCAAAACTAACTGTGAAGCAATAGTAAATTAAATGTTAAAATATAGAAACAAATACTTTAAAACAGTACAATTTCATATTTTCTCCCTCAAATATAAAGCCAAATTGTGATACTGAAAATTCAACTATCATCATATTATTATTGATACTATTATCATCCGATAGGGCACAGCTTCAACAAGAATCTACCAGCCGCCATGTTTACCCATATCACAAGTGATGACTGACAAACATAGTAACTATAATAATTGAAGTAACTATTAATATAATCAAGATTAAATCCTAAAAAATAATCTACTAAATATTATTATCTTAAGATCCAATAATAATGATATTAAAAGTTAGATCTATATGGCTGCGTGTCATCATTTGAGCTAATGGGTAAACATGGCGGCTGGTAGACTCTTATCAAAGCTGTGCTAAAGATTGTTTTAATTGGTTGGAATGTTTTGTGGTCCTACTACTTAAATATTGAAGTAAGTGTGAACAAGTATTGGTGTGTCATACAACATAAGTTTTTCCTGAGAATGTGTGATACGTTGTATGCATCTAACGTTTGGTGTTTGGTTTCTTTCAGAAGTCAAACCATGGCTCCGAAGGTGTGCGCTCCCTGGGTCCCGTCTGTGTACACTGCGTTCAAAATCCTCCTCTCCTCCAGACTGTGTGCTGCCGTCTGGAGCAACATATCAGATTGCGACGAAGTCTTCAACTACTGGGAACCTGTGAGAAACTTTTCCTGAATGCCTTTCTCATTTCTAAATCTGTTATTAACCGTTTCCAATGAAAAATTGCAATAGTATTATAGTGTTATAGTATCTAAAATAATGCAACTACTGCACCACAAACAGGGTGGTTACAAAACCTGGAAATCGGGGATTAAATGGAAAAGTCAGGGAATTTTATTAATGTGGAAAAATCTGGGAAATTCCTATAGGTACATATGTCAAAATCGGGGAAATTTCCTGATGATAGCATTTTATAGTAATATATTTCTCCCTCCCAAATCTTATGAAAGTTTTTTATTTATCTTATTTAGACAAGGAACATATTGTGTGATGCTTGCTCTGTTAAGACTCAAGGTTAAAATTGATTTTTATTAGTTTATGTATTTTTAAAACTTTAATTAACAAGTAAGGATTTTTTTTCTTGTGGACACATAATTGTTCATGAGTACAGAGAAAGCCAGAAAACTAATATTAGTTCCTTTAAATCAGGGAAATGCTACAAGTTAAATCAGGGAAGAGTCAGGGAATTTTATTGCTCAGTTTCTGTAGGGCCACCCTGAAAATAATCTAGAGAACAACTTGTGAAATCATTTTCATATTTTTTAAATTTAAAATTCTGTAAGATAGTAAGACACTAACACAGATGGAAATACTAATTTTTAGAAGTAAATGTTATTTGTTGACTTCCTGTTCTGTACATTAGTGTTCTGCATGCCCTAATAATATGCACGAATGGCGTTCGCAGAAAATTTTGCCCTCTTCAGAAAATTTTCGGCAAGAAAACAACCGAAAAACTTGTTAAGAAATTTTTCTGCAGACTTTTTTTTATTGGTGAATTTTTCTCTTGTTTTTTCCAAATAAATCGGTCCACTCCAGGCTTTCTACTGCAAGACTGCTAGGTGAAATTTATTGGATCTTCAAAATCGGTATATCATAGTTATTATGCTAAGAATTAGTAACATTTTGAAAGAAGGGGACAGTTTATTAAATAAAAAGGGCATTTAAAAAGAAATTGTCGTTGTGTAAGAAAGAAACATATTAATTCTTGCAGAAATTTTTTTTGAAGAAATTTAAGTTCGCAGAAAGGTTTTTATTTTATATGAGTATGGTATTCTGGGGATCAAAAATATCTACAAAATAACTCAATAGTCTGATTTAGAGAGGAAAAATACATGGTATTTCTGTTTCTTTAACTAGGGGGCTCTGCCCCCTGCTCGCTATCGCTCACCAACCCCTGGAACTGCTTCGCAGTTCTTTGAAGAGCGCTTCGCGATTTTAGCGAGCAGAGCTCGCTTGTTTCATCTCAACTATCCAGTAAAACCTGAAACTTGTCTGCTTAGTTAATGATCATTTAAAATAAAAACCTTTTATCTCTCTAACTTATCAATAACTTAATGCGGACCATTACTAAAAAAATATCAAAAAAAACTGTTACTAAAATATTCCTCTTTAGTTTACCAATAATTTAAACGAAATGTTTTCAAAAATATCCAGCAAGTCTACTAAATACCATCAACCATCTTAGAGAAAAAACACATGCCATTAAAAAAAAACTTTTAAATTAATAAAATGCACGTGTGTATCTAGTGAATCATTGGGAATAAGAAGTCAGACTCTAAAAAATAATCGCCTGTTTCTCTAGTGAACGACCAGAAAGAGAAGAAAAAAATTGAAACTTGGTATCTTAATAATTCTAAAACTAATTCGAATTTTTTAAAAAACGAAACGGCAATCTTTCTATAAAAAATAATTGTATGCGTGTTTAAAATATCATATTTCTACTGTGATTAGTTTTTCTATTATAACGAAAAAACCGAAAAAGAGTAAAAAATTTCGAAACTTTAGAATTTAATTACTCCAAAAATAATTCGAAATTCGAAAAAAGGGCGACGAAGTGCAAAACTTCATACCTAAGAGTATGTGTCTGCAAAAAATCATGTTTCTGCTGTAAATAGATTTTGCTGGGGGCGAACTCGCAGCAGAAAAAAATAATTTTCGACTTTGACATTAAATAACTCCAGAACTAATTATCTAATGAATTAGGTCTGGAAACTGAAATGACCCTCATACATTTGTCTACCAATGGTAAAAATTTCATAATATTCCTTCAAATATTTTTTGCGTAGTGATAGTTCAAAGTGTTCAAAAATAAAATTTTCAAAATCAGCGGCGGCAGTGACGGCGGTCACTGTTACTTTTTTTTAATATAGAGAGATACCAACTATAAAGTTTTTTACTGCAGCCATTACCAACATCAATACAATGTGCTACATATTTTCATAACCAAATCAATTAAAACAATGACAATAAAGTACCTAACAAGCTCTGCGAAAGGAAATAAAAACTTTTAAAGATAATTTTCCTTGTATTTTTTGCTTTTCAGTTTTTAAACTGATGTAAAAAAAACTATTTGTGTTTCAGATGCACTTTTTATTACATGGAAAAGGATTCCAAACTTGGGAGTATTCTCCTCTCTATGCAATTCGGTCATATGCATACCTGTGGTTGTATGCAATTCCTTGCTACATTTATGGCATTCTTCTTCACTCTAATAAGGTAACTATGATTTTCATATTTTGTTCGTAACTGCATACCAGGGGTTCATCCAGGTTTTTCTGCCAGGGTCTTGTTTTAGGAATTTTGTAAAAAATGTAAGGAATTTTTTAAAAAGTAAATTTTTTATGAAGAAGAAAAGATTTTTATGAAAATGAAGGGTCTTACAGCCACAGTGTTCATAACTTTATAATTGGCTAAAACTGGCAAATTCTATCCTAAAATTATAGAAACACTTGTTGAAGACAATTTTCAAACCCTTTTGATCTTTGGAATTTTGTGAAAAGTTCATTTTTGGGAATTAGAATTTTGTGAGGGGTCCTTAAATGAACTAACTTTCTTTCTAGATAAACCCTTTCATTCTGTCTTAATTGATAATTCTTCTAAAAATAAAACCGATAATCCAATCATCTGTCTACAACATTTATGCTTTTTGAAACCAATTTCCTGAGTAGAAAATGTTGTTTTTCTTCCCCTTAATTATACTCTGTTCATTTAGAACTGGCGCCTGAGATGTAATGTTTTAGAAGCACTTACTACTGTAATTATCATCGAAACATTTTCTTCTGCAATGACAAGGCAGCCTATACAGAAGTAGTTAGAATACTGTAACAAAATCGGTAATTGAAATTGTGTGATGAGCGTTAAGTATTATTGAGCATTTTTTATCCTGTCTCGGGCATCAATTCTAAATGAACAGACTATAGTAATTATTTATTACTTAATTGGAACTTGTTTTCATTCTTAAACTCATCTTCAGTGCCTTTTATCTTACTTTTTTATTCTCTTTATCAGAAAGTAAATTTTAAACACTTAATTTTGATTTATTACACATTCTTTGAGCTCTCATTTTCATCTAATAAAAAGGTCAAAGCATCTATGATCTTCATCTTCACATTCTATTTGTATTTGATGTTTTCTTCTCAATACGTAAATCGGCTGTTTACCATCAACCCAAATCTCAGAGTGTTTTGTACTCTATTCTTTGGTTGGAGAAAATGTCAATAAGTTTGATCTGTTATATAACTGAGAGTACAACATAATGGGTTTGAGTATCAAAATTTAAGAGCTCAGAAATTAATATATTGATCCTTCTTATGAGGAAAACTTTTGTTCATTATTATTATTTTATTATTTACTTGACAATCGTGTTACGTTTAATTACATAACATATCCCTCATTTTCCATCTTTTAGATTTTAGTGTTTTATTACCTGCGCTGTCTTCTATCGTTCTGCTCTGCACTCTGTGAAGTGTACTTTTATCGGTAAGGAAACAGACTATCTTATATCTTAAATGTTGAAGTGAATTAGGGTAGCTTTATAAACTCTGTGTTAACACTTGATCCAAAACAGCAACCCTTGTGTTTCCACCATAGGCCCTCTCTGCATAAGAAAATTTAAGTTCTATTATTGTGTTTTAAGAATTTCAAAAATTATTTTTCGTCTTAGAACAAAAAGTGTAGCTACTTAATGATTACCATACTGTTGTTTTCAACTTAGTTAAGTTCTTTAAAAGCTAAAATGTATGGCCCTGGTTTAGTTTGCCAGATTTGCAGTTTTAGAAACACGTTTGACAACAGGCAATGGTCTGCATTTAAAAGCAGCAATGATTGTTAGTAAGTTTATTGCTAAATTGGCAAATCTAACTTGAATAAACATTGTTTGAAATTGGAGATATCTGGTTCCAACGGCCCCAATTTTAATAAATTATTGAGCTAATTTAGCATATTTTTAACAGTCTTTTTACTTTTATGACTTAATTTAGATTTACATTTTATGGCAACAAGTGTATCACTAAATTAGCAAATCTACCTATAAATAAACAGTTTGAAATTTGAAATACCTGGTTCTTCCTTCAAAGGCCTCATTGTGTCATAACAATATCAGGGGAATATTGTTGGATATCAATTTTTGAACATTCAAATTCTGCTCTACCCCCTTTTTATAATCTTTAAAAAAAGTCTTATTACTTAATTGATAGCACATTTTAATCTCATTTAATTCAATATTAAAGTGACAAGTTCTTCTTTAGGGACTATTAAATAAGTTGAACTACACAGTATGTTAACATATCTACACAGCATTTAACATGTTTTTAAAAGCCACATTATCGAATGTGGTTTCAGAGAATTCAAATTCAGCATTCTTAGACATAGATTTAACATTTCTTCACATAGATTTGATTGAAAGGGTTCAGCATAGGGCTACCAAAATGATCAAGGGTATATCCAGTTTAAATTAGGACGAGCGCTTAAAGTTAAATATGTTCACTCTAGATAAAAGAAGGGCTAGGGGGGATTTTTAATTCAAATTTTTAAAATGATAAAGCAAGGGGATATAGAGAGTCTATACTTAAGTACAGATAACAGAACGAGGGGTCACAGATTCAAATTATCCAAGGCACATGTTAACAGGGAAAGCAGGAAGCATTATTTTTTCAACAGGGTTGTGGATAGATGGAATGGTGGATTGCTAGAATCGGTAGTAAGTTCCAATGGAGTAAAGGAATTAAGGATAAACTTGACAAATACTGGGAATCTGGTAGTTTGAAATGAATGGACCAACCTAGTTGGGCTTCACACCCGTTGTTGGTTGTTAATACATATTTGTATTTGTATATTTCAGGGCTGTTTGTGATCACCTTGGACCCAACATTGGAAGACTGACTCTCGCATTTCTTACCATGAGCTCTGGCATGTTTGTAGCATCCACAGCGTTTCTTCCCAGTACATTCTCAATGTACCTTTCCACTGTGGCTTTGGGGGCTTGGTTTCTGAGGAAGTATGAGGTAATTAATTTGTTTTCAAATCAATGGATCTTGTGTCGAAGTAACAGCCACACTTGTGTTGAAAAATTAAGGTTAATTTGTGTTTTTCTGGGAATAATTGCACAAATTTTAGTTCCTGTAATGTAGTTTTCAGTGTCCTTTTCAAAGTTGTTACATTTAAAATATAGAAAAACAAAACATTGTTTAAAACACTTGTAATTTTCAGCAAGTTGCTTGCTTTATTCATGCAACAAATTCAACATTTTCATTTGTGAATCGCCCAGTGTTTGAAAAGTTAATGTCGAATATAAGGCCAGAAAGAGGGTATGAACCACTGAATTGCCATGACATAGGTAGTAAATTTCTTGAAAAAGCAAGATTCTGTGATAAAATCTCTCTATATTAAAAAAAAGTAACAGTGACCGCCGCAGCCGAACATTTTGAACTCTAACTACGCAAAAACTATTCAAAGGAATTTTATGAAATTTTGACCATTGGTAGACAAATGCATGATAATTATTTTCGTTCCAAAACCTAATTAATTAGATAATTAGTTCTGGAGTTATTTAATGTCAAAGTCGAAAATTATTTTTTTCTGCTGCGAGTTCACCTCCAGCAAAATCTATTTACAGCAGAAACGTGATTTTTTGCATAGACATACTCTTAGGCATGAAGTTTTGCACCTCATCGCTCTTTTTTCGAATTTCGAATTAGTTTTTGAGTAATTCAATTTTAAAGTTTCGAAATTTTTGACAATTTTTCGATTTTTTCGTTATAAAATAAAAACTAATCATGATAGAGGTACAATATTTTAGACACATATACAGTTATTTTTTATAAAAATATTTGCGTTTCGTTTTTTAAAAAATTCGAATCAGTTTTAGAATTATTGAGATTCAAAGTTTCAATTTTTTCTTCTCTTTCTGGTCTTTCACTAGGGAAACAGCTTATTTTTATGAGTCTTATTTCTTTAATTTCCAACGATTCACTAGATGTTTACGTGCATATTAAAAATTTAAAGTTTTTTTAAAGGCTTGTTTTTACTCTAAGTTGGTTGATGATAATTGGTAGACTTGCTTGATATTTTTTAAAAAACATTTCTATTCAATAATTGAAGAAAGAAGAATTGAAGTTAAGAGATGAATATTTTAGAAACAGTTTTATTTTGATATCTTCGAGGGAATGAATGATTCGAATTAAATCATTGATAAACTAGAGAGATGAGCAGCTTCGGTATCAAAGGAGCATTAACTAAGCCGACGAGCCTGGATTGTTGAGATGAAACAAGCGAGCTCTGCTCGCTAAGATCGCGAAGCGATCTTCAAAGAACTGCGAAGCAGTTCAGGGGGTTGGTGAGCGAGCAGGGGGCAGAGCCCCTAGTCTTTAAAAAAATCATTTGAAAGACTTGCTGTTTGTGTTGTATTTGAAAGTTTAGTTCTGGTTAATCAATTTTAATTTTTTTAAAAAGCATTCTTGTGTCAGGTTCAAAAACTAAAATGAATGTTAAAACAAAGAAAATACATTTTTTCATTAAAAAAACAGGTTTATTTTCCAATCCTGGTCCCTATTCGTAGGTCAAGATAAACATGGTTATCACCCACCAATGATGGATCCAAGAGCAGACTTGGATTAAACTAAAAACTTTCTGCATATATAATTTTTTCTACTCTTATTCCTGCAATTAAAAAGAAGTCTATTAATATTTTCTGTTTGGGAAATGTTTACTAAGAATTAATAACAATACATGGATAGTTTTAAGTTTGTTAACAACTTTTTTTAAGAAGCTACAGAAAAATAATTTCATTTAATTATGCATCTCGGTTTTCATTTAAACTAATTTAACAACACTGTTATTATTCCATAAAACCTTTTCATTTTGAAATTATATGAACCCTCCAATCAAAAATTATGTTTTAAAATTCAAAACTTGTGTTGATTTGATTATTAGATTGCAAATAAGATTTTTAAATAGACTTTAATCCAGATTTTCTTTTTAAAACTTAGTACTTTGCATTCATCATGTTTTCTTTGCAACAAAGGGAGGGTAATGTAAATGTGTTTTGTCTGAAGCCCTCCTTCATCTTTAACTCCTCTATAAATTCTTAGTTGCACTACTCTATTTAGTTGTTAACGAATTCCTATTTTACAGATTGCAGTGTTTGCCACTGCTCTAAGTTCTCTAGTTGGATGGCCTTTCGCTGCTATTCTTGGGTGAGTTTTTGTTGCAGTGTAAATGAATTGTTTTTATTTTTTACTAGGCTAATTAATGGTTGAATATATGTATGGTTTTTTTTACACATTTCTGATATATTTATACAAACCCTCAGCTTATTTAAAAAAAAACAGAATATGTAACATACCTTCTTAATTTTTAAGTATGATAATCAAAAGTCTAAATGAAATCAGGCATGAGATTCTTCCGAATTTTTTCGGAATTTCCGAATTTCCCGAATTTGGATAGTGTTCCAAAATAAGCTAAAACCTTGATTTTTAGGATCAAATTTTCTGGGGAGACCCCCAGACCCCCTTTTGGTACATGGAACTTTTTTATACCCAATTTTTCATATTATTGTCATTTATATGCCCAAATTCAAACTAAAAATTTATTTAAAAGATACATTTAACCCATAAAACTAAAAAGGAGGGTTTTTTTCACAAAATTTCGTTCCCGCAGTTTTTCCGAATTTTTGCTTTTTTTTGTCAATCTCATCCCTGAAATGAAATTTGCGCATTTATATGCCCAGTATGAATAACGCTTTGACAAACATGAGGGTATAAAATTGAACAACAAGATTTAATATTCCCTCACATTTTGAAGTAATGGATGAAGATTACTCTTTTGACCCATAAAATTGAACTTTGAATTGAATGGCTATTATACCTACTCACATAAGAAATAAGTTAGTACAACAATCAAAAATTGTTAACTATCTCTCTCTCTCTTTTTTGACTTTTTTTATCTGCTGACATTCAATAAAACATTAGAGTGACTTAGTGAAGAATGAAAATAAATGCAACATATAATGCAACATTTTTAAGTTGAATGTGTATTTTTAAAACATCGGTGTTGAGATTCACCCAAAAGTTACATCATAATACTTACGTGACCTTAGTGTGATGTAATTTACAAAGTTCTTAATCCATCCAAACCATCATTACTTTTTAAACTTCTAGTTAAGCATAATTTTCATTGGAGTTTTAAAATTTATATCTAACTCTCAAACCACACTAACAAAACTTTGGTAAATATGAATAAAAACATTGTGACCAAGTTCAGTCTGAAATAACATATTGACTTTGAGTGAGTCCCAAACTTTGAAAATTCTAATTTTGTTGTGTTACTAATTGAAGAGGTATGGATAACAAATTGCAATTGATCCATAAAGTTTTTTATGACATCTTTTGTGGTCTTGCACCTTCTTATAATGACTAGTGTCTACTGAAAACTGGCTCCATTCATCCACTACAATAACTATTTTTTGAATGTCATATACCTACTTTTACTTTTTCCTTCAATTGTAAGACAAAACTATCTCCAAATAACAATAACCTCCTAAAACAAACAAAATTTTTGTCTGCTGGCATTTGAACAACACATGCTTTGTAAATTATTTGCTGTGTTGACTTTAGATATCGGGAGTTAAGTTTGGTTCCAATTTACACATCTGTGCTTTATCGAAACATTTGAAAATAAGAGTAAAAAATCTAAAAAACAAACTGAAGGTTTAAAGAAAAGAAAGGTGAGAAAACTCTTCAAGAGTTATTCTTTAGATTTTAAAAATTTGACATTTAAAATGTTTTGTGCAATATTTTTTGAAAGGCATTATCTTTTCCAATCTTTTTAACCATTGTAGAATTTTTACTTCTTTTGGCAATCAATATGAAAAACAAGCATCGAGGTAAAATAACATTATGAGCAAACACTATATTGAAATGAAATTGTAAATGTGACCCAAGAAACATTTTTATAGTTCCTTTATAAAGAAATTGGTCACACAAATTATATTCACCCTTTCTGTGGTGCTGATATAAACACAAGGATCTTCAGACACTAGTTTAAACAGACATTTCAAATATCACTAAGAAGCAACGGATAGTTATTGAGTAGAATTACCTGAATTTAGTTTGTACCAATTTTTTTTTTCAAATCAACTCAAAAATGCAATGATTTTTTATTACTTATTATGGTTTGACAATGAATAGAAGTAATAATGGTTCTGGTTAAGACTTCAATAAAGTGTTTGAAAACATCGTGATATTTATTGTTAAAATCAACCTCCTCAACACATTATGGTTCTTATATAATACTACACTTCTGAAGCATGTTATTAATTAGTTACCCGAAATATATTAAGTTATTGGTTTGTTTATTACTCTCTACATTAGCATTAAAGATTCAGCCTTACACATTTAAATGCTTATGCTGAATAAGTCTCAAAGTAAAGTCAGAAAAGTAAAGTTATTTTTTAAATCCTATTTTAATTATTTTTCTTATTTTGTAGGCTACCAATTGCTTATGATTTAGTATTCCTTCAGAAGAAGCCCATGCGCTTTGTGAAATCATCTCTCCTTTCATTATTTCTTATTATGGTGAGTAGTCCATCTCAGAATTATTTATTTCTAATTGATTGCATACTTTAGTTTACTTTACTTTGTTTGATTTTATAAATGGTTCACTAATAGTCCATCAGTTCCAGACTTTGTTATGGTTAAAACAGATTCTGGAAAACTGGGATACCCAGTGAATGTTGGATGGTTATTGAGAAAAAAATGTGTGTAACTTAAATTTACCCGTCAAAACAAAGCAAAAAAAACTCATGTAAGCACAGGGGTTCCCAAACTTTTTAACATCGCGACCCACTTTTGAGAAACAAAATCTAACGTGACCCACCGACTTCAGTTAATTATAATTAACTGAACTGAGATAATTATATCAAGCCCCCCACAGAATTTCAACTTTCTCTGACTGGGGGTGTTCCCCAACTATTTTGTTACAATAATAAATTAATACATGCACTTATTAGAAGAGAAATTAACTTTTTAGAAAATTAAAATAAATATTTCAATTTGAGCATAAAATTGTAAATAAAAGTTTTCAACCTGGCATTTTTGTTTTTTAGATTCCTTTGATTTACGTCGATTCCAGACATTTTGGAAAACTTGTGATTGCTCCAGTTAATATAATTATGTACAATGTTTTTACTTCTCATGGACCAGACTTGTATGGTATGGCTTGATTTCATTTTATATCTATTTATGTAACTACTTTTGAAATGTTTTAATTGTACCCATTGATAAAATGTTGAGAAGTAACTGGCTTTTAAACCATGTTTTTTGTATAACCTAAACATCTTTTTGTTTACAGTTTTCAAAATTTAGTTACCATATAAAAAAGGCTTTAACTATTTGAAAATATTATATAAAATTTAACTACTGAATGGATTTCCTCAAAAATTTTTGATGGGAAAATGTTAAGTGTCAATAAAATCTTAACAGTTTCTATTATTAAATGTGCCTAATGTTTCGCAACTTTTAGGGGGAAATTTAGCGAGATATTTCCTATAAATCATGGTTTTTTCTTGCATTTAAGTGTGACTAAAATTAATAAATTTGATGTATAACTAATCTTGGGAGATAATTATGCTTGCCATAGCTCTAACATTCTTTCTAAATAAAAGATCTTTATTTCAAAAAGAAAAAATATCACTTAAATATTATGAGAGATCATTTCTAGTTATTTAAGTTGTCATTGTTTAATGAAGCTAATTTATATTTTAATTTCAAGCCATTCTGTGTAATGTGATGTGTAGCTTGTAAAATCTTTTGATGAAATCTGTTCTCTGTTGTGAAAACTCCACAGGGCTAAAAATTTAAGAAAAACCTTCCTTAAGCTATTTGGTAATTGTTTGTTTAATGTTTTCTATAAAGCAATCTTAAATCTTTTTAGGAACTGAACCTTGTTTCTTTTACTTTTTGAATGGATTACTTAATTTCAACCTGGTGTTCCTTGCTGCTCTTGTTGCAGCTCCAATCGCAGTGAGTACTCATTTTCCTTTCTGAGTTTATATCTTGAAAGACAATTCTTGGCTTTCACTATACCTTGAACAATATTTTTCAAAGAACCAGGGTTTGTAGGGGTCATGGAATTTGAAAATTTTTATGAAAGTCATGAAAAATCTGTAAAAGGCATAATCAAACTAGGAACAAAGACTGAAATTCGCTTCAGAAGTGTTCGTACTAACGTGAAGCAAAATTTCCTCGTGAAGTGTAATGAAATCAGGCGCTTGCTAACTGAACTCGTCACTGGGGCAGCCGGAGAATAAACAAACACCCACAGTTCCGTTGCGTTTAAGTTCTTAAGAAGTATTTAACTAGCCCGTTTCCCAGCCTTTCTGAGCCAATGCTAAGTCTCTGTCAGATTTCTTTAAATTGCAACCATCTCATTGGCTCTGAAAGACAGGCTAAATAACAACACGCGAGTTCGTACTTCAGCAAACAGCTGGAAAGCAGCTAATTTCAATCTGTAAAAAGTCATGGAATTTTTTTTTTCACCTTAAAAGTACAAACCCTGGAGAACTCCTTCAAGTTGAATTGCCAGTTTGGAAAAGGGAATTAGTACAAAAATTAGCAAACTGACTTTTTGTGCTTGCATGCAAGACATAAGTGGGAAAAATTAACAACCTCCCTGTTTTCAGATCTAGTGCCTTAAATTTGGCAAAATCAACATCTATTCATTCTATTTTTTTAAGTTTGAAATTTAAGATTACATGTCTTTTTTATCTTGTTCATTGTGCTGTAAAAACTATGCCAAACCTAAATTTGTTTTTAATTAAAAAGTGTTTTGGACCTTTTTTATCCAGTGATATTCATCAAACTGCCTTTATGATTCAGTTTCATAATACTTTAGGATTTTATTGGTCTTTGTCTTTCTATTTCTTACCTTTGTGTCATGAACAAAGCAAAAATGTAATTTAATTAGCAATTCAAGTAGTTTTTAATATTTGTTTTCCATATAATCCATTAACTTTTTTCAACTGTACAAGTATTTTTAAATATACTTCGATAATTTGACTTGAATAATAACACTTTCTGTGATAATTTATCTGTATTCCAAACTGAGTCCTGAATTTCCAGTAAAAATTTGGTGGTTGATATGAAAATTTCATTATTTAATACAGTTCCCCCCCAAAAAAACCTTCGTCTTTGGACATTCCCTTTTTCCAAACTGACAGTTCAATTAACCCTTATTAGTTATTTTAATTAGTTTAACCCTTTTTTATGATTTAAAGAGGAAAACTTAACTGACAAAGGAATGTTTGTATGAAATAATTTTCAAAACTTTGCTATTTCAAATAAGAAATAGAATATCTTTATTCCTCTGCTGATATATGAGGAGCTGAGAGCCAGAGTGGACCAACCCACAAAAAATGAAAAGGCGTTTTTTTTTTAAATTTTTCAGTAGAATGTAGATACATCTATTGATTTAAGTTAGAAAACATTGTAGTTCCCACAAGATGACATCACTTTTTTGTTTGATCTAGTAATTAAAATCACACAAAAATTTAATGCCAGAATGGATCAAGCCACTTGGTCCATTTTGATTCTGACTTTCAACAGGATCCTCTAATTATTGATCACGAGAAGATCAAAACTAAATATTAAATACTAACCTAAAAAAAGTTTAAATATTACTACAATTTTGTAAAGCGTTTTTCTCTAAATAACAGCTGCTGAGGTTGGTCCACTCTGGCTCTCAGCTCCTCATATCAGTCAGTGGCTTATAAATACTTACCCATTCTTTAATTTAAACTAATGTTTCATTTACATTTTGGACAACTGTGGAACAAATGATTGTAGGATGGTCTTCTATTTACTTGTTTGTATGAATGTTGAGCAAATTCAAATACTTAAATAGTAGAATATTTATCAACTAATGTAGAGTTTTTGATATGGAGAGTGTGATTCTTAAATCAAGTAAATACTAGGTGTAAACTCACAATGGCATTCCTAGGACAGATTTAAAATTATTAAATCTGTCCTAGGAATGCCATTGTCATTCCAGCAGATAAGTGGAGGACTGATCAATGATCACCACTTTTTCAGTTATAGTCGGCTATACTAGTACTTGCCCTCCTCTCTCTTGCGTTACCATCCTATACCGTGCTGATGAGTCCTAACAAGGACGAAACCAGTCCACGGTTGGAGGTGACGCTTGAGAGTTGTGAGTTTACACCTATTGTCCACTTAACCACCAATAAATGGTGAAATTCTCCTTTCAAGTAAATACCTTTTTCAAATGGTATCCACATTTTCTGTGTAAAACTAAATTTTATAAATTTACTTAGTATTAATTGGAAACATCATCATGAAATTCAAAGTATACATTTTTTTATAGTTTCTGCTGCGATTTGTAAAAAGTAGTGCAGTATCAACTCTGAAGAGCCCACCTCTGTATCTGTGTCTTGCCCCTATGTACTTATGGATGGCAGTGTTTTTCCCCCTGGCTCATAAGGTAAGAAAACTCATTATTGCTAGCCTATGGAAATATATTTGTATTTTATTCTCTTAGTTTTCTCCTTAAGTTAGTTTAGTTATTTCTCCTTTAAGTAACTCTCCTCTGAAATTTTGCATATGCTTAAGATATGTTCCTCGATAATTTGAATAAAAATGTTTCTTCTCTAGAAAATTTTGATTATGCTCCTTAATTTTATAAAACTGCTCAAACAGATATAATTTCAAGTTAACAGTATATAGAAAGAAAGAATTCTGAGGGTTGAAATAATTCTTACAGCGATAGCATATAGATGGAATATTCATGCCAGAAATAATAGCAAATTCTACAGAAGAACTTAGTTGAAGTACTGGCTTTCTAGATTCATACAGGATAGTCATTTCTTGAATTATGGGGTACATTATCCTGCTAGGATTGCCCCATAATGTGCCCCATTGTTATACAGAAATAGTGCTTTTTCAGGTGTTAGTGATTGCCATCTATCGCTTTAGGATTTCTGTATCTTGGTTAGCCTTTATATTGTCCAGTCAGCCATGGTTTAAGAAAAAGATCGACAGTTACTGAAAATTGGGAGTTCAGGATAATTGGACCAACTCTTAATAGGGTCTGTTGTCGGTGGCCACTATTTCTATTTGTATTTTAAGAATAGTTTTAAAACCTAACCCTGTAAGCTTTTGAACTTTAGCTTCTAACCCTGGTAGAACTTTTAATTTTGTTCATTTTTATAGAAAAAATGTTCTGAAATGTTCTCCAAAAATACTACAGTAGAACCTCTTCACTATGACTGGTCAGAAAAGTACAAGTTGTTTTTATCATAGCGTGCTAATTTTACTTTTCATAAAGTTCAACTTTTTTATAATGAGCTATTGTTAAAACAATCACATTTTGTTGATTCCATGAGGGTCCCTCTAACAAGGTTCTACTGTATTTGTTATGTTATTGGAAAAAATTGAATTCATCATATTATTTTTTATTGTTGTGTATGAAATTAGTTTTTTCCCCTTTGAAGCATGTGACAGCTTCCTTTTTTTAGCTTATTTGGAAAAATTCTGATTTCCAGAAATGTTGGTGATGATTTTCTTGTAGGAAGAACGCTTCCTGTTCCCCATATACCCTGCCATCTGCTTGGCTGGAGCATTCACTGTGGATGCTGTGCAGGTGAGAAAGTCATTTAGATAACAGTAGTCTGTGTAACTAGAATCGGCGGTTGAAAAGTCACGTGATTTCCCCAGTCTCCACAAACTTGCATTTGTCTTTGGGGTTTAATAGAAACCACATATGAAATTGTGAAAGTTTATTCTTTGTTATAATTCTCAAATGAAATAAAAATTTATAAATTAATTCCAGAAACTTTACCACCACTTGTTTGTCAAGAGGAAGGCTTCTGAATACTTGGACTACACCAATTGGATTTCAATTTCGTTCTGCATATTATTCTCCTTGGTGTCTTTGTCCAGAACAGTTATTTTGTACAAGGGTGAGTTGTTTTTTCATTGTGTAGCTAATGCTGTTCTTTTTATAAACAATTTTAGCTTGAGATTAATAACTTGATCGTTTAGTTATGTTTCTGATAATCTTCTTCATCTTTATCTTATAATCTTTAGTTATTTTGGAGTTTAAAGGTTTTGTATTACACTAATTTAGAAGTCTTCCACTAGGCGTTTCCTTTATTTTAACTAAAAAACCAAATTTATCATTAAATCAAGTTAAAAAAACACTGTGTATTATAGTATTGAAAAGGGATTAATTCTCTTTGTTTCAATGTGTTTTCTTTGGTATTTAGTTATATTTGGCGATAAAGCTCCTACTTATTTTAACTAGCAAGGATGCATGTTTAAATAAACTTTCCCAGAAACTCCTCCTCAGAAATCCTAAATTTCACACAAAGACTTTTTGCTTTAGGGTGGAATGTCATGAGTGCTGTGAGTCAATCAATTACCCAAAATGAACATAATTTTTCTTTGACTTGTGATTTTTCTGAGTATTTTCAGCTTTTATCAATTTTATTTGAAAAATCTACTGCTATTTTTTATGCAATGGGAAAATTTTATTTGGGAAGGCTATTTAAGGGGACTATTTTTCATAATTTAGGAGACTATTGCTACTATTTCTGAAAGTGTAACTCAACGGGAGCCCTGAACAAGTCATCATAGATTTTAGGAATCCTCAGTTGTCAATCAGTCCCCAAAATCGAGCCAAGATGCCAAGTTGACTGTAGATAAAGTTACCGTTTATATTGGTATTTAGTAATGGAAGAGTAGTAAAAAATATAGCACATACAGGCTGTCCCTGAAGCGAAATAATCTTTCAGGATGACCTAATATTAGTTCCCATAAATCAGGAAAATGCTGTAAGTTAAATCGGGGAATTTTATTTCTCAGTTTCTGTAGCCACCCTTTAGTTTACAAAAAGACGTTTTGCCTTAGGGTACCATGCACCAGTGGAAACTTTCATGGAGCTGGGGAAGTTCTCCCATGATGAGAGTTTGCATCCTCTGCCTCCTCAGTACCCAGTGAATGTGTGCATTGGGAAGGAGTGGTACAGGTTCCCATCCAGCTTCTTCCTACCAGACAAGTGAGTTTCTTTATAGGACTAATAATGTCTTTTTTTCAACAATTTTGACTCCCTCCCTCCCCTATGTCACAAAGAGTCACATTTCATCTTAAACCCTCCCCTTTTGTCACACTTTGCTACCAATAAAAAGGTTAGAATGAAGTTATTGAGAATCTGGGACCATTGTTTTCCCCCCAAGTTTAATGCACCCCACCTTATAATTTCAAAGTTAACTTTTATATTGTTAATTAGAATTTTATAATGTCATTCAAACTATGATGAACCCCCTCCCTCCCCCCAATCTGTGACACTGTTTATGGATGGTCCCTTTCATGCAAAGTTAATTGAAAATTTTCAATTATTTTATTAGCAGGGTAACTTTGGAAAGATACCTCTGAAATTTTCACTATATTTCAATTGGAACAGAAAATTCAGAGAGAAAATTTAAATTCATATTGAAAACTGGGAGAAAAACTAATTTTGATATTATTACTATCTGGAAAATGTTGATTTGTTGAAAATTTTAATTATAAGGAACATGTTATGTGATTTTTCAAGTTACTTGATAGTTTTAACCATTAGCCTATGCTTTAAGTGTTATTATTTTTGCTTAGAACCTATGTTAAAGCCTGTTCTTGTTAAAACATCCAGCAAAATTTTTGAACAGAAAACCCAAATGATAATGCTATAATGTACTTCAGTGGTTTATTAATTATGTTAATCTTCAGTAGGTGTGATTCTATAACTTTGTTTACTTAAAGAAACTTTGGTTACTGCTAGTTAACTTCAAATGAGTCTTGTACCCAATTAAGTGTACTTACCTTTAAATAATTGAAAATGAATGCTCTGAGACTGAATCAGTAGTAAAAGTTCTCAATCATAGTTTGAAAACTTTAAAAATAACTAATTAATTTTAGTTAAGTTTTTTTAAGGTAACTTACCAAACTGGGTTTACAATAATGTTTTTAATTTCCTTATACCATCCCAAATTTATAGTTGAGCTTTTTGGATCTGTTTTGATATTTTTACAAATTTCCTCTGTGTAATTTGTTTTTGTCTTCATCTGTGTTAACAGTTGGAGTCTGAGGTTCCTGAAGTCAGAATTCAAAGGGCAGTTGCCAAAGCCATATTCAACTTTGCCCAATGCCACGAAGATAGTTCCAACTGATATGAATGATCAAAACTTGGAAGAAACATCTAGATATGTATGTATTAGTTGAGTATTTATTTGCTTTTTTTTTCCAAGAGCCCATAAAATTTATATATTTTCTCCTAATTTTTACTTCCAACTCCTGAAAAACATCTATTCAAGTCAGTGGCGAATCCAGGATTTTGGTCTGGGGGGGCTGAGTTTCACAAATAACCTTATTGATATTATGGGCTGTTCAAATTTTATTGTAAGCAACTGAAAGGGGGAGGGGGGTTGCCAGTGCTGTAACCAGATTTTAGTTTAGGGGGTTACTCAACATCTTTTCTGGGGTCTAATCTTAGGAATACCAAGTTTTAGGTGAGATGACTTCGTAAGGTTTTAATTTTGGTGCACTAAGTTTCAAAATTGTCTAAAAATGTCAACTCCAAGTAAAAGGGGGGTCTGGGGGTCCTCCCCCAGAAAATTTTTGAAAAAATTGACTCTCAAAATAGTGTTTTAGCTCATTTTGAAGCCTTTCAGATTCCACCCCAAAAGCACAACTCATTGTAAGCGGCAGAATTTTCAAGGAAAAATGTTTATAGTATTGTGAATTGGAAAATTTCTAGGGGGTTTCGGGGTTCCTATTCCGGAATTTTTTTTAATTTTGCCCCTAAAAGTGGCATTTTAACTCATGTTGAGACACTTTAGGTTACATCAAAGAGGATCACTCCTTGTAAATCCCTAAAGTTTCAAGGAAAAACAGCACTTATCAGATTCTAAAATTACGAGGGGGCTTGGGGGCCTTCCCCCAGAAAATTTTTGGAACTTTTACCCGTAAAAGTAGGGTTCCAATTCACATTTTGAGACCCTTTGGGTAACACCACCGAATGTCAGCAACGTAGTGAAATTTCTTTTTTTGCTTTATTGCTATAACC
The DNA here is from genome assembly GCA_024610705.1 of Tetragnatha versicolor. Classification (NCBI taxonomy): domain Eukaryota; kingdom Metazoa; phylum Arthropoda; class Arachnida; order Araneae; family Tetragnathidae; genus Tetragnatha; species Tetragnatha versicolor. Next base: position 1,965,029 of record JANDEH010000025.1, on the reverse strand, counting down.
AAAACTTGAATGTCTTATTCCTGGGGGGGGCTGCAGCCCCACAGCCCCCCCTACTGGATTCGCCACTGATTCAAGTACAAAAAGAAGTATTATCGATTTAGTTGAAGTAATTGTTTTTTAATTTGATAAAATTCTCTTGAATGTGTAGTTCTATTCTTTTGTAACTAGGGGGCTATCGCCCCCTGCTCGCTATCGCTCGCCAACCCCGGGACTAGGATTGCTTTGCAATCCTGTGCTCGCTCGCCATACGCTGGTACAGCCTAGATGAGATTCATTAGCAACTAAATTTACTGGTGAAAATAGAGTTTTATAAATAGTAACATGCATTAAATACAGTGCATGAAAAATATGTATACAGTGTTTATAAAATTCATGGATACTGTTGCATTAGCCAAGAAAAACCACCATAAGCAGAGTATAATACATCAGATAAGTACTATTAACATGTATATGTTATACTTAAAAGTTGATATAGGTGCTTTTACTTACCCCATTATTTCATTACTCCTCTAAAACTTCTTTGTTAACACAATTGTAAATACTCCTGCTTGGAGCTACAACCGTCACATATTGGAATAATACTTTCTAGCTCTACTTAACTCTTTCCATACGGGAGCCCCAAAACCCACTTCTCGGGGTTCCTACGGAAACGGCATTTCAACGGTTTGAAAAACAGTCGCCAGAGACCTGACCAGCGAGAAGCCGCCCGACTGCTCCTCCCCCTTTGGAGCGGTGCGGGAGCTCCCCTCTCGTTTTATGGCCCATAATGACTTTTTTATCTTTTCTCCGGCCTGGGTGGGCTGAAGTGGGCTTGATGTTGTTTGGGTTTCTCGCATGTTTTCGTGTCGCGACTCTCATTTACAATTTTTTTGTATATATTTTTCTCACAGTAAATATGAATGAAGGCCAGGAAATTAAATCTTGACTGCAAATGTAAATATTTAAGAATATCGTAAAAAAAGGAAAATGCAAGTTTTAGTTTTATTAATTTTATTTGAGTTGCATTAATAATTATGTTTATATTAATTGCGCATTCAAAAAAGAGTTATTTTTATTTAAATGTCTGTTAAAAAAACGAAAAATTTATTGATGACAGCTCCCTGTAAATAATAATTTATTTCCCCTATTTCCCCGGAAATAAAGTATCCGAATGTTTTTTTACCCAATTTATTTCAAAATTATTTTAAACAAATTTAATAAAAAGATGAACCTTTTTTAGGGAAACCAACACTAAGTTCTCAAAATGTTATGAACTTTATGAATAAAATGAGTTCTTTTGCAAGAGAAAACCCAACCCCACCATAACTGAACTTTTAATATATGCAATTTTAAAATTTGATAGGGTACAGAGAGAAATATACATAACAGGGGCGTAGTCATAGGGGGATTTGGGGATATAATATCACCCCTCGAAATCTAGAAATTTACCTTTTTTAACCAGAAAAAGGTATAAATTCACCCCCTGTTCCCTCCTAAAATTCCAATACCACTCCCTGAAATTTTTTTCTGGCTACGCCACTGACACTCGACAACCATAGAAAATTTCTAGGCAACAAATATTGAAACTGCAAATAATTTGATTAAAGAAATTCGATTTTAAGAAACAGGAAAGCGGATTTGTGTATTTTAGTAAAAATATCCTTTGCTTATTTATGAGAGTTATATTATGAAGAGTTAAATTGAAGGCAGGGATCTTCTATAACACCTTGGAAACAATCACAATAAAAAATATTACTGTGAAAACCATAAATATCAAATGGAAATTATGACTGCTTTCCAGATGTCTGCATAATTAGTAATCATAAAGAAAAATTTAAGACGAAATTATTATATCTTTTTCCTCCGCTATCAATTGACGAATATAAAATGAATATACGTAAATTAACCTATATGTAGTTTGCAAGACATCAAATTTGTAGATGATATAGAAAGAACAGCTGAGCGTCTGATGCTGGATTAATTTGCATTTATAGCATTTACAGGAATAAAATTCAAATACGGAGAAATAGTTTTAAGAGTGAAATGGGAGCTTGTTTGACCACTTTGAACAACCAATTCAGGTTGAGAAACAATGTTCTACGGCCTCATAACATTCATAAATGTACAAAAAACGTAATAAAAAGTACGTTTAAATTTTAAAAGGGGAATATTAAATAGAAGTATTCTAGAGGAAGTTTTGAATTCTTCCTGGCCCAAAACTTAATTAAAATGTCTCCAGAATCTTCAAAGAGGGCAGTGATTTTTTTGTACCGCTTCTACAGTACAAGATAAACCCTGTCCCCAACCCCTAATGTGTGTACCCCTGGTGACACTGTGTCGCGCCGTTGAGGATAGGGTGGAGCAAATATCCGTGGGAAAGAAAAATGACAATGATGTAACAACGACGACGTATCGACTGATGAAATTTGTTTTCAAACCAGCGTGAATTAAGAAATTTTATGAAATCATGATGAACACCTAAAACCGTCTAATTGAATAGAAGATTAGGTCAGTTTTTAAGTTTGGTATTTTAGCCAAATAATTAACAAAAATCTCAAAAAAATACCATTTCTTTTTTTAGTCTTAAGACATTTTCTTTTGAAAATTACTTATATGGGCAGGGGTGGTTATATCTTCTTTGGTAAAATTTTATTGCAACACAAGTTTCTCGTTTCTCAGTCATAAGCTCATAAGAACAAAAATAAATTCAAATATTTGTAACTTGTAGGAGAGAGTTGGTAGCAAGAGTTCGTATGAGTCTTTTCTAAGCTAATCCACCTGTGAAACATGATCTATTATGGTTTGAACACGATAATGATTTTTACGCAAATCTCGTGTTAATGATTAATTTTGATTAATATCTTTAAAATTCAGACCTAGTTTTTGCACCTATAAGAAGTAAAATCAATTATGAATTCTATTGATTTGCGAAAATTCAAGCCCAAAAAATTTCATTCTAAAGTATTGATTCCAAGTGAAAAAATTGTAGTTTGTAGTTAATAAAAAATCATCCACTCTTTTTACAAATAGAAATAATTTTAATCCATTTTCAATTTTTTTGTTTTATTATTACCCATTTAAAAATCTGATTAAAACGATTGCTTCGATTTTATTCTTAGCCTTTTTATTTATTTATTTTTTGTTGTATTTTGAAATAAACCTTTCTCCTACAATAAAATATAAACACTATAATTTCTTAAGTTTATGAAATTAAAATCTTCATAAACGATCCCACCTCACTACAGAAACAGAAGAATAAATAACACTCCACAGTCAAAACAGAGCCAACTGGCCGACCCCACGGGGAAAAAAGATCCCATACTGAGATAGTGACCACTGCGACAAAAACGGTGATAAAAGAAGGAGGGTTTGAAAAAGGGGGTCGAGAAAGCGGAGGAGCCCGCCCGAGCAGGAGTTTGGCGAACAGGTTTTCGGAAGAGGGCCGTAAGGAACGGTAGTGGATTTGCTGTACGGTTGCTGCCGTTCCCGTATGGAAAGAGTTAAATCCATCCTTAGATTGCTTTTGAATTTAGGAAAGTAAACAAAACAAACCAACCGTTGCCAATGGGAGAAAACAAATACCCCCAAATTTCAGCGTCACGTAAGAGAATTATATATATAGATTCCTTGTTCAAAACTTTATTCCGGACTCATTTTGTTTGTAATACATAAAGTAGTTTAAGAACAATTACCTTCTTCTATTTTTTGTACTTTATACTCCTCAAAATCTTCTGAATTTTACTATGTGAGCTGGAATCTTGTTTTTATTATATTAGCTGCCATACTCAACCTGTGGCAAGTTTATGATGGTTGCCCAATTGTAGTCCAGTAATTAGACCTTATTTTGTATAAAATTTAAAAGAATGCTTACAATTAATAACAAATTTGTTGAAAACTAAACAACTGTTTCCAAATCGAGATTTTAAACATATTTTAGGGTGTCCCTCATTTGTTGGAGATTTTAAATTTAAAAATATCCTATCTTTTTCACATCCTTTCCTTTTCTACAAGAATTATTTTAACTAGTAAGGAGGTTCCCCCTCGGTTTTTGAGGAGGAAAACAAGCATTTATACTTCGATCATCAGTTTGACGAGTGATTTTATTCACCTGCAATCTCTACCTAAAATGCCAAGCATCTTAACAAAATATCCCCTTTTACATAATATTTGTTTCTATTAAATAAAATGTCAGAAGAATAATAGTTTTTGCTTCCTTAATAACGGTTAAATGCAGTTTTACTATTACTTGTAAAGTCTGTGTATTGCTTATTTACGAACTAAAGAGTATAGCTTAAGCCTTTCATTTGGATCAAATATTAAGAGTAAAATTTGTGACATGAAATATGCATTGATGCTTTAATATCTTTTGCATGTGCCTTGCAATATCTCAAACATTTTTTTTGTTTAAGGTGGATGTCAAAACTTGTGACTACATTGTGGATTCCGATTATCCAAATCATTCCTCTCTTGAGCCTAGGTATTCCAAAGACCCCAATTGGAACATTACCTACACCATTGCATTCCTCGATGCTCAAAGGTATGGAAGTTCCCAAAATTCTTTTGAGTTTGATGTTTTAATACAGTGGTTCCCAACCTGGGGGTGATTGCCCAAAAGTGGGCGATTTGGGTTTTCAGGGGGCAATGAGTATTCAAAGGGGGGATTAAAATGAAACAATAACAAAGTTTCCAAACTTTCATTTATTTTTTCAAATTATAACTGTCAACTTTCTTAATTTTTCCAGATTCCAATTTAAAAATTAAAATATGAACTCCTGTTTTTTTAAGTGTATGCCAATTATCTCTGTTAATTATTTTCACTTATTTTATCTAAAAAAATCTGTTAAGAATGTACATTTAATTTTTTTTCTATTTTATTTACAAGTGACCGTATAAAACTGCTTTGCTTGTTTTTATATACAGTAATAAAATTGCTTTATTATTTACACTTTACTTTAAATCAAAATCAGACATACAATGAGAACGTAAAGGGGGCGATAGGTGTTAAACAACCTCCAGAAAGGTGATAGGTCACTAAAGGTTAAGAACCACAGTTTTAAAATATGTTTAATGATTGCAATTATTATGTATTGATTTGATTTGTTATTTCTAGATCTCACACTCTCTTAAGAGCTTTCTACATCCCTTACTTCACTGACTACTACTGCCAGTATGTGGACTATAATCTGCTCCAGCGAGTTTCCATACGGGACCGTTTGCTTAAAAAGAGGAGAAAGGTTGTTCAGAAGAAAGAATCGTAGCCAAGTTTGTGTTCTTTTGCTACTCTTTCTTTGATACTTCATTTTTGAACTGATCATTGATTTGTATGCAAGTTTTTTTTATTGATATAGCAATTCATGGTTGTATGATATTATCCAAGTAGAATTCATGTTGAAAGTACAAATGTATTATATCAATGGTTCCTAAATTTAAGTTTCTACACTAATTTGGAAAAGGGACCCTGTTCAAAAATTATCCGTTTTATTTGTAAAACATTTACATAGCTGCCAACTTTTCCATCTTAGCCGGAAGATTTTCTATTTCTTAGAAAATGTTCCGTTATCCGTGTTTCAATCGGTTTCTTCTTCTTTTGTCCCGGTAAACAAATTATTTTCTCATCGGTTACTAATTCGACTGCATTCAAGCTTAAAAACAGTTGTTCTTCTGTTGGAAATAACATTTCATATGTGTGCTCGCTAGCACTGTTCATTCCTCTCTGCTAGCCTCCGACCCCCGGAGTACCGTATACCCTCGTACACCCAGGCGATGGGGGACTCTTTTTCCCACATGTATATCCATAGCTTTCACAATTTATCATAATTAAATTTGCAACTCAGTTGTGCTTATCATGCCGGACAATTATTTAGAAAAAAGTTTCCATACTCCAAAATTGCCAAGAGTTAAGGATGTGCAAGCTAGAACTAAACATATTTTGTAAAAAAATGTATGAGTTTCTTTGAATTTTTTACTGAAAGATATCCATTAATGTTACCTATTGAGTTGGGTAGAGCATGGTAGTTAAACTTATTGACTTGTTAGTGTAAAAAAATGCTGTCGGTATCTTGAGTTTTAAAATCTTTTTATTATAATCCCAATGTTGGCAAGTATGCGTTTAAAGAAAATCTTTTTTTTAAGAGCACTATTTCAATGTTTTCTATTCAATGGGGTAAATCAATGTTTACTTCACATTTGTTCATTCTTAATAAAGCAATAATAAAAAATTCAGTTTCTGCTAATTCCAATATCAAAGGGAATCATAATATAAACATCTGAATTAGTGTAGAATTGGTGAATTGTATCATTTTGTTCTGTCATTTCTAGAGTTGTACATTCTAGTATGTGAAGGAAAAGTCAACATGTTTAAAGAGTAAGAATGAAAGAAAATTTATTGAGAATCTAACAAGCAAAGCCCTATAAATAGAACATTTTTAGGGTTCTTGACCTTAAAAGTTGAAAAAAATTAAACTGTTAAAAAATTATGTTACAAGCTTTTAGACTTCAAAACAACTTGTTTTTGATTAAATTGATAATAAATTTTAAAATGTTAAGGGTTTTTCCTAAGACTTTGCAACAGTTTGGGAACCATTGATAAAGATAAACCTAGATTATATACAGAATTTGTTGTCGGAAGCAAATTATTCTATTCATTCTGATTTATAAAAAATTGTGATATGGTCAAACCTTTTGGGACATCCTATAAGAGATGCATTTTTATTGAAAGAAACTGCAAATCTGGAAGCATTTAGCATATCTTTATGGGATCTTAACTTTTTTTAATTTAATTTCTTAGCATCTTAGTTTTGTATGTTTGATGTAGGCAATGATTTTTAATTTTTTTTGTAAATTAGCCTTAAAAACCTACAAAATTTTGTATTAAAAACAGTAATATCCTCTATTTGTGCTACATTCTGTCATGTTGAGAGCTGTTGAACTTAATTAATTTTTAAATGCACATTCTACAGTAGATAAATACTGATAAAGTTGCCAATTTTCTTGATAAAAAGTTGTTACTTTACAATTACTTAGATGTAACAGAAATGTTATTAAAATTCTCCATTGTTTTTAGAATGACCAGATAAAATATCAATATTTTGAAAATGTAGGGAATATTAAAAAAACATTAAGTACTTCAATGGTGTTTTAAAATTGAATTTTAAGTACAAAAACAATATATTTTCTATACCTATAGTTGTCTAAAAATATCAAAAGTATTTATATTTTTAAACCTAATAAAAATAAGTGTTTTTATGATCAAGTTTTCTTCAATTTATAAAAATTTCTTTTGATGTTTTTCAAGTACAAAACTTTGTACATAAAAAGTAAATCAGAATAGCCATAATTACTATCTGATAACTTTCTTAAATTTTACATTATTAAACTATATAACTTTTTAAAATGGTCACTGAATATTTTACTGTCTTGACTTTTGATGAAAAGAAGTAAAACAGAAAATTTAGTGATTTTGAAAAATAAAGAATTTAGGTTTGGTTCTGGAATATTAAGCTTACCAATTCTAACTAACCTTTATTGAGACAAGCGTGTAATTTCACATTACACACTTATGTTTAGAAACTAAATTTTATGTGAGTTATCTTGGTAATGTAACAAGAAAATGTTTATTTTATTTCTGTTACAATTGATTATTTATGCTATCTTAATTCATTAAGGGAATTCAAAATGAGTTTATTTTTCCATCCTAATAATTTATTATACGTGTTCATGTTGCCATGTTCTTTTTCAAATCCTGTACATAACAAAAGACAAAATAAAATTTTTTTATGGCCCAGATATAGCTTATACTTCTAGGGGAAAAAGTCAGCAACTGTGTAATGTTTTACGTATTGGTACTTTTCCATTGGCCAGGCGCAATCAGAAAATCACCAAATACTGTAGAATTGGCGACCATTGACTGTTTTGTCATTTGCTTCGCTGGGCGACTTGGCTCACATTTGGCGACATATGCGCCGGCTAACAGAAAAGTACTGTTATATTATACGGACCTGGAAAAAGTTGTAACCTTCCCCGAACCTAATAAAGTTTCCCCAAACCTTATGTATTGCTTATATGGAGCTGGCAGGGCTTCCCCCAACCAGGTTGGTAGGTCTGATATTATAACACCTATTTCCATAAGAAAGTAGCACTAAGTGCTATAATTTCACTGAAATTTGGTTATTGAGAGTTGGTTAAAATTAAATATCAGTGAGAGTAATCATCGTTTAAATTTTTTAAATTATAACTGATAAGTTTTTGTAATCAAAATGTCGTTTTCAAAATTCAAAATAAAAATACAACAGTAAAAAAATCCATTATCATTGTGTTTTGAAGACTAACTCATGCAGAGAAAAAATAAATTTTAATTTACAAATATTTTGTAATAAATTTGGTTTCAATTAAATAACTATTGCCTTTTCTATCAAAAACTTTTAACCAATTTTGTTTCTAAATTTTTGAGTATTTCAAGCAATTTTTTTTAGGAGCAGGTAGTTTTTTTCACAAATTTTTACCACGGGTGCAGAATATGTCCGATCCGGCGATCTAGGATCGGGGGAAATTTTAGTCATGTGGGGAAATTTTGTGGAAAAGTATATTATTGAATTCAGTTCAGTAATCAAAATTTAAGTGGCGATTTTCACCTTCACCACAGAGAGATCTAAGGTTCCCTATCGTTTTGCATTTCGAAACGTTAACTTGGTAACAACATGAACCGGATTTTTAAAAAATCTTAGTCACTTTTTAAAATTTTGGGGAAATTTTATATTGACTGGGGGAAATCTCGGAAGTAAAAACATTTTCTGCATCCCTGATTTTTACTTGATTGACTGCCAATTTGTAATGGAGATTTGGAATAAAATGCTGAGTACATAAATATGTTAGGGGAAGAATTGAAGCATGAATTATCTTTTTTATTAAGGTTTATTCAGTGAAAAATTAAAATGGTTTTTTGAAGGGCAGCACTATACAGGGTGTCCCATAAATATTGGGTCAACTTCTAGGGGGGATAGTAGACACCTAGAAGAGTCAGAATCACATAGGATTTGGGGGTCCCAGACCAAATCCCAGGGAGTTAAAAATGGAGCGTCACCCCAAAAAATTATAGAAAAATTCAATTTGTAGAACTACTATTGGTAAAAATTTAATTATGGTCTCAAATCTTGTGGTTCAATATGATCTTTAAAATCATCTTAAACATTTTAACTTTAAAATTTTGTTTTATTACAAAAAAAGTTAAAAAAAACACAAAAAATGTAAAAACTCTGCCAACACTATATTTTGTATTTCAGAATCTTTTCTTTTGATTTGATAACCTGAAAGATCATAGTTGAAATCCCTTAAGTCCAAAGTTTCACGAAAATACAATCAATATTAATTGCCTGAGATCCAGTTTAAGTATGTTTTTTGTGTGCACAGACAGTTTTCTATAGCTGTTTCCTGAACAGCTGTTTTCGCACGCAAAAAACAAACTTTAACTGGATCTCAAGCGTTTAATATTGATTGTATTTATGTGAAACTTTGGACTTAACATGAATCAGATTTTTTTAGATCTTTATCCCTTTTTTAAATTTTGTATCCATTGGGGGAAATCTTGGAAGTAAAAACATTTTCTGCTACCATGGGCAGTAGAGGGTAAGTTAATAAAATGTACTAGAGCAGCGGTTCTCAAACTGCTTCGCGGAGCCCTTAGGGCTCCGCCAAGCATTTTCAGGGGCTCCGCGAAGAAATTTGAAATAAATACGTTGATAATTTCAAATTTGCGTTGCTCTGAAATGTTATATAAATAACTTTCTGCGAGGGGTTTCTTGTTAAGAACTTATTTTTTCTCCTTCCTACCCAAGTTTTTAGAGCTCTAAAATCATCCTTAATTTTAAGTGGATTTGGTATGGAGCCTCCAATGAAGTGAGGTCTGTTGATTATAGTTTTTTCTGGTTTTTGTCTTTTTCAGGTCTTTTTGGTTTACCAAAACAAGTAACAAGTTATGTTTTAGGGTCAAATTTCCAAAACTTTTCTGGGATAGGATGGTTCAGCGCTGGGCGTTTGGGCGCCGGCCCGTTTCGGCACCAAATTTTTCTTCTAATTTTTAGTAGAATTATTAAAGTTCTATTTACTTTCATTTTATTTCTGCCGCTGAAACGGCCGCGCCGAATAGTATTAGCACACCTCGCAAATTTATTACTCAGCACATTTTTTTATTCAGTTCAGCAAAATCATAATCCTACTCAAAACTGTATGTGAGTAAATGGTACCAAAACCAAGTGAAAACCTGTGTTTAGTAGAGTCCAACCCCCCCTTTATAGCATTTGGAACTTATTTACTCAAAACGTTTCTTGTATTAAGATCTTAAAGATGCAAATTCTGCCAAAAAATGTATAAAAAGAGAGCTACATTGATCCTATGGCATGGGAGGGGATAAGAATGATTTTGGGCCCTTGTGTAAATAAATTTCAATATGCACCTCTGACGTATGGTCTAGCAGCCCCCCAAAACAGCTCTTGATTTCAAAAGAAGTAACTTTTAGGAAAACAAAATTTACAGATGTACCGATTTCAGTATGAATCCTTTGTTCATGCATCTCGGGCATAATGATTAAAAAGTGATAGCTTTAACATTCAGAAATTTAAAACAAATATTTACATTGTATCCAATGATAAAATATAATTGATAAACAAAATATTCCATATATCCCGGAGTGTATATAGGAGGGGGCCCTGTGCCTCCCCTCCCCGGAAATTTGGACTGGGGCATTCCATGTCAACTCAACACAGTTTTGGGACATTTTAGGACTTCAGGTCTCAGATTTTCTCGATTTTCGGTATGCAGCAAGACATCATAGAGTTATGAAAAAATCTCCAATTTCAGCGGCCTAGCTCAAATACTTTTGAAGTTATAAATTTTTAAAGTTTAGAATTTTCCTCAAAAAACTGCACTTTTTGACATCTTTGATTGCCTGTAAGTTGGCAACCAATTATAATACAGTCTTAGGAGTGGTATAATTTTAAAGCCCTTGAGTGGGGCTTTAAAATGAGGTGCATCAGTATAGAGTCCCCATTTAAATTTTTTTTGAAATTTTACAATTAAATTTTAAAATTTTAATTTCTCAAAAAATGGCATTTTTAAAAATCTGAAAAAATTACCAAAAATAGTTTGTATTGTCTACATACTTATGGTAAAAACTTTGTGATGGGATCTCAATGGGATCAGGTGATAATAAGCCCCTGAAAATTACATGTTTTGTGAATACTGTACAATATCTTGTATAATTCGCACTATTTTTGCTTTATTCAGTTTGTAGGATGTGGTAACAAATTAGAAATGTTGGTATTTTCCCTTTTTTATGAAAAACTAAGCAAATTTAACAAATTTAAAAATTTTAAATTTTTTAAAAAATTTTAAATTTTGTAGTATTGGCATGGGATACATGTCTGTAGGCTATATTTTAGTGCAGTTTATGAATATAAGCCCATATTTTGGATACAATTTAGAATAAGTGTGGAAAATTTGAATTAATTAAAACAAAAATTAATTAATAAGATAAATACTTCAATTTTCCCACACTTATACTAAATTTTTGTCAAAAGTTGGCCTAATATTCATAAACAGCACTGAAAAATAGCCTATGGACATGTATCACATGTCAATACCACTAAATTTAAAAAATTTTTAAAATTTAAATTTTTTAAAATTTGTTTAAAATTTAAATTTTTCAAAGATTTTTATATCTTGTTAAGATTTAATTACTTCTTAGATACTTTATAACCAAATATTCTCAAAATACTTTGTTTCATTTGATTGAAAGATTTTATATATTTTTAAATATACATAAAATATTTTAATTTTAAAATAGTTTGACAATATTTCATTTAAAATTATATAAATAGAGATCAAATTTTAAAAGAGACAACAAATATTTCAAAAAAAATTAAATTTAAAACAAATTTAAAAATTTTAAATTTTTAAAAATTTTTAAATTTAGTAGTATTGACATGTGATACATGTCCATAGGCTATTTTTCAGTGCTGTTTATGAATATTAGGCCAACTTTTGACAAAAATTTAGTATAAGTGTGGGAAAATTGAAGTATTTATCTTATTAATTAATTTTTGTTTTAATTAATTCAAATTTTCCACACTTATTCTAAATTTTATCCAAAATATGGGCTTATATTCATAAACTGCACTAAAATATAGCCTAAAGACATGTATCCCATGCCAATACTACAAAATTTAAAATTTTTTAAAAAATTTAAAATTTTTAAATTTGTTAAATTTGCTTAGTTTTTCATAAAAAAGGGAAAATACCAACATTTCTAATTTGTTACCACATCCTACAAACTGAATAAAGCAAAAATAGTGCGAATTATACAAGATATTGTACAGTATTCACAAAACATGTAATTTTCAGGGGCTTATTATCACCTGATCCCATTGAGATCCCATCACAAAGTTTTTACCATAAGTATGAAGACAATACAAACTATTTTTGGTAATTTTTTCAGATTTTTAAAAATGCCATTTTTTGAGAAATTAAAATTTTAAAATTTAATTGTAAAATTTCAAAAAAAATTTAAATGGGGACTCTATACTGATGCACCTCATTTTAAAGCCCCACTCAAGGACTTTAAAAGTATACCACTCCCAAGACTGTATTATAATTGGTTGCCAACTTACAAGCAATCAAAGATGTCAAAAAGTGCAGTTTTTTGAGGAAAATTCTAAACTTTAAAAATTTATAACTTCAAAAGTATTTGAGCTAGGCCACTGAAATTGGAGATTTTTTCATAACTCTATGATGTCTTGCTGCATACCGAAAATCGAGAAAATCTGAGACCTGAAGTGTGAATGAGTGTGTTGAGTTGACATGGAATGCCCCGACTACGTATAACAAAACAAGTTAAAACCATGTTATTTAGGGTCAAATTTCCGAAATTCTTCTGAGAGATGACCCCCAAAACCCCCTGCCTATTGTACTTGAAACTTTATTATTGTCAATTTTTATAATAAGTTCGTTAAAATTAAAATCCTACCTAAAAATTAGTGTCCGAAATTTAGACAATGATGTACCTAAAACGAGTTAAAAAAACTGGTTTTAAGGATCACATTTCACAGAATCTTCTAGGGAGGAAGGACCCCCAGACCCTTGTACTTGGATCTCAATTCGTCACAATTTTTCTTACAAATATAGATGCAAATTATACCTAAAAATGTTTTTAAAAGCTACGTTAAACTGTTAAATATGCATGGGAGGGGCTTAGGAATAATTTCTGACCCCTCCTGAAATAAATTTCTGTATACACTACTACTACTACTACTACTGCATTTATGCTTTTATTTCTAGAAGCAATGGGTTTTATGCAATTTGCTTTTTATACCTTGAAAAATTTATTTCGGAAAAGGGCTCCGCAAAGAATTTGTCTCTTAAAAAGGGCTCCACGACATAAAAAGTTTGAGAACCCCTGTATATATACTAGAGGATTGAATAAAACAATGTTGAAATCGCATCTCAAAGATAAAAAGCAACTTTTTAAAGTTAATTTTCTTTTCCAGTTTTTAACCAAAATTAAAAACCAATTCGTGATATTAAACAACTTTATTTTGATTTATCAGTATCACAGTTCTGTATCGTATGTATTTTATCGGCCAGCAAGGGATCACTTTTCATGAAAGTCGCCCACTCTTCCGACTTCAGGACATCGTCGTAATTCTTTAGAATGAATTCTTGGGCCGTCGAGGTCAGTCGGTCATCTCCGTGCCTGTCTCCGAGGCACAGAATGTCACACACATTAGAAATGGACACTTTTGCACACAAGTGGTCGACACATTCCATCACGAGGGAGGGGACTTGATACTTGTCAGCTGCGTAATAGAGCTCCAGAGCTCTGTCGCCGGGCACTTCCTTTAATTTTCCGGTGTACAGGAACTCCAAGAAGAGTTCGAGAGAAGAGGCGTCCATGTCCTCTATGTCCACTGAGCCGGACGCTGCCTCCTTCATGTCGCTGGCCAGCATTGCCTTGAAGACGGGGGATCGGGCATGGAGAATGTATCGGTGGACCGGAAATGTGACACCTCCACACTTCAGCTTGAAGTCTGTATATTCCCTGTCTTTGTAGAGGGGCCTCAGAACTTCGCTCAGGTTGTTAAAACCTTCGCTAGCACCGATTTCCTGGATGCGTTTGGGTGCTTTTTTGAGCTTGGAAGTGGAGTGGAAGAAATCGCTGATGTGAGTTTTGTGGAGGCCGTTCACGATCATCAGCCGCAAGACGCAGTGGCCCCCATTTTCCAACACTGACGTACTGACTGGAATTTTATGTAATTGGCTAGAAGTGAGCTCTTTTTTCACCTGTCCTACGAGAACGTTGCTTCTGTCGAAAACACTCAAACTGTATTTAACCCAAGTTGTTTGATCACTCCTCTTAATTACTTGGGCTGGTTTTAAGTGTATACTACTTCTTCCAGCAGAGTGGTATATAACAAGCATTTGTTTGGTATGGTACGAGACGGAAGCTATCGTCATCTGTTCTAAACGCAACTTACTTGGCTGGGTAATTTTCAAGGAGGTGTCCCGAACTCCCAAAGTCGTTATCATGTGAATTCGGTGATCCTGAGGTTCTTTAGACCCGAACTTAAGAGTGAGGTGGTCTCCATGGAGACCTTCATTCTGCTCGATCCGAGAGATTACTTCTTTGAATGTTGGCCCATGGGCAATGCTGCAAAGTCCAGGTTTAACTTTATACACTCCTGGCTCTACTACTGTATTGGCGGTTCCCTGATCTAAAACTTCATGCATTCGTATCGTGCAGAAGGGGGATCCGTCGGGACCAACGAAAGACAGGTCACCTTCGCGAAAGAGGTTGTTCAACCCCCCGTAGCTCACTTTCAACCGGTCGCTGTCACCACTGTCGCCTCTGGGGTACAGCGAGAGTCTGGGGGAGCCGGAATCATGGGGAGACGATTGGTAACACGCGATGCTGTTTCCGTGCGCCGATTTCATCCAACAGCTGAAATTCTGGATTCTCCATTCCAAGAACACAAACGGGGAACGATCTTCCATTTCGGACGGGCAGTTCTTCGGCTGGAGTCAAACGAAATGCCGAGAGTCGAAAAAACAGGGTGAGAATAGCTGGATCGCCGAACGAACGATGTTCTTTAAAACTATAAACAAAACAAACCAGGTGTTGCCAGCAAGATAATGTTAATATTTGTCCATACACAGAGTATCCGTGAATTATGGCCTCGTACTCGCCCTCTAGTGGTAGCTTATCACATCCACCCATGAGGGAATACAAATTCTTACCATACCAGTGGCGTATATAAGGGGGGGCCTGACCCCAGGGCCTGATTTACCATTAGGCCTACTAGGCCCGGGCCTAGGGGCCCCACAATTTGGGGGCCCCCTAATTTTGAAAAGTAAATTAAAGTTTATAGTAGAAACAACTTTTTATACTTCCTTTCATGTTTTTCATTATTTGTTGACCAAATAAATCGTAAGGCAATGCAAACATGTAAGTATATTACTACATACATTTAATGCACGTACACTTCTATATTTTTACTTGTATTATTGTATTAATACAATCCAAATTACCCAACTCCTTCCACGTGGTTGTGATAACACATAGGTACCGCGTAACGTAGGGGCCCCTTCCTGAATGTTGGGCCTAGTGTTACAAATTTTCTAAATCGGGCCCTGCCCCCTCCGAAATCCGGATTTGGTGTACCAAAATAAGCCAAAAATTGTTTTTTGAGGATACGTAAGCACATAACGGATGTCCGGGGTCGCATAAATGTCCGGGGTTTCTTACATTTAAGATAACCCAGACCACAGAGAAAAATCCTAACAGAGGGTCCAAAACGATATATTCAAAAGTTGGACGGGTTGGAGGGCGCCACGATCAACTAAATGATTGACAGAGAGATCAAACCTGTGATTGGCTGTCACGCAATCTTCTATTTCGAAGGAGAAGGAAAAAGTTTTTCTCAACCAATCAGGCTTTTCCGTCCCGCCTCTCGTGACGTTGATGCGATCGCAGCGCCACCCAACCCATCCAACTTTTCGATTTCCATTAGCGCCTATGGCGACGGACTCTCTGTTCTAGTACTCTGTGACCCAGACCACAGACAATAAGAGACAGACCGGTCAATGGGCGGCCTACGACACGAACGCCCTCAACTCGCGGTACCTGCACTAAAACCGTGGTTACAGTTAAGCTTTTAGGTCTGGCAACCATGGAGACGTTTTGCGAAGACGTAATCCATCGACCATATATGATCACCAGGATCGCGATCCTTGGCGATCACATAAGCCATTAAATAGTTTTTAAAATTAAAAAATACCTTTTTTTTTCAACATTTTTTTTAAATTTGCTATTATAATAGAAAATTTAAATTAAACCATTAAGGTTTGTTCATCAACAAAATTTCGTGATCGCATATGATGAAAAACTTGATTGTAAAAATACAAGCTTTAAATATAAAGTAATCAAGAATCACACAAGTAAATAATGAATCTAAATGATTTTATTAAAGCTCATATTTCAATAACTACAAATGTTATAATCCCTTGGCCTTTTAAGACGATAGACGAACATGATGTGTAAATGAAGTTGCAATCCTCGTGAATCTAAACAAACACATCTTTTGCAAATACGAATCCCAGATCCCAGGCACATACTAGTATACATTTTCATCTGAATTTAATACATACGCCTATAATTAACGCGAATTATACTGAATTCTATCAGGCTTAGAAATCAAGTTCAAGAATGCAACACAGATTTTCCAATACATTGCAAAATAGAGAAGAAACGAGATAAAATGTGCCTTAATGCAATAAGACACTGTTAAAATGATTTATAAATCTTGAAAACAATTTAAAAGAGTACGATTAAACGATTTACACAAACTTCATGTTTACTTTCGAAATCGAATATTGCAAGTTTCGTCAACAAAAAAATTTTTAAGGATTTCGATTAAAAAATATTAAATTAATCGATTAATGCCGGTACCGCTTGTCGCAGGCGCCACTTGAGCTCTCTGGATAAGCCCCGCCTATTGACCGGTCTGTCTCTTATTGTCTGTGACCCAGACATTTTTATGAAAAAATACAGACCAATCTGTTTAAAATTGGTTTTTTTACATTTTCTTAAGTCTGTACTACTTCAAATGAATTTTCAGTGAACTTTCTGATAAAAATTAGGTCAATCAAACAATTTTTGAAAAAGTAATGTTAAATGAAAATATAAAATGTGATATTTCTGATTAACGTTTATTAGTTTGAATAGTGTTTTCTGAGTTTGTAATCTTTGGTAGTTTTATGGTAAGCCTACCCCAGATCCCATTTTCTACTTGGAACTCTATTATTTTCAACTTGTTTTTATATTAAGTTCATTCAAATGCAAATCCTATCTAAAAATATAAATAAAAATTCGAACTAGGTGTATCAACTAGAACAGAGAGTCCGTCGCCATAGGCCCTAATGGAAATCGAAAAGTTGGATAGATATGGAACTATTTTGGCGCTGCGATCGCATCTACGTCACTAGAGGGGGAAAAGCCTGATTGGTTGAGAAAAACTTTTTCCTTTTCCTTCGAAATTAGAAGATTGAGGGACAGCCAATCACAGGTTTGGTCACCAAAATTCACTTCCGATGGCGCAAGTTCAGAGTTGCGTTTTTGGAAAGTTGACTGTAAAAGACAGGTTTTTAAGTAGTTTTAGCACACCTATTGTAAAATTTAGATTTACATTTTTGGCAGGATTTGAATTTTTATGAACTTTATTATTCACAACTTTTTTATATTATATAAAGTTCCAAGTAAAAAGGGGATGTGGAGGTCATTCCCCAATAATTAAATTGTCCTTCCCCTAAAAACAGGGCTTACTTTGGTTTTGGTGTACACCTACTCCGAATTTCGGGCATATATTTTTAGGTAGGATTTTGATGAACTTATAAAAATTTTTGAGTACGCATAGGTGGGTTCTCCCCTTGAAATTGATGCTAAAAATTAAGAGTTTTAACTTGTTTTGGTAGAGCAAGTCCTAGTTTCAGTGGGACAGGGCACTCTCGGCCCCCATGTAGGCCTTTCCGTACTCTTTTTCATTTCCAACAAATTTTTTTGTTACTTCTGTACAACTCAGGCCCGTAGCTACGGGGGGGCATTTGCCCCCCTAGAAAATTTTCAGAAATTTTATCTGCAATCACAGCCATGGGGTAGCCAGGGGGGGCAGGGAGGAGCAGCTGCCCCTTCTAAAACACGAGTAATTTACTTCTAGCTAAGTTAAAACTCGGTTTTTTAAGGTCAAATTTTCAAAGTTTTTCTGGGGGAGGGCCCCCATACCCCCCATTTGTATTTAAACCTTTATTATTCACTATTTTTTTTAAATAACATGTTCATCAAAATCAAAATTCTACTTAAAAATGTATGTCCAAATTTTGGTTTAAAAGTATCAAAAGCAGTTTAAAACCCTGTTTTTAGGGTCAAATTTCCAAAAATTTTCTGGGGGAGGACCCCCAAACCCCCTTTGGTACTTGTAACCCCCACTATTTCAAAACAACTGTTCTTATATTAATATAAGAACAGATCACACGAATTAATAAAGTTCTCTTGGGCGAAAATTCAACCCAAAAATGCATAACAAACTACATTACGTATGTTAAATGTACATGGGAGGGGGTCGACAAATATTTTTGGTCCACTACCGAAATAAACTTTTATATACCCTTGCACAGATTGAAAAGGGAGGTTAGGGAAAATAGACACCCTTTATAAAATTATGTCTATTTAAAGATTAAAAAGGAGTGATCCACCTCAATTTTGAAGTTTTCCTTTTAAATTCTGGAGTTTACATGGACAGTTCCTTCTATACTTAAACCCAAAGGACCTAAAAATGGGCTAAAACAGTAATTTAAGCTTCAAATTTCTAAAATTTAAAAAAAGAAAACAGGAAAGGTAAAACTAGAAAAATTTAGGACTAACTCCTCCCAAAACAAAAGTCGTAACAGCTCCTTAGGCCTAAGGGTCCTATGGGTTTTGTCCCCTAGTCAAACAGTTGAACTTAAGCCAATGATACCTCCTGAAAACCCCCTTGCCCCCCCTGAAAAAGTGGGCGCCCCACCAAAGGGAAATTCCTGGCTACGGGCCTGGTACAACTGCAGTTTCAACAAATGAAAAAGAAAATAGTTAATGTATTTGTCCCTTTTTCTGTGAAAAGCAGTGTTTTTGATGGTTTATTTTGTGTAAGTTATAAAAAATATATTTGGCATTTTAAATAAAAGGAAAATCGAGTGAAAAAGTTGAATAATATTCACTGTTTTCACCCCCCCCCATAAACAGTTAAGAAGATTTGTTCCATATATAAAATTTTGTAATTTTTTTCAACTTTTCTTGGTTATTGTCACAGCACCCCTGGCATACCCTCGCGGCACCCCAGGGTGCCGCGGCAAACAGTTTAAGAACCTCTGCTTTTAAGTATAAATATAACCAGAAAAAGCCATACTTACACCTGGGGAGGGGGACAAATGCATTCTTACACCTTGTCGAAAATGGCTCATTTCAATGGTAACCTTATTGATAAGCTTACATCATGGAATTTTTTATCCAAAATTTTATTACAGATAGGTATCTATGAGAAATGTCACCTCAGGAAAAATTTCTGATTTATATCTTACATAGGGACCAAAGGAATTAAAATTTTTTTTAAAAAAAGTAATCGTTTATGCTAAATTACTATTTATTTCGTAAATTTTTTCCCCTTCAAAAGCATGAGACCCTTTTACTATCGTTGGCTAGGCAGTATAAGTTTTAATTTTATAAAAATAATTTGTAATAAATTTGGTTTTAATTGTCTTAGCTATTGCCTTTTCCATCAAAAACTTTTAAACATATTTGTTTCTTAATTTTTGAGTATTTTGAGCAATTTTTTTAGGAGCAGGTAGGGTTTTTTTACAAATTTTTACTTGATTGACTGCCAATTTGAAATAGAGTTGGAATTAAAAATATTGAGTGCATAAACGTTAGGGAAGATAAGCCATTACAACAGTACTTTAATGATTGAATTATCTTTTTTATTAAGGTTTAAACATGCTTAAAATTAATTGAAGCTAAGCTTTAGGTAGCACCACGGATGCAGAATGTGTCCAATCCTGCAATCTAGGAAAATTTTAACATTGTGGGAAAAGTATATAATTGAATTCTCAATTTCAGTTCGGTAATTAAAATTTATGTCGTGATCTTCACCTTCACCACAGTTCTAAGGTTTCCTTCCGTTTTGAGTTTCTGATCGTTACTTGTAAACATCAGCAGATTTTTTTTAGATCTTTAACACTTTTTAAAATTTTGGAAGTAAAAACATTTTCTGCAACCATGGGCAGTCGAGGGCATACTTGTATAATATACACGAACGCGCGAACGGCGTTCGCAGAAAATTTTGCCCTCTGCAGAAAGTTTTCTGCAGGAAAACTACAAAAAAATTTTTTTTTTCGGAAATTTTTCTGCAGAATTTATTTTTGATAAATTTTTCTTTTGTTTTTCGCCAAATGCTTCCATCCGCGGAATCGCGATTTTAGAAAGAATCGGAATCGGGAAATCGCAACTTCTCCCTTAAGTTCCGTTTTTGCTCGCGGAGTTTACCGTTTCATCCGCGATGCTTTCTAAGATGGTCACGGACATAAGGTGAAGTAGTCGGCTTCGTATCGCGTTGCTCGCGGAGTTTACCGTTTCATCCGCGATGCTTTCTAAGACGGCCGCGGACGTTAAGGTGAAGTCGGCTTCGTATCGCGTTGTTGTTGCGATGTAGAAAAAACAACTTTTCCGTAGTTAGAAGCCAACAAGTCCGGAAGTAAAAAAAATAGCGATTTTTCGCGAAAGTTCCGTTTTTCTGGCTTATGAGGTTTTCTAAGTTGCAAAATTTTTGAAAAGGCTACTTTGAGAAGCAACTTAAGAAAATAATTCAGTTTTTTTAATCGTGTTAGATTATAACCTGTATTACATATCTGATATGATTTGAGATTCTAATAATACTTTTAAAAATTAATTTGACTTTTTTCTTCAGCAAAAATTTTATTGGTAAAAAAATTAAGTTATTTAATTAAATTTAAAGTAATCAATAAATTATCCTTGTATTTAACTGATTTCCTAAATTTGCATCTGATTTTAGTTGCATTTTGGTTATTTTCCTGCAAATGAAGATAACGTGAAATATGTACCTTTCTTTGTTTAAAGATATTTTTATCTAGTCTAGACTATCAATATTAATGACTAGTTAAATGCCAGTTTAAAGTTCTTAAAATCCTCCCAAGTATAACCCAGTTAAATTAAAAATTTTCTTGTTAAAATTATTTGTTTTACACATTAAACAAAATTATACATAACTAAGCTCACATGCTTTTTCCTCTTTTTTCATCTTTAGATAAACTCCCCTGCAATTTGGGTATTTCAGTAATAATGGTTTTTTAGAGATTTAAAAATGTGTAAATTCTTGCAGAAAATTTTTTGGAAAAAATTTAAGTTCGCAGAAAGGTTTTTATTTTATACAAGTATGGTCGAGGGTAAGTTAATAAAATGTACTAGAGGATTGAATAAAACTATGTTGAAATCACATCTCAAAGATAAAAAGCAACTTTTTAAAGTTAATTTTCTTTTCCGGTTTTTAACCAAAATTAAAAACCAATTGGTGATATTAAACAACATATTTTGATTTATCAGTATCGCAGTTCTGTAGCAGATGCATTTTTACGGCAAGCAAGGGATCACTTTTCATGAAAGTCTCCCACTCTTCCGATTTCAGGACATCGTCGTAATTGTTTAGAATGAATTCTTGGGCCGTCGAGGTCAGTTGTTCGTCGCTGTGCCTGTCTCCGAGACACAGAATGTCGCACACGTTAGAAATGGCAACTTTCGCACACAAGTGATCGACACATTCCATCACGAGGGAGGGGACTTGATACTTATCAGCTGCGTAATAGAGCTCCAGAGCTCTGTCGCTGGACACTTCCTTTAGAGTTCCGGTGTAGAGGAACTCCAGGAAGAGTTCTAGAGAAGAGGCGTCCATGTCCTCTATGTCTACTGAGCCAGACGCTGCCTCCCTCATGTTGCTGGAAAGCATTGCCTTGAAGACGGGGGACTGGGTACAGAGAATGCATCGGTGGACCGGAAATGTGACACCTCCACACTTTAGCTGGAAGTCTGTATATTCCCTGTCTTTGTAAAGGGACCTCGGAATTTCGCTCAGGGTGTTAAAACCTTCGCTAACACCGATTTTCTGGATGCGTTTGGGTGCATTTTTGAGCGGGGAAGTGGAATGGAAGAAATCGCTGATGTGACTTTTGTAGAGGTCGTTCACGATCTTCAGGCGCAAGATGCAGTGGCCCCCGCTTTCCAACACTGACGTCTTGACTGGAATTCTATGTAATTCGCTAAAAGTGTGCTCCTTTTTTACCAGTCTTACGAGAACGTTGCTTCTGTCGAAAACACTCAAACGATATTTAACCGAAATTGGTGCATTACTATTCATAATTACTTGGGCTGGTTTCAAGTGTATACTTCTTTCAGCAGTGTGGTATATCACAAGCATTTGTTTCTCATTTGAATCTATACGGTACAAGACGGAAGCTAACGTCATCTGTTCTGAACGCGACTTACTTGGCAGGGTAATTTTCAAGGAGGTGTCCGAAACTTCCAAAGTCGTTATCACGTGAATTCGGTGATCCTGAGGTTCTTTAGACCGGAACTTAAGAGTGAGGTGGTCTCCATAGAGACCTTCATACTGCTCGATCCGAGAGATTACTTCTTTGAATGTTGGCCCATGGGCAATGCTGCAAAGTCCAAGTTTTACTTTATACACTCCTGGCTCTACTACTGTATTGGTGGTTCCCTGATCTAAAACTTCATGCATTCGTAGCGTGCAGAAGGGGGATCCATCGGGACCAACGAAAGACAGGTCACCTTCTTCGCAAGAGGGGTTGTTCAACCCCCCGTAGCTCACTTTCAACCGGTCGGTGTTGCCACTTTTGCCTCTGGGGTACAGCGAGAGTCTGGGGGAGCCAGAATCAAGGGGAGACGATTGGTAACAAGTGATGCTGATTCCATGCGCCGATTTCATCCAACAGCTGAAATTCTGGATTCTCCATTCCAAGAATACAAACGGGGAACGATCTTCCATTTCGGACGGGCACTTCTTCGGCTGGAGTCAAACGAAATGCCGAGCGTAGGAAAACAGTAGGAGAGTAGAGCACTTAGATGGATAAATAAACGAAATTCTTTCAAACCATTAAATAAAAGAAAATATAAATAAACCAGATGTTGCCAAATAGTTGAAAGATAATAGTAATACAGACGCAGAGTATCCGTAAAGTATGGCCTGGTAATCGCCCTCTAGTGGCAGCTAATCACATCCACCCATGAGGGAATACAAATTCTTACCAGTGGCGTATACAAGGGGGAGGCCCTGACCACAGAGTACTAGAACAGAGAGTCCGGAGATCCACGAGAGGCGGGAGGGAAAAGCCTGATTGGTTAAGAAAAACTTTTTCCTTCTCCTTCGAAAATTGAGTGACAGGCAATCACAGGTTGGATCTCTCTGGCCCCGTTTACATGGACCACTTTAAATCCCGGGATTAAAGCCGGGTCCGGGGAATCCAGAATTCGTGCTAAAAACCCGTTTACACGTCCAGTCCTCAAATGCCGGGATTTGACGTCACTGATCACGTGACTTGTCGAAGTTGCGTAATCTCTCTCCCATCGTTCGATGTTTTGTTAATTTATATTTTGAGAAAAAAAAAGAAATTAAGGTATTTTTAGACAAACAACTTAAACTGATGGTTAATTAACAAAAATCCTGATTGCTGAATTCGGGTTTCTCTTCAATTCTCGAAATTTTCTATTTTAATTTCGCATGATGCAGAATTAGACTAAAAATTTAACGGGGGTAGAAATTCCTTTAAATCAACAAAATATAATTAATATTAACAAAATGATAAGCTTTACACTAGGAACAATGTAATTAGCAAACATTTCGATTGCTCAATAAAAAATACTCTCCAAAATTCTATGGATGATTAGGATTTAATCACCTCCACAAACCTTAAAAATGTAGTTAGTTAAAAAAGGAATTTTTAAATAAAATAAATTAACTGTGTGTCAATTTAATAATGTCAATCAAATTTAGATTCTAGATAATTCCGAAATTTTTTGGTATAGAGTAGGACCTTATGGGTTCAAAAGGAATAGATGCACAATAAAAATATATGAAGATTTAAAAGATTTATGTGTTGAGGTATAACTCGCCTAACATCCCTTTTTGTCTAGCGAACAGAAGCAAGAAAAATAAATCTTGCAATAAATAGTACTAAGGCTATGTATTATATTCAAGAAAATAAATCCTAACTTTCAATATTATTTAGGTTCTAATGATATCACAGAAAGAAAATAATTTTTATTAAAAAAGCATGTACCACAGCATGTAAGTTGCCATAATATTTGGGATCTGGTTATGTATTAAAGTGGGTAATATGTACTGAAAAAAATTTTAACTTGGTGAAATTTGCCATGTGTGTCTTTCATTTTATTACAAATGAATTTCTAGAAAAAACAGTGATGGACAAATAAAAGGCGAATGGATATTACAAATAATAAGAAATTAAGACATAGGTAATTAATACAAGATGTATCGGTGAACCGAAAAAAGTTTGCAATAATTGATGTCCCAAATAAACATGAAAAAACCTCATTCGGTTTTATGTTTGGTCACTCAGTTTTATGTTTAAGTGGTCGACTGAAAATTTTTATGAAAGTTAGCAAATTCACATGAGGCATCCAGTTTCCATCTCCTAAAATAATCATTATTCATTAAAAATAAAAAGATTAATTAATACAATATTGATAAAAAAACCTTAAAATTAAAATGGGAATTTTTCCCAATACTAAAAAACATCAGGACTTTTCTGCTAGAAAATAATTTATTTTTTTCAGTTTTGAACACATCACACACTCATTCTACTCTAAGTTCTCACAACACAAAATAAAATATAAAGGTATATAAAAATTTGTGTGCTACTGTTTTTTCATTAAGGCATTGGCCAACTCGTCAACATAGAAACTTGCATATTCTGTAATCTGTAAGGCTTAATATTGTCAAGCTGTTGGGGATGCCACATATTGGAGACTCTTCTGATGATACAATTGACAACACCGAGAAAGATTTGTTATTGGATGTTCCAAAGAAACATTCAAAAACAAACCTCACCCAGTTTTATGCTGTTTTCCCCCTTCTGAAATCAAACATATAATTCACAAAAAATAACAAGGTATTTATAACAATATTGTTTAAAAAACCTTAAACTCAAATTTAACCATGAGTAAAAATTATCAGGAGTTATCTTTAATTTCTTTTTTAGACCATTTTAACATTATCATAGATAAAATGATCTTAATAAAAGCCAACAAAAGTAATATTAAAACCAGATAAAAACAAATATTTTAGAATTAACTTCGAACAAAGTATAGAAACATTTCAGTTCAATATTCTGTAATCCGTAGGGCTAAATAGTATTGCCAAGCTGTTGGGGACGGCAAATGTTAGACACTCTTCTGATGATGATATATAATTGACAACACCGAGAAAGATTTGTTATTGGATGTTCCAAAGAAGCATTCAAAAACAAACCTCACTCAGTTTTATGTTGTTTTCCCTTCTGAAATCAAACATAATTCACAAAAAATAACAAGGTATTTATAACAGCATTGTTTAAAAAACCTTAAATTCAAATTTAACTATGCGTAAAAATTATCAGTGGAGTTATCTCTAATTTCCTTTTCAATTTTGCACATTTCTTATCTCATTCTTTCTATTGAAAATTCTTGCTAGTACTAATTGTTTACTATGCTATCAGCCCATTTGCAAACACAGAAACTGTTTCGAGAACAAATTCAACAATACATAACATATTTCTTCAGATGTTTTACAACAAATTTAATTATTGCTGAAATGGTCCATCGCTAACTTTTGTACCCAAAATTTGTTTACTTTCAAAATAGAAACCAAAGTAATATTAACACCCGATAAAAACGGTTTAAGATTGAAATTAAAAAAAACAATCAAATTTCAGTACAAAAAATTCATAAACTTTTGGAGATTTATGAATATTGTTCGTGAAAATACACTTAAGATATTTAACGAGACAGTGTATTGACTTTAAACCCAAATTTCATATTACTTATGTAACCATCCACTTGTCTTGTCATAACGGTACACTTGATGGCTTTTAGAAAAATGAAAATTCACAACAATTTAACCAAAACACTGGACTGAAGTGAGAGGGCAAGCCAAATTAATACGAGTCTGCTTAATGCGATTGCATTTATCCGATATTAAACCGATAACATTATTAGATTGATAATAGTAAGAGATTTCACATAAAAAGATGCAAACAGTAAAACTAGATGATTGTTTGCTGTAATATTAAAATTATGTAATCCTAATTCAAGTTTTTAAAACAATTTTACACAATATGTACTTGGCTACTTGAATTTTTTAGGGTAAAATTTATAATTCCAAGTAGTCCAATAAATAAAAAAATAGACGCTTACTTTGTATTTTCATTCGTGTTCATCAAGATATATTATCGCTAGTTTTCAAAATTTTACACAGAAAAGGCTCAGAAACATAACCACAAAAACCATGTGATTTCAAATAACACAAAAAATCTAATTCTCTTATCAGATATATCTGCAAGGCGCCGATGGTGATATCCAATGACTAGCATGGATTCGTCTCCCATTAACTGTATGTATCAGTCAGAGACCTTCGAATGTTTTCTTTTAACAATCAAAGCAAAGAAACATAACAGTGTACCAGTGAACTTATACTGAGTTTCAGAAAAAAGTAATTGACCTTCACTACAAAACTTGAAAGCAGGTGATTATTAGGGCATATTGACAAATTTTGATAACATTAAGTGTCATGTTGATCCCCATCCATAGTTGATCCCAGTAAACGATGTATTTTACATTAAATTAAATAGGAATGATCGGGACCAGTTGATTTCGTAAACATTAACCGTGATCACACTAAGCCGACTTGACTGCAGTTATATTGTTCACCAAGAGAGGGGTCAGATAAAACTGGATGAGATAACTTAGTTGTTATCAATGAACTGCATTAGTTTTAAAAGGATATAGTAATTTTAACGAGTTCATTATTCCCAGTTTTGAGGGGTTTAGATGGCATATAGACAACAAATGTTAATATAAAGTATATACTAATGTGTGTGCTTTTGATTTTCAAAACTTAAAAACCTAGCATAGGACAATATTTTAGTGTAAACAAAAATATCCAACTTCTCTAACATGATGAGATTTCAGATACAGGATACAAGTAATCCATCTTAGAATTATTGTTTCACCATGATTTATCATAGTGGAAACAATATAGCCCTTAATTTACCAAGAAACTTAAAAGTTCCAACATAAATTTTATAAGAAATAAGGAAAATTAGAATGGTTAGTTGTGCTTGTGATCGGTAGTATGCAACTTTTTTCTCCGATTTAAAGGAATTGAAAAACTTACCTTACTTGGAGAGGAAATCCTGTTTACGATAAAAACCTGGATTAGTTATTTCTTGAAGTTAATTTCACAATATTTAATTCGAAAAATAAATTTCTCATCTACAAGTTAAAGCTGTAAACAAACATGGAGGATTTTACAAAGCGCAATGCATCATGGGAAAGCCGGTTTCAGAAATTCCAGCTTTGAACCCGGCTTCGGAGGTGGAGTTTACGATTCCACCTTTTTTTCGGCATTGCGGGTTTAAACCGAGCCAAATCCCGGGATTTGTGTCCATGTAAACGGGGCACATGTCAGTCATTTAGTTTATCGTGGCGCCCTCATAACCATCCAACTTTTAAATATATCGTTTTGGACCCTCTGTTAGGATTTTTCTCTGTGGCCCTGACACCCTCCGAAATCCGAACTTTGTGTACCAAAATAATCCAAAAATTATGGTTTTTTATTGACAAATTTCCTGGGGGACGGCCCCCAACCCCCCCTTTCTGATGGGAATTTATTATTCCAAATATTTTTATAATATGTTCATCAAAATCCTAATCCTACTTAAAAATATATGCCCAAGATTAGGAGCAGGTGTACCAAAACCGAGTAGAAATCCTGTTTTCAGGGTCAAATTTCCAAACAATATCTGCAGGAGAAACCCCAGATCGAACATGTCGATTTTTACCAGGGGGTGAAGAATTTTATTCAACCTAAAATTTTCTGAGAGGTACTTTGATTTTTATGTATAAATAATCGGAAAAAGCCATTCTTACACCTGGGGATCTGAACAAATGCATTCTTAAGGCGGCTTTAGACCACGCGGTTCGCGACATGATTTCTAAAAATATTTTTATCTGATTCCCCATGAAAAATTATGCAAACTGGCGAAATTTTAGAATTTTTAAACAACTTTTTCTATTTTAAAATAATTTTTAAAAATAGGCTTTTTGAAAGCGCGCGAAAACGCTTAAATTTGGGGTGTGACGTCACGGTACATGCTGTGTGTAAACAAACCAGCTAGCGCTATAGTATTCGTCATTGATTTTGCGTTGGCTATGTTATTCTTCATAATATGGATAGAATTAAGACCAAAAAGTACTGTATTGTGCCAAAATGTGAGAGCACAACATATAAAACACCTGATAAAGTGTTCTTTTCGGTTCCAAAGGATCCAAAATTAAGGAAAAAGTGGTGTTCAGTAATGAGACGTGATGAGAAAAAAAGCGGCAAGTTGTCTTGCAAGACAACACATTATTGCTGCGAAGATCATTTTAATTATTTGACAATAAAAACAGGGTTTTAATTCGTTTTAGGACTTTTTTCGTACATAGAAAGGCATCCGCTGACCTGATGAAGGGGTCTCGCGGTCCGTAGTTAGGAGACCCCCTGGAATAGAATATAATTTTTTTTTCGAAAAAGAGGTTCCGGACCGTTCCGGCTGAAATCGAGCCCTGTATATATATATATATATTAGCCGTCAAAAACTAGTTTTTGACATGACAGAGGTTTAAACCAGGTTTTAACCGGTTAAAACCGTCAAAAACCCCAAACCAATTTAAATACGCTAAAAATAAAAAAATAAGAATAATAATAGCAAGAAACAGCATTGTTTTTGTTTAATTATAATGTTCCTCCTTAGTTTTAGTATACATTGAATAATTAAATATTACCTGAATCGTCAGTTGGAAGAAGGGAATAAGTCGAAAAATTAAGTTTTGAGAAAATCGAATAAAACTGTAAAGTTGTGGAATTTTCATTGTATAATCACTAAAATTTTACTGGAAGTTCAGAACCCTATTTAGAAAACAAAGACATCATCAAACAAATATAAGTATATTCAAAAATATTTTACAGTCAAAATAAGTTGATGGACTTATTCCCTTCTTCAACCTTATGAAATTTTCTGATGAAAAAGTCTTTAAAAACCCTTAAATTCACTTGTAGGTTATTATTTCTCCTTAGTTTACACCACAAAAGGATGAAATAAAAAGAATAAGACAAATAAAACTCAAAATTATTGTGAAACTGAATATTACAGCAGTATCAAATGGAGTGAGAGAATATGAATGGAGTCAAACATTCCCTGCATAAAAAAAGTTTGAAAAAAAAATTGAAATTAAGAGAAATTTTATTTTAACATATTTTACAGCACAGAGAATATGAAAAGATAGAAAAATTAACTTTAATTCCAAATTAACTTAAAAAATACAATGAATGGACATCGATTTCACAACTTCAAGGGGAAATATCCTATAGGGGTTAGTTATTTTCCCCCTCTTTTCACTCATGTGTAGAGCAAAGCTTGGAGATTGTTTTGAGCACAAAAAGTCAATTTGTCATTTTTTGGACTTATTCCCTTCTTCCAACTGACGATTCAATTTATATACTATTCTTTGTTTAACTTTATAGAAATGCAGAGAATGCTAACTTTATAGAATGGGGTCAATTCAATTGGCCTTCCACCCCGATTCATTTTTAAATTTGGAAATCAGGGCTTCTAAAACACACAGCAGACTTTCAACAGCCAGAACAACTGTTCTAGCAGCAGTTATTTTCTACTGTCCAAAAATCACTCATCTGTGGGGAAAAATCTTACAAGGAATTCTGAATGGACCAATCTATTTAAAACAGGTGTTGTAAAACAACCAATCACTAAGTAGGTGGGAGAAACAGAAGATAGGAATGGAAAGAAAATATTGTAACACAAAAACTTTAAAATGCAATAACTTTTGATCTAATATCCAGATTGTAAAAATAAAAACATATTTGAAATCCTGGCAGCAAAATGCATAAGAAATAAAAAGATATTATTCAGGTTTTTAACCAAGATTAAATAAAAATTCATGATATTAAACAACTTTATTTTCATTTATCAGAATCACAGTTCAGTATCAGAATATTCTCCCTTTGCAAATAAGACAAAAATGCTCATTTCCAGATTATATTCACATGCTATATTTGTTCTTATTTTATGTAACTTGCAGCCTTTTTCTTCTGAACTCATTTATCTGAATTTTACTATAAAGGAGACAGCACGACCTTGGAAACTGACTTTAAAATTATCACCCACTGCTCATCGTAACCCACACTATTTTCAAAGAAAAAAACATTCACACAAAAGTTTCAGGGATGGAGAGGTTTCGAATCCTCTAAAACACCTTGGATAAGGCCAAAATAAGTTACTTGATTAATCAGAAGTTAATAATTTCTAAAACACACATGAAGAGTTCCATTAGAAAATACCAAGATGCAAGTAAAGGTGTTTTTAATTGTTTAAAAGTCTACTAATTCCAAATAATAATAATGGGGAAACCGGCCTCTGAAGCAGGGTTGGCAAGGTTTTTCCCACCCCCGGTAAATACCATGGTAAAAACCGGTATTTACCGTCCTGGGAAAAACTAGGTTTTTCCCACATGGGAAAAAGTGGGAAAAACTGATTATTTATTGAATTTATTCTGTTCAAAATGAATGTTTTAAAAGTTTTTTCAGCCTTTTTTTAGAAAAATGACCTTAATAAGCTTTATCCTATGTTATGAATATGGGTTTTATCATGTGTCTGAGGAATGTCATCTTTTGATGGGGTTATGCCCTTTTCATCGGATTATCATACCTTGTTACTTCGAAAAAGTTATCTTGCAATCAAGATTAACATTTACGTTTTATTTAATTTAAATTACGTTTTTATTTACATTTAAAAAACTATATATAATGCTTCTCTTAAAGACACAGATATTATAAGTAAATTTGTTTTAAAATATTCTCTATTTTTATTTGAGAAATTCTTTAATATTAGAAAATATATGCAAATTTTATGTTAAATGTCATAATTCTCTTGCTTACTTATATTTTTCCCACCTAATAATTTTAACCTCCCTCCCAAAAAAGTCATTTTTAACTAAAAGTTTTTATAATATGTTTAAAAAGGCCATAACCTAATACTTCCATTATTTTGTCAATTGGAAGTTTTTCCCAGTTTTTCCCACTTTTTCCCGGTATTTACCAGTTTTTCCCACTTTTTCCCGGTATTTACCAGTTTTTCCCAGTGGTATGGGAAAAACTAGTTTTGGACGGGAAAAACCCAACCCTGCTCTGAAGGGGGTCCGCTCCCCCAAAATGGCTGTGCCCGCTGTCGACTGATCTCGTATTCTGAGAACATTCTTCCTCCGCAACTCCAGAATCCTGCTTTCTAACAAAAACAATATCGTTCGCAGCAAATTGGGTCACTGTTTTCACGGCCAGCAAGGAATCATCACGCATGAAACACTCCCACTCTTTGGACTTCAGGACGTCGTTGAAATTGTTTAGAATGAATTCTTGGGCCGCCGAGGTCAATTGGTTGTCTCCGTGCCTGTCCCCGAGACGCAGAATGTCGCACACGTTCGAAATGGCAATGTTCGCACACAAATGGTCGACACATTCCATCACGAGGGAGGGGACTTGATACTTATCGGCTGCGTAATAGAGCTCCAGAGCTCTGTCGCTGGGCACTTCCTTTAGAGTTCCGGTGTAGAGGTACTCCAGGAAGAGTTCTAAAGTACGGGCGTCAATGTCCTCTATGTCCACTGAGCCAGACGCTGCCTCCCTCATGTCGCTGGAAAGCATCGCCTTGAAGATGGGGGATCGGGTACAGAGAATGGTCCGGTGGACCGGAAATGTTGCATCTCCACACTTCAGCTGGAAGTCTGGATTTCCCCTGTCTTGGTAGAGGGACCTCAGATCTTCACACAGGGCAAGAAAGCCTTTGCTAACACGAATATCCTGGATGTGTTTGGGTGCACATTCGAGCGGAGAAGTGGCATTGTAGAAATCCCTGATGCGACTTTTGTAGATACCGTTCACGATCTTCAGGCGCAAGAGGCAGTGACCCCCGCTTTCCAACACCTCCGTCGAGTCGAGAATTCTATGTAGTCCACTAACAGTGAGCTCCTTTTTTACCTTTCTTACGAGAACGTTGCTTCTGTCGAAAACACTCAAACGATAAATAACCGAAGTTGGTGCATTACTACTCGAGCCCAAGTGTATACTTCTTTCAACAGTGTTGTATTCCACAAGCATTTTTTCCTTATTTGAATATGTACCATTATGGTACGAGACGGAATTTATGGCTAAGCTCTGTCCTAAACCCACCAACAGACTTGGCTGGGTAATTGTCAAGGAGGATTCCTGAACTTCCAAAGTCGTTAACAAGTCAATTCGGTGCTTCCGTGGTTCTTTGGGCCAGAACTTAAGAGTGAGGTGGTCTCCATGGAGAACTTCATTCCGCTCGATCCGAGAGACGACTTCTTTGAATGTTGGCCCCACAACAACACTGCAAAGTATTGCCCCACGAATGAGTCCCGGTAAATTTGTTACTATTGGTGGATGTCCCTGATCTAAAATTTCATGCCTTAGTAGGGTGCTGATGTTGGATCCATCGGGACCAACGAAAGACAGGTCACATTCGGGAAAGTTGTTCGTCCCCCCGAAGGTCACTTTCAACAGGTCGCTGTCGCCCCTTTCGCCTCTGGGGTACAGCGAGAGTAGGATGGAGCCGGAATCAAGGGGAGACGATTCGTTACACGTGATTTTGATTCCGTGCGCCGATTTCATCCAACAGCTGAAATTCTCGATTCTCCATTGCAAGAATACAGACGGGGAACGATCCTCCATTTCGGACGGACAGTTCTTTGGCTGGAGTCGAAAGAAATGCCAAGCGAGCGTCGAAAAACGGTAGGAGCGTAGGGCACTTAGATGAATAAAAGGAAAAAGGACGAAATTTTTTCAAACTATGAATAAAAGAAAATAAACCAGGTATTGCCAAATAGTTAAAAGATAATATTAATACAGATGCAGAGTATCCGTGAATTATGGCCTGGTTTTGCCCTCTAGTGGCAGCTTATCACATCCCCCCATGAGGGAATACAAAAAAAGGGGAGCCCTGACACCCTCCGAAATCCGGACTTGGTGTACCAAAATAAGCCAAAAATTATGGTTCTTTTATTGACAAATTTCCTGGGGGACGACCCCCAAACCCCCCGTTCTGATGGGAATTTTGTTATTCCAAATCTCTTTATAATATATGTTCATCAAAATCCTAATCCTACTTAAAGATATGCCCAAAACCGAGTAGAAATCCTGTTTTCAGGGTCAAATTTCAAAAACGTTTTCTGTATGAGGACCCCCAGATCTCATTTTCAACTTGAAGAATTTTATTCAACCTAAAATTATTATGAGAGGTTGTTTGACGTATATTAAATAACCAGAAAAAGCCAATTTACACCTGGGGAATGGGACAAAATTTGTTCCAGGTGTAAGAATGCATTTAATGCATTCTTACACCTGGTAGAACATGTCTATTTCTACGAGTGGGGTGTAGAATATTATTCAACCTAAAATTTTTATGAGAGGTTCTTAGAAGTATAAATATAACCAGAAAAAGCCATACTTACACCTGGGGAGCGGGACAAATGCATTCTTACACCTTGTCGAAAATGGCTCATTTCAATGGTAACCTAATTATTAAGCTTAGATCATGGAATTTTTTATCCAAAATTTTACTACAGATAGGTATCTAAGAGAAATGTCACCCGGAAAAATTTATGATTTATATCTTACATAGGAACAAAAGGAATTAAGTAATCGTTTATGCCAAATAACTATTTATTTTAGTAAATTTTCTCCCCTTTGAAAACATTCCATCGTCTGTCAAAAGCATGTGACCCTTTTACATGGTTGGCTAGGCAGTATAAAAATAATTTGTAAAAATTTTGTATTTGCTCCAATTTCTCAAATCTCAAATTGCTCCAATTTGTGTCCACCTTAAGGTTTCCTTCGGTTTTGAGTTTCCGATCGTTTATTGTAAACATAAATCAGATTTCTTTAGATCTTTAACACTTTTTAAAATTTTGGTGAAATTTTGTATCCATTGGGGGAAATCTTTTAAGGGGTCTCAGGACTCTTAACTATGGTCTAACTAGTATTACACTAAAACTAATCTCTGTAGAAACTTTAAATTTTTACTGCATAATAACTATATATCAATACATAAGTACCCAAAATTTCAAAAAGTTCTATGATGTTTTTTATAGGAGTAATCAAAAACGGAAAAAAAATTCACTGGGCGCAAGATTTTTCAAAAACTATTCAAGTTATAAACATGAAATTGGGCACAAATACGTATCTTCGGGTACCTAATTACACATACATACTTTTTTTTTTTAAATATACTGTTAAAAGTATTTTTAATCACAGTTTTTAAAAAAATAATTCTTAAATGCGAATAAATGTTAAAAACTGAATAAAAATACTTTTAACAGTATGTTTTTTTAAAAATGTTTGTCTTATTAGGTACTCGAAGATGCGTATTTGTACCCAATTTCATGTTTATAACATGTTTTATCATTATATTATGTATTGATATATAGTTATTATGCGGTAAAAATTTTAAGTTTCTACAGAAATTAGTTTTAGTGTAATACTAGTTCGACCCTAGTTAAGAGTCATAAGACCCCTTAAGTAAAAACACATTTTCTGTGATACCATAGACAGTAGAGGTTAGTTAATAGAATGTACTAGTGCAGTGGTTCTGAAACTTTTGATCGCCCATATGTGAGCAGTATACTTGTATAATATACACGAACGGCGTTCACAGAAAATTTTGCCCTCTGCAGGAAAACTACATAAAAAATTTTTTTCAGAATTTTTTCTGCAGAAAAAATATGAAAAATTAACCAAACTTGTTTCAAGGGGGGGTTGACTCAACCTTATTCCTAAGGAGCTCTCAAATTTTCCACATTATGTTAAAATTTTACAATAACTTCAAGTATTAAAAGGGGGGCTCTTCCCCAGAATATTTACCTCAAACAGTAGTGTTTTATAAATTGATGAAAACTTCCACGACCTGAAGATACATTTATTTGATTTTCCGGGATAGATGGCCGTGTTTGAATGGAATTTCATTTTTCAATTTTTATCAGTTGATTTTTTGCCACTGAGGATGCTCTCCGAAGCTGAGAGCGAAACGTTTGGAAATTCCATTCAAACACGGCCATCTATCCCAGAAAATCAAATAAAAGTAGTGTTTTAATTCATTTTTTGAGGCATTTTTGGTTACAATCAAAGAAAACAGCTCCTTGTAAACTTAAACTTAAGAATTTTCAAGGAAATAGTTGTAAATAGAAGTTAAAATTTAGAGGGTTTGAAATTCGCCCCTTTAAATTAGTGTTTTATCTCATTATGAAAATCTATGAAAAACACTCGAAGTTGTAACCCAAGGTTACTCACAGACCACAGTTTAAGAACCACTGTAATAGAGGTTTGAATAAAACTATGTTGAAATTACAACTCAAAGATAAAAAGCAGGGATCTGGCTAGGATTTTTTGCCAACTACCTATTTTGTGAAAATTTAAAAATAATTTGTGAAAATAAAATTTGTGTAATAAAATGAATTGAAAAATACATTTTTAAAAATCACTATACATATACATTTTAAGGGGAGTTAAAGTTTTCAAATATTAGTTAGGCAATAATATGTGAAAATTCAGTTATAAATTGTGAAAATAAGAAATTTTAAATTTGTGAAGCTACTGTAAAACGGTAGTAAATTCTTTCTGGACAGATCCCTGACATTGCACCAGAAGAGAATCGCTTATCGTAACCCACACTATTTTCAAGGAAAAAACATAAACACAAAAATTTCAGAGACTAAGAGGTTTTGTATCCTCTAAAATACCTTGGATCAGGCCAAGTTAAGTTACTTGATTAATCAGGAAGTTGATAATTTCTAAAACACACAAGAAAGAATACCATTAGATGCAAGTGAAGGTGTTTTTATTTATTTAAAAACCTACTACTATTATAAGCCTAAAAAAAACTCTTGGGGACAAAATATATGTCCCAAGAGGTTCCAGTCCCCTTGGTGCCCCCCTGTGGCTGCGCCACTGCCGACTAATCTCGCATTCTGAGAATATTCCCCCTCCACAACTCCAGAATCGTTCTTTCTAACAAAATCATAATCTTTTGAAGCAAAATAAGTCAGCATTTTAGAGGCCAGCAAGGTATCTTTGCACATGAAAGTTGCCCACTCCTTTGACTTTAGGACGTCGTTGAAATTGTTTAGAATGAATTCTTGGGCGGCGGAGGTCAGTCGGTCGTCTCTGTGCCTGTCTCCGAGGCACAGAATGTCGCACACATTGGAAATCGCAACATTTGCACAAAAGTGGTCCACACATTTCTTTACGAGGGAGGGGACTTGATACTTGTCGGCTGCGTAATAGAGCTCCAGGGCTCTGTCGCTGGGCAATTCCTTTATTGTTCCGGTGTAGAGGTACTCCAGGAAGAGATCTAAAGTACAGGCTTCAATGTCCTCTATGTCCACTGAGCCGGACGCTGCCTCCCTCATGTTGCTGGCCAGCATCGCCTTGAAGACGGGGGATCGGGCACAGAGAATGTTTTGGTAAACCGGAAATGTGACACCTCCACACTTCAGTTGGAAGTGTGAATTTTCCCTGTCTTGGTAGAGGGACCTCAGATCTTCACTCAGGGTATGGAAGCCTTCGTCCTGGATGCGTTTGGGTGCACTTTCGCGCGGAGAAGAGCCATTGAAGAAATGCCTGATGTCACTTTTGTAGACGCCGTTTACGATTTTCAGGTTCAAGATGCAGTGACCCCCACTTTCCAACACCGCCGTCGAGTCGAGAATTCTATGCAATACACTAAAAGTGTGCTTAATTTTTGCCTCTGTTACGAGAGCGTTGCTTCTGTCGAATACACTTAAGCAGTATTTAACCGAAATTGGTGCATTACTACTAGGATTGATAAACTGTAAACTTCTTTCAGCAGTGTTATATATCACAAGCATTTGTTCCGTATTTGAATCTATACCATTATGGTACGTGATGTAAGCTATCGGCATTTGTATTAAATGCAACTGGCTTGGCTTGGTAATTGTCAAGGAGGATTCCTTAACTTCGAAAGTTGTTATCATGTCAATTCGGTGCTCCCGGGGTTCTTTAGACCAGAACTTAAGAGTGAGGTGGTCTTCATGGAGACCTTCATTCCGCTCGATCCGAGAGACGACTTCTTTGAACGTTGGCCCCACAACAACACTGCAAAGTATTGACCCAAGAGTGCGTCCTGGTAAAGTTGCTCTGATTGGTGGATGTCCCTGATCTAAAATTTCATGCCTTAGTAGGGTGCAGATGGGGGATCCATCGGGAACAACGAAAGACAAGCCGTCACAGTCGCGAAAGAGGTTGTTCGTCCCCCCGCAGATCACTTTCAACCGGTCGCTTTCGCCACTTTCGCCTCTGGGGTACAGCGAGATTAGGATGGAGCCGGAATCACGCGGAGACGATCCGTAACACGTGATTTTGATTCCATGCGCCGATTTCATCCAACAGCTGAAATTCTGGATTCTCCATTGCAAGAATACAAGCGGGGAACGATCTTCCATTTCGGACGGACAGTTCTTCAGTTGGAGTAAACTAAATGGCGAGCGTCGAAAAAACAGGTGAGAAGAGCAGAGAGCAGGCACTGAGCAGATGGATGGACGAACGAACGATCTATGTTCTTTACAACTATACGAAAATCTTATAAACAAAACCACAAGGTTGCCAGATGAATGGAAGCTGATACAGATACAGAACACAGAGTAAAGAGCTAACAGAGGGTCCATCTCCACCAATGGACCTGAAATGTTTTCGTTAAAATCCTAAAATGTGGAGCAAGAAATCATAACTTGGGTTATTTCTTAATGATAACGATACTTTTAACCAAGGTTAATAGAGTACTACAGGTTGGCTCATAAAATGTAAACAAAGCGAGGTCGTTACGTCACAACATACCGGAAGTTGGTCTACCAATGTTAATCCTATGAGAAACTGTGCATAAAAACCGACGAAAATAACTAATTTCTACTAATTTAATTTGTCTTTTGGCGCTTGTTACTGATAGATGATAGATCAAAATAATTTTTAAAAATGAAATAATAGATATAACTAGATTAATTTAGTTTTTTTATAGGGTTTTAATTTTTACTAATATCCATTTATTCACAGTGGGAAAATCTCATTCACGGCTGTTATAGTTGTCAATAGTTGTTGAAATAACTATTGACTGTTTGAATTAGTTAAGATTATAAATTTTAAAATTTATCATTTCTGTCACATTTTTCATGCATAATATATTATTTTACATTTAATAAATAGATTGGTTTAGTCTAAATTACTACTTAATTCAATTTTCCTACATTATATTTTAGTTTCATATCGAGCTATCATTTCAAGTTCAGTATTCATATGACGGATAGAATATTAAAATTTTTTTAATATCACATTTCTATTAGAAAATCAAAATAGTATAAATAAGAAGTTTACTATCCAGCATTTTTTTAAAATTATTTGTATAACATTTTTTCATGACTTTATCAACTTGAGTATACATTTTCACTTATAACATTTTCTTTTTATAGTTTATATCTTTAATTATCTAGATTTCCAAAGAAGAAATATTGCATATATGGAAAAAACACAATGTTATAAACATATTGGAACTATACTTTCATTATTTTTAATACAGATAAAATGCCATTTAGACAATTTAAAGTGCCTTACTAACCTTAATAAGTAGGGGGATATTTTTTATAAGCTCAAATCTTAAAAATTTGATTTTTAATTGCTTTTTATAACTTGATGACATTTGGGTCTATAGGTACAACCTTAGACCGCACACCAAGATCCGTTACCTTTTGGCATTTTTAAATAATTTGTTTTACAATTAATAAAGCATTTTATAAGAAAACAATATGAAATGAAAAAAAAAATACTATTAATTTGTTTAGAAAATTTGCAAACGATTATTGTGAAATTCACGATATTCCAAAGATGAAACTTATGGTAATTTAGACTAAACCAATCTATTTATTAAAGGTAAAATATGATATTATGCATGAAAAATGTGACAGGAATGATAAATTTTAAAATTTATAATCTTAACTAATTCAAACAGTCAATAGTTATTTCAACAATGCTTACAAGGAAACATTCTCAGGATGAACTCACAGAATTGGACGAAAATTTTACAGGGGTTAGTATATGACTCAAAACACCTTCTGTAAAAAAATTAGCTGCTGAATTACAGTAGAAAAGCTGTAAAAAATTATTGAAAATTATCATATTTAACGCCAAATGTAACCCTACAAGGCGAGAAACGCAGAGAGAACGCCAAATGCTAGAATAAACTGGCCGCGTTTTCTCTGATGCCACTTAAATGAGCGAATAAAAAAAGTTCAGCAAAACAGGAATAAAAATTAATTAAAGAAGGAAAATTAAAGTAAATAACGCATGAAGCAATACAAAATTATATGCAAATTAAAAAGAATCCAACATCTATTTAGCATTTAATTTTTAGGAGTTATCTGTTTGCCGCATATTTTTTAAAAATGCATTGGAAACTATATATTTTATGGCACTGTCTAAATCCACGAAAGTAACAACTCAACTCTAACAAATTTCGCTAATACTTTAGCACGGGCCAACTTTCGTGGATTTAGACACTTCGAATCAAATTTCTCATTCCATCCGATTGGAAAGTCGCCAAGTGGTGCTAAATGAATGTGTTTGGCAACTCAGAACCCAAATTTCAAATTTAAATAACTCCTCTCCTATTGAAATTCAGCAGCTAATTTTTTCACAGTAAGTGTTTTGAGTCATCTTCTTATGCCTGTAAAATTTTCGTGCATTTCTGTGAGTTCACCCTAAGAATGTTTCCTTGTTAGATAACAGCCGTGAATGAGATTTTCCCACTGTGAATAAATGGATATTAGTAAAAATAAAAACCCTATAAAAACTAAATTAATCTAGTAATATCTATTATTTCATTTTTAAAAATTATTTTGAACTATCATCTATCAGTAACAAGCGCCAAAAGACAAATTAAATTAGTAGAAGTTAGTTATTTTCGTCGGTTTTTATGCACAGTTTCTCATAGGATTAACATTGGTAAACCAACTTCCGGTATGTTGTGACGTAGTGATATTTTATAAGCCAACCTATTAACCTTGACTTTTAACTATGCGGGAAAGGGGGTCTATACCAAGGTTATTAGAGTACTACAGGTTGTCTCATAAAATGTTAACAAAGCGAGGTCGCTACGTCACAACATACTGAAAGTTGGTCTGCCAATGATAATCCTATGAGAAACTATGCATAAAAACCGACGAAAATAACTAATTTCTACTAATTTTATTTGTTTTTTGGCGATTGTTACTGATAGATGATAGTTCAAAATAATTTTTAAAAATGAAATAATAGATGTAACTAGATTAATTAAGTTTTTATAGGGTTTTAATTTTTACTAAAATCAGATCATTCACAATATGAAAAGCTCATTCACGGCTCTTATCTAAGCATTGTTGTAATAAATCGCTCATCCTAAGTTTTTTTTATGAATTTTTTAGCTTATTTAATCTTGATAACTGGATATTTTTTATTGTTTTAGTTATGAAATAATTTTAAACGTCAATAATCTCTTTTCAATTTTGCATTAGTTTCAATGTTCTTATAAAATATTTTACTTTAATTTTCCTACATTATATATTATAATCTGTTCATTTACTGTGAATTTGCCGACTGATATCAAGCCCACCCCTGGGAAGAAAGGCCCGAGGCTTGAATGGTTATTCGCTGCCCGTTCCTACGGTTATTCAAAACGTCTGATCAAGCCCTGTGGCCCCTTCTCAATTGTGGCTCCACTTGTACAGGACATTGTCCGTGAATTAAAGCTGGAAACACCCAACGCTTGCCTTGTGGTGTTTTACCCGGAGGGAACTTCCGGTCTCCGTCTCCAAACGAACCTGAACATGCGTCGGAGCAAGTCATTACCCTATGTGCCGGAGTAAGCGCCTCCCTTGTTCTGCGCCCTGACAATGGGGACAAAACAGTACATCGCCGGATTGGACACGGCACATTTTATGTGTTCCATAACCAAGCCCAGTTCCGGCATGGAATCACCAACATTGCAGAAGCTCCCTGTGGAAGATGGGCATTCACATTCCGTACCTTCCATCCACCTGGCACTATCTGGCCTGCCTCCCCTGCACCTGGGGATCCCCGTTCTGATAAACCATCCCCCTCACCTGACGCTACAGTGTACTGCCCCGGAAATAGTCCATCTTTCGCTGACGTCCTTGCATCTAAAGACAAGCCTCCTTCGCCTGCGTGCACCTCCTCTTCTACTGTGAGCGCACAGAAATCTCTCGATCCCTGTCGGTCGACCACAGCTGATGCTCCTTCACTGGAGAAAACTCAGAAAACACCGAAGACAAGCCTCTCGACCACCACTACTGAATCCCCAACTAACACACCATACCCTAGATGTGGTGTGTGTCGCCTCCCCTTCCATGCTCCTTGGGATATGCTGTCTCACCACGTCGAGTCGATCGAGTGCCAAGCGCCCCCGCCTTTCTGTTCGGGCTGTGGGCTGTTCCTCTACAACCCCTACATGATTGCTCCTCACCTGAGCTCCTGCCCCAGCCAGCGCCTTGGCCCCCGTGGAAACGGGTCCCCACTTGACCCCAACAACCAAAGAAAACCACTCCGTTCGACAGAACAATCCTCAAGTGCCCCGAAGAAGTCATCCCCAAAGAAAGACCCATCCCCGAAGAAAGACTTCCCATTCAAAGATTCGGGCCTAAACAAACAGCCACGCATTGATACCTACTTGGCAAAGAGATCTCAACACCAAAAACTCCACCGGTGCAAAGAGTGCTCAACGGCTTTATACTCAACGCGAGGTCTAAAGATGCACGTTGAGAGTGGGTGCAAGGGCGCCCCCAAACGCCCCCCCCCACCGAAACCTGATCCAAAGAAATCAAACCAGAAGATTTCCCCCAGTAAGAAGACTGGAGTCCCCGCCAACCCAACACCAGAAAGGAAACCAACTGAAAAGAAACCAACTCCTTCACTCTCCACAAATCGTCGCCTTAGAATCAAAAACTACTATCTCTGAAAATTCACGCAGCTTCATTCACAGTAGTTGTTCATTCTACTCGTTTTGTTGGCGGTTTTGGCGTTGTTAAAGGGTTGCTGATATCCATTGTTAATTCACTTCAGTCCTAGAAAGGGAAAATATTGAAACTTTGAATCTTAATAATTCTAAAACTAATTCGAATTTTTTAAAAAACGAAACGACAATATTTTTGTAAAAAATAATTGTATATGTGTTTAAAATATTGTACTTCTACCATGATTAGTTTTTCTTTTATAACGAAAAAAGAGTTCCAATTATTTCATTGGCTGCTGCGAAACGAGCTAGATTCAATGTTAATCTTGGCGGTCTGATATCGTAAGCAGGTTGCCATATCAGGGGCAATATTTTCTTCATCTTAAAATCAAAATAATACTGCCTTCTGGTCTGATTCGGAAATATTCGGAATTGCAAGCGAGAAAGCTCATTTCATTGGTTCGTAAGCGTGACATCATCGAGCTGGCAAAGTGCCAAACCAATCAAATGAGCGCCTGCAACGATCTGAAGTAATTATTATTATGTTTTGATTTAATGGTATTTAATTGGTGGATTTTTTATGGGGAGTGGTTTGAATTGGCGTCTGATTATAAGTCGCCAAGGATCGGGGTCCCCGAAGTTTGCCGAACGGAGATAGTAGTTTTTGATTCTAAGGCGACGAAATGTCTGGAGAACAATTAGTCACACGAAAGCTTCCAAACCATAGAGTTAGTACTAATATAGAGACAGCTTAAACATCTTCTACGCTGTTCAAAGTGTGACCGGTTTTTCGGTTTCGTTCTGCCACTCACACTTGACCCGCCTACGAGAGCTCCCATGTTAAAAATTTACTTCCGCCACTCACACAGGTCCGACTTTTTCGACATGCAAGGTTGCCTGACCGAGAAGAGTAAGCTGTCTCTATATTTGTACTAACTCTATGTTCCAAACCACAACCTAACAACACAATGAGCGGGTCTCCTCCCCGCTCCCTTGGTGGCCGAAGTATTGGCGACTCCACCCAGCCTCCACCCTCGCCTTCTCCAACCGCTACCAAGACGAAGCTTCCAACTCCTGTGGGCTATCACCCTGTCCCTGCATCACTTGGGTCTCCTCCACCAAGGGCAAACACATCTCCTTCAGAGCTACCATCAACACGGTTGCCCCCCAAGAAAGAAAAAACCAAGAAGAATTCACAGTCGCAAA
Source organism: Tetragnatha versicolor (assembly GCA_024610705.1). NCBI lineage: Eukaryota > Metazoa > Arthropoda > Arachnida > Araneae > Tetragnathidae > Tetragnatha > Tetragnatha versicolor. The sequence goes on along the minus strand of JANDEH010000025.1, from coordinate 1,921,334 downwards.
CACACTGTGAGAGCCTTCCTAACCCGGTCCCTGAGATGAGCTCCTCACCCGTTGGTCTCTCCTCAGCTCTTGATTCCTCCTCACCAACAGCCAGCTCACGCAACCTGCAGTGACTTTTTCCCACCACTGTCTGACGACTCGACTGAGCTCATCATCTTTGATGGTTCCTCTCCCACACCTCGCCCTCCTACACCACCACACAGGATCAGAGGGTCCGCCCTCGAAAAGCCCTTTGCGAGGTGTGGGTCTTGCTTAATTCCACTTGAGGACCCATCGGAAATGTTCGAGCATAGAATTGAATTCATTTAGAATTTAGAATGAGGTATTTGCATGAGTGAGGGATTAGCTTGATTGTATTCTTTTTCGATACATGATGTTCTAAAACTCCCAAATTTCTGATTTTTAAGTTCAAAAATGTGTTTTAAATAATTTAAAACTCAATTTTATTTTTACTAGAGTGCCTGTATGAGAAAGAGTGGCGACAACTCAGTCCCGCGCAGGCGCGGAAGCACGGATGGGTTGCCAAGGGGAGAAACTCTACTTAGCCATGCTGGTATCTTTATCGCTCCTTTGGCGAGCGGGTTTTACATATATTTCGGGATTTTTCTTCGTCGTTTCATTTTCATTTGTGATTTTTTTAAAACATTATACTATTGTTTCAATTCGCACTTTTGGATTAATTTATGGAGTTAAATCTTCTGGAAATGTATAAAAGTTTTTGATAACTTGAGAACTACCAAATTCATTACTTAGATCAGAATTTAATGTTTTTAATAGTTGAAATTAAGTGCAACTTTTCTTCCAAAATCTTTGCTATAAATGCTGAAACATAACAAAATAGGGTCAAGATTTTTTAGCCTACTTAGAGCTTAAGGCCATTTAGAGCAATTTTATTTCCTTTAATCTTTGTGTCATAAATTATACTTTAGGAAACTCAAGATTCTGTTATTTAAATAAATAATATTTACTTATTTTTAAACATTATGAAATTTTCCTGTTGAAAAGCAGTAAGTTAATCTGCAAACTAGACTTAAACATAATAAGTAAAATTTCAATTCATTAAAGTAGTAGTAAAAATACAAGTCATCTAAATTTTATAAATCAGTATTTTATTAAAAAAGTCTTGAACACACAAATTGTGATAAAAATTTACACAATTCATATCAAATCGGAGTAATCAGTAATTCTTTCAGGGTCTTTGGGGAATTTTTTTTACAGCAAAACCCTGCTCTGATCGGTTTGTGCTGTTAAATGCCGAACAACCAGGCTTCTATAAAAAGTAAAACAGATATTGTAATACTTAAAACATAAGATTAAGAAAAGCAGTTTTATTATTATTATTTAAGGAATTGCAAAAGTGGTACTTGTGTAATATTGCATTATTGCAAGCATTTTTGTTTACTGCAAACATGATAAATCAGGGCTTGATTTTAAGTGTATTTCCTTCAAAAAAATTTCTGAGAAGGCTAACATCAACTTTCAGAAATTTAACAATGGTTTAAGAAAATGCGAATAATAATACCTAAAATAGTTTCAGAAAAAATAATATTGAAAAGAGCAATAGAATATTTTGTATACTTTTAACAATAAATGATAATACACGTAAAAGAATTGAAAGTAATATAATCATAAAACATAAGTAATTAAAACAATAGTCTCCAATAAGTTCCCATCAAGTTGTTTACCTTGTTAGCAATAGTTAAGATAATACACAAATACTGTGGTGTGAAGTATAATCTTATCATTACATTTTTGAATTTGAGGTGTTATTAAATTACTTAAGCTCCTCTCCTCAAAGCTATAGTACTAATATTGATAATCTGATAAAGTAGTATAAAAAAATCAATGTGTCTGAAAACAATATACCTTTATGAAATTAAACTATGCTTCTAAACAAATATACAAGAGATGAAGCAATTAAAGAATACTATTTACATTGTAAAATAAAGCTTTAAACAGCTGGAAATCTAATCAATCTACCTAAGACAAATGAACAATTTAGAAGTCAATTATAAATTGAGGAGAAACATTTCAAATCTCATGTATTTCTCACAAAATAATAACCAAGAACGTAAACATGAACAGTACACATTGGCGAAATGGCTATAAAAAAGCAACGCCAAATTTTCTGCCATGGGGCCATTGCTTACAACTTTCACAAAATGCATTTATTACACATTGATGATATTAAACCAACAAAAAAACTATGTATTGTATAGATTACTAAAAGTGAAAGTATTTCAGACATTTTACTGCAGTTATTTCTCCTTAAAAACATTACGATTACTTAATTTACGACTACTAAATAGCCATGCGGAGTAAAATAATGGAAAAAGCATAAAAAGCCGACACTTTTGGAGAATTTTTTAGGACAATCATAAACTTTAAACATTTATCAATGAAAATTTCAAAGGTGCCAAATGATACATACCTTTATTTGAAGAATTTCGGCTATTTTTGAAGAGCTTCTCGCATCTCCCGTGTTAAGTCTACGGGAGCGGGTTCCAAATAGCCTCAGGCGGCACCCGACCAATCAGCGTTCGTCTCTCGGTTGTCGCCACTCTTGTCACTATCTAGGCACTCTAATTTTTACCAAATCGTCAGAAAAGTCACGGTATCAGAAAACGGGCTTCTATTGGATGTGACGTCACAGCGCAGGGAAACCATTGTGTTTTCTGTTTTCACGTGATCAGGAAACGAGCTTCTATTGGATGTGACCTCGCAGCGCAGGATTTGGGATTCGAAAGTGTTTTCGCGCCAAAACAAAAAACGAAATTTCAAGAATTTATATCTCAGAAACTAGGCTACGGAAATACTTGATGTAAACGTCATTCTTCATGTTTTTTTATCTACTTTTTTAATAAAATTTAATCTCAAAACGTGAGAATACCTCATTGTAAAAAATTGAAACTTATGAACAGTAGAAAGTACAAATAAATTAATTCGGAAATATATAAAGAAGCTAACTTACGTAAAATAAGATTCCTTTTTTGTTTGTTCCTCATCTATTGAAACAACCTGAGACCGCCCACCAAGATCCGCCATCTTTTGGCATTTTTAAATCATTTTTTTACAATTAATAAAGCATTTATAAGAAAACAATATGAAATGAAAAAAAAACTATTCATTTATTTAGAAAACTAGGGAGCTACCGCCCCCTGCTCGCTATCGCTCGCCAACCCCCGTTAACTGCTGACGCAGACACGTTTGAACCGCTTCGCAATTCCTCACAAAACCCTGCTCACTGCACTTACTCACTTTATAAAACATTCTTAAAACAGGGTTAGTACTTCTCCGGGGTATTCTTTCGAAAATGGTGGATATACATTCAGTAGCGGAAATTTAACAGTTCCTTTATGGTAACATTAATTGGCGGGTTGCCTTATAATTCCAAGAAAATTAACAACAGAGCAATGTAACATTCCTTTATCATTAAAAAATAAATGCAAAAGTTCAAAATTTCCGAAAGCTAGTTTTTTATTGTAAATATGGTAATGATTAGGTTGCCACAACGACAAAGATAAATGTAAAAATATTAATTTGTTATTTAAAAAATAAAAGATAAATTATTTATACATAAGTTTTAAATATAATTAAAACCGTTTAAACAACAGAAATATAAATATTGTTAAAAATAACCCAAAATATATTTTTAAATTCGTGTTATAAATAGAAAGATGATAATTTAATTTATTTGAATATTAAAAACCAGTGAAATATGTTTTAAATTTTTTTTGAAATTTATAGTTTCTTGCTTTATAACTGCAACCTGATCCGTAATCTAAAAAAATGGAAATACTTTAAAACTGAGATTTTTTTTAGAAATTCTAAAGGCACTTTGCACATCCTCAAAAGAATCCGAACAGTTTGATACCAAAAACATGTTATACGGATCAGTAATTAAAAAGCCTTTCTCTGGAAACCATTTACAAAAACTTTTTTTTAGAATAGAGAGATTTGCAAACGATTATTTTGAAATTCACGAAATTCCAAAGATGAGATGGTAATTAATGGATTATGGTAATTTATAAAAAAACAATCTACTTATTAAAGGTAAAATAATATGATTTTATGCATGAAAAATGTGACAGAAAAATAAATTTTAAAATTTATAATCATTAATTTATTAATATAATTATTAATTGTAATTATAATATTAATTTAATTATAATAATAATTTATTCAACAATGCGTAGATAAGAGCCGTAAATGAGCTTTTCCCATTGTGAATGATCTGATTTTAGTAAAAATTAAAACCCTATAAAACTTAATTAATCTAGTTATATCTATTATTTCATTTGTAAAAATTATTTTGAACTATCATTAATCAGTAACAATCGCCAAAAAACAAATTAAATTAGTAGAAATTAGTTATTTTCGTCGGTTTTTATGCATAGTTTCTCATAGGATTAACATTGGCAGACCAACTTTCAGTATGTTGTGACGTCACGATATTTTATGAGCCAACCTATAGTACTCTATTAACCTTGGGTCTATACCAGTGGTTCCCAACCTGGGGGCGATCGCCCCGGTGGGCGATTTGTGTTATCAAGGGGGCGATGGGGCGATGATGGGTATTTAAAGGTGGAAAATAAAATAGTACTGTATGACCATGTAAACGGGGCCAGTGGCCCCGTTTACATGGACACAAATCCCGGGATTTAGCTGGGTTTAAACCCGGCATTCCCTACGAAAGGGAAAAAAAGGTGGAATTGTCAATTCCACCTCCGAAGCTGGGTTCAAAGCTGGAATTTCTGAAACCGGCTTTCCCATGATGCATTGCGCTTTGTAAAATCCTCCATGTTTGTTTACAGCTTTAACTTGTAGATGAGAAATTTATTTTTCGAATTAAATATTGTGAAATTAACTTCAAGAAATAACTAATCCAGGTTTTTATCGTAAACAGGATTTCCTCTCCAAGTAAGGTAAGTTTTTCAATTCCTTTAAATCGGAGACAAAAATTGCATACTACCGATCACAAGCACAACTAACCATTCTAATTTTCCTTATTTCTTATAAAATTTATGTTGGAACTTTTAAGTTTCTTGGTAAATTAAGGGCTATATTGTTTCCACTATGATAAATCATGGTAAAACAATGGATTACTTGTATCATGTATCTGAAATCTCATCATGTTAGAGAAGTTGGATATTTTTGTTTACACTAAAATATTGTCCTATGCTAGGTTTTTGGCGTTTTTAAGTTTTGAAAATCAAAAGCACACACATTAGTATATACTTTATATTAACATTTCGTCGCTTAAGGCGCAAAATGACATAACTGACATTTTGGCCATTTTGAGTTATGCATCAATCTTTATGCAAATCCCGGCCCCGGATCACCTGGCACCAACGATTTTGCGAAAAAATGACTCAAATCGCTGCAATCGTCAATTTTGTCATTTTAGCATAACTGCATTCGTAAGGCAAAATGACATAATTGCACGCCTTTCAATGATATTGTTAGGGGCGCCGCCACGGAGAAGCGTTTTATCTCATTCCCCGGTCAAAAAGGCCTAAAATAAGTGTTTAAAACTATACTAATATTATTTTCTTTAATTAGTAGCCAAACTGTTTTTTTCATCTCCTGCAAAATAGGGAAAATGCAGTTATGTCATTTTGCGCCTTTAGCGACGATTTGTCGTCTATATGCCATCTAACCCCCTCAAAACTGGGAATAATGAACTCGTTAAAATTACTATATCCTTTTAAAACCAATGCAGTTCATTGATAACAACTAAGTTATCTCATCCAGTTTTATCTGACCCCTCTCTTGGTGAACAATATAACTGCAGTCAAGTCTGCTTAATGTGATCACTGTTAATGTTAACGAAATCAACAGGTCCCGATCACTCCTATTTAATTTAATGTAAAATACATCGTTTACTGGGATCTATGGATCGGGATCAACACGATACTTAAAGATCAAAATTTGTCAATATGCCCTAAAAAACACCTGCTTTCGAGTTTTGTAGTGAAGGTCAATTACTTTTTTCCGAAACTCGGTATAAGTTCACTGTTACACTGTTATGTTTCCTTGCTTTGATTGTTAAAAGAAAACGTTTGAAGGTCTCTGATACATTGAAAGAAAATGGTAAAAGGGGGGGGCGAATCCATGCTAGTCATTGGATATCACCATCGGCGCTTTGCAGATATTTCTGATAAGAGAATTTGATTTTTTTTTGTGTTATTTGAAATCGCATAGATTTCAGTGGTTATGTTTCTGAGCCTTTTCTGTGTAAAATTTTGAAAGCTAGCCATAATATATCTTGTCTGGAAGTCGAAAGAAAACAAATTTATGAGCAGAATCGCATAGGTACAGTGCTAACACGAATGAAAATACAATGTAAGCGACTAATTTTTAATTAATTGGACTACTAGGAATTATAAATTTTACCCTAAAAAATTCAAGTAGCCAAGTACATATTGTGTAAAATTGTTTTAAAAACTTGAATTAGGATTACATAATTTTAATATTAAAGCAAACAATCATCTAGTTTTACTGTTTGCTTAGTCTTTTTATATGAAATCTCTTACTACAGTAAAATCCCGTTACAACGAATACCGATACAACGAAAAATCCCGTTATTACGAAAGTACAGAAAGTCCCCAACCGTTTTTATTTGAATAAGCGATAGTACGGTTACAACGAAATTTCTGTTATAACGAAGAAATTTTACGGTCCTGTGAAGTTCGTTATAACAGGATTTTACTGTATTATCAATCTTATAATGTTATCAGTTTATTATCAGACAAATGCAATCGCATTAAGCAGACTCATATTAATTTGGCTTGCCCTCTCACTTCAGTCCAGTGTTTTGGTTAAATTGTGGTGAATTTGCATTTTTCTAAAAGCCATCAAGTGTACGGTTATGACAAGACAAGTGGATAGTATCATAAGTAATATGAAATTTGGGTTTAAAGGTCAATACACTGTCTCGTTAAATATCTTAAGTGTATTTTTACGAACAATATTCATAAATCTCCAAAAGTTTATGAATTTTTTGTACTGAAATTTGATTATGTTTTTTAAATTTCAATCTCAAACCGTTTTTATCGGGTGTTAATATTACTTTGGTTTCTATTTTGAAAGTAAACAAAATTAAATTTGTTGTAAAACATCTAAAGAAATATGTTATGTATTGTTGAACTTTTGTTCTCGAAACAGTTTCTGTGTTTGCAAATGGGCTGATAGCTTAGTAAACAATTAGTACTAGCAAGAATTTTCAGTAGAAAGAATGTGATAAGAAATGTGCAAAATTGAAAAAGAAATTAGAGATAACTCCTGATAATTTTTATGCATAGTTAAATTTGAATTTAAGGTTTTTTAAACAATCTATATATATATAATCCAAATACCACTGACTGACTTACACTCATCACGAAATCTCCAAACCTGCCGGACCGATAGACTTGAAATTTGACAGAGACCTTCCTCTCAGCCATTAGACGCGCACTAAGAAACGATTTTAAAATCGAACGACTCCTTCCCTGCTTTTCGGCGCTTTTTCGACTCCGTTTTACCCATTGAAATAACATTACACATTGTTGAAACGCATAAATTGCAGTGTTTACTTCTATGTCTTAAGGCGACGTCTTGCCTCACTTGATAAATATTATTTAAAAACATTTTATAACTTACAACGGAGTTCAAGACAAAAACAGCGTAAATTTCTAATTAAAAGTTAAAACAGTGATTAGAAAACTAAAATAAATTGAAATAATTAATTTTGAAACATTCATTACTTTTTTTTAATATTCTCAAAAATAAATACAGAGCGTGTTGGTTCACTAGAGTTATACATTCACTAGATTCTTTATTATTGTTAGCAATTAGTTTATACTTTTTCAAAGTAGCTTTTAAAGAAGTTGGTTATCATAATAAAATTCTCTCTGCTCATCGGGATTATTTTCGGATGGTTAGAAGATTTTTTAAATAGTCTGAGATCGCTATAATAATTTCTTTTGTTATAAGTTTTATTTATTATAGTGCTGCATTTATTGAATTGATAATAGTTAAATGTTCAACATAGGAACTGATTGGGTTTGGGTAGATATCAGTTACAGGGATGAAAAAAGGCACCGGGAACACCGGGATATGAAAAGTATAGGAAAATTAATGGGAACAACAGGATATGGAAATTATCGGGTATACCAGGATATGAAAAAAAACCAGGAACGCCGGGTAATGAAAATTATTGGGAACACCGGGATATGGAAATTATTGGGAACACCGGGATATGGAAATTATCGGGAACACCGGGATATGGAAGTTACCGGGAACTAACTTAACTTAACTTAGGGGTGGCGTCTCCCTCTTCCTCGGGGTAGAGGGAAAAGAGCTTAGGCAATAATGCCCATTACTCTACCGCCGGTAAATGTCAATTAAAACCGAGAGTTTTAAAAGGTAATTCCCTTGTGAGGTAAAGATAAACAGGTGGGATCCCCAACTGCCACTCATAATACGGTATTAGCCAAAGATCCCCTCCCTGATTCAGAGGGTCGATAAAGGTCGTTAAACCAACACTATTTGAAGATGAGGCGCAACAATCCCTTCCAAACCACCAAACGCCAACTCTTGGCTGAGCAAGGGTGCGATGGTAAGTTAAGGGGAAAAAGAAGGAGGGAGAGGGGAGTTTCCTTGAACACAAGTAATCTATATAGATTTAATGTCTATATTTATTAGGGTGGTTTTTTTTAAACGAAAGTTCGAATTTTTTTCGGGGCACCCCCTCAAAAGGTGCCATTTGATATAAAACTAATATTCTGAGAGTTACAGCTCAAAAAAATAATATTTAGACCCCGCCCCCGAGCGTCAAAGTTTCAAAAAAACTCTAAATTTTGCACGTTTTTAGCTATAAAATCCAAACTAATGGTTGTAAAAATACAAAGTGGGTCTCATTTTATAGATAATTTATTTAGCTTCAACTTTTATAATTGAAACTTACTTGTGAAGCTTACAGATCATAAGATACGAGGGGTTTCATTAACTCCCCACGCAATATCTATTTTTTAAGAAGTGCCAGGAAATTTCTTTAAATTTATCAACTACAGTAAAATGGTTCAATAACATACAAATAATAGTTTTAGACAACAAAGGTACAAAATTTAATATATTAAAGAGCAAAAAAATTTTTTTCGTACATACCTGTTATTTTTTTCACAATCGTAAAACAATTCAAATAAAATATATAATATATTTTTTCAACTACTTATTTAGTGAATAAAATGTGTAAAAGTTGATAAACAAGCAAAAAAAATACAAATTAATATTTTTAGTTTTTCTAAAAAATAGAAATTTTATTTTCATCGCTTTGATAGTATTTTCATAAGATCTCCCTATTTTAGAAGTAGTTTTGAGAGTAATAGACACTTAATTTTACACAGTAGTTTTGAGAATAATTCGACACGACCCTTATCTGAAGTTTTTAAATTTAAATTGAACTGATGTAAATAAAATAGTACAAAGTTCGAGTTGATGAGAAAGAAGTCAATTCAAAACTAGTTATCATTAAAAACATTGGAAGTTTCATTTCCATGCATTAGGAAAAATTCAATATACCTTCAAAGAAAGGAATCTTGCAAGTGATTGGTATTTATAAGGCTTGATATATCAAACCATCCCCCCTAGGTGCCATTGTATCATGCTAGATGTAATGCAAAAGTCCAATAATGCGTGAAAATTCTCCTTTTTAAATACAATTGTATCTAGCCCTTAAAAAAGGTAGCTGTAATCAGAAGTATCTGTGGTATTCTACTACACACCTTCATTACAGTTTGGTTTTCTGAGCTAGATGCAACATTAGTTGCATATCAAGAACTTAAATTTGTAAAAACTGTTTACGAAAAAAATGCAGAAATATCAAAAATAGCATTATTATTTTTTCAATAGTTTGTGGTACTTAAACCCCGAGACTTTTGAATTCTCAGAAAGCTTTAAAAATATATTAAAGGTAACATGCTTTTGTGTTATGAGGAGGAACTATAAAACTAGCTGAAGACTATGTGAAAGTAGAATAATAATAGTGAGAGTTAATTTAAGTGTCTAATTATCTTTTCAGCAACGAAATCGACAGTTTCATCGCTTCATTTTCATTTACAATGAACTTTTTCAAAAGATTTAATATTTCTATTCTACTTTTAAAGGTCTGATAAAGCTATTTGAAATACTGACTGGAATTTTCATACAACAGAGGGCTTTTGTATTACATCTAGCATGTAGCAGGATTGTTTTGGACACCTAGTCTGATTTTTTGGGGGGAAGGGGGGTGGCGGGTCCCCTACCAACCCCCTTGATATATCAGTAGAATACCACAGATACTTCATATTACAGCTACCTTTTTTAAGCGCTAGATACAATTGTATTTAAAAAGGAAATTTTTTCACGCAATATTGGAGTTTTGCATTACATCTAGCATGATACAATGGTACCTAGGGATGTTTGATGCATCAAGCCTTATAAATACCAAGCACTTGCAAGATTCCTTTCTTAGAAGATATTCTGAATTTTTCCTACTGCATAGAAATGAAACTTCCAATATTTTTAATGATAATTAATTAGTTTTGAATTGACTTCTTTATCATCAACTCGAACTTTGTTCTATTTTATTTACATCAGTTCAATTTAAATTTAAGAACTTCAGATAAGGGTCGTGTCGAATACTGCTCTCAAAACTACTTCTAAAACAGGGAGATCTTATGAAAAATACTGTCAAAGCGATGAAAATAAAATTTCTATTTTTTAGAAAAACTAAAAATAATACTAATTTGTATTTTTTTTGCTTGTTTATCAACTTTTACACATTTTATTCATTTAATAAGTTGTTGAAAAAATACTTTATATATTTTATTTGAATTGTTTTACGATTGTGAAAAAAATAACAGGTATGTACGAAAAAAATTTTTTTTGCTCTTTAATATATTAAATTTTGTACCTATGTTGTCTAAAACTATTATTTGTATGTTATTGAACCATTTTACGGTAGCTGATAAATTTAAAGAAATTTCCTGGCACTTCTTAAAAAATAGATATTGCGTGGGGAGTTAATGAAACCCCTCGTATCTTATGATCTGTAAGCTTCACAAATAAGTTTCAATTATAAAAGTTGAAGCTAAATAAATTATCTACAAAATGAGATCCACTTTGTATTTTTACAACCATTAGTTTGGATTTTATAGCTAAAAACGTGCAAAATTTAGAGTTTTTTTGAAACTTTGACGCTCGGGGGCGGGGTCTAAATATTATTTTTTTGAGCTGTAACTCTCAGAATATTAGTTTTATATCAAATGGCACCTTTTGAGGGGGTGCCCCGAAAAAAATTCGAACTTTCGTTTAAAAAAAACCACCCTAATATTTATAAACCAAAACACAGCTGTGAGAGGGAATTCCCTGCATAGATTCTTTTACCGAAAAAAGAGCTCGCAGGGCGTCTCACTGCTTGTTTATCGTGGTCAATTCACCTTACCTGGAGATGTTTTGTGTACATTAGGAACCCTAATATGCCAGACAGCCCTTTGTAAAGAAGAGCTTGATCAAGGCTGATGTAGGGAAACCCAAAGAATTTGTTTCTAGGGACAGAGAACACCGGACACCGTCCCAAGAAGTGGATTGGAGTTTCTTCTTCTTCTCCACACGCTGGGCAGAGAGGAGATTCAGATAGACCACATTTGTGCAGATGCTTAGCCAGATAAGCATGTCCGGTAACTATTTGAATAACCTGGCGTAAGTTAGATCTACTGAGGTGTATGAGTTTTCCTGATAAGTTGAGTATACCGAGGACCACTTTAGAGTGGGCACAGTCTGGTTGTTTAGACCACACATCATCATGTTTATTTTTAATCCAGTCTCTTACATCCTTTTTAACGGTCTGGTATGAGACTGGGTAAAATGGTTCTGGGCCCGACATGGGTAGTTGTGAAGCATCTTTAGCCACTCTATCAGCAAGTTCATTTCCTGCAAAATCACAGTGGCCTGGTACCCAAACCAGATTAATGGTATTGTGAGCCTGGGCCAGAGTGTTGAGATCTTGAGTGCAGTTTAAAACGCAGCTTTGGAACTTCGGACGGTTAGCCAGGGCAAGAATAGCTGACTGGCTATCAGAGAGAATATATATATTCTTGTCAACTGTGTTTTCAGCTAAGAGCTCCTTGGCTATCATATTGATTGCTAGAACTTCGGCTTGGAATACAGTTGTTAGTTTACCCAGGTAGAGGTGAAATCTAAGGAAATCATCTCCAGATCCTTTGGTTCTCATGATTGCTCCGGCTCCAGCGAAGTTTGATTTTGATCCATCGGTGTAGCACTCAATTGATCCAACTGGAATTTCATCAATTAGAGACTCTATCTCATTCCTTTTTGGAATGTGGGTTGTGAATAGTTTGTCTGGAACTATTGTTTTGGTTATCGCATCTTTGGGCATAAAGATTGTAGGGATCTCTCTGCCCAAGTCCAGGCAGATATCAATGTGGCTTTTCAGGTGGCCTTTATGACCGAAACCGGTTCTTTTGCACCATGTGCCATTTTTGTTTAGCCTATACATGGCTTTAATTGCTTCCCCACTTAAGTACAGATTCAAGGGTGGAATTTGTAGTAGAAACTCTAATGCAGCAGTAGGGGTACTGTTAAAGGCCCCACAAATGCATAGACAAGCAAGTCTTTGCACCTTTTGTAAGATATTTACATATGTGCTTTTGTTAATGACATTGATCCAGATCATACATCCATAGGAGAGTATTGGCCGAACCATGGTAGTATAAATCCAGAGGGTGGATTTAGGGTTAAGGCCCCAATTCCTACCGACAATCCGCCTACAAAGTATTAATACATTTGTGGCTGTTTTCTTTGACGTGGGTGTTCCACGTAAGTTTACTATCCAGGTAGCATCCTAGGTACTTAACACACTCTTTGCGGTTTATAATCTGGTCGCCTAGATATAAATCTGCCAGATTCCACTTCCTGTTCCAGGTGAAAACTATGACCTCTGATTTTTCTGCAGAAAAAGTCAGGCCATTTGCTTCACCCCAGTGTGAGACTTTATTCAAGATCTGCTGGGCTTGATTGTGTAAGGTTCCAATATCGAGACCTCGAAGTAACACAATCAGGTCATCTGCGTAAGCTTGGGATAGGCCAGGTTCCTCACGTAGAAGTACTAATAGTGAGTTGAAGACCAGGTTCCACAGGAAAGGGGAAAGAATACCTCCCTGCGGGCATCCTTTAGAGATATCTCTCTGCACTACACAGTCAGCGAGACTAACACAGACCTTCCTGTTTTTGATCATAAAGATAATCCATCTGGTTATCATAGGATGAATATGATTACCAATAAGGGCTTTATGTATTTCCTCGAAGCCAATGTTGTCAAAGGCTCCTACAATGTCCAGTAAAATGCCAATGGCAAACTGGCCGTCTATAATCGTGTTTTCTATTCTCCACACCAGTTGATGAAGGGCGGACTCGGTGGAGAAGCCAGGTCTAAAACCGTGTTGGTCTAGACCAAAAATACGATTTAGGTTGTTATCCGATTGAAGGTGCCAGAAGATCAATCGTTCCAGCAACTTCAGCTGAAAAGATGTCAGCGTGATCATTCTAAAAGAGTTTGGTTTTTCATACGTGTCTCTCCCTGCTTTGGGGAGAAATACACCTCGTGAGGTTCTCCATACCTTAGGAACATATCCTAAAACCAAGCTGGATTCGAATATGTCCACTAGAGTGTGGCCAATAATGTTCCAACCCTTTTGGAGCAGAATCGGATAAACGCCATCATTCCCTGGAGATTTGAAGGGAAGAAACTCGTCTAAGGCAGCTTTAGCCTTCTCGAAATTCACTATAGTTTTAGCCAAAGCCAAATCTAATGGGCTATGTAGAGGTTCCAACGGGTGTTCAGGGAGGGCAGAGGTGACACTTACGTCCCCTAAGTGAAAGTTCAGCATGGTCGACAATGTATCCAGAGGGCTTACAGTGTAACTACCATCTGGTCGCAAAACCGATGTGAGTTGAGATTCATGAGATTTCTTAAGAATCTTATGTACTCTTGCAGTTTCATGGTAGGACTGAATTTCAGTACAGAAGGATCTCCATGAATTAGTTTTAGTTTTCCTGATTTCCTTTTTAAAATTCCTTTGCAGGTTTTTAAAATTGGACCAGTTAACATCGGATTTGTTTCTGATTGCTTTCCTATGAGCTCTCCTGACCTCTAAGCGAAGGCGTTCCAGCTCATTGGTCCACCATACCCTTTTGCCAGAGGGATACTGTCTCCGTTTGAGGGGGCACGCTACATGATAAGATTCAATAATAGCGTTTGTCAGGTTGCTTGCTTGGTTATCAAGCTCCTCCACTAAGCAATTATTGCTTAATGCCTGAAGGTTAGCAATATTAGAAACCAAAGAGTCCTTGAAAAGGTCCCAATTTGTGTTTTTAATGTTTCTGAATAATTCAGCAGGGATTTCATCCTTAATACAGAATTGTATAAGGCGGTGATCTGAAAGTGAGGGAGTGTCACTAACATGCCAATTCTCAATAAGGTTGGATATATCAGATGAAGTTAATGTGAGGTCAATAACCTCTTCTCTTCTTCTGTTAACAAAGGTAGGGCGATTTCCCTTGTTTGCCCAAGTTAGGTTGGTATTCATTAAAAACTCCATAAGTTTTTCTCCTCTGGAGTTGGTGTCAGAGCTACCCCATGATGAGTGATGAGAGTTAACGTCACCACCAACAATCATAGGAATATTGTTGGCTTCACAAAAATTCACAAGGTCTATGAATTCTTGCGGAATGTTGAGGTCATAAGCCATGTAAACCGAGCAGAAACAGATGTTTCCCCCAAGTGAACTGCTTAGGTCTTTGATCACAATAGCAATCACATCCTCTGATGCGAATTGAGACAGTTTCATAGCCTTTATATTTTTGGAGATATAAATGCTAGTTCTAGGTCGGTTATTTGCTCCTTCTGACGCGAAGAAGTGTGCATTCGTGGGTCTACCAAGAATTTTACCCTTGTAAACCCAGGGTTCTTGAATCAGAGCAACAAAAGTGCCCTGTTTACCTAATTGAGCAGCCAGGTTATACGAGGCTGCTCTACTATGTAGTAGGTTTAGCTGACTAACCTTAACCATAAGATAAGTTAGATAAAAATATAGTACTTACCCCGAAGGATTAATAGGAGAGACTTAATTGGAAGTTGCTCCCAGGGCTCACGACTTAACTAGAAGTCGTGGCAGGGGAGAACTAATCAGAAGTCGTCCCCAGAGCCCCCAAAGAAGGCTCCGGTTCTGACTCCTTTTCGGTCTCCCCTTCCTCCATCGGTTGTGCTTCCACAGGGGGATCCTCAGGTAGGGAAGTTGCCTTCTCTGTACTTTCCATCTTGTGGTGCCTTGGCTCTTTCAGCTGGATAGAACCGCGGGCTCCACAAAAGAGTTTGAAGTTATTTGCTTCAATGAACTCTAATAGGTCTGTGTCCACCCCCAGGACCAGAGTGTTACCTCCTTCCCCAGGGATGACTACCTTGATAGCGATCTTTCTCATATCCAGGCCCTTGTTACAAGCACCAAGGAGCTTGAGGTTGTCCCTCGGTGACCTGTTACCAGGAAACCAGGCAAAGAACCTTTTCAGAGGGGGTCTGTCTCCGGGAGCCATGGCATGAAAACCAGAATGGTCTTCTGATGGGCCGGGTAAATCATTTACCAGGGTCTTTAGAACATCCACAGTCTCCTGGTCCTCGCACGCAATGTTGAGGCCATTCGGCTGCAGACTTGTCTTGTGAACCCTGCAGGTGGTAATAGATCCATCGATGAGACGGTCATCAATCACAGATGTGATGTAGTCTGCGTCCGCCGATGTTATTTCTCTGGAGTCGTCCTTGCAGACTATCAACAGAGTGATGGCTTTCTTCACAGCTTGGCTGTAGAGTCGTCGTTTTTTGAGGGCCATTTCCGGGGTGTCCCCAGCGATGCGTCCCCTCTTACGAGAATCTTCATCGTGTGGATGACTCTCTTTCACCGGATTCGAGGTTGCTCCAGAGGTCCTGGCCAAGGCCGCTTTCACTGTTGCTCCCCCTTCCCCGGCAATCGAGATCCCTTCCAGGCTCTTCTCCAGCAGTTTCCGCTCCTTTTGGCGTTGTTTTTTCAGTTTCTTTTTATTTACCACCTCCGTCATAGGTGTCCGGTCATCCGCCAAGGCATCCGATCCAGTACACCTGACAGAGGAGTTAGTTTCCATCCCCACCGGGTTCGAGGCTTCTGCGCCCGAAGGCACTTCCACCCTTCTGCCAGTGGATCTGGTTTTGTGTAGCTCTGAAGAGAGGAGCTTCCGCGCCCGAAGGCACTTCCACTCCCTCAATAGGGACTACAATAGTAGGTAGAGTGGGGGTTTCTGTGTATGCGTTTTGACTCGAACTCTTTTTCTTTTTTGTATCCATAGTAGGTAGTTTTGGAGAAGGGAGAGAAAAATTCCTTCCGATTTTCAGAGGACCAACTTGGAGGGGCTAGCCCCGGATTCAGCAGCCAGCAGTGACCTCGGGAGAGCCCCCCGCTCTGCCATGCAGGACCCCACCCAGGCACCACCTGGAGCTACAAGACAGGCGAGATTATACACCGGCTGATAGAGCAGCCAGGACATGCTGGTTAGGCTGCCCCGGGCTCCTGTACTATCCGGCGGCCTGAGACGCAAAACTCAGTTTTTCTCCTGTATCCTCTACATGGCTGCTTCCTCCAAGACCCCTCCTCACCAGTCCAAAGATCCTCGGAATTCCAGATCCTCCCCCCAGATGCCGGTTTTCCCAGAGGCCGGCGGTCCGTTAGCCGTCATCCCACCCGTCCCTGGTATGCCACAGGTCTTTGTGGCACCCTCCTCTTTTCGCATCACGGGCTTGGGACCGGCATAGGCAGAGTTAAGTTACCGGGAACACCGGGATATGAAAATCATTGGGACCACCGGGATATGGAAATTACCGGGAACACTGGGATATGAAAATTATCGGGAACAACGGGTATGAAAATTATCGGGAACACCGGGATAGGAAAATTATTGGGAACACCGGGATAGGAAAATTATTGGGAACACCGGGATATGAAAATTATCGGGAACACGGGAATATACTACGGGAATAAAAAAAGTACTGGGGAAACACTGGAGAGATTGGTGATTGCTGATACGAAAAATCAGACACGTAACTTGATAGAACTTAAAAAAGGAATTAATACCCTGCACCCGTGCAAGGCCGGGCAAATCAGCTAGTATTGTTATAAATACCTTGTTATTTTTTGTGATTTATGTTTGATTTCAGAAGGAAAACAACATAAAACTGGGTGAGGTTTGTTTTTGAATGCTTCTTTGGAACATCCAATAACAAATCTTTCTCGGTGTTGTCAATTGTATCATCAGAAGAGTGTCCAATATGTGGCATCCCCAACAGCTTGACAATATTTAGCCTTACAGATTACAGAATATTAAACTGAAATGTTTCTATACTTTGTTCGAAGTTGATTCTAAAATTTGTTTGTTTTAATCTGGTTTTAATATTACTTTTGTTGGCTTCTATTAAGATAATTTTATCTATGATAATGTTAAAATGGTCTTCTGAATCTGGTCTTCTTTCTGATTTTTTACAGACTATTTTATCTATGATAAAACTATTGCTAAAAAATCTGAAAAAGTATATATAAATCAGTTATGCAAGTTTCTATGTTGACGAGTTGGCCAATGCCTTAGGGTCATTCCATGTCAAATCAACCAATGGTCCGAACCTTTGGGTCTTAGATTCTCGAAATTTTTTGTGTGCTTGTTGTACTCATCCGTAGGAGTATAACAAGACCAATTTCAGATTTTTGGGGCCGGTAGTTTTTGAGAAATCCACTTTTAAAGAGGCAAAAATCGAGCGATTTTGAAAAAACATGACATTTTCAAACAGCTGATACTCAAAGCCTATCAGACCTAAAATCATGAACAAGGTGCCATTCTCTTTAGTTTTAAAGAAGCTTTAAAATGGTATAAAGCATAAAAATGTGATGTTAAAATTTTTATTTTTTATTTAAATCTAAAAAATAAAATTTTCCGTAGCAAAAATACATCCCCCTTCGATTTTTTTGAAAAAAATATATGTTATGGAGAATCTATGCAACTACATCTGTGCAAAATTTCAGAATGGGACCGCCATGGGTTCAAGAGAAAAAAATTATTTTGTAATTGTAAAATTTGAAAAAATAATTTTTCGTGTTGAAACTCTATAAAAAATTGAAATTATTCTGTAATAATATTCAGCTAACTGGTTGAGACACTTAAAAACTGCTAATGTATTTTATTTTTTAAAAATTTTTAATAAAAAAATTTTTTTGAGAAAAAAAATTTTTTTAAAAATTTTTTTTGAATAATAAACTTTAAAGAAAATTTAAAGCTTTATAACTCTTAAAATAATTATTTCTACCAAATTTCAAGTTGGAAATAAAATTTTATCAAGTAGAAAAACATAAAAGTCTTCGAAATTTAGGCAAGTTCCTATACCTTCCCTAAAATTATACTCCAAGAGTGAATCACTCATTGAAAATTCATATAAACGCTTGAGGGTGTTCCTATGACTTAAAACATGAAAAAAATGTCATATAAATTTCAGAAAATACGACCATTAACAGTTTCAGTACAAAATCTTTGAGGGCTAGATCCCAACTTAAAGTTAATTCAATGAGCATGCATTTCACCTGAATATTCCATAGAAATATGTTAATATCTAATTGTGTTTACATTTAACAAGTCAAATCAAAGTAAAATAACAGTTTTAGAACATAAAAAAATAAATATAAACATATTTCTATGAATTATATAGGAAAATTTAGGGACTTGCCTAAATTTCAAAGATTTTTATTTTTTCTACATGATTAAATTTTATTTTCACCTTGAAATTTGGTAGAAATGTTTATTTATTGCTTAGTTTAATGTTAGAAAGCTTTAAATTTTCTTTTAAAAAATTTTTCAAAAAAAATTTTTTTTATTAAAAGTTTTTTTGAAATTAAAAAAAAATAAAATACATTAGCAGTTTCTAAGTGTCTCAACCAATTAGCTGAATGCTGAATATTATTAAAGAATAATTTCGATTTTTTATAGAGTTTCAACACAAAAACCTATTTTTTTTCAAATTTTGTGATTACAAAATAATTTTTTTCTCTTGAACCCATGGCGGTCCCATTCTGAAATTTTGCACAGATGTAGTTGCATAGATTCTCCATAACATATATTTTTTTCAAAAAAATCGAAGGGGGATGTATTTTTGCTACGGAAAATTTTATTTTTTAGATTTAAATAAAAAATAAAAATTTTAACATCACATTTTTATGCTTTATACCATTTTAAAGCTTCTTTAAAACTAAAGAGAATGGCACCTTGTTCATGATTTTAGGTCTGATAGGCTTTGAGTATCAGCTGTTTGAAAATGTCATGTTTTTTCAAAATCGCTCGATTTTTGCCTCTTTAAAAGTGGATTTCTCAAAAACTACCGGCCCCAAAAATCTGAAATTGGTCTTGTTATACTCCTACAGATGAGTACAACAAGCACACAAAAAATTTCGAGAATCTAAGACCCAAAGGTCCAAAAGTGTACTTATTTTGGTTGATTTGACGTGGAATGACCCCTTAATGAAAAAGTAGTACACAAATTTTTATATACCTTTATATTTTATTTTGTGTTGTGAGAACTTTGAGTAGAATGAGTCTGATGTGTTCAAAACTGAAAAAATAAAATATTTTCTAGCAGAAAAGTCTTGATATTTTTTAGTATTGGAAAAATTCCCATTTTAATTTTAAGGTTTTTTTATCAATATTGTAATAATTAATCTTTTTATTTTTAATGAATAATGATTATTTTAGGAAGATGGAAACTGGATGCCTCATGTGAATTTGCTAACTTTCAAAAACATTTTCAGTCGACCACTTAAACATAAAACTGAGTGAGGTTTTTTCATGTTTATTTGGAACATCAATTATTGCAAACTTTTCTCGGTTCACCGATACATCTTGTATTAATAACCTAACTATGTCTTAATTTCTTATTTTATTTTATTTAAAAATTCTTTTTTTAAATAACTACATTTTTAAGGTTTGTGGAGGTGTTTAAATCCTAATCATCCATAGAATTTTGGAGAGTATTTTTTATTGAGCAATCGAAATGTTTGCTAATTACATTGTTCCTAGTGTAAAGCTTATCATTTTGTTAATATTAATTATATTTTGTTGATTTAAAGGAATTTCTACCCCGTTAAATTTTTAGTCTAATTCTGCATCATGCGAAATTAAAATAGAAAATTTCGAGAATTGAAGAGAAACCCGAATTAAGCAATCGGGATTTTTGTTAATTAACCATCAGTTTAAGTTGTTTGTCTAAAAATACCTTAATTTCTTTTTTTTTCTCAAAATATAAATTAACAAAACATCGAACGATGGGAGAGAGATTACGCAACTTCGACAAGTCACGTGATCAGTGACGTCAAATCCCGGCATTTGAGGACTGGACGTGTAAACGGGTTTTTAGCACGAATTCTGGATTCCCCGGACCCGGCTTTAAACCCGGGATTTAAAGTGGTCCATGTAAACGGAGCCACTGTATTCAGACTTAATGTACAGCTCCCGTCAAAAAAAACGTTACATTGCTCCATCGATGGAATTGGTGGGGTTGCTGGATTTGGCAATCAATTCACAGTTTGGCGCATCTCGCATTTTTTCCGTTTTTAAGAAATTAAACTTTTACATTACATTCACCAGTTATTTGGAACAAGAGTTGGGCGCAATCAAACTACATTTTTAATCTGATTGAAAGTATAATCTGATTACTTTTGTAGTTTGATAATATTTGGAATTTTCAATCTAACTACATATGTAATAGGATTGAAAGTAATCTGATTTACTCTTTTTGGGAAGTTTTTGCGGGTTGATTTTGTCTTAGTTGGCAAAGGGGAAGGGAGGGGGTCAGAAATGACCAAAAACAAGGTTACGTAATATAGTATTATAGTGATCACGGTTAATATTATCAATCGGATTATGTTTAGAAAAACACTGGTCCCGATCACTAATATTTAGCGTATAATGTATCGTTTTATGTGATCAATATATCTCTTAATTTTTTTAAAATCTGGTGAAATAACTAAAACACAGATTAGGTTGATTTAAAAAGTTTAAGTAGAATAACTTAATTGATTTTAAAATTACAACAATAACAACTATGTGATAGACCTGTCCTCATTTTGTGGCAATCACATTGGAGTCGGATGTGATCGCATTATCACTGGAATAAATGTGATCGCATTGTCACTGGAATAAATGTGATCGCATTGTCACTGGGACTATGATAGACGTGTGTCCGATATTTTTGATCAACAAATGTGATAACCAGAGGCGTAACTAGGCGTCGGCGACGTCGGCCCCCGCCGACGGCCTCGCACTTTAAGGGCCTCGCAAGAATTTAAACTATTTGAATCCGTGTTTAACTACAAAGATATAATGTGTGTTCAATAACGTTTTTTCATGTCTTCATGTTTCTGGAGCCCGTGCGCGAGGCCTTTTGGGGAGCCCAGGTGCGAAGCTTTTTTTTGGAGCTCCAGCGCGAGGCCTTTTTAGAGTCCAATCGTTAGGCCTCTTTTAGTACATTATACAAGGGTACCAAAACAGACTAAAACCCTGTTTTTTAGGGTCAAATTTCAAAAAACTTTCTGGGGGAGGACCCCCAAACCCCCCTTTGTACTTAGAACTTTATTGTATAAAACTTTTTATAATAAGTTCATCAAAATCATAATCCTACTTAAAAATATACGTTCAAAATTAGGTCAAGGTATCAAAACCAAGTTGAAACCCTGTTTTAAGGGTAAATTTCCAAAAAATTTTTGGAGGAGGACCCCCAAATCCCGATTTCTACTTTGATTTCTTTTTTTTACAATAAGTTCACCCAAATGCAAATCCTATCTAAAAATTTAAATCCAAAGTTCGGATTAAAAAAAACCAACGTAATGTTGGTAGTTATTATTTAATTTTGATATTTGTTAGTAGTAATTCAAATGCAAATCCTATCTAAAAATTTAAATCCAAAGTTTGGATTAGGTGTGTAAAAACTAGTTAAAAACCAGTTTTTTATAGTCAAAATTTTGAAAATTTTCTGGGGGAGGACCCCCAGACCTCCCTTTGGTACTAGGGACTAAATCATTCATAACTTTTTTAGATTAAGCTCTTTTATATGTAAAATTCTAACAAAATACTATAAAAAACTGAATTGGAGGAAATAAATTTATCTATGGAGGGGGCTGAAAAATAATATTGGGCCCCTCCCGAAATAAATATCTCTATTCGCCAATGTATTTTGTTAGTACATTATTATTTACTGGGGTTTGGAAATTTTTGTTGTAAATAAAATATTTAGTTCAATACTGGCTTGATTTTGATCCAATCGGACTAACGTAGGCCACGGACTAACTCGTAAATTTCAAAATTTTGAAATTACATTTAAAGTAATAAAAAGTTAAAAAAGCAATAATAAATCAGTTTAAATATTCATTTCTGAAATTAATAGTATAATTTTACGAGATTTGTGAAAAAAATTGCCATTTGCTCAGATTATCCTACAGTACTACATTTTATAATTAAATTAATTAAAATTATAATTAATCTTAATTAAAATTAATTACGTTTTTTAATTAATTAAGCTATTAATAATACTATTAATTATAAAAAATGTCAATTATTTTACAATAATTCATTAAATCTGGTATTAGGGCCTCGCAAACCAGTTTCGCCGACACTGCTTGGGGTACTAGGAACGCCACTGGTGATAACGAGACCAAGTGATCGCAAGTGATCGCCAAGACATCGCATGATGATCACGATTTGCCAAATCACTTTTTAACTCACAAGTTTTTTTCTCATAACTTTCAGAATTGAAATAAAAACTTTTTTTTCAACAAAACCCCAAAGTTTAGGCCCAAGTTGGTGGCAATCCAAAATTTGGAAAATTGTAAAAGAAAAATATGTATTTGTCGATCAATGGTTTACAAGACCCTGATTAAAAATTGGAAATATTAAATATGAGGGACGATATTTTTTTAACCAAATAACGCGACTAATGATAAACGAGGATAAATGAAACGTTTTACAAAAAGTTTATTTTCAATCCTTTAATATCTAATCTACTTCACATAAAATCCCCTATGATTTGAAAGGGGAAATCGGATTCTTAACTTTTTTATAAAGCACTTTGTGTTTGGTAAAATACCTTAAGAAAATTATCCTTTGAATATTTAGTTATCACGCAAATAATTTTTCAAAGGAAACTTCACCGATCGTTTATTTTATTGAAATTCCAAAATAAATAGAAAATGTCTGATATAAATTAAAAAACTAGACATTAGTTACTAACAAAAATAAACAAAATTTAAGTATTCCAATAGAAATGTGTTCTGCTTTTTAAAATCAGCAAAATTTGGAAAGCGGAAAGGCATCATATCTTTTTAATTAAACTCGAAAACATTCAAATCCTTTCTGTTGCTGTGGTCGAAAAAGACAGAGCGAGGGTTGCTACTAGTTTCGCCTTGGCGGTTGGATGATGGCGACCGTTTTCAGGCTTTTACCTCTAAATTTGCAAACTTCAACTTTGAGCCATGGCTTTATTTAATGACCAAATTAAATGAAACTTGGTATTTAGGGTTTAAATGGTATGGTCTTTCATATGCGGGTATAAAAATTGGGGGTCACCTTGAAAAAAGTTGCACTTTATTTTGCGTTTCGCATGAAGACGGCCTCTGAGAGAAAAATAGTCAATTAGTGATTTCAAGCTTACAATAAATCCTGAAAAATGACACCAAAAGCATCTTTCTAACCCCACCCGTTCGCCCGCACATTCTACTGTAACGTTTTTTTTGACGGGAGCTGTACCAAAACAAGTTAAAACCCTGTTTCTTCCCAGCTAGCACAGTAAGTCGCGAATACGTCCAAAAGTCGACTTCGCGATGTAGAGAAAAGGTCGCGAAAATTTCCAAAGGTCGTAGCTATTACGTCCAGATGTCACCACATTTGATGTCGCCTGGACAAAAAATTACATCAAATATCGCCCAAATCATGACTTGAGTTCGTCCTAGTTTGAGCGAGAAACGCCGTATTCTCGACATGCCGATCGAATCGCGCCCAAATCCTGACCTGGTTTGGTGCCAGACATTGGTCAAAAAGTCTGTTTTACAGCCGATTTAGAACCGTCCGTCGTCAAAACCGCCAATCCGCGGCGAAATCTGGACGTCCAGATTTGGGCCGAATTATGGCGACATTGTACGACCAGATAGATCGTTTACGTCCGTCGTCAAAACCACCAATCCGCGGCAAAATCTGGATGTTTAATTTGATTATAAGTTATATCTGCCTGCTTTGCTTAATTTTTAACTTTACAAAATTATTGGGCCTCTCAATCAAGATATTCTAAATAAAAATAAGAAACAAAATGATGTATGATTGAGAAGCAGTTTTGTGTTTGCCCTGTTGAACCTTACAGGCAGAAAAGCAACAGTTGACATTAATTTCCAATTCAAGTTACAGAATTATAACATGAACTAAATTTCAATTGGAGTTTCAACCAATTATGCTAGTAAAAAATGCCTATTTCTTATCACTGCATTCACACAAAAAAAATAAACAATTTACTTAACTTCAAATGAAAATATATTTTTGCTTTATTAAAAAAACATTGAATAAAAACGAAACAGAATTATACTCAAATTATTTTTAATGAAATAAAGACCACACATAAAATAGAGATCAAAATTTTTATTGTGATTTAAGCTTATATTTTTCGACCTTTCCAATCCTTCCGTTGGCGTGCCTCATCCAGTTTTGGATGCACTTTTCAACTTCCGTTTCTGGGGTGTCTTTAAAAAGACGATGTGTTCCAACAGCACCTGGAGGGAGAAAGCAACCAGTTAAAGGTGAATAACCATATTATAAACCAGAGTATAAAGCTAACAAAGGGTCCTCTCGTAATCGACAGGTCCCGATCATTCCTATTTAATTTAATGTAAAATGTATCGTTTAATGTGATCAACTACGGATCAACACGTCGCTTAATGTTATCAAGCCAATTTCTTCAAGTAAACATCTCTGCCCCACCCTAGAGCATCTGACGTTTCTTTTTTTCTGAAACTCATTAGTAAGAATAAGAAAACATTCCGCATATATCGAAAGAAAACAGTTACGGGGGGCTCCAAAACCATGCTTGTGACCTTGTGAGAAACCATCAGTGTCTTGCAGATGTTTCTGATAAGAGATTTTAATTTTCCCTTGTTTATTGGTACTCAGATTATTAAATAAGTAGTTTATTAGATTAGAAGGATATAATGGAGTACACACAAAAAGAGACCTTTCTATACAAATAAAATTATAAAGTAAGCTATTATTTTATTGTTATTATATAAACTTCTCTTATATTTCACCCTAAAAATTTTAAGTTGTCAAATACATAGTGTAATATGGTTTAAAATAGTCGAATCCGCTTAATGTGATCGCATTTGACCTTTATTAAACTGATAACATTATCCGATGGATAACAATAAGCGATTTCCTATCAAAAAGTAGCAAACAGTGTAGCTAGATTATTTGCTTTAATAAAATAATGTAACCATAATTGATGTTTTCAAAACAATTTTACATTATAAGTACTTGGCAACTTAACCCTTCACTGCACGGTGTGCCAAATTTGGCACATACCAATAAAACTCCTCAATTTTCCCACATGTGTTAAATGTAAGTTATCTGAGTTTTCTGCCACATCTTGAACATACATATATATAATATTAACTACTCAGTGTGCAGATCCAGATGGGCAGCTTATCACTGATTATTAGGTTTTTATGTCTCCAAAACAGTTGCATCCATTTTTTAATTTAATCAAAGATTTTGATTGATCTTTTTTTACCAGTAAATCTTGAAACTATCGCTTGGTAAATTACAGTGACATTTATACTCAACATAAACTTCTTATTTAAATTGATTTTTCGTAAAAAGAATTATTACACCAGCTGTAAATCATGTTTTTAGGTTTGTGCCATACCATAAAAAAACCATATATCTTAATGAAAAAATAAGTCTGGAATTTTTTAAATATTTTTCCTGTATTCGTGGATTTTAGAAGATATTAAATTATTTTTTTCAAGAGAAACAAAAAAATTGTGCAGTGAAGGGTTAAAATGTTTAGGGTAAAATATAAGAGTAGTCCAATTAATTAAAATAAAATAATCGCTTACTTCGTATTTTCATTTATATTAACACTACAACTATGCGATTCCGCTCATAAATTGGTTTTCTTTCCTCTTCCAGACAAGATATCATCAGTATTTTTCAAAATTTTACATAGAAAAGGCTCAGAAATATAAATAACCACTTAAATTCTTTTTAATTCCACTAAACAAAAAAATCTAAAAATCTCTCATCAGAAACATCTGCAAGCTGCCGATGATGATATCCAATGACAAGCATGGATTCGCCCCCTTAACCGTTTTCTTTCAATGTATGAGGTCAGAGAACATTGAATTGTTTTATTAAATTATTTAAACAAATTTTTGAACTTAAAAATCAGAAATTTAGGAGTTTTAAACCATAATGTATCAAAAAAGTATAAAATCAAGCAAATCCCTCACTCATGCAAACATCTCATTGCGATCACATTAAGCGGATTCGACTGTATATTTAAAAGTACAGCTTTATTAATCTAATTTCAATTTGAAAAATCATAGGTTTTTTTTGCATTTTTTGTCAAAGGTAAAAAAAACATGTTTTAAACAAAAAAACATGTGTTTTTCCAACCCTAATATTTTTTGTTAGTGATATAACTGTTTGAGCATAACATCATATTATGTCTCGGGATTATTTCTGTACACATAAGAATTACCGAAAACAGAACTCAAGATGTATAATTTACACTTACACTTGATGGCCTTGCATAGTTTGAGCCTCTTAAAGGCTGGTTTCCCCCGGATTCCAAGGAAGCTGAATTCTGAGGCTAGTTTATCTGTGATGGTTTTTTTCATCATGAATTTCACGAACTGCTCCCACTTCCCTCCCCCTACATTCTTGAGCATCTGAGCCTGAAATAAAAAATTATACATATAGAACCCCGAGTTTAATCAATAGTTTTTAAATAACATCCAACACAACTTAAGTGATGAAAAATAGACATTAATTGTGATCCTTCATCTCATCATTTAGAAATAATGGGATATAATAAAACATTATTAAGTTATATAGTAACACACTCACAAAATTTTTAAACATGTTCTCATCAGCTAACTCTTCCTCCATTTTATCAAGTTCTCCTTGGGTTTCCAGAGGAAGCTGCTGCATCCAGCTGCTGTTTTCTACACCATCCGTGTTATCCTTCGTGCCTTGGATCATTAAGAGTTTCAGAATAGCTTCTTGACTATCTTGAACAGCTCTTATGTTTGCTTTCAAAAGGGATAACTCTTTCAGAATCACCCTATCAACACCTACAAGAAAATTGTTTCTAAAATCAAATCACTGACAGATAGAGGCCACCTTTAGAAAGATATGAGACGAAACTTCTTAATTTCACTTTACCTCTTAAAGAAGAAGTCCTTTTTTTTAATGATTTCACAGGAGTAATTCTGCAAGACGATTCTAAAAAATTCAAAAAAATTAATTTTAAAAAATTACTTGGGGTATTTTCACAGGTTTTCTTCCAAAATATAAGGAAATTTTACACATAAAATTTCCAATAGTAATTCAAATTTCTCACACATTGGTTTAAAATTTTTTTAGAAACCCCTAATTATTGATTTACCACTGGATGCTGATAATTATTTAAGGTCAATTTTATCTGGGAAATAAGATGAAAATATAATCTCATTAACATGCTAAATACATACCACCAATGGGAGTAGCTGATCGACTCAAGGCACCCAAGGATTGGTCCATGAGACCATGGCAAGATACTACAAGAATAAAATCTTACATTAGGGTTCCCACTTATTAAGCAAAACCAAAGTCTAGTTCAAATGAAATAGTCCAATTATTCAGAAAGTATTTAAAATTAAGAGGAATTCAGTGTTTCATCATGTGTATATATATTTACATGATATTTTTTTTTATTATAACTTAAATTATAAGATAAGAGGTGTACCATAACTAGTTAAAAACCTGTTTTTTGTGTCTTATTTCCAAAAATTTTCTGGGGGAGGACCTCCAGACCTGAAATTACTTTTAAATTAAAATTAGACATACAATGATAATTTAAAGGGGGCGATAGGTGTTAGTCAATCGCTAGAAAGGGGGCGATGGGCTACAAAAGGTTGGGAACCACTGGTCTATACCATAACAGATGACAGCCAATCACAGGTTTGATCTCTCTGTCAATCATTTAGTTCATTGTGGCGCCCTCATGTATACTTCCGCCTTGTTATGGTATTGGAAAAGGTGTAAACAGTCTCAATTTTCCCAAGTGTTTTTATTAGAATGAGCTGAGTTATATATTTTCAAAATAATTTCATTCATAATATCTTAAATTTCAACTACGAATGTTTTTAATATTCAATAATTCAGTTGGAGAATTATTTCATTCAAGCTATAAATCTTTATTCTTTAATTGAAAACACTAAAAATGTTTACTTTTCTCTTTACTTTTGCATTTTTTATTCTTGTTGTTAAAGCCATGTGCTATTGACAAATTTTTCATTTAATATCACAAATCCTAATACCTAATTCTTAAGAGTTATTGTTATATTTATTAACTGCTAAAGATTTTATGACTATTGTGTCAGATTTAACTGGTTGGTAGAATTTTATAGTTATTGATTTCATTACCCATTTGATTCAATTTTATTCTAACTTCATAATTATGAAATTAACTATTTTTTAAAATAGTTGAACAAGGAAAACTAAACAAGGTTGTTATGTAGAGCTAACATGTTTCATAATGTCTTTTTGATCTTGGTGTTTTGAAACTTTAAATAGTATCTTGGCTTTCAATGTTGTGACTTTTTAAAAGTAGCACAGTATACTTTCCTCGTGCCAGCAATTAAACACAAAAATTTTACGATCTATAGAAAAAAAGTTGGGTACTTGATTGTAAATGGGTCCAAACAACTGTAATCAGATGATATTGACGAAGTTTTAGTATTTACACATAAAAATTTAATGAACATTGCTTATTGTAATATTTTATTGGTGCTTTATATTACTTGATATTTGATTACTTTTGGCATTTTAGCATAAAACCCAACACTTGGCCTAGGTTAATCCTAAAGTATACCTAAAATTGTTTTGATTATGTGCTAATTAAACCCTTGCCTTTGTGCCTAATTGGGATAGACACAAAGAGAGATTTAAAAACTCTTTCAATGTACAAAATTAAGAGATTTTAATTAAAATAGCCTTTAATAATGACATGTGAAAAAATTGCTGACCAGTAAAGCTAAAAAGAACAAATGCAAGCTGTGGCATGCTAAAAGTGTGCTTTCGGGAAGCCAAGAGCGGCCACCGAAAAGAAGAATTTTCTCCAAGAGTGAGCTTGGCTTGGTGTTTGCTTTAATTTTACTCGGTCACACATGCTGTTGAAGAGGATAAATTTATAATGCATTGAAAGCTCGCAGAATTCTTATAATTAAATTTTTTTTGGACGTTTTGATTAGAAGGGGGCATGGAAATGCACATTTTTTTTTATTTTAATTGATTGACTTATTTCATTTTGAATGGGGGTTCACCTGCCAAAGTGTTATTTTTTGTTACACTATCAAGCCCTAAACTCTGAATTTTATCTGGGAATTTTGGTCCAGCCTATCTAATATTTCCCTATAAGTGATATTTATACGTGATGTCCACTTCTTACATCTTGTGGCACCATCAATAAATGTTTCTTTGTTTGGAAAATCCTGTTCTGTTATTTTTTATGTGACAAATATGCCTTTGAATGTGAAACCTGAATAAAATTATTAAAAAAATACTTGCCTCACTATTTCTCATACCAGAGTTACTTAATATTATTTTGATAATTTTTAACAGGATATTAAAGAATGTTTAATGTTAATGGTATAAAATATAATGTACTTTTATTGTGTTGAATATGTATTTATAAATAGGTGAAAGACCCATAAGATATTTAATATTGAAAGGGAAATACATATACATCATCAAGCGAGTAGCCACAGGTGGGGATTTGGGGATATATCCCCCCCGACACTTGGAAATTTTCTTTTTTTTTTACCCATTGAAAACCACTAAAAATACCTCATATCCCCCTCCGAAATATTTTCCTGGCTACGCCACTGTACATCGTACTGTCTTAAAGACTTAAGAATGAATAAAAAATCAACATGCAAGTGATTAAGGATAGTTACAATTACAATAATACAATTACCTCTAACATCCTGTTACAAAGATCCGAAACTATCGTATTTTAGTCAATAAAAAAAGCTGCAAAAAACAAAACATGGATTATATTTGGTGGTAAACAGAGGCTGCACCACCTACATTAATCTATTTGTACTACAGTGACAATTAATTAACAAAACTAACGAATGAACTGTTGAGTAGGATAATGGTTACTTCAAATTAAGGAAAATAAAAAAATACTTTATTTCTCGGACCCCTTGGACACAGTCCGCGGACCACTTATTGGGAACCCCTGATGTAGTGGATTTAATGTAAAAGTTTTGTGTAACTACAGGTGAGCCTGAAGAAAGGGGGGCTGGGCTCTCCCAGAAAATTTTTTGAAAATTGCCTCCTATTGCCTAGAAAATGTAGTTAGTTATTACAGCTCACTTTGAGATATCTTGGGTTAAAAATAAAGAGGGCTGTTCTGATAAACCAAAACATTTTTTAGAAAAAAAACTGCCCATAAATATAAATAATATAAGGGGGCTTGGGGTCCTCCTCAAATTAGATAAAAATTTAGTTCTTGAAAGTAAACTTTAGGCTTAAACTCATTTAAAAAACCCTTTGGGTTACAGACCAAAAGGACCGCTCCTTAAAAGCCGCATCCGCATAAATTTAAAAAAATAAAAAAGGAACAAATTGACAACAGACTACTGAGGGTAGCTGGAGGTCTTCCCTCTAGAAAATGTTTCTCATTATATGTAGTAGTGCTTTACTCATTTTGAGACCCCCTTGGATTACTCATTCAGGGATCTGGCTAGGATTTTTGGCCAACTAACCTATTTTGTGAAAATTTAAAAATAATTTGTGAAAATAAAATACATGTAATGAAATGAATTGAAAAATAGGTTTTTAAAAATCACTTTACATATACATTTTAAGGGGAGTTAAAGTTTTCAAATTAGTATTATTAGTTTAGAAATAATTTGTGAAATTCAGTTATAAATTGTGAAAATAAGAAATTTTAAATTTGTGAAGCTACCATAAAACGGTAGTAAATTTGTCCTGGACAGATCCCTGACATTGCACCCGAAGAGAATCGCTCATCGTTACCCACGCTATTATCAAAGAAAAAAACAAACACAAAAATTTCAGCTAAAATACCATGGATAAGGCCAAGTTAAGTTACTTGATTAATCAGGAAGTTAATAATTTCTAAAACACACAAGAAAGAATACCATTAGAAAATACCAAGATGCAAGTGAAGGTGTTTTTATTTATTTAAAAACCTACTTATTGCACAAAATACCATTGGGGACGAAATATATGCCCCAAGAGGTTCCAGTCCCCTTGGTCCCCCCCAGTGGCTGCGCCACTGCCGACTAATCTCGCATTCTGAGAATATTCTCCCCCCACAACCCCAGAATCGTGCTTCCTAACAATATCATAATCTTTTGAAGCAAAATGAGCCAGCATTTTAGAGGCCAACAAAGGTTCTCTGCACATGAAAGTTGCCCACTCCTTTGATTTAAGGACGTTGTTGAAATTGTTTAGAATGAATTCTTGCGCGGCCGAGATGAGTTGGTCATCTCCATGCCTGTCTCCGAGGAACAGAATGTCGCAAACGTTCGAAACGGCAACGTTCGCACACAAGTGGTCCACACATTTCTTCACAAGGGAGGGGACTTGATACTTATCGGCTGCGTAATAGAGCTCCAGGGCTCTGTCGCTGGGCAATTCCTTTATTGTTCCGGTGTAGAGGAACTCCAGGAAGAGATCTAAAGTACGGGCGTCCATGTCCTCTATGTCCACTGAGCCGGACGCTGCCTCCCTCATGTTGCTGGCCAGCATCTCCTTGAAGACGGGGGATCGGACACAGAGAATGCTTTGGTGAACCGGAAATGTGACACCTCCTAACTTCAGCTGGAAGTCTGACTTTTCCCCGTCTTGGTAGAGGGACCTCAGATCTTCACTCAGGGTATGGAAGCCTTCGTCCTGGATGCGTTTGGGTGCACTTTCGCGCGGAGAAGAGCCATTGAAGAAATGCCTGATGTCACTTTTGTAGACGCCGTTTACGATTTTCAGGTTCAAGATGCAGTGACCCCCACTTTCCAACACCGCCGTCGAGTCGAGAATTCTATGCAATACACTAAAAGTGTGCTCAATTTTTGCCTTTGTTACGAGAACGTTGCTTCTGTCGAAAACACTTAAGCTGTATTTAACCGAAGTTGGTGCATTACTACTCGTTTTGATCAACTGTATACTTCCTTCAGCAGTGTTATATATCACAGACATTTGTTCCGTATTTGAATCTATACCATTATGGTACGGGATGTAAGCTATCGCCATCTGTCCTAAATGCAACCGGCTTGGCTGGGTAATTGTCAAGGAGGATTCCTTAACTTCCAAAGTTGTTATCATGTCAATTCGGTGCTCCCGGGGTTCTTTAGACCAGAACTTAAGAGTGAGGTGGTCTTCATGGGGACCTTCATTCCGCTCGATCCGAGAGACTACTTCTTTGAACGTTGGCCCCACAACAACACTGCAAAGTATTGACCCAAGAGTGCGTCCTGGTAAAGTTGCTCTGATTGGTGGATGTCCCTGATCTAAAATGTCCTGCATTAGTAGGGTGCAGATGGGGGATCCATCGGGACCATGGAAAGACAGGTCACTGTCGCGAAATAGGTTGTTCGTCCCCCCGTAGGTCACTATCATCTGGTCGCTTTCGCCTTTGGGGTACACCGAGAGTAGGATGGAGCCGGAATCACGCGGAGACGATCCGTTACACGATATTTTGATTCCATGCGCCGATTTCATCCAACAGCTGAAATTCTGGATTCTCCATTGCAGGAATACAAGCGGGGAACGATCTTCCATTTCGGACGGATAGTTCTGCAGTTGGAGTCAAACACAATGGCGAGCGTCGAAAAAACAGGTGAGAAGAGCGGAGCACGTGGATCGACGAACGATCTATGTTCTTTACAACCAAAGCACTACACGGTGAAGCAACGCCACTCCCATGGTAACAGCGAACGCCAAGTATCGGACGATCGCAGCGCCAATATCTCGCCCCGTGGTGGCAGGGCCCTCCCAAAAACCCGCGCGCGCGCCTGCTTGTTCATAACCATAACTTCTAGCATTGTTTACATTCCGTTTTGTTTACAAAACGAATATTTCGATCGAATCTTTGCGATCAGTAGGTAATTAGAGAAAGGTTAATTTTCATTATAATTAGGGTTTACAAAACTCAACAATTCCATTTTTAAGAATTAGGGTGGAAAAATAATATTCTTTCAATACAGAGCTGTAAGATCGTGGAAATGCTAAAACTTTGTGCACTTAATTATCTTAAGTCAATCAGTTTATAGAATTGTTAGACATTTTCTGATCAAATTGGGTTACTTTCATCTTCTCCATCCTCAATCAGTTAATCTTTTATGAAAATTTCTGTTAACTGAGAATGACTTACGATAGCTTGTCAGTATAATATGAGCATTTAAATATTATTTAAACTGCATTGAACTCTGATGGTTTTATCCATTAATTACAAAATCAGGAGGTACTTTGGGATTATCCTGGTCTGATAATTCTATTTCATTGGTGACATTTTGCAAAATAAGCTTCAAATCAAAAGCACCCTGGTAATTCAGACATTTTTAATGTTTTTTTATTTTAACATTTGAAAAACTTATTTAGTGGTTATCGCAACATTTGACACTTTGTGCCTGGAATAATCCCGAAGTAGCTGAAAACAATTTCTTCGAAAAATAAGATCAAAATAAAATATCAGATAATGGAATCTTCAGCCAGGGAATAAACTGAAGACCTTTCTTAAATATGTATAAAAATTATAAATTCTCAAAACAAAACTATATTCTAAAATCTTAGTATAAAACACAAGAAGGAAAGATAGCATTACCAAACACAAGATTTATTACATTTCCCCCAAGCATTACATTAGGTATTTTGAGTTCCCAAGAAAAGGAAGTTTTTTTTTCAAATTTCAATTATTATGTACAAATAAAAAGTTAGTCAGTTTATATTAATCTTTGAGCATGAGCACTTGGATATCCTCGAGACGAAGCATTGGTAACCGATGTTGATGGGCAGGATTTGATGATTCCAGGTGTTGATGGGATGGACTTGACAAAGTTGGGGGAACAACGTAGCCCACCTCCATGTGGTGTTCCCTAGGAAACGATGTATAACCAGCGGCCAAGTGGCTAAGAAGATAAAACTGAGTTAAAACATATATTTAATTATGGTGAAAAGATAGAATGTTATGTAAGAAAATTATTGAATTTTTCATTTTCATAACCATAGAATTAAAACTTTACTCGATGCAATGGCATTGGGTTGCTGTCCAGCTTGTTCATTCTTAAAATTTGTTAAGAAAAGACAAGAAAATCACCAAACCATAATTTATTTTAAATGTTTAAATATATCAATAAAGGTATCCAATATTTCGTGTAAATCATGAGAATTTTTATTTTAAAATTAACATATGAACTAGACTGTAATTAGAATTTTGGTAGGCTGGACAAGAAATCTGAAAAGACTACAACATATTTATAAAGATTTGGGCATGTACATATCAAGCGCCATTACATTAGCCATTATGGTGTCTTAAAAAACCTTTTTTCGACAAAACCTCGCTCCTTAGCAAGGTTGAACCCTAGAGTTGACTTTGGGGCTGAAACATCACATATTTTTTTGGGACCAAAAGAAATGGGAAAAGCCCTGAAGAGCGAGGTTTTTCGAAAAACGTTTTTAGACACCCTGAAGCGCCATCCTCTCTGCTCTAATTAAAAACAATTTTAAAAATACAACTTTAGTTTTATGTATGTTTAAACTATGCAATTTTTAAATTTTTTTTATTTTGGCAATATGGTTAAGAGTCGGACCTGGAAAAAGTGCCCAAACCTACGAACCTGGGTCAGGGGAAGCCCCTGCCAGCTCCATAGGAAAAACACATAAGGTTTGGGGGAAGGTTACAACTTTTTCCAGGTCCGTTAAGAGTTAATAAAAAGGAAGTAAAATTCGTAATCAATCTAATAAGTGTACACAAACTTTTTATGCTCATCGGCTAAATTAAATTTTGAACTGGATAATATAGAATTTATACACTTGACAAAGACTGAAAGGATAGTTCTAGTATTGAAAAATAAAGATAAATATTATGGTTGGTACAATTAAAATATTAACCTTTCATCTCATTAAAAATATTTAAAAAAAAACACCACTTATTCTGATGTATTTTTAAACTATGCAGGTTTTCAAAATTTTCTGGTACTTGTCATGTGGTTGAGAGTTTTAGAGAAGAAGTAAAATTTGTAATCAACCGAAGTATACAAATCTTTTATGCTCAGATGTTAAATTAAAATTTGAACTGGACTCAAATTAGAATTTTGCCACTTGATAATAGATATAAGATATATAAGATAAAAAGATAGTTCTTATGGTTTTTGTTATAAATGCAGTTTTTGAATTTTTTTATGCATAGGTAAAAATAACCATTATTTTAATCAGGGTTCCAACTCCAGTTAGGAAATAAAATTCACTGACTTTTCCAGGTCAATTTTTAAGATTTTTCGGTAAAAAAATTAGCAATTCACTGCATTTTTCAGATACTTGCATTTTTGAACACATAATTTTCAACAAATTGACAATTTTTTCACTTGCTAGAGCCAAAATTGACATTAAAAATTTTCATTTCCAGGTATTTTTTAATATCTTCTAGGTTTTTGACCAAAATTAGTAATTTTCCCTGACTTTTTAGGTGAAATTTAAATTCCCTCACTTTTCCAGGTATTCCCTGGCCCATGGGAACCCATAACGGCCCCCAGACCCAAACCGATTACTATTTAAATAATAAAATTGAGAATGATTGTAATTGGAAATTTTGGCACAGCTTCGATAAAAGTTGACCAGCTACTATGTTTACCCACAGCTCAAATTGTGACGCAAAACCATATAGATCTAACTTGAGCAGTGGGTAAACATGGAGGCTGGTCGACTATTATTGAAGCTGTTCTGAAATTTTTAATGAAGATGTTTTTATAGATGTACATACCTAAATCATCAAAGAAATTGAGTGGCACTACCTTACTTCTGATTAGTACTCTAAAAATGAAATTCAGATTCAGGAATATTGTAAATATAATGATAATGCATAAAAAAATAAAATTAAGATGTTTATATAAGATAGGGGAGAGGAGGGAGGAATGGGACAATTTTCACTAAATATTTTTTTATTCATTATCCCCTGCTTATTCATAGATGCAAATGGTTGGATAATAAACTTACATGTTTTAACTTAATTTTTTAAAAATGTACAGTTCTTAAATGTTGTTTAATTTTATCACTTTTGATCATGCAAATTAACAAGAATTTTGTCCCATTCCTCCCTCATGGGTGGGAGGAGTGGGACATGAGTATGGGAGGAGTGGGACACTTTTGAAAAGTAAAGAAAATTAGTAAAATGTAATAATGAGAAAGGGCCTAGTATTTTACCTACTATTCTTTTAACCTTTGCCCACATTTTTAAACAGCTTTCAATTTTATATCTATTATAGAATAATTTTTAAAAAATATTTAGTACACTTGAACTCTTTCCCATGGTGTTAAGAATCAAAAATTGAAATACAATGTAATACTTGGAATTGTTTATTCAAGAAAAGAAAAGCATTTCAATTGAAGCCATAGAAAGCTATCAGATATTAATATTTTCAAATTTTGTTTACATTTTTGCAGATTTTGTTTACATTTTTCAGAGTGTCCCATTCCTCCCTCCACACATTGCTTTTAAAATATAACTTGTCACATAAACTATGCTGGTGTTAGGCTTTATGAAATTGCAGATTAGCATAAATTATATCTTTTAGATTACAATGGCATTATATAATGTTTGTTCTACAAATTACAAGAGAAATGAAATAAAACTCAAGATAGACTGGATATCAACTTTGGAAGTGGGAAAATCAAATTTTTACAACTATAAACAGAAACTTGCTGCTGGATAAACTAAATGAAGGAAATAACAAGAAGCTATAAGAAGGCCATCTAATGACCAAATAGGAAATAAAATAAACTGATTTATTTTTCCATAATTTCAGCTGTCCCACTCCTCCCACTGTCCCATTCCTCCCTCCTCTCCCCTACAGAAATTATATATATACTAGCGCTAGATCCAGGGGATGATGTACAAAAAAACCGTTCAATAAAAAACAAATTTAATACATGTATAAAGCTATATATGTTTTTTAATGGTTTTGTCCGATCGGTTTTTGCATTGAACGTTTTTTTTGCGACACCGACCCGCGGTCCTAGAAAAAGTGCCCGAACCTGATTCAGGGGAAGCCACTGCCAGCTTCCATAGGTACAATACATAAGGTTCGGGTAAATTTTGGTTTGGTTCGGTGGTAGGTTATAACTTTTTCCAGTTCCGCCCACCCAGGTTTCAGTATTTAAAAAACATGCTGGTATGTTACAGACGGGCCTCGCCAGTTCAAATGTGTAGCGCTAAACCAGAGGTTACCCGGACAATATGGTTCCGGCAGAGTGAGAAATAGTTAAAACATCAAAAATTTTTATGTTTATACTTCAACAATTAATATTATATATTCTCTTATTACATTTACAACAAAGTGATTTTGCCATTAAGTTAGGCATGAAATATGGGATTTTAAGCATAAAATTTATCAAAAAAAAGTTGTTAGGATGCTTCTATTTAAAATTATTTTTATTCAGAAACCTTCCAGCAGCAACGTGGTACAGTTTAAAAGTTAACGTAGGTGGGAAAACTTTAAAACTATCAAGGACATATACACAAACATTGATTTACATATATGTTAAGGGCAATGAGATAAATCGATCATTAATAATGCCCGAAGTGGAGGAGGGCAATGTGATAAATTCAATGGCATTTATCAATGAAATATATCACTTTGCCAGTAACATATATATAGATAGGCAATATTGGGAAGACAATGAGGCACTAATGCATCGAAAAGATAATCCATATAATAAAATTTATACCATTAAATTGTAAAAGAAAGCTAAATTTTTAAAATTCTTTATGCTGAGATTAAATAATACCGGCCGTTACACTTATAGATACCTATTGCAACCTGAGACTGTCTCTGAAACAGTCCTCTTTTGATTACACATCATAATTACTAGAAAAATGTAATCATGGGAATGTAAATAAGAATTAATATAATTTGCTGAAGATGAACCGAGTGGGGAATTAAATAATGCAAGCAATGGGGGATTTTATTGTTTGAGGATCCTAACTCACTCAATTATTATTTAAAGAAAATTTAGAACATGATGCTATCATTAACCATAACATTTAACATAGAAGAACTTACCTGTTAGTAAATAAGTGTGAATTCCTTGTTCCGTTTCCATGAAAATATTGAAGCAAAGCAAACCACCGAACTTTTCACTTCGCCAAACGGCTAGAAAATTCAAAGTTATTTGGTTATTTACTGCACGTGCGGCAATGTAGAGCATGCGCAGTGTGAATCGGGAACCATGGCAACCGATAAATAAAACTTGTAGTTATACCCTGCGAGCACTAGATGGCGACACGTTTATGTGGCGACCGGAACTCCCATAGAGTTGTCGTCGCTTTATTTACAACTATACGAAAATCTTATAAACAAAACCACAAGGTTGCCAGATGAATGGAAGCTGATACGCTGATACAGATACAGAATATCCATTAATTGTAGCCTGGTATACGCAGTGCCGTCTAGTTCCATCCAAGAGTTTGTTATCGGAAAGTAAAATACGAAATAATAATATATTTTAACTCCTTAAATAAATTCTATATATAATTAAAATTGTCTTTTTAATACATTAACATGAAATTTCTTTTATTTATTTTATAAAACCTATAGTGGCATCTTGTATTTTAATGATTGTAAACATAAACAATAGAACTCACAGTCAGTGCAGTGGCTAGCGTTTAATTGAATGGTTGAATGAAGTCTCTGAGTGGGAGCTTAAATTATAATTTTCCATATTTTTATTATTTCCTAGTGGGTTGTAATAATTTATTTGAATTAGGTTAAACTGGGGAGAACAACTTATCTTAAATCAGTTCTATTTTGAGAAATTCAACGTTAATGAAGTCGGAAGTTAGTGATGTTTTGTTCTAAAGTTTCCATTTGAAAACAATTCCGGAATAGCTTTCATAAGAGTCGACCAACCGCCATGTTTACTCACAGTTCAAATGGTTACCACACAATTTCTATGGAAATGA
Source organism: Tetragnatha versicolor (assembly GCA_024610705.1). Taxonomy (NCBI): domain Eukaryota; kingdom Metazoa; phylum Arthropoda; class Arachnida; order Araneae; family Tetragnathidae; genus Tetragnatha; species Tetragnatha versicolor. Next base: position 1,881,739 of record JANDEH010000025.1, on the reverse strand, counting down.
CGTTGTAACTGCAATTCATCCTAGATTACAAAAGAAGTTTAAACCCTGATTTTAAGAGTCAAATTGTAAATATCTCTGGGGGAGGACCTCCAGACCCCCTTCTTATTGTTGGTCCTACAATAAAACAATTTTATTTGATCAGATTTAATTTTTTAAATTTTCTAATAAATTTGTGTATTTATTATTGTAAAAAATAGTTGGTGACCAAACCCCATGTGCAGTCTTGTTGGGGAAATGGATAATTAACTGAAGATGAGGTAGTTTGGTGGTTAGCTTTCAAGTGTTTATAAAACATGGGTAGATATGTTGAAAAGTTTGAGAACCCCTGTCCTAGTGTAGCATTGATTTATAGTTTTTTTCTTGACAGTAGAACTTAAATTATAATACTCAACAAATTTTTTTATGATTAAAAATACTTTCTTTTTCTGCTATTCTATGTGTAAGGAAAACTAATAAAATTTCCAATCCCCATCTTTAGGTATCAGAAATTATTAAAACTATTAAGCAAGAAGAGATCAAAATCGTCAAAAAATATGGAGAAAGAAAAAATTTAAAGTGAGTATAGTTCATACTTGACATGACTTAACATTGTATAGGTTGTAAGATCTTTAGTTAGCAGACAGCCGTGACGATCCAGTTTTGGGTGCTAAGATTTTTCGTAATTGGTGAACATAAAATAAAAAGAAGTTGTGAATAATCGAGTTACAATTAAGACCTTAATTTTAACTTCAAGATTAAGATAAAGATCAATAGTAGTTTTTATCTTTGGAATTTAATTTTAAACGATAACAGGGATCTGTTTAGAAGAAATTTGGGTCCGTTTTCGGGCCCTTCACAAAATGTGTCATTGTGCAAACGGACCTTTCACAAAGTATTTTGGCCTATAAATGGACACAATTTTTCACAATACTGAAAATTTGTGATCTTATTTTCACAAAAACAGGCTCCTGGCTGAAAAGAACTATTTTAACACTAACTAAAATTCACAAAACTATGAGTAGATTTTCATAATTTTTACAAAACCGGACCCTTCACAAAATGTCTGGAATGACCCCTGGATAATGATGTTTTGTTAGAGGGAGGAGAGTTAGGGGGCCGTTCAATTACGTAAGCACCTAAGGGGGGAGGGGGGGGGTTTGCTCTTTGCTTATTTTTGCTGACAATGGGGGAGGGGGGATATGAGTGATGCTTACATAAGATGGTGCATTTTCGAAAATCTCTTGTTTCTTGCATAAATAATTTCAAAATTCAACCAAAAATAAATGTAACAAAAATTATTTAGGAATTCATACGTAAGCACTTTTTTCTGGAGATGGACCACCCTAACATTTTGAAATGGTGACCCCGAAAAGTAGTGTTTCGACTCATTTTGGAACCCTTAGGGTTGCATATAAACTACCTTCACATTGCTACCAACCATTGAGTTTGGAAGAGATAGTTCAAGGGGCTTTTCAGAAGGGATTTCTTCATTCTTAGTTGTATTTTCATGCATATATGCGTTTTTTAGTTTTCTTTTTTAAAAACTAGTATTGTTCGAGTAATAAGACTGGTAACACTAGTCGACAAATTTTAACTTTTTTTCCCTAACAAAAATGAGATTAGGTATTTCCGACTAATTTCAGGATGTAGAATTCAGAAATAGTTGTGAAAAAGCTACAGCTCGTACAGTATTGTTGTTACAAATATGGCACTAGTTCTGTAAAAAACGGACAAAAGCGTTGAAAACACTCATTTTTAACAATTAATCTCATTATTTTAGCATAAAATACTATCATAATTAAGATTATATACATGTTTCAGACAATATAAAACTAAACATCATTAAACATTCGTTAAATACGATGTAATTTTATCACTATTTGTCTCTTGAATGGCGTTAAATCTCCTCTTTCAATAAACCAAGAGCTGTAGCCCAAAATTGCTATTTCTCAGTAACCTATGTATCGAGTAAATGTCCTAAGGGGCCATTCATTAATTACGTAAGGATGATTTTGGCAATTTTTGACCCCCCTCCCCCCCATGTAAGGGTACGTAAGATTTTTCAAACCCCTCCCTCCCTATTCTTACGTAAGATTCCATTATGTTTTTCAAAACAATAAAATGTTAGAAAACTCTCCGTTTGACGTAAATCAAATATTTTTATTTTTCAACAGATAAGTAATATTCTTGCTGTCAACTACATATTACTATTATATTATTATCTCTTGATTAGAATAATTGGAATTTGTTTATATTAACTAGGAAAATCTTACGTAAGAATTGGTTTGACTCCCCCACCCCCCAAGTAAGGGTATGTAGAGATTTTTCCAACCCCCCCTCCCCCTCGGGACCCTTACGTAATTAATGAATGGCCCCTAAGGGAATCTTTACCCTTGTTTATGATTGACTTCAGTGAGATTTTCCGGAAATAAGTTCAAACGTGGATGTAAAATATGAATTTTGGGTGATGCTCAAAATTCTATGGCTTGGTAAGACTAAAGAGAACCTTCTATTGGGATTAAAACATTTTTATCAGTCCTATTTTCTAAAAATCATCTTACCGCTCTCCTAAAAATAATTTTCGAGCTTATAATGGGTTTTATTAAATTTTCCTTCATAAGCAGGGTCGAGAATTCTTTTTTAATCAGAGGTTCATACTGACTTTGAGTTTGCCTTCACTTAATGGCAAAAAAAGTCCTTTTAAACACTTTTTGAAATGTTTTTTCTGTATTTGTCATTGATTACAAATAACTAAGATAATTTGAATGTCCTCCCCATACTATAGGGATAATAATTTCTATAGAACTACTATTGACTCTTACGCATTTAAAAAGAGCCACATTCTAACTTCTGCAATACACATGAGGAGCCCAGATCTCATTTTAGTCGCCTATTTGGACCCAAATCAGTGGGGGAAAACCTTTTCCCACTTTTTCTGTAAGATATTACCGTTGAATTGTAATTTAAACCGTACCCAAATTAAGCAAAACGTATTGTACATAAATGTGCAAAATTTACACTGAAAAATGGTCAATTTTCAAAATGAACTGCAGTAAAAAAACATCACCACACTTTTAAAAGAATGTCTACGTACTGGTATACTAGAAATAAATTAATTGGAAGGGATTACAGGGTTTCTATTGGACAAAAATGACGCTTAAAACGCAAAAAATAAGAAAAAAAGCAGAAAACCGAAAATTTTTGTTACACAAAAATGGGACGTGGTGGAACTTTTTTACTTGCAGATATTTAAATTACTACATGAGTTAGTAACAAAAATATCAATTTGGTTGTTGTTAGGAAACCACTGTCGACTAGTGTAATTTTTAAAGAAATTACAAACTGAAAAAATAATTCGGTCATACCAAAGAATAATAAATAACTTAAATTTCCGTTCATTAAAACATTATTTATTTCCACTATTTACTTGTTTTTAGCTTAATGTGTTTTTTATATCCAGTTAATTTTGAAAAATTTGACGTTTTTCTGAGTCGGAGTTGGGGGCATGATTATATGATTTGGAATACTTAAGACGATTATTTTTACATATTTCATCTAAAAAACCTTTTCGATAATATTGAGAGTTCAATAGTATTTTTTAAAAATGTCACTCATACTAAAAAAATTATTTTTTAATACTTTGTAAAATTATTTTATACTTTTTATACCACCTTAATGAACAACTTTTATGATTATCAAAGGATAAATAGATCTCGCCGTTGATCTGAATAGTGGAAACACTTAATACTTGCTTTCTAGTAACAGTTTTTTGCTGTATTTTTAATTAAAATAAAGGAAATGTTTGCTTACCTTATCCATCTTCTTTCTACAATCTAATATATTTCTAGAAAATAAAAACTTTTAAATTAATTAAATGAATATACTGGATTTGCAATGATCATAGCCGATACACGTATGTTTAGCAAATGCAATAAGGAAGTTGCATGTGTCAGATTTTTTTATAAACATTCAAGTGTTCCATATGGTTTTTTGTATGGTAAAATGAAATATCTAGTCAATTTTTCAAAAAAATGTACAAGTAATTAAATATTTTAATTTAAAAGTCAAGAAAAAAACACGTGACTGAAAACACTTATTGTTTAAAGATGTCAACAATCGTACCATCAACTCCATTGCTTTCCAACAATGTTTATCGTGTGATGACGTCACATCCCAAACTCTTAAAAAGAGGATTTTTGTTAATTTTTTAGGCAATCAAGAAATTTCTCGATCAGCCTCAAATTTTGGGTAGTTGCTTATTTTTGCAAGAAGAATCGATTTAAAAAATCATGCAACTTTTTCATTCCGCATTACACAATGAAGTCCTTTAAAATCGTAACCTCAGGGTTGAGAAAGGGATTTCAAAACAAATCAAATTTTTATACAATTAACAAAATATAAAACACTATGACAAAAAATATACAAAAAAGAAAAGGGGGGGGGAGGGAATCCATAAAAATTTTTTATCCTAAAGGAGCAACTTGCTCCTCCATGGGTTTCAGGAATTTCAAAAATAAATGTCTGATCAAAAACGTGCCGCGGACGTTTTGCCAACTGGAAATATTTTACCTCCCTTGATAACAAATTTCCAATCAAAAACCTACCTACAAAAAGAATTTCCCAGTAAACGAAACGACTGTAGAACCATACAAAACAGTGGATGAATAATACATAAAATCACATAGAAATAAAAAAGAAAAAAACGAGAATGGCTTAGCTGGCAATTATGTGCATTAAGATAAAGATTAGAAATATACAGATTGAAAATAAACGAGACAAAAATTAAAATAGTGTTTCGACATTATTTTGGTCTTGAATAAAGGTTATAAAACATTTATTGATTCATTGATTTCTAAAACTTTTATTAATTCATTGATTTTTAAAACATTAATTGATTCGAACACTTAAAAGCAAAGCTTTTATTTAATTAAAATAAAGCGGAAAAAGATCGGATAAAAGATTTGTCAGAAAACCAAGCCATTTTCCGAAAAGAGAACTTTCTACTAATGAATATAAAAAAACATCGGCGATATTTTGAAAGCAAACAAAAAAGAAACGTAAAGAAAAACGGAGCAAATGGGGTATAAAATTTCTTTTCAAAGCAAATAACAAAAGAAATGTGAAGAAAAATAGCAAGAATGGGCATAATTGATTTCTCGTAACGCCATCTCTTGAATGCCCTCGTAACTATATTCGTCCTATGGTTGGTAGCAATGTGAAGGTAGTTTATATGCAGGTGGGTAAAATTCTAAAAGTCTCTCTAATCTAAAAGTTCTAAAATCTCTTGTTAATGCAAGAATCTCATTAACATTGTTGTGATATTATTAATAAATAAAAAAATAAATGTGATAAAATTATTGATTATTAATCTTTAAATTATATGAAAAGCTATTTCATTAAAACTACGCATTATGTATTTAAAATTTAGTTATTTATATTGTGTTTTGAACAATCACTAGTTTTCAAAACATGTCTGTTATATTTTTTCCCTCAAAATATCAATGAATTAAATTTTTAAATTCATACTTAAATACATTTTGAGTGTAAAAACTTATTTATGAATAATCTTTCATGGGGAACTTTAAAAAGGATTCTTATATAAAACACTTAAAAGGAAAAGGATTTAAAAGGAAAGGTGGGGTGTGGATAAAAAATATTGGGGATTAGATTAATAACGAATCAATGTTTTTAAGGCATAATGATACTTTTGAAACTAAATCATAAAACTCTTAAACTATGTGAAGGGATGCATGAAACAACTCTAAATACGTATTTAAAGCAAAATTTCTAAAATTATTTTTAAAATAATAAAAATTGATAATTTAACCATATTTAATTTAAATACTGCATCAGGTGTCAATTACGTATGATATTATTTTAACTTTGAAAAAGTAGTTTTAAATAGAGCTAGGGAAGAAAAAGCCACGACGTAAATTGAATTAAAGTCACGACGACCATTCCTTTAAAAAGGCTGACGTAATGGCCTAATCATGATTCAATAAACTTGCCTGATAAACTAAATAGAAATTAACTGTAATTGAATAGAAATTTATTTTAAAAAATATTTTTGGGTGAATAATCTGAAATTGTTTTTTCTGGCAACTTAGTTTCATATGATTAAAATTTATATAAAAAATCTTTTCTAGAAAGATTTAATTCCCCAATGTTATATATGAATCGTCTAGTTTCAAAACCAGGTAGATCCATTTTGACACAGCTTCAGTAAGTGTCGACGCGGTCGCCAAATGGAAGACAAGTTGGCGCTATATCACGGCCGGTCACCCGTTCTGGCCGCCATGTATTACCACGACTCAAGTGAGTTACGGAATATAATTTTGTTCTTATTTTTAAATTAGATAACTACCGGGGATTGAAATTTGTATCTCCCACATGCAGAGCGTGCACCATACCGGTAGAGCCAGTGGAATATACTGAAATCGTAATTACTTGTTATAACGTAATGTCCTTAAGTTAATGTTAAGGACGTAATGTCCTTTTTGTTGGGTTAATCTTCATTTGAGTCGTTTATTAACCACAGTTATTGATTATTGATTGGTTATTATTATTATTTGATTTTAAACCACAGTTTAAACCAAAGGGTTTTTCTTAGAAATTATAAAATATTTTCAGGATTTTTTTAAAGAAAGTGTTATTAAGTATAATCTTTTGCACAAAATAAAAAGGTCAGATTTATCAAAAAATTGACATTTTAAGGTGACTAAAAATTAGAAATCTTTTAATTTAATGGTTTTAATTATTGAATTATCTCTAAACTTAACCTTAAATGCTCAAGTTAAACTTATTATATGTTGCAAGAGATAGTTTATTTATTAATTTCCTTTAAAATGAAACATTATTTCAAAGAGTAACTAAAGATACACTAAAGTTATCTGTTTTTCACTGATAAAAGATAGCTTGGATTTTAATTAATTGATAAAACCAATTAGTCTTATTTGACAGTCAGTTGGTGTTTTTTACTAAATTAATGAAAACCGTTGATTTCTTTAACCCTTTGCTGCATACAAATAATCTGGAGAAGTCAAAAAAAATATACACATGCATTTTCTCTCTTTAAAATAGTCTTAAAAATAATTAAAATAAATAATTTTATTCAGATTTTGTTTTAATTAAGAGTTACAGTTTGTCTACTACAGTAGACAGTATGCATACACACATTATGCATAATCATTCATAAGAATTTTAGTTTAAATGGTAAAAAACAATCATTTTCCATCAATGCATAAATAAACTTCAGAATAATTATGAAGGGGTGCCGGTATATATTCCTCTTCACCACTATCACTTTCCAAATTTTCATCATTACTGCTAATTGGAAAATCCTCATTCATATACTTCTCAATTTTCTCTTGTGTCAAAATTTTCCGCTTAGGATTTCTCCTAAAATATGAATAAAAATAATATATGAATTTAATTTGCTAATTAGATAAATAGCATGCTTAAATCAAATTAATTATTTAAAATAAAGTGCCGCAAACAAATGGATAAACCCTCTCCATGAAATTTTGAACTCTTTTTGGGAAATTTTCCATCCCATAATGTCAAAAACATCATATGACGTTCATGATGTACACTACAGTTGACAGAAAAAATTGCACATCATTAGCTTGTGTTCATGACGTCCACTACAGTGGACAAAAGAAAAACTACTTATTATCCCAACAGAATTAGCTTCTCAACAGCATTTTTTACTTATACTTCAAATAAAATGTCTAAAATCACTAAATTTGAATAAAATATAAAATTCCAATAAATTACTAGCTCTTTTGAATAACATTTACAATGAGGATACGTACAAACCTGCATGTGGAAGTAGACGCCTTTCTCGAAATAATGAGGTTTAATCAAGGCAGTCCTACTGTCGTCTATGATTAACAGTTGAAAGCTCAAATGATGTAGAAGGTAAAAAAACTGAAATGAAATCTGTAAAGGCATTTACAGAATGGCAAAAAAATTTTAACTTTTGTCCACTAGAGTGGACACGATGCAACAAAGGGTTAATGATAAAAACTAAAAAGCAGTTTGTTTATTTATAAACAGAGAAAAACCAGTTGGTTTTTTACTAAATTAATAAAAAACCGTTGATTTCCTTAATCGGATTAATTATCTCAATCATTTATCCAATTTTAATTAACATTAGTTGCTTACATTTCACTTTTATTTATTTAAAAAATTAAAATTTCTCTTTCTACTGAAATTTCTTAAGTTCATAAATTAATCCATATAATTAAGATAATTAATTTGATTATTTTACCATTTAATAATTAATCAAATTAATTATCTCAATCAATTATCCAATTTCAATTAACATTAGTTGTTTACATTTATTTTACTTCTTATTTAAAAAATAAAATTTTCTCTTTCTATAAAGAAATTTCTTAAGTTCAGAAATTAATCCATATATAATTAAGATAAAAAATTTAATTATTTCAACCAGTTATCCAAGATAAATTAACACTGATTTTTATTCGCTACAATAATATTAGATATTCAAATTGGAATATTTTAAAAAACAAAAAATTATTTTAAAACAAATTAATTTAATTTTGATTAACTAATTAAATTAATTACTTGAAATATACAAATAATTTATTAATTATAAACAACCCCTGAAATAAATGTCTCATTTACTGATTTACAACTCAATTTCAATCATCACTACTAAAATAACATTCTGAAAAAAAATTCCAAAAAAACTTGGTTTAAGCCAAAAAAACCTGGTTTAAACCAAATAACCTTTAATGAAAAAAACCGGGGTTTTTTCCAACCCTGATGTATAGTAATAAAACCTGATTTCAAGGATTTGTTGAATTATAAGTACGTCTGTTTTAGGAAGGAGTGTTGCTGGAAGATAGATCCTGTGCCTTTGTTAGCCAATCACAGTGCAGTTCACACTGCTTTGGCTCTGCTTCACTCAGAATGGCCCTCCCTCTCGAAGGAAAATGCTAACTCTGAGTTAACTCTTTCCTTGAGTTAACTCTTTTAACTCCTCCTGACCTGAGAAAAGTACTTTAAAAGCTACAAGAAGAAAATCATCTAGGAAGGAAGATGATCAGGTAGAAGAGATGACGCAAAGTAAAACAGCTGAAAGGACAGAGTGCTTCTTAAAAAACGATGACTCGGTTCGATCCACTGGTAGAAAACCTCTAAAAGCTGAAAAAAGCCACACAAGAAGAAAATCATCTAGAAAAGAAGATGAGCAGGAAGAGAGAAAAGATGCCTCAAAGTAAAACAGGTGAAAAGACAAAGGGATTAAAAGACCAAAACGATCACTCTGGACGATCCACTTGTCGAAAATCTTTGAAAGCTAAGAAAATACAAGAAAGGAAAATTACTAGAAAGGAAAAACAAAAAGACGAAACGCATTTTGATGTAGATTTGACTCCCAGCAAATCACTTGGAAGAACAGTGTGTTTGAAAGATGACTCGGAAAATTGTGTGTGTGTGTGTGTGTGTGAGAAGGAAGATTTCCACACTCGCGGGAAACGTTCTCTTTCAGTCCCGAATGATACCGAACCAAAAGGAGCTCGCATGGAAGAAGGTTCTGAAACAAGAGACTACTTCGATCCATTGTGTCGAACCGAGTCGTCAAAGAAAAGGAAAATATTCGCGACCGCTGATCAGCCAAGAGATCAGTTGATAAAAGAAAAGACTAAAAAGACGTATTTGATGAAAGAAAAATTACCTAGAAGAAAGAGAAAGTCATTTGTAGATGAAGATCAACTGGTGGAAGTAAGGATTGAAGGTTCATCCCCTAGCAAACAACAGGAAATGATGCAGTTTTCAAAGGATAATGGCACACCGCAGTGTGAAACAAATCTATCGAAATGTAGGAAATCTTCCATGAAAGAGTATTCACCCGGTGACAAAAAGCTTGTAGGAAAAGATTTGACCTCAAGCGAATCGCCTGAAATGGCTGTGAGCTTAAACCATCGCGGACATGATTCTGGAAAGACTGCAAAGGAAAACCTCGAAAATGCCCCGCATGAAAATGCTCCTACTTTTGCCGAGAGAAGGACTGTGAAAAAACGTAAAAGGAGAAAATCGTTGAAGGTCGAGGAAGATCAGATAAATAAAGGGAAGGTGAATGGGGAAGGTCTGGACCCATCTGGAGCAATTGGGTGTTTTAAAGAACAAAAAGAGGACTTTGAAAGTTCAGAAAAGGAAAATGATGGAACGCACTCAAAACATTCAGATTCATCTATGAGTGATACCGAATCGAAAGCACTGAAAAGAAAGAAATCCTCCTTTGCGAAAAACCAGCTTACGGAAGGAGAGATGGGAAATCAGGATCCATCAGAATATAATAAAAAGCCTGAAAGACAATGTTTGGGAAAGATGAAGCTGTCTAGAAAAAAAGAGTTGTCCACTAAGCCAAACGAGATTGTGCACTTGAAGGCCAATGAACTGGAGTCATTGCCTTGCAAACTACCCGAGGACTTGATGCCATCTTCAAAGGAAAAAAAAAGATGACTCGATAAGTGCCGATGAAAATCTCAAGAAAAGAAAACATTCGGTATCGGACTGGAGTGATACTGTAGCAAAAAGGCCCTGCAAATATAGCAATTATGAGTCACAAGACTCCGTACTCGTACAAGAAAAATATGAACTTGTGCCCAGTACAAGCAGGTATCAAAACAAGCAGTACAACCCTGATAGTCTGATTGGACTCATGCATCAGTTAGACTTGTCTGTGCTTTGCTCTCATAGGAAATCCGTAAACAAACACCTGTATCCTTCATTGACACTGTCGTTTGGAGATCCTGAAATCAGAAAGTTTAGCGATATTGTTATCCGTTATGGCGGAAAGTCTGTGCATGTACTCGTTGAAAGTGTTGATAGTTACATACCTAGTCATATCAGTTACTATACGCTGTTCACTAAAATTATACATAGTCGTGCCCTCTACAGTTACTTTTCCAGTTTTGTGAAGCATCTAATCTCTAAACCAGACGCTTTATATACTGTGGAAAATCTCATCGTGTATACTAATGCAGGATTGGATCTTACAGAAAAAAAGGAACTGAAACTATTACAAACCAAAAGTTTTTATCCTTTTCGTTTTGAAACTATAAACATGGAGGATCATGGCATTCTGAAAACTTTTCTGTGTACCAGACAGGACCTCCAAAAGCACGAATTTTATCAGTTTTCCCGAGATGATGTAACAAGAAAAGAACTTTTTAAGCACCTAAACTTCTCTCCTTCTGTGAAGAAAAATATTGAAGAAAAATTTCCTCATGGATTCGAAACAGAAGTAAAAAATGCCTTTTTAGATAAGTTGGTGTTTGCTGTTGATCAGCCAAATAGAGAAAATCTTCGCAGCATAATTATAAGCGAAATGAAACAAAAAGGTGAACTTGGTTCCAAATATAAGAAGTTACAGAAAAAGATTTCAAGTGAATTAAGAAAGCATGGGAAGAATGTATCTGGAATAATTTATGAATTCAATTTGTTTGTGTTGTTTTTGAACGATCTATTCTTACAGAAAAATATGCTTTCTCTTAAAGTTGAAGGTGAAAGTACTGAATTATCTTTTGGTATTACAATAGAATATAAAGGAAGATATAGTTATTTAACAACTCTCTATGTTGAAGGTGACATAAATTTTGGCCACTTATTTTCTCCTACAGCAGAAAATAGTGCGATTTCCATTCATAAACTATTTTCTCTATTTCTTGAAAGAACAGAAGAGGATTTAAGGTATTTTGTCATTTATACCAACGGAAATCTGGACTTGACTGAAGATATGGAATTAAACCGAGGTCAGTCCGACAATTTTTGTCAGTTGAAATTCGACGCTGTGGACATTCAAAAGAAGAAGTATAAAATTTTAAGGAACTGTTCTTGCATAATGGAGAATGCTATCTACCAGTTTTCAAGAGAGGAACGAACAAAACAAAAGCTGTTAAGTGTTTTAAAGCTTCCTGCTTGTTTAGAAAATGTAGTTGGTTTCGACTGCGAGAAAGAAACCGAAATCAAAGAGAAATTTTTAGATAAATTGATTTTTGTGGTCAACCAGCCCGATTTGGAAAAACTCGCGTGTTTGATTATTGAGAAATCAGATGACCAGTCTGGTGTTCCGTACAGTTCTGAAGAACTGTGTGAAGTTGCATTGCGATGGCTGGAATCATGCGAAAGTCGCCCGATGAGAAAAGAAGCCGCAGAAAAACTTTTGGGTGACATCAAAAGCAAAGTATCCAGTTTTCAAGAGATCCAAAACGTAGACATGGCTGAACTCTATCAGTTTACTAAAGCTATTGTTGGCTCCGAGGGCACGCTCGGGTTTCGTCAGTTTTTGCGATTTTTGTTGAAAGGAGACGGGAAGCAGTGTATAGAAGTTCTTAGGAAAGAAGGATTTAAACTGACTAATTTGTCAACTCTTTTGCGACAATCGGGAAAAAGTGCTTGCAAAGCTTTCATTGACTTATATAGCTGTTTGTTTGACAAGGAAGGAGACAAAACTAGCTACATGAGAGTTCTTGAAAGAGAAAAGACGCACCTGTCTGCCTTATCGCTCATATTGCAAAACTCGAGGGCCGATGTTGGTAGAGCTTTTATAGACTTGTTTAATCTGTGGTTTGATCAGTCTGGAAGGGAGACCGAATGCTTGAAAAATCTAAAAGAAAACGGAGTTAGTCTGATCACCATGTCCAATATTTTAAGGGGATCAGGGTATGACTCTGTTAAAGCTTTTAAAGATCTGTATAATATTTGGTTTAATGAAGACGGGGAGAAAGCGGAATGCTTAAAATCTCTAGAAAGAGAAGGCATAAATTTATCTAGCGTGTCTAGTCTTCTCTCCGGGGCGAAAGCAAACGCCGCCAGAGCTTTTGAAGAGCTGTACGAGACTTGGTTTGAGGAAAACGGGGATAAAAAAACGTGTTTAAGAACGTTAGAGCGCGAGGGAATCCATCTGTGCAACGTGACCTCTATTTTGAATAAAGCGGGAAGTCACTCCGCAGAAGTCTTTAGGAGTTTGTACTACTTTTGGTTTGACGAGAGCGGGAACAGAAAACAGTGCTTGAAAACCCTAGAAAAAGAAGGAATAAGTTTGTGTCATGCGTCCAGTATTCTCAACGGGTCTGGAAAGAACTCTCTCAAGGCCTTTAAAGAGTTATATTACCTTTGGTTTGACGAGGAAGGAAACAAGAAACCGTGTTTACGAAATCTAGAAAATAACGGCATTAGCCTGTCCAGCGTTACTGGCATTCTGAATAGCACTGGAGCCGGTGCACCCAAAGCTTTCAAAGATTTGTACGATCTTTGGTTCGATCAGCGAGGAAGAAGAAGCCTGTATCTGAAAACTCTTAAGGAAGAAGGCATCGACTTGACTAGTGTGTCTAGTATCTTAGGTGGGGCTGGAGCTAACGCTCCCAAAGCTTTCAAAGACTTGTACTGTCTCTGGTTTGACGAGCGAGGCGATAAAAAACCCTGCGTCCTAGCTCTTCAAGAATTGGGAATAAGGCTGTCGACTGTGTCGAATATTTTGTGCAGCGCGGGTCTCAACGCGGCTAAAGCATTCGAAGGTTTGTGCAACTTATGGTTCGATAAGAAAGGGAGAAAGAAGCAATGTTTGAAAATTTTAGAGAGGGAGGGGGTGAATTTATGCACGGTGTCCAACATTCTGAGCAGATCAGGGATTCATGCAGCGCAAGCTTTCAAAGATTTGTTCAAACTTTGGTTCGATGAGCAAGGAGAGAAAAGTCATTTTCTCGAAACTCTGGAGAAGGAGGACATAAAATGGTCCGATTTTTCCTGCATTTTGTGTGGGGCCGGAAGATACGCCCCTAAAGCTTTCGAGGATTTGTATGACCTTTGGTTTGACCGGCTTGGAAACAGAAAACAATACCTCACGACTCTGAAGGAGGAAAAAATAAGGTTGTCCGATGTTTCCAGCATTTTGTACCGGTCGGGATCCAATGCTGCCAAGGCTTTCAAAAACCTGTACGAGATTTGGTTTGATGCACACGGAAACAAAAAGCGATGTTTGAGGACCATCGAAAGGGAAGGAATCGGGCTGTCTGATATCTGTAATATCTTGAAGGGAGCAGGGCATAACGCACCCAGGGCCTTTCTAGATTTATATAATCTGTGGTTTGATAAAAAGGGAAATAGAAAGGCATGCTTAAGAATTCTGGAAGAAAATGCGATGAGGTTGACCAGTGTGTGCAACGTTATCTGTGGTGCAGGCGCCAGTGCTTCAAAGGCCTTCAAATGCTTGTATGACCTCTGGTTCGATAAAGACGGTCGGAAAACGAAGTATTTGAAATCATTCGAAAAGGAAAATATTGATTTCGCTAATGTGATCAGTATTCTTAGTGGAGCTGGGATCAACGCTTACAAAGCTTTCATAGACTTGCATGATGTTTTGTTCGATGAACTAGGGGGTAAGGGACACTGTTTGAAAACTCTGGAAAGGGAAAATATAAAGCTCTCTAATATTTCCAGCGTTTTGTACAGGACCGGCTCGAATGCTTCCAGAGCTTTTACGGACCTGTACGATGTTTGGTTCGATCGCGATGGGAATAGAAAGCGGTGTTTGGAAACCCTGGAGGAAAATGAAGTGAAACTTTCTGTTTTTACTCGCGTTTTGAAACGGGCCGGAACCGGTGCTGCGAAAGTTTTTGAAGAGTTGTACGATCTCTGGTTCGACGGAGAAGGAAGTAAAAAGCAGTGTTTGGAAATTTTGGAAGCAAGTGGAATCGATCTAAGAAAGTTGTCTGGTATTCTAAGTAAAGCTGGAAGTAAAGCTCCAAAGGCTTTCAAAGATTTGTATGACCTCTGGTTTGACGAGCTTGGAAACAGAACGAAATATTTGACTGTTCTAGAGGAACAGGGAATAGATATTTCTGACTTGTCTCGAATTCTTAAAGGAGCTGGAAGTAATGCCCCTAAAGATTTCAAAAACTTCTGTAAACCATACTTAAAGAAGAAACGAAGCAGCACATAACAAACTCTTAAATGAGATTTTTAAAGCATATGATATTAGTATGAGGAACACTTGATAGCCCACAACACCATATTGTATTAAGTGTAAGCTCACAACTCTCAAGCGTCACTTCCAACCGTGGACCGGTTTCGTCTTTGTTAGGACTCATCAGCACGGTATAGGAAGGTAGCGCAAGAGAGCGGAGGGCAAGTACTAGTCTAGCCGACTATAACTGAAAAAGTGGTGACCATTGATTAGTCCTCCACTCATCTGCTGAAATGACATGGCATTCCTAGAACAGATTCCTGTGACATTCCGTTTCTAGGAATGCCATGTCATTTCAGCAGATGAGTGGAGGACTAATCAATGGTCACCACTTTTTCAGTTATAGTAGTCTAAACTAGTACTTGCCCTCCGCTCTCTTGCGTTACCTTCCTATACCGTGTTGATGAGTCCTAACAAGGACGAAACCGGTCCACGGTTGGAGGTGACGCTTGAGAGTTGTGAGTTTACACTTATTGTCCGCTTAACCAGCAATAGTTGGTGAAATATTCCTTTCATTTACCATGTTGTATTGACTGTGATTTTTTGATTTCACCATTCCAGAAAAGTTTTGCATACCACATTAGAACCTCCATATAAAGCGAACCCTTATGAAACCAAAAATTAGGGTTACTCCAACTCTCTAGCGTCGCCTCCAGCCATGGACCGGTTTCATCCTTGTTAGGACTCATCAGCACAGCATTAGAAGGCAACGCAAGAGAGCGGAGGGAGAGCTTTCAGTCTAGCCAGCTATAAGGGCACGGTCATGGCAAGCGCAGGACCAGGCGTATTTGCTGACTTCTCCGCCCATCACACAAAAGGGAAATTCCAAGAAATCCCCTGGATTGTGGTTGCCCTATTGTGTGATCGGCAAAGAAGTCATCGCCTCAGCAATTACGCCTGGTCCTGCTACCAGGGTGACCGTTGACTAACGGATAAAGCTCTCCCTCCGCTCTTTTGCATTGCCTTCCTCGTGATGAGTCCTATCATGGACGAAACCGGTCCATGACTGGAGGTGACGCTTGATAGTTGGAGTTTACACTTATTCTCCTCTAACCAGAGGTAGTGATGAAATACTCCCTTTTCAACAAATGGGGATGTTTCAATGAATATGGACGAAAGTTGATTTTCATATGGCATGGATGTCACTCCGAGACTGATAATACACTACAATTTATACCAAATTTTATGAAGATTAGGTGGTATTTAGTGTTTGGGAACTTTAGTCCTTTTGAAAGGAGTATTTCACCATTATCACTGGTAATACCCCGTTCGCACTGGTCTTTATTTTTGCCTCTATTTTCGTTAGCACTTTGTTGTCATGGAAACAAAGGCAAAATCGCTCATCTTTTGAAAACGACGTTCGCACTGACAAGGGGCGAAAATAAGCACTTACTGTGTGTAAACAATAACAGCCTCATTTGTAAAATAATTAAAAATTTAATTTCTCTATACAACTTAAAACTAATGAATAAAATCACCAAAAATACATAAAAGGTTATTAATTGACTAGTGAATTGATTAGTGTGTTTCCATGACAACAAAGTGCTAACGAAAATAAAGGGTCTTTTTTCTGGCAGTGCGAACGGGGTATTAGTGGACAATAAGTGTTAACTCACAACTCTCAAGCGTCACCTCCAACCGTGGACAGGTTTCGTCATTGTTAGCACTCATCAGCACGGTATAGGAAGGCAACGCAAGAGAGTGGAGGGCAAATACTAGTCAAGCCGACTATAACTGAAAAAGTGGTGACGATTGATTAGTCCTCCACTCATCTGCTGGAATGACTATTGTCATTCCTAGAACAGATTTAATTCCAGAAAGGCAAGGTAAATGAAAATGAAAGGAGTATTTCACCATTATGAAATACCATTGAAAATTATATGAGTGGAGGACTAATCAATGGTCACCACTTTTTCAGTTATAGTCGGCTAGACTAGTACTTGCTTTCCGCGCTCTTGCGTTACCTTCCTATACCGTGCTGATGAGTCCTAACAAGGACGAAACCGGTCCACGGTTGGAGGCGACGCTTGAGAGTTATGAGTTTACACTTAAGTTCTTTTTTACTATTACATGTGCATGTGCAACCCCTAAATGTCCTTTCATTCCTCCCCCTTTTAAAATCGTATTAGTATCTGCAAGTCACGTTTCGATAATTTTTATGTGTGGTTAAAATTTAAGTACAACCCATTCTGTGCATAAAGTTAACTTTTGTAAGGCCTCAGTGTGATATAAATAAGTGATTATCATTTTTTGTTTAAATAATGTTTTGTTTGTGGGTGTCCCAGATTTGGGAAACCTTAAAAACCTGGTATTATCAGAGAGAAACTAAACCTGTGATGATCAGAGAGAAAATTTTGAAAATGTACAAAGTTTTGAAAATAAATTTAGCATTTTTCTGATTTTCAAGTCTTTAAAAGTGCATTTCTTCGCTCCTACCTACAAAATAAAATTGTGAAATACCTATAAATTCTGAATATTGAACGTAGTGGTTAACTCTCCAAGACAGTTGAAGCATGTGCAGTAAACAGCTAGATAAGATTAAAATTATAAAACACACTCTCGACTTAAACGATTTTCTCTACTAGTATCTTTTTACTTTAAAACCAGATTCCTCTAATAATCCTTGTCCTTACGATTTTCTCAATTTTTATCCTTTTATTGAGTGAAATTCGACTCTTTTTTGCAAGTGTTTCGGATTCACCGGCGAGTCCTGACGCGCGCTCACCCGTTAAGTTTGCTTCTTTTCGTGTTTCGTTAGAAATGAAAAAAATTACCAAGTTTGGAATTCGCTTTAACCCTTTCAATACGGCAGTGGCGTAGCCAGAAATTATTTTTGGGGGGTGCAGGATGATATCGAAATGAAAGAAAAAAAATTGAGGTTTTGAATTTTTACACTAATTTTTTTTCTCACTGAATGAATAACTTAATCCTACTACTATTATAATTGTGAATGTTTGTCCGGATGTTTGTTACTCTTTCACGCAAAAACTACTGAATGGATTTTAATGAAATTTTACCATAATGTAGCTTATACATCAGAATAACACATAGGCTATAATTTATAAAGAGAAAATCAGTCCTTCATTCTTTTTTTCCCGTTTTTCCTGCTTTTTTTCACTTATTTTTCCGTGTTTGAAAACCTGTTTTACCAGTCATACAACGAGTTAAAAATAAAACATTGTTTCAAATGAGACACAGATCACTAGACTTTTTCATTTACTAGATCTTTTATTTTAGTTTTAAACACTGGTTTTAAATTTCTTAATTTGTTCACTAGACTTTTTACTACGGTTTCAAATTTGTTATTTTATAAAGGCACCAAGATATTATTAAACATTATCAGAAACATCGGAATTGTAAAAAGTGACAAGAACACCGGGATTGGAAAATTAGCGAGAACATCGGGAAGGAAAAATTACCGAGAACACTGGGATAGGAAATTTACCATAAAGACACCCAGAATACCGGAATATAAAAATTACCGTAAACACTGAGATAGGAAAATTACCGGGAACGCAACCGGGATTAGAAAAATTACCATGATCAACGGGATAAGATTACCGGGAACACTGGGATAGGAAAGAGGCGCCTGGGATACCGGGATGATTTGTAATATTGCTAATTTACAAAATTATAAATGTATTTTAAGAAATATTTTAAAAAATAAATTTATACACCCCACCCGTGCAAGGCCGGGTATAACAGCTAGTATTAAAATAAATTAATGATGTATTTTAATCATAAAAAAAGAAATCCATTGTTAACAATAAACTAGAATGAAGTATTTTATCAACACTCATAAATGAAATGTGTCAACAAGAACATTTTATTTACTTAAAATCATAAACATTAGCTGGGGAGTCCCCAGGATTTGTTTTTTTTTCTGAAGGGGAGCTAAGAATTTTCATAATCCAATTGAATCTTTTTGATGATCTTAATATAGAAAAGGTAGTGAGTTATTTTGGTCCAACTATTAAAAGGGGGGTCTGGGGGTTCCACCAGAAATTTTCTGGAAATTTATGTAAAAAACACAATTTTTCATCTCGTTTTGGTACACCTCATCAGAATTTCGGATACAGGTTTTATGGAAGAATTTTTGCGTTTTGGAAAACTTAATATAAAATAGTTGTAATAATAGAGTTACAAGTTTTAAGGGTGTCTGGGGGTCCTCCCCATAAAATTTTTGAACATTTGAACCTTAAACACTGGTTATTAACTTGTTTTGGCATATCTATTTTCCGAATTTCGGGAATTGGGAAATAAAAAAAATTATGAAATATTTAATTTCACAAAGGAAAATTTGGGGCTTGGGGGTGCAAAAGACCCGTTGCACCCCTTCTGTCTACGCCACTGCAATACGGCAAGGGAATCAGAAAAGTCCACTTTTTGCACTTGTTTGAGCTCTTGGGGGGCAACTGCGATGAGATATCCATTAGATCATGATGTGTTTGGAGGCACAAAAGACCATTTTATTCTGTTCCTTGAAGTTTTTCAGCTACTGGGACATAATGTTGCCTCAGTCGTAATTTCAAAATTTTTCCACCGTGGGACAGCATATGTCCCAGCCTGTGCGAAAGGGTTCAGTTGTATTTTTGTAATGTTGAGCAAAAAGTTTTATGGATGAGAGTTTTCAAAAGTTGGCAAGTATGACCGCTGGCTGCACAAAAACTTGGTAATAAAGTAATAGTGGTAGATAATTAAAGTTTTCGAGGTACTAAAGAGGGTCTGGGGTCCTCCCCTAGAAAGTTTTAAGAGAAATTGACTCTAAAAAACCAGGTTGTCAACTAGTTTTGGTACCCTAGCCCGAATTTCGGATATACATTTTCAGGTAGGATTTTAATATTGATGAACTTAATGAAAAGAAAATTAGTGAGTAAGAAAGTTCCAAGTAAAAGTGGGGAGGGGGGTCAGCTGGTCCTACCCCCAGAAAATATTTGGAAATTTGACACTAAAAGAAACGGTTTTAACTTGTTTTTGTATACTTATTTTGAATTTCGGGGGGGGGGTCAGGGCACTTTACATACGCCCTTGCCTTGGCAGAGGTGATCCTCAAAAAGTGCCCTTCGGAGCCCTGTTGGTAGGGATCTAAGAAATCATTCGATTCGATTCCGACCTGGAATCGATTCCTTAGAGCCAGTATCGAAAAAGTAGAATCGAACTTATCTACTTCAATCGCAAATCAAAAATAATTCGGTATCATTACTAATTAATAATCAGCAAAATATTAATTATCAAAACACTAATTAATTAATGAGCAATATTAAGTATCTATTCATTAGAAAATTGAGTACGATTCCTAAGATTCGATTCCTGCTGGCATCGATTCTTTCAAGGGTTTGATTCCTTGGTATCGATTCCAAGGTATTCGATTCCGAAATCGATTCCTTTAGAAATATTTAGAACCCTACCTGCTGGATCCGCGCCTGCCTTGCCCCCCTTATATACGCCCCCGAAGAGAAACGAAAAAAATCAGTTCTATAAAATCACCACCCATCCAGCTCGTTAATATTTCACCGCGGAGCGATGGTCCTTTTCAGCAAACGACAACCCGACTCAGCAAAAACCGATATTCCGAAAAAAAAACCCACCGGACAACAAAAGAACATTCCCTAGCACACACAGATATCGTCCCATTCAAGCCAGAATAAACACACACGAGAGAAAGAGAGAAATTCTCTTTTTTTTTTCTCTCCCTCTCTCTCTAACAATAGTCCGCGCCGGCAATTCCATAGCCATATTCAAATAGCCTGACTCACATCTCGAAAATCCTTTTCGTTGCCATTCCGGCAGAGCTAAAAAGAGACCTTTTGTGAACGGCGTTGAAGAGGGCCTCGCGCGTCACGTAATGAGGGGCCACAAAAGACCCTGGACACTCCCCCTCCCCCCTGTGGCAAGAAGGGGGCATTTAGATGTTAATGAAAGTTTTCTGGCTGCCACCTTTTGTTTGCGGGGCTGTTATATTCACAAAAGCGAACCTGGTGGACAACAGGGGACCGTTTACAAATCGAAGGATTCGCTGTGATGGGATTCCCTTTCCGTTTGTTGGAGGTTTTGATTTATGGCGAAACCCTTTTTGGTTGGATTCACCGGTGTTGATTTAATTCGAAGTGAAAGATTTTTGAGGTGTGATGTTCTAAAATATCCCAGTGATTCTGAAAAGGGAGCGTGGGGCGAGAGAATGCTTTTAGGGGGTGAACTTGTTTTGGGCAATAACACTCTTAAAACGATTGTATCAAAACTGAGTAAAAAAGTACTCAAAAAGGCTCCGATCCAAAAATACTCAAATTTGAATACATGAATATACTCATTTCTGAAAATGAGCATACTCAAAAATGAAACATCTTGAGCTTGAACTCAAAAATGAGCTCATAATGTTTCAGTTTTGAGTATGCACATTTTCAGAATGAGTGTATTCATGTATTCAAATTTGAGTATTTTTGGATCGGAGCCTTTTTTGAGTACTTTTTTACTCAGTTTTGATACAATCGTTTTAAGAGTGATGGAAGGGGGCAATGATCATGGAGCAGTGGTGAACCCTGAGGAAAGAAATAGCTTAAATTCACTTTTTTCGGGCTAAAAATCCAGTAGCGTAAACAAGGGGCGGCTGAGCCCCCCCCCCGAAATCCGGACTCGGTATACCCAAACAGGCTAAAACTCTGTTTTTTAGGGTCCCATTTCTTACTAAGAACCAAGACTACATTTATTACTAAGAACTTTATTATTCAAAACTTTTTATAATAAGTTCATCAAAATCCTACTCTTACTTAAAAATATATGTCCAAAATCAAGGGCCATATTCAGATCTTCGCCATCAGTGAATCCGCCGGCGGCGTTTCCGTCCAGCGTGAATCTCATTCACCGTATTCAGATCGCCTTCCGAAAGAGACGGAGATCTCGGAGAGTCAGCTCGTTGGTTAGTTGTGTTTTTGACGTGGCGTGACGTTGAAACGCTCAACGACCAATAAAATCTGTCTATTAAAAGGCGGGAAAATGTCACTGATGCATTCACAAACATGCTTCCAAAAATGTAAACAAACTCAATCTGCACTGCAAGTCGCTTGTTTTTGTTGTTTGAGTGAACTAGAAACCAAGCTGAAGCTTTTAACTAAGCGAACTTACTAAAGAGTTAATAAAAAAAATAAAAGAAAAAGAAAATATTTTATCTTTTTTAATTTCTAAACGCTTTGCACCTTTATCATAACCAAGTAATTATTGTAACTCATAACAATAATGCTTCATTTCCCAAATTTAATTACAAGTATGTTTTGGAAATTCATTCTTACATGATTTTGGAAAAATGGTTATAAAAAAGGGAGATAATAGCAAAGGGTAGAAAAAAAAATATTCAATAGAAAAAAAATTAGTTATTTTGTAAGGTATGATTACATGGAAATATCTTTTCATCAAAGGAATTACTCATTAAATTCAATTTAATGCAAGATGTTAGGAAGTAGGAACTATGTTTCATAATTCTGGTTGAAAGACTCTCACTACTCACCTTATTGTGCAGTAAACTAATCCTTAATTACCATTTCCCAATATTAGCAGCATTTTTAAAATCTATAAAACTGAAACTTTGCAAGCTTATATAAAACAAAATAAATAATACTTACACTATTTTCATATCTTCAAAATATTTGGAAGTTCCATTTTTTATTCTTACAATAGATTCAATAAAGTTTAGGAATTTTGTAAATAAATATTCTATATTCTTCAACTTATTCTATTTTTAACTGCATACTTAATTTGTTGGAGAATTTTCCACTCAATTAGCAAAAAGTATGTTTCAACAGTTAAATGTGTAAACTATTGCAGTTACTCTTTATTGAATTGAAATTTATTAGTACAACATGTAGGAAAGAGTGAGGCAGATTTTAGAAACAAATTTTTAGTACTCCAGTTAGACAAAAGTGTAACTTATAAAAATTTCAAAGTATATTGTATGAACTAAATCCTAAAAACATTAAAAACTCTTCTAATCACAAAAAAGATTATTTATTATCAACAAAAAAAGTAAGCACTACACCAATTTGTTCAAACATTTTTACAACTATTTTCTAAATAATGACATTTATTAGTAGATACCGTTTGACTTATTTAAGTATGGATTGTCACTGTTTGATGGTCACAGTTCATAGGAGCAAGTTTGTTTCATAAATTATATCAAATACAATAACTGTACTACCTCAAAGCAATTTAAATGAATAATTGATTAATTTCCATTACCATTTATCAAATGGTTAATTTTTTTAAAAGATAACTCTCAGTTTAAATAGAAGTGTCATCCTTTTAAACTTTCATACTTTGCCCTTTTCAATAATTCTTTCCTGGATTCACAAAGAACAGCATTTTAGTTGAGCTGAAAAAATTATACTAGCATGTAAACAAAATCAAAATATTAATTACATACAAGAAAAAATTATTCAACAGTATAATTGATTACTATTCAATTATATATTGAAATGTTTATATATACATTCAATGATTTTTATGTTGTATGTGTGTGGTGTAAACTGTAAACTTCATAATTCAATTAATACTATCCTAAATTTAAAAAAATCTTTTTGCGGAAGGAAGTTAGTTTAATATAGAAAGCGAGAGAATAAGAATTCTTGAAATATGTGATATTCCAACGCAAACAAATGCTATGTCAGCTGCACATAAAAACAATCAAGAATTACAAGTAATAACCAAATTATATATTCTGTGCAAAAATAATATCGTAAAAATTAAAATATATTTATTTTAAAGCTTTCATTTATAACTTTCACTGAATAAAAAAAAGTATTGAACACCATTCATGTTCTTACTTCAAATCTTGAATTGGAATTCCTTTAGTCTATTCAGAATTCTTAATCTTAAAATATAACAATTCAAAAAGAAATTTGCCACGTTGATTAGTGTAACATTAAAAATATTATAAATTATTCAATTTTATACAAAATGAACATTTTTATCACATTAAGATTAGTAATTTTTGAAGCGATTTTTCTAATATTTGATACCAAAACAAACTTGGTGATATTTAACGGAACATCTAACCGAATTGATCCGAAATATTGAATACTAAAACATTTACCAATTCTGAAATATTCCATAAACGAGAAAATTAAATAAAAATACAATTTACATACCTCAATACATTTTTCTTTGCTATCGGGCGTGATCCGAAGCAGGGCAAGGAGTGTTGGTTTGACATGGCGACTCTTATCCCAGCTGTTCCATTTTCTTCTGTGCTCTCTCATTTTTGTTAAAGTTATCAATTATTTTAATATATTAATCCATACCAACATCCTACTAAATCAAAGCATGCAAAGCTCATAAAAGATGGACGCCAAATTTTTGTTACGAAGTACAACCGAATAAAGAATGTAAACAAACTGTTTCCAAGGTTTCAGCGCGGTTTCAGCCAATGAGAGAAGAGAAAGTCGTCGGCGGTTTCGTATCCGCCGGCGAGAGAGCCAGTGAATCCGCCTTCGGCGTTTCAGACAAAGTGAGTCGGGAAAAAGTTAATTTGAATACCATTTCGGCTGATACGCGCGGCGGATTCACTGATGGTGAACATCTGAATATGGCCCCAAGACTAGGTGTACCAAACCCAAGTTGAAACCCTGTTTTAAGGGTTAAATTTCCCAAAATTTTCTGGGGGAGGACCCCCCCTCCAGATCCCCAGAAACATTTTCTTACTATGGCTGTAAATTTATACTGGTGATCTATCCAGTCTTCGAAAGTGGTCTGCAAGCCTTAATCTAACTCAGAAAAAATAAATGTTTATTTCAAATAAACTGTTTTTCCACTCTTTTGATCCTTAGAAAACTCACTTTATAACTTACCTGAAAAAACCTTATAACACGTTTTAATAAAAATTACATAAATTATAACAGAGCTTTTGTTTCTAGGGTTGTTTTCAATATCTAACCATATAGGAAGAAGACATCAGCTGGATTTGTGGATAGTTTTCTCAATTCTGTTGCACTGGTGAACCCATATAATAAAGAGATGAGACAGCTCAGTTTAAACTTTTTGTGCCTATAAAGCCTATGGAGAACCTATGCAAACTGGAGATGAATTAACTGATACAAAAAAATGCTCTTGGAAATTTCACTTGTAAATGAGAAAAAATAAGATGGTCCCGCTCATTTGGTTTAAATTTAAAAATTAAAACTCTATGTAGATCTATTTTTTTGAGATCATCCATTATTATGCACACATTAAAATCAAGAAGGGATCTTTCTTCTTTGTTGTTCTTTTATAAAATTATTAATTACATGGTTGATTGTCCTGAAATTTTGTGTTTGTTTAATTTTTCTGTAAAAAGTCATGTCTTGCGTAACAAGGATTTATTTGTTGTACCTTTATGCAAATATAATTATACAAGTAATCATCCACTGTACATAGATTTTATCGGAATTTTAACCTTCTTAGTAACGAACTTGATTTATTTTCTACTTTTAATGTATTTAAAAAAGAATGTCTACGGATTTTATGTACTTGATTTTATGTATTTGATTTTATGTACTCTTCCCACCACTATAATTGGGTTGTAACCTGTTGTGTGTGTTTTTTCTATATAAATAAATAAATTACTATTGTGTCAAGTGGATCAGATAATTAGTCTGTAAAAGCTCAACGCTGTTTCACTTTTAGGGTGCATCTAGAGATCGTTTCCCCGTTGATTGTCAAAACGAAAGATTTAAGAGCAGGGGAGCATCTTTTGTCTGCTAATTGACCTCATCTAACCACACAAAATGACCAGGCTCCTTCGGGCATTCGGGGGAGATTAGGAGCATTGATAATATCGCCTTCCTTTTGTGTGGTTAGCATGAGGTCAGTTAGCGGACAAAAGAATGTTCCCCTGCTCATAAATCTTTCGTTTTGACAATCAACGGGAAACGATCTCTAGATGCACCCTTAGGGTACGGTCACCCTAAGGGCACGGTCACCCAGAGCGCAAGACCAGGCGTATCGGAGGCGCAATCTAACTTCTCCGCTCATCACACAAAAGAGATTCTGACCCCCCCGGGGGTTTGCGGTTACCCTTTTGTATGATGGGCGGAGAAGTTAGATTGCACTTGCGATACGCCTGGTCTTGCGCTCAAGGTGACCGTCCGTACCCTTGTTTGCATAGAAAATGAAGATTTAAAGGACAATTCCACACCTTTCACTTTCAATGATTCCTTCCGAAATGAACCAAAAAAGTGATAAGTCTGAATAAAGTTAAAAAAATGGTGTGTTAAGAGGTTCTTGAAATCACAGTTAAAAGTTAAATTTAAATCTTGTGTTTTTAAAAAATTATTTCTTGCATGTAGTTAGGATAACTGAAATAATTGATATTATTGATGTATTAATAAAGATGATTGATGTCAACCTGTTTTTGTAATATTTATTTTATTACATTTTTTCTCTCAACATTTACAATACGAGTCAAATTTAGAACATGCCACGAGAAGGAAGTTCTGTCTTAAACAGTTTATAAACTGTAAACCCATTTTAAAACAGTTTTTTCTTTCAGATTTGTTCATTTGGAACGAGTAGAGTAATAAGTACCCATTTTCAGATTTTTCTAAAAATGAATTTCATGATTTTATAACTGTCAGCTTTTCTTGCCAACCGTAGGTTCCAAAATCTGAAAAAAGAAAGCTTTTCGTACCAACTATAGGACTGGGCCTTAAATCGATTTATAACGAAATATCGATTTAACCCTTAAATCGTACACCCGATGTAGAGCTTAAATCGTTAACTCAACATCGGATCCGATTTAAGCACTCATCGAAATCGATTTATAACCTAGTCAACCACATCAGAATTAAGATTCTGAATAAGTTTAATCGAGCATCGATGTGTAATTCCGATGCATCGCGATGCATCGGTATTATCAGAACGGCAAATTTGAATGAGTTAAAGGGAACATCGATTTAAGGAATTTCGATGCATCGGCGATGTCATCGTGATTTGACTTGAAACAGCTCGATCTTGCAACGATTCCACTTGAAGGAAGGATTCAGATTGATTTTTGAATAGATTAATTGAAAGACTCCTAGAGTGAAACTTTATCATGTTGCTTGACCACTGGTTAATATTGCTCTATGTGGCTTAAAATCATAAAAAAATAAGTTTTGGAGTCGGTTATTGATATTATGTATTCCCTATTGGTAAAGCATGTCTTTTTGGTTCCGATTGACCATTGGTCAGTCCTGTCACCTTTTTGCTACTTCTATGCTTTGGCACTAAAGTAGGTCATGTGGGGGCTCAAACCAAACGCCATAAGACTAATGACAGGTTCGTCTTGATCATTGGTCAAGCATTGACCAATTGATCATTGACCATTGACCATTGATCATTGAGCATTGATCATTGACCAGCTGTCAATCCTTTATTTTTTCGCTATTAATAGCTTTTCTGACCTTCTTTTTCTTCCTCGTGCTTGTTTTGGGGGTCCCTGACCTTTGGTAAATCCCATTTGACCACTGGTCAATTTTTGAATTTTTCGACATTATAGCTCCATTTTATCGTAGAGATCCTCTCTAATTGCGTAATATCAATAGTCAATAGCCATAGAAACATTTCCCCCTCAAACAACAATCAAAAATTGGGTTTCATATTATCCGGGTTAAATCGATATATCACTAAATCGCGATGTTAAAGTGGCCATAAATCGATTTAAGAAATTCTTATATCGCCCAGGCCTAGTACCAACCGTTCCTAATGGTTAACTGATAACTTTTAATTGAGAATTCCAATAAATTAAAAAATAGAAATTTTTATTAGTTATTTAACCCCTTATACTGATCGAAAAATATCTCATTGTTTTAAAGTTATTAAAAAAGGGAAAGATTTTACTACACATATTAACATAAAAGCGATGCGTGAACCTTTCTTAGCCTAGTGGTAGCTTATCGTATTTCGAATCGAAAGGTATTCAGGTCATTCAGGTTCACTTTAGTGCATTTTACAATTAAATGAAATTTTAAACATGGTCAATTCCACTAAACACTTTGACCAATAGCTCCCTCCCAACCGCCATGATGGCTCAGTTGGCAGAGTCGCAGTCCAATTATAACGAAGGTAGTCAGTTCAAACCCCACTAACTTAGCATCCTATTTTAGTACATTTTACAATTAAATGAAATTTTAAACATGGTCAATTCCACTAAACATTTTGACCAATAGCTCCCTCCCAACCGCCATGATGGTTCAGTTGGGAGAGTCGCAGTCCTATTATAACGAAGGTAGTAAGTTCAAACCCCACTAACTTAGCATCCTATTTTAGTACATTTTACAATTAAATGAAATTTTAAACATGGTCAATTCCACTAAACACTTTGACCAATAGCTCCCCCCAAACCGCCATGATGGCTCAGTTGGCAGAGTCGCAGTCCTATTATAACGAAGGTAGTCAGTTCAACCGCACTAACTTTGCATCCTATTTTAGTGCATTTTACAGTTAAATTAAATTATAAATACGGGCAGTTTCATTTAACACTTTAACCAGTTGCTACTTCTAAAACGTCCTTGATGGCTCAGTTGTTGGAGTCGCGGTTCTGGTATACGGAAGGTATTCAGTTCGAACCCCACTAAATTAGCATCCTATTTTAGTACTTTTTACAGTTAAATTAAATTATAAATGCAGACAATTCCACTAAAAACTTTGACCAGTAGCTATCTCCAAAACGTTCTTGATGGCTCAGTTGGTAGAGTCGCGGTCCTGGCATACAGACGGTACTCAGTTCAAACCCCACTAACTCAGCATCCTATTTTAGTGCATTTTACAGTTTAGTTAAATTTTAAACACGAACAATTCCACTAAACACTTTGACCAGTTGCTATCTCCAAAACGTACTTGATGGCTCAGTTGGTAGAGTCGTGGTCCTGGTATATAGAAGGTACTCGGTTCGAATCCCACTAACTTTGCATCCTATTTTAGTGCATTTTACAGTTAAGTTAAATTTTAAACAGAGACAATTCCACTAAACACTTTGACCAGTAGCTATCTCCAAAACGTCGTTAATGGATCAGCTGGTAAAGTCGTGGTCCTGGTGTATATAAGGTACTCGGTTCAAATCCCACTATTTTAAATTCCTGTTTTGGTGCATTTTACAGTAAAATTAAATTTAAAAAAAACTGACGATTCTTTAATGCACTATGACAATAGCTAGTTACGAATCGTCCTAAATGGCTCAGTTGGTAGAGTCGTGGTCCTGCTGAACAGAAGGTGCTCGGTTCAAACCCTACTATCCTCCAACTCACTCTCTCTCTCTCTATCTATCTCTCTATACCTGATGTCTCAGCTGACCTAGGAAACTGGTGACCGAGTCGAGTCCGTTCACTCGGCGAAGATGTCGGGGCTCGGATGAGAGGAGGTCGTCCTGGCGGACCTGATCTGCTCCCCGGGGGGTCGCGGGCCTAGGGGGTTCTTCGGATAACCCCCGAAAGCCCCTTCACCCTGGGGGCCAGCAGAGAAAGGTCCGTCAGGAAACCAGTTTTGCGAAAATTTTAAAACTTTTCACACATTCCGCAATTTGTGGACGGTCCCCTAACAGAGTGTAATATAGAGACGACCCCCTAAATTATCATATTGCAAAATTTTGACTCCATTACCCGTCTTTTTACATTGTTTCAAAGTAAGAGGAAGCAACCGTTAAATATTAACTGCGACCGAAACTGTGAGTGGATATTAAAAAAATAAATCTGTTGCCGATAGAATAAATCTGTAGAAGACGCCCCCGGGTGGTCTCGAACCACCAACCTTTCGTTTAACAGCCGAACGAGCTAACCAATTGCGCCACGGAGGCCACATGTGTTGGAGTGATCAAGCATGAATAGATCTTGTTTCGGGCAGAAAAAGAAGGAAATAAATTTCGGGCAAAAAACCGAAAGAAAAGACGCCCCCGGGTGGGCTCGAACCACCAACCTTTCGGTTAACAGCCGAGCGCGCTAACCAATTGCGCCACGGAGGCCACATGTGTTGGAGAGATCAAGCATGAATAGATCTTGTTTCGGGCAGAAAAAGTAGGAAATAAATTTCGGGCAAAACACCGAAATAAAAGACGCCCCCGGGTGGGCTCGAACCATCAACCTTTCGGTTAACAGCCGAACGCGCTAACCAATTGCGCCACGGAGGCCACATGTGTTGGAGAGATCAAGCATGAATAGATCTTGTTTCGGGCAGAAAAAGTAGGAAATAAATTTCGGGCAAAATACCGAAATAAAAGACGCCCCCGGGTGGGCTCGAACCACCAACCTTTCGGTTAACAGCCGAACGCGCTAACCAATTGCGCCACGGAGGCCACATGTGTTGGAGTGATCAAGCATGAATAGATCTTGTTTCGGGCAGAAAAAGAAGGAAATAAATTTCGGGCAAAATACCGAAAGAAAAAACGGCCCCGGGTGGGCTCGAACCACCAACCTTTCGGTTAACAGCCGAACGCGCTAACCAATTGCGCCACGGAGGCCACATGTGTTGGAGAGTTCAAGCATGAATAGATCTTGTTTCGGGCAGAAAAAGTAGGAAATAAATTTCGGGCAAAACACCGAAGTAAAAGACGCCCCCGGGTGGGCTCGAACCACCAACCTTTCGGTTAACAGCCGAACGCGCTAACCAATTGCGCCATGGAGGCCACATGTGTTGGAGAGATCAAGCATGAATAGATCTTGTTTCGGGCAGAAAAAGTAGGAAATAAATTTCGGGCAAAATACCGAAATAAAGACGCCCCCGAGTGGGCTCGAACCACCAACCTTTCGGTTGACAGACGAAGGCGCTAACCAATTGCACCACGGAGGCCACATGTGTTGGAGAGATCTAGCATGAATAGATCTTGTTTCGGGCAGAAAAAGTAGGAAATAAATTTCGGGCAAAATACCGAAATAAAAGACGCCCCCGGGTGGGCTCGAACCACCAACCTTTCGGTTAACAGCCGAACGCGCTAACCAATTGCGCCACGGAGGCCACATGTGTTGGAGAGATCTAGCATGAATAGATCTTGTTTCGGGCAGAAAAAGTAGGAAATAAATTTCGGGCAAAATACCGAAATAGAAGACGCCCCCGGGTGGGATCGAACCACTAACCTTTCGGTTAACAGCCGAACGCGCTAACCAATTGCGCCACGGAGGCCACATGTGTTGGAGAGATCTAGCATGAATAGATCTTGTTTCGGGCAGAAAAAGTAGGAAATAAATTTCGGGCAAAATACCGAAATAGAAGACGCCCCCGGTTGGGCTCGAACCACCAACCTTTCGGTTAACAGCCGAACGCGCTAACCAATTGCGCCACGGAGGCCACATGTGTTGGAGAGATCTAGCATGAATAGATCTTTAATCGGGCAGAAAAAGTAGGAAATAAATTTCGGGCAAAATACCGAAATAGAAGACGCCCCCGGGTGGGCTCGAACCACCAACCTTTCGGTTAACAGCCGAACGCGCTAACCAATTGCGCCACGGAGGCCACATGTGTTGGAGAGTTCAAGCATGAATAGATCTTGTTTCGGGCAGAAAAAGTAGGAAATAAATTTCGGGCAAAACACCGAAGTAAAAGACGCCCCCGGGTGGGCTCGAACCACCAACCTTTCGGTTAACAGCCGAACGCGCTAACCAATTGCGCCATGGAGGCCACATGTGTTGGAGAGATCAAGCATGAATAGATCTTGTTTCGGGCAGAAAAAGTAGGAAATAAATTTCGGGCAAAATACCGAAATAAAGACGCCCCCGAGTGGGCTCGAACCACCAACCTTTCGGTTGACAGACGAAGGCGCTAACCAATTGCACCACGGAGGCCACATGTGTTGGAGAGATCTAGCATGAATAGATCTTGTTTCGGGCAGAAAAAGTAGGAAATAAATTTCGGGCAAAATACCGAAATAAAAGACGCCCCCGGGTGGGCTCGAACCACCAACCTTTCGGTTAACAGCCGAACGCGCTAACCAATTGCGCCACGGAGGCCACATGTGTTGGAGAGATCTAGCATGAATAGATCTTGTTTCGGGCAGAAAAAGTAGGAAATAAATTTCGGGCAAAATACCGAAATAGAAGACGCCCCCGGGTGGGATCGAACCACTAACCTTTCGGTTAACAGCCGAACGCGCTAACCAATTGCGCCACGGAGGCCACATGTGTTGGAGAGATCTAGCATGAATAGATCTTGTTTCGGGCAGAAAAAGTAGGAAATAAATTTCGGGCAAAATACCGAAATAGAAGACGCCCCCGGTTGGGCTCGAACCACCAACCTTTCGGTTAACAGCCGAACGCGCTAACCAATTGCGCCACGGAGGCCACATGTGTTGGAGAGATCTAGCATGAATAGATCTTTAATCGGGCAGAAAAAGTAGGAAATAAATTTCGGGCAAAATACCGAAATAGAAGACGCCCCCGGGTGGGCTCGAACCACCAACCTTTCGGTTAACAGCCGAACGCGCTAACCAATTGCGCCACGGAGGCCACATGTGTTGGAGAAATCTAGCATGAATAGATCTTGTTTCGGGCAGAAAAAGTAGGAAATAAATTTCGGGCAAAATAATGAAATAGAAGACGCCCCCGGGTGGGCTCGAACCACCAACCTTTCGGTTAACAGCCGAACGCGCTTACCAATTGCGCCACGGAGGCCACATGTGTTGGAGAGATCTAGCATGAATAGATCTTGTTTCGGGCAGAAAAAGTAGGAAATAAATTTCGGGCAAAATACCGAAATAGAAGACGCCCCCGGGTGGGCTCGAACCACCAACCTTTCGGTTAACAGCCGAACGCGCTAACCAATTGCGCCACGGAGGCCACATGTGTTGGAGAGATCTAGCATGAATAGATCTTGTTTCGGGCAGAAAAAGTAGGAAATAAATTTCGGGCAAAATACCGAAAAAGAAGACGCCCCCGGGTGGGCTCGAACCACCAACCTTTCGGTTAACAGCCGAACGCGCTAACCAATTGCGCCACGGAGGCCACATGTGTTGGAGAGATCTAGCATGAATAGATCTTGTTTCGGGCAGAAAAAGTAGGAAATAAATTTCGGGCAAAATACCGAAAAAGAAGACGCCCCCGGGTGGGCTCGAACCACCAACCTTTCGGTTAACAGCCGAACGCGCTAAACAATTGCGCCACGGAGGCCACATGTGTTGGAGAGATCTAGCATGAATAGATCTTGTTTCGGGCAGAAAAAGTAGGAAATAAATTTCGGGCAAAATACCGAAATAGAAGACGCCCCCGGGTGGGCTCGAACCACCAACCTTTCGGTTAACAGCCGAACGCGCTAACCAATTGCGCCACGGAGGCCACATGTGTTGGAGAGATCTAGCATGAATAGATCTTGTTTCGGGCAGAAAAAGTAGGAAATAAATTTCGGGCAAAATACCGAAATAGAAGACGCCCCCGGGTGGGCTCGAACCACCAACCTTTCGGTTAACAGCCGAACGCGCTAACCAATTGCGCCACGGAGGCCACATGTGTTGGAGAGATCAAGCATGAATAGATCTTGTTTCGGGCAGAAAAAGTAGGAAATAAATTTCGGGCAAAATACCGAAATAGAAGACGCCCCCGGGTGGGCTCGAACCACCAACCTTTCGGTTAACAGCCGAACGCGCTAACCAATTGCGCCACGGAGGCCACATATGTTGGAGAGATCAAGCATGAATAGATCTTGTTTCGGGCAGAAAAAGTAGGAAATAAATTTCTGGCAAAATACCGAAATAGAAGACGCCCCCGGGTGGGCTCGAACCACCAACCTTTGGGTTAACAGCCGAACGCGCTAACCAATTGCGCCACGGAGGCCACATGTGTTGGAGAGACCTAGCATGAATAGATCTTGTTTCGGGCAGAAAAAGTAGGAAATAAATTTCGGGCAAAATACCGAAATAGAAGACGCCCCCGGGTGGGCTCGAACCACCAACCTTTCGGTTAACAGCTGAAAGCGCTAACCAATTGCGCCACGGAGGCCACATGTGTTGGAGAGATCTAGCATGAATAGATCTTGTTTCGGGCAGAAAAAGTAGGAAATAAATTTCGGGCAAAATAATGAAATAGAAGACGCCCCCGGGTGGGCTCGAACCACCAACCTTTCGGTTAACAGCCGAACGCGCTAACCAATTGCGCCACGGAGGCCACATGTGTTGGAGAGATGAAGCATGAATAGATCTTGTTTCGGGCAGAAAAAGTAGGAAATAAATTTCGGGCAAAATACCGAAATAGAAGACGCCCCCGGTTGGACTCGAACCACCAACCTTTCGGTTAACAGCCGAACGCGCTAACCAATTGCGCCACGGAGGCCACATGTGTTGGAGAGATGAAGCATGAATAGATCTTGTTTCGGGCAGAAAAAGTAGGAAATAAATTTCGGGCAAAATACCGAAATAGGAGACGCCCCCGGGTGGGCTCGAACCACCAACCTTTCGGTTAACAGCCGAACGCGCTAACCAATTGCGCCACGGAGGCCACATATGTTGGAGAGATCAAGCATGAATAGATCTTGTTTCGGGCAGAAAAAGTAGGAAATAAATTTCGGGCAAAATACCGAAATAGAAGACGCCCCCGGGTGGGCTCGAACCACCAACCTTTCGGTTAACAGCCGAACGCGCTAACCAATTGCGCCACGGAGGCCACATGTGTTGGTGAGATCTAGCATGAATAGATCTTGTTTCGGGCAGAAAAAGTAGGAAATAAATTTCGGGCAAAATACCGAAATAAAAGACGCCCCCGGGTGGGCTCGAACCACCAACCTTTCGGTTAACAGCCTAACGCGCTAACCAAATGCGCCACGGAGGCCACATGTGTTGGAGAGATCTAGCATGAATAGATCTTGTTTCGGGCAGAAAAAGTAGGAAATAAATTTCGGGCAAAATACCGAAATAGAAGACGCCCCCGGGTGGGCTCGTTCCACCAACCTTTCGGATAACAGCCGAACGCGCTAACCAATTGCGCCACGGAGGCCACATGTGTTGGAGAGATGAAGCATGAATAGATCTTGTTTCGGGCAGAAAAAGTAGGAAATAAATTTCGGGCAAAATACCGAAATAGGAGACGCCCCCGGGTGGGCTCGAACCACCAACCTTTCGGTTAACAGCCGAACGCGCTAACCAATTGCGCCACGGAGGCCACATATGTTGGAGAGATCAAGCATGAATAGATCTTGTTTCGGGCAGAAAAAGTAGGAAATAAATTTCGGGCAAAATACCGAAATAGAAGACGCCCCCGGGTGGGCTCGAACCACCAACCTTTCGGTTAACAGCCGAACGCGCTAACCAATTGCGCCACGGAGGCCACATGTGTTGGTGAGATCTAGCATGAATAGATCTTGTTTCGGGCAGAAAAATTAGGAAATAAATTTCGGGCAAAATACCGAAATAAAAGACGCCCCCGGGTGGGCTCGAACCACCAACCTTTCGGTTAACAGCCTAACGCGCTAACCAATGGCGCCAGGGAGGCCACATGTGTTGGAGAGATCTAGCATGAATAGATCTTGTTTCGGGCAGAAAAAGTAGGAAATAAATTTCGGGCAAAATACCGAAATAGAAGACGCCCCCGGGTGGGCTCGAACCACCAACCTTTCGGTTAACAGCCGAACGCGCTAACCAATTGCGCCACGGAGGCCACATGTGTTGGAGAGATCTAGCATGAATAGATCTTGTTTCGGGCAGAAAAAGTAGGAAATAAATTTCGGGCAAAATACCGAAATAGAAGACGCCCCCGGGTGGGCTCGAACCACCAACCTTTCGGTTAACAGCCGAACGCGCTAACCAATTGCGCCACGGAGGCCACATGTGTTGGAGAGATCTAGCATGAATAGATCTTGTTTCGGGCAGAAAAAGTAGGAAATAAATTTCGGGCAAAATAGAAGACGCCCCCGGGTGGGCTCGAACCACCAACCTTTCGGTTAACAGCCGAACGCGCTAACCAATTGCGCCACGGAGGCCATATGTGTTGGAGAGATCAAGCATGAATAGATCTTGTTTCGGGCAGAAAAAGTAGGAAATAAATTTCGGGCAAAATACCGAAATAGAAGACGCCCCCGGGAGGGCGCGAACCACCAACCTTTCGGTTAACAGCCGAACGCGCTAACCAATTGTGCCACGGAGGCCACATGTGTTGGAGAGATCTAGCATGAATAGATCTTTTTTCTGGCAGAAAAAGTAGGAAATAAATTTCGGGCAAAATACCGAAATAGAAGACGCCCCCGGGTGGGCTCGTTCCACCAACCTTTCGGATAACAGCCGAACGCGCTAACCAATTGCGCCACGGAGGCCACATGTGTTGGAGAGATCTAGCATGAATAGATCTTGTTTCGGGCAGAAAAAGTAGGAAATAAATTTCTGGCAAAATAATGAAATAGAAGACGCCCCCGGGTGGACTCGAACCACCAACCTTTCGGTTAACAGCCGAACGCGCTAACCAATTGCGCCACGGAGGCCACATGTGTTGGAGAGATCTAGCATGAATAGATCTTGTTTCGGGCAGAAAAAGTAGGAAATAAATTTCGGGCAAAATACCGAAATAGAAGACGCCCCCGGGTGGGCTCGAACCACCAACCTTTCGGTTAACAGCCGAACGCGCTAACCAATTGCGCCACGGAGGCCACATGTGTTGGAGAGATCTAGCATGAATAGATCTTGTTTCGGGCAGAAAAAGTAGGAAATAAATTTCGGGCAAAATACCGAAATAGAGGACGCCCCCGGGTGGGCTCGAACCACCAACCTTTCGGTTAACAGCCGAACGCGCTAACCAATTGCGCCACGGAGGCCACATGTGTTGGAGAGATGAAGCATGAATAGATCTTGTTTCGGGCAGAAAAAGTAGGAAATAAATTTCGGGCAAAATACCGAAATAGGAGACGCCCCCGGGTGGGCTCGAACCACCAACCTTTCGGTTAACAGCCGAACGCGCTAACCAATTGCGCCACGGAGGCCACATATGTTGGAGAGATCAAGCATGAATAGATCTTGTTTCGGGCAGAAAAAGTAGGAAATAAATTTCGGGCAAAATACCGAAATAGAAGACGCCCCCGGGTGGGCTCGAACCACCAACCTTTCGGTTAACAGCCGAACGCGCTAACCAATTGCGCCACGGAGGCCACATGTGTTGGTGAGATCTAGCATGAATAGATCTTGTTTCGGGCAGAAAAAGTAGGAAATAAATTTCGGGCAAAATACCGAAATAGAAGACGCCCCCGGGTGGGCTCGAACCACCAACCTTTCGGTTAACAGCCGAACGCGCTAACCAATTGCGCCACGGAGGCCACATGTGTTGGTGAGATCTAGCATGAATAGATCTTGTTTCGGGCAGAAAAAGTAGGAAATAAATTTCGGGCAAAATACCGAAATAAAAGACGCCCCCGGGTGGGCTCGAACCACCAACCTTTCGGTTAACAGCCTAACGCGCTAACCAATTGCGCCACGGAGGCCACATGTGTTGGAGAGATCTAGCATGAATAGATCTTGTTTCGGGCAGAAAAAGTAGGAAATAAATTTCGGGCAAAATACCGAAATAGAAGACGCCCCCGGGTGGGCTCGTTCCACCAACCTTTCGGATAACAGCCGAACGCGCTAACCAATTGCGCCACGGAGGCCACATGTGTTGGAGAGATGAAGCATGAATAGATCTTGTTTCGGGCAGAAAAAGTAGGAAATAAATTTCGGGCAAAATACCGAAATAGGAGACGCCCCCGGGTGGGCTCGAACCACCAACCTTTCGGTTAACAGCCGAACGCGCTAACCAATTGCGCCACGGAGGCCACATATGTTGGAGAGATCAAGCATGAATAGATCTTGTTTCGGGCAGAAAAAGTAGGAAATAAATTTCGGGCAAAATACCGAAATAGAAGACGCCCCCGGGTGGGCTCGAACCACCAACCTTTCGGTTAACAGCCGAACGCGCTAACCAATTGCGCCACGGAGGCCACATGTGTTGGTGAGATCTAGCATGAATAGATCTTGTTTCGGGCAGAAAAAGTAGGAAATAAATTTCGGGCAAAATACCGAAATAAAAGACGCCCCCGGGTGGGCTCGAACCACCAACCTTTCGGTTAACAACCTAACGCGCTAACCAATGGCGCCAGGGAGGCCACATGTGTTGGAGAGATCTAGCATGAATAGATCTTGTTTCGGGCAGAAAAAGTAGGAAATAAATTTCGGGCAAAATACCGAAATAGAAGACGCCCCCGGGTGGGCTCGAACCACCAACCTTTCGGTTAACAGCCGAACGCGCTAACCAATTGCGCCACGGAGGCCACATGTGTTGGAGAGATCTAGCATGAATAGATCTTGTTTCGGGCAGAAAAAGTAGGAAATAAATTTCGGGCAAAATACCGAAATAGAAGACGCCCCCGGGTGGGCTCGAACCACCAACCTTTCGGTTAACAGCCGAACGCGCTAACCAATTGCGCCACGGAGGCCACATGTGTTGGAGAGATCTAGCATGAATAGATCTTGTTTCGGGCAGAAAAAGTAGGAAATAAATTTCGGGCAAAATAGAAGACGCCCCCGGGTGGGCTCGAACCACCAACCTTTCGGTTAACAGCCGAACGCGCTAACCAATTGCGCCACGGAGGCCATATGTGTTGGAGAGATCAAGCATGAATAGATCTTGTTTCGGGCAGAAAAAGTAGGAAATAAATTTCGGGCAAAATACCGAAATAGAAGACGCCCCCGGGTGGGCTCGAACCACCAACCTTTCGGTTAACAGCCGAACGCGCTAACCAATTGCGCCACGGAGGCCACATGTGTTGGAGAGATCTAGCATGAATAGATCTTGTTTCTGGCAGAAAAAGTAGGAAATAAATTTCGGGCAAAATACCGAAATAGAAGACGCCCCCGGGTGGGCTCGTTCCACCAACCTTTCGGATAACAGCCGAACGCGCTAACCAATTGCGCCACGGAGGCCACATGTGTTGGAGAGATCTAGCATGAATAGATCTTGTTTCGGGCAGAAAAAGTAGGAAATAAATTTCTGGCAAAATAATGAAATAGAAGACGCCCCCGGGTGGACTCGAACCACCAACCTTTCGGTTAACAGCCGAACGCGCTAACCAATTGCGCCACGGAGGCCACATGTGTTGGAGAGATCTAGCATGAATAGATCTTGTTTCGGGCAGAAAAAGTAGGAAATAAATTTCGGGCAAAATACCGAAATAGAAGACGCCCCCGGGTGGGCTCGAACCACCAACCTTTTGGTTAACAGCCAAACGCGCTAACCAATTGCGCCACGGAGGCCACATGTGTTGGAGAGATCTAGCATGAATAGATCTTGTTTCGGGCAGAAAAAGTAGGAAATAAATTTCGGGCAAAATACCGAAATAGAAGACGCCCCCGGGTGGGCTCGAACCACCAACCTTTCGGTTAACAGCCGAACGCGCTAACCAATTGCGCCACGGAGGCCACATGTGTTGGAGAGATGAAGCATGAATAGATCTTGTTTCGGGCAGAAAAAGTAGGAAATAAATTTCGGGCAAAATACCGAAATAGGAGACGCCCCCGGGTGGGCTCGAACCACCAACCTTTCGGTTAACAGCCGAACGCGCTAACCAATTGCGCCACGGAGGCCACATATGTTGGAGAGATCAAGCATGAATAGATCTTGTTTCGGGCAGAAAAAGTAGGAAATAAATTTCGGGCAAAATACCGAAATAGAAGACGCCCCCGGGTGGGCTCGAACCACCAACCTTTCGGATAACAGCCGAACGCGCTAACCAATTGCGCCACGGAGGCCACATGTGTTGGAGAGATGAAGCATGAATAGATCTTGTTTCGGGCAGAAAAAGTAGGAAATAAATTTCGGGCAAAATACCGAAATAGGAGACGCCCCCGGGTGGGCTCGAACCACCAACCTTTCGGTTAACAGCCGAACGCGCTAACCAATTGCGCCACGGAGGCCACATATGTTGGAGAGATCAAGCATGAATAGATCTTGTTTCGGGCAGAAAAAGTAGGAAATAAATTTCGGGCAAAATACCGAAATAGAAGACGCCCCCGGGTGGGCTCGTTCCACCAACCTTTCGGATAACAGCCGAACGCGCTAACCAATTGCGCCACGGAGGCCACATGTGTTGGAGAGATCTAGCATGAATAGATCTTGTTTCGGGCAGAAAAAGTAGGAAATAAATTTCTGGCAAAATAATGAAATAGAAGACGCCCCCGGGTGGACTCGAACCACCAACCTTTCGGTTAACAGCCGAACGCGCTAACCAATTGCGCCACGGAGGCCACATGTGTTGGAGAGATCTAGCATGAATAGATCTTGTTTCGGGCAGAAAAAGTAGGAAATAAATTTCGGGCAAAATACCGAAATAGAAGACGCCCCCGGGTGGGCTCGAACCACCAACCTTTCGGTTAACAGCCGAACGCGCTAACCAATTGCGCCACGGAGGCCACATGTGTTGGAGAGATCTAGCATGAATAGATCTTGTTTCGGGCAGAAAAAGTAGGAAATAAATTTCGGGCAAAATACCGAAATAGAGGACGCCCCCGGGTGGGCTCGAACCACCAACCTTTCGGTTAACAGCCGAACGCGCTAACCAATTGCGCCACGGAGGCCACATGTGTTGGAGAGATGAAGCATGAATAGATCTTGTTTCGGGCAGAAAAAGTAGGAAATAAATTTCGGGCAAAATACCGAAATAGGAGACGCCCCCGGGTGGGCTCGAACCACCAACCTTTCGGTTAACAGCCGAACGCGCTAACCAATTGCGCCACGGAGGCCACATATGTTGGAGAGATCAAGCATGAATAGATCTTGTTTCGGGCAGAAAAAGTAGGAAATAAATTTCGGGCAAAATACCGAAATAGAAGACGCCCCCGGGTGGGCTCGAACCACCAACCTTTCGGTTAACAGCCGAACGCGCTAACCAATTGCGCCACGGAGGCCACATGTGTTGGTGAGATCTAGCATGAATAGATCTTGTTTCGGGCAGAAAAAGTAGGAAATAAATTTCGGGCAAAATACCGAAATAGAAGACGCCCCCGGGTGGGCTCGAACCACCAACCTTTCGGTTAACAGCCGAACGCGCTAACCAATTGCGCCACGGAGGCCACATGTGTTGGTGAGATCTAGCATGAATAGATCTTGTTTCGGGCAGAAAAAGTAGGAAATAAATTTCGGGCAAAATACCGAAATAAAAGACGCCCCCGGGTGGGCTCGAACCACCAACCTTTCGGTTAACAGCCTAACGCGCTAACCAATTGCGCCACGGAGGCCACATGTGTTGGAGAGATCTAGCATGAATAGATCTTGTTTCGGGCAGAAAAAGTAGGAAATAAATTTCGGGCAAAATACCGAAATAGAAGACGCCCCCGGGTGGGCTCGTTCCACCAACCTTTCGGATAACAGCCGAACGCGCTAACCAATTGCGCCACGGAGGCCACATGTGTTGGAGAGATGAAGCATGAATAGATCTTGTTTCGGGCAGAAAAAGTAGGAAATAAATTTCGGGCAAAATACCGAAATAGGAGACGCCCCCGGGTGGGCTCGAACCACCAACCTTTCGGTTAACAGCCGAACGCGCTAACCAATTGCGCCACGGAGGCCACATATGTTGGAGAGATCAAGCATGAATAGATCTTGTTTCGGGCAGAAAAAGTAGGAAATAAATTTCGGGCAAAATACCGAAATAGAAGACGCCCCCGGGTGGGCTCGAACCACCAACCTTTCGGTTAACAGCCGAACGCGCTAACCAATTGCGCCACGGAGGCCACATGTGTTGGTGAGATCTAGCATGAATAGATCTTGTTTCGGGCAGAAAAAGTAGGAAATAAATTTCGGGCAAAATACC
This sequence comes from Tetragnatha versicolor, assembly GCA_024610705.1. Classification (NCBI taxonomy): domain Eukaryota; kingdom Metazoa; phylum Arthropoda; class Arachnida; order Araneae; family Tetragnathidae; genus Tetragnatha; species Tetragnatha versicolor. The sequence goes on along the minus strand of JANDEH010000025.1, from coordinate 1,840,032 downwards.
GAAATAAAAGACGCCCCCGGGTGGGCTCGAACCACCAACCTTTCGGTTAACAACCTAACGCGCTAAACAATGGCGCCAGGGAGGCCACATGTGTTGGAGAGATCTAGCATGAATAGATCTTGTTTCGGGCAGAAAAAGTAGGAAATAAATTTCGGGCAAAATACCGAAATAGAAGACGCCCCCGGGTGGGCTCGAACCACCAACCTTTCGGTTAACAGCCGAACGCGCTAACCAATTGCGCCACGGAGGCCACATGTGTTGGAGAGATCTAGCATGAATAGATCTTGTTTCGGGCAGAAAAAGTAGGAAATAAATTTCGGGCAAAATACCGAAATAGAAGACGCCCCCGGGTGGGCTCGAACCACCAACCTTTCGGTTAACAGCCGAACGCGCTAACCAATTGCGCCACGGAGGCCACATGTGTTGGAGAGATCTAGCATGAATAGATCTTGTTTCGGGCAGAAAAAGTAGGAAATAAATTTCGGGCAAAATAGAAGACGCCCCCGGGTGGGCTCGAACCACCAACCTTTCGGTTAACAGCCGAACGCGCTAACCAATTGCGCCACGGAGGCCATATGTGTTGGAGAGATCAAGCATGAATAGATCTTGTTTCGGGCAGAAAAAGTAGGAAATAAATTTCGGGCAAAATACCGAAATAGAAGACGCCCCCGGGTGGGCTCGAACCACCAACCTTTCGGTTAACAGCCGAACGCGCTAACCAATTGCGCCACGGAGGCCACATGTGTTGGAGAGATCTAGCATGAATAGATCTTGTTTCTGGCAGAAAAAGTAGGAAATAAATTTCGGGCAAAATACCGAAATAGAAGACGCCCCCGGGTGGGCTCGTTCCACCAACCTTTCGGATAACAGCCGAACGCGCTAACCAATTGCGCCACGGAGGCCACATGTGTTGGAGAGATCTAGCATGAATAGATCTTGTTTCGGGCAGAAAAAGTAGGAAATAAATTTCTGGCAAAATAATGAAATAGAAGACGCCCCCGGGTGGACTCGAACCACCAACCTTTCGGTTAACAGCCGAACGCGCTAACCAATTGCGCCACGGAGGCCACATGTGTTGGAGAGATCTAGCATGAATAGATCTTGTTTCGGGCAGAAAAAGTAGGAAATAAATTTCGGGCAAAATACCGAAATAGAAGACGCCCCCGGGTGGGCTCGAACCACCAACCTTTTGGTTAACAGCCAAACGCGCTAACCAATTGCGCCACGGAGGCCACATGTGTTGGAGAGATCTAGCATGAATAGATCTTGTTTCGGGCAGAAAAAGTAGGAAATAAATTTCGGGCAAAATACCGAAATAGAAGACGCCCCCGGGTGGGCTCGAACCACCAACCTTTCGGTTAACAGCCGAACGCGCTAACCAATTGCGCCACGGAGGCCACATGTGTTGGAGAGATGAAGCATGAATAGATCTTGTTTCGGGCAGAAAAAGTAGGAAATAAATTTCGGGCAAAATACCGAAATAGGAGACGCCCCCGGGTGGGCTCGAACCACCAACCTTTCGGTTAACAGCCGAACGCGCTAACCAATTGCGCCACGGAGGCCACATATGTTGGAGAGATCAAGCATGAATAGATCTTGTTTCGGGCAGAAAAAGTAGGAAATAAATTTCGGGCAAAATACCGAAATAGAAGACGCCCCCGGGTGGGCTCGAACCACCAACCTTTCGGTTAACAGCCGAACGCGCTAACCAATTGCGCCACGGAGGCCACATGTGTTGGTGAGATCTAGCATGAATAGATCTTGTTTCGGGCAGAAAAAGTAGGAAATAAATTTCGGGCAAAATACCGAAATAGAAGACGCCCCCGGGTGGGCTCGAACCACCAACCTTTCGGTTAACAGCCGAACGCGCTAACCAATTGCGCCACGGAGGCCACATGTGTTGGTGAGATCTAGCATGAATAGATCTTGTTTCGGGCAGAAAAAGTAGGAAATAAATTTCGGGCAAAATACCGAAATAAAAGACGCCCCCGGGTGGGCTCGAACCACCAACCTTTCGGTTAACAGCCTAACGCTCTAACCAATTGCGCCACGGAGGCCACATGTGTTGGAGAGATCTAGCATGAATAGATCTTGTTTCGGGCAGAAAAAGTAGGAAATAAATTTCGGGCAAAATACCGAAATAGAAGACGCCCCCGGGTGGGCTCGTTCCACCAACCTTTCGGATAACAGCCGAACGCGCTAACCAATTGCGCCACGGAGGCCACATGTGTTGGAGAGATGAAGCATGAATAGATCTTGTTTCGGGCAGAAAAAGTAGGAAATAAATTTCGGGCAAAATACCGAAATAGGAGACGCCCCCGGGTGGGCTCGAACCACCAACCTTTCGGTTAACAGCCGAACGCGCTAACCAATTGCGCCACGGAGGCCACATATGTTGGAGAGATCAAGCATGAATAGATCTTGTTTCGGGCAGAAAAAGTAGGAAATAAATTTCGGGCAAAATACCGAAATAGAAGACGCCCCCGGGTGGGCTCGAACCACCAACCTTTCGGTTAACAGCCGAACGCGCTAACCAATTGCGCCACGGAGGCCACATGTGTTGGTGAGATCTAGCATGAATAGATCTTGTTTCGGGCAGAAAAAGTAGGAAATAAATTTCGGGCAAAATACCGAAATAAAAGACGCCCCCGGGTGGGCTCGAACCACCAACCTTTCGGTTAACAGCCTAACGCGCTAACCAATGGCGCCAGGGAGGCCACATGTGTTGGAGAGATCTAGCATGAATAGATCTTGTTTCGGGCAGAAAAAGTAGGAAATAAATTTCGGGCAAAATACCGAAATAGAAGACGCCCCCGGGTGGGCTCGAACCACCAACCTTTCGGTTAACAGCCGAACGCGCTAACCAATTGCGCCACAGAGGCCACATGTGTTGGAGAGATCTAGCATGAATAGATCTTGTTTCGGGCAGAAAAAGTAGGAAATAAATTTCGGGCAAAATACCGAAATAGAAGACGCCCCCGGGTGGGCTCGAACCACCAACCTTTCGGTTAACAGCCGAACGCGCTAACCAATTGCGCCACGGAGGCCACATGTGTTGGAGAGATCTAGCATGAATAGATCTTGTTTCGGGCAGAAAAAGTAGGAAATAAATTTCGGGCAAAATAGAAGACGCCCCCGGGTGGACTCGAACCACCAACCTTTCGGTTAACAGCCGAACGCGCTAACCAATTGCGCCACGGAGGCCACATGTGTTGGAGAGATCTAGCATGAATAGATCTTGTTTCGGGCAGAAAAAGTAGGAAATAAATTTCGGGCAAAATACCGAAATAGAAGACGCCCCCGGGTGGGCTCGAACCACCAACCTTTTGGTTAACAGCCGAACGCGCTAACCAATTGCGCCACGGAGGCCACATGTGTTGGAGAGATCTAGCATGAATAGATCTTGTTTCGGGCAGAAAAAGTAGGAAATAAATTTCGGGCAAAATACCGAAATAGAAGACGCCCCCGGGTGGGCTCGAACCACCAACCTTTCGGTTAACAGCCGAACGCGCTAACCAATTGCGCCACGGAGGCCACATGTGTTGGAGAGATGAAGCATGAATAGATCTTGTTTCGGGCAGAAAAAGTAGGAAATAAATTTCGGGCAAAATACCGAAATAGGAGACGCCCCCGGGTGGGCTCGTTCCACCAACCTTTCGGATAACAGCCGAACGCGCTAACCAATTGCGCCACGGAGGCCACATGTGTTGGAGAGATGAAGCATGAATAGATCTTGTTTCGGGCAGAAAAAGTAGGAAATAAATTTCGGGCAAAATACCGAAATAGAAGACACCCCCGGGTGGGCTCGTTCCACCAACCTTTCGGATAACAGCCGAACGCGCTAACCAATTGCGCCACGGAGGCCACATGTGTTGGAGAGATCTAGCATGAATAGATCTTGTTTCGGGCAGAAAAAGTAGGAAATAAATTTCTGGCAAAATAATGAAATAGAAGACGCCCCCGGGTGGACTCGAACCACCAACCTTTCGGTTAACAGCCGAACGCGCTAACCAATTGCGCCACGGAGGCCACATGTGTTGGAGAGATCTAGCATGAATAGATCTTGTTTCGGGCAGAAAAAGTAGGAAATAAATTTCGGGCAAAATACCGAAATAGAAGACGCCCCCGGGTGGGCTCGAACCACCAACCTTTTGGTTAACAGCCGAACGCGCTAACCAATTGCGCCACGGAGGCCACATGTGTTGGAGAGATCTAGCATGAATAGATCTTGTTTCGGGCAGAAAAAGTAGGAAATAAATTTCTGGCAAAATAATGAAATAGAAGACGCCCCCGGGTGGACTCGAACCACCAACCTTTCGGTTAACAGCCGAACGCGCTAACCAATTGCGCCACGGAGGCCACATGTGTTGGAGAGATCTAGCATGAATAGATCTTGTTTCGGGCAGAAAAAGTAGGAAATAAATTTCGGGCAAAATACCGAAATAGAAGACGCCCCCGGGTGGGCTCGAACCACCAACCTTTCGGTTAACAGCCGAACGCGCTAACCAATTGCGCCACGGAGGCCACATGTGTTGGTGAGATCTAGCATGAATAGATCTTGTTTCGGGCAGAAAAAGTAGGAAATAAATTTCGGGCAAAATACCGAAATAAAAGACGCCCCCGGGTGGGCTCGAACCACCAACCTTTCGGTTAACAGCCTAACGCTCTAACCAATTGCGCCACGGAGGCCACATGTGTTGGAGAGATCTAGCATGAATAGATCTTGTTTCGGGCAGAAAAAGTAGGAAATAAATTTCGGGCAAAATACCGAAATAGAAGACGCCCCCGGGTGGGCTCGTTCCACCAACCTTTCGGATAACAGCCGAACGCGCTAACCAATTGCGCCACGGAGGCCACATGTGTTGGAGAGATGAAGCATGAATAGATCTTGTTTCGGGCAGAAAAAGTAGGAAATAAATTTCGGGCAAAATACCGAAATAGGAGACGCCCCCGGGTGGGCTCGAACCACCAACCTTTCGGTTAACAGCCGAACGCGCTAACCAATTGCGCCACGGAGGCCACATATGTTGGAGAGATCAAGCATGAATAGATCTTGTTTCGGGCAGAAAAAGTAGGAAATAAATTTCGGGCAAAATACCGAAATAGAAGACGCCCCCGGGTGGGCTCGAACCACCAACCTTTCGGTTAACAGCCGAACGCGCTAACCAATTGCGCCACGGAGGCCACATGTGTTGGTGAGATCTAGCATGAATAGATCTTGTTTCGGGCAGAAAAAGTAGGAAATAAATTTCGGGCAAAATACCGAAATAAAAGACGCCCCCGGGTGGGCTCGAACCACCAACCTTTCGGTTAACAGCCTAACGCGCTAACCAATGGCGCCAGGGAGGCCACATGTGTTGGAGAGATCTAGCATGAATAGATCTTGTTTCGGGCAGAAAAAGTAGGAAATAAATTTCGGGCAAAATACCGAAATAGAAGACGCCCCCGGGTGGGCTCGAACCACCAACCTTTCGGTTAACAGCCGAACGCGCTAACCAATTGCGCCACAGAGGCCACATGTGTTGGAGAGATCTAGCATGAATAGATCTTGTTTCGGGCAGAAAAAGTAGGAAATAAATTTCGGGCAAAATACCGAAATAGAAGACGCCCCCGGGTGGGCTCGAACCACCAACCTTTCGGTTAACAGCCGAACGCGCTAACCAATTGCGCCACGGAGGCCACATGTGTTGGAGAGATCTAGCATGAATAGATCTTGTTTCGGGCAGAAAAAGTAGGAAATAAATTTCGGGCAAAATAGAAGACGCCCCCGGGTGGACTCGAACCACCAACCTTTCGGTTAACAGCCGAACGCGCTAACCAATTGCGCCACGGAGGCCACATGTGTTGGAGAGATCTAGCATGAATAGATCTTGTTTCGGGCAGAAAAAGTAGGAAATAAATTTCGGGCAAAATACCGAAATAGAAGACGCCCCCGGGTGGGCTCGAACCACCAACCTTTTGGTTAACAGCCGAACGCGCTAACCAATTGCGCCACGGAGGCCACATGTGTTGGAGAGATCTAGCATGAATAGATCTTGTTTCGGGCAGAAAAAGTAGGAAATAAATTTCGGGCAAAATACCGAAATAGAAGACGCCCCCGGGTGGGCTCGAACCACCAACCTTTCGGTTAACAGCCGAACGCGCTAACCAATTGCGCCACGGAGGCCACATGTGTTGGAGAGATGAAGCATGAATAGATCTTGTTTCGGGCAGAAAAAGTAGGAAATAAATTTCGGGCAAAATACCGAAATAGGAGACGCCCCCGGGTGGGCTCGTTCCACCAACCTTTCGGATAACAGCCGAACGCGCTAACCAATTGCGCCACGGAGGCCACATGTGTTGGAGAGATGAAGCATGAATAGATCTTGTTTCGGGCAGAAAAAGTAGGAAATAAATTTCGGGCAAAATACCGAAATAGAAGACACCCCCGGGTGGGCTCGTTCCACCAACCTTTCGGATAACAGCCGAACGCGCTAACCAATTGCGCCACGGAGGCCACATGTGTTGGAGAGATCTAGCATGAATAGATCTTGTTTCGGGCAGAAAAAGTAGGAAATAAATTTCTGGCAAAATAATGAAATAGAAGACGCCCCCGGGTGGACTCGAACCACCAACCTTTCGGTTAACAGCCGAACGCGCTAACCAATTGCGCCACGGAGGCCACATGTGTTGGAGAGATCTAGCATGAATAGATCTTGTTTCGGGCAGAAAAAGTAGGAAATAAATTTCGGGCAAAATACCGAAATAGAAGACGCCCCCGGGTGGGCTCGAACCACCAACCTTTTGGTTAACAGCCGAACGCGCTAACCAATTGCGCCACGGAGGCCACATGTGTTGGAGAGATCTAGCATGAATAGATCTTGTTTCGGGCAGAAAAAGTAGGAAATAAATTTCTGGCAAAATAATGAAATAGAAGACGCCCCCGGGTGGACTCGAACCACCAACCTTTCGGTTAACAGCCGAACGCGCTAACCAATTGCGCCACGGAGGCCACATGTGTTGGAGAGATCTAGCATGAATAGATCTTGTTTCGGGCAGAAAAAGTAGGAAATAAATTTCGGGCAAAATACCGAAATAGAAGACGCCCCCGGGTGGGCTCGAACCACCAACCTTTTGGTTAACAGCCAAACGCGCTAACCAATTGCGCCACGGAGGCCACATGTGTTGGAGAGATCTAGCATGAATAGATCTTGTTTCGGGCAGAAAAAGTAGGAAATAAATTTCGGGCAAAATACCGAAATAGAAGACGCCCCCGGGTGGGCTCGAACCACCAACCTTTCGGTTAACAGCCGAACGCGCTAACCAATTGCGCCACGGAGGCCACATGTGTTGGAGAGATGAAGCATGAATAGATCTTGTTTCGGGCAGAAAAAGTAGGAAATAAATTTCGGGCAAAATACCGAAATAGGAGACGCCCCCGGGTGGGCTCGAACCACCAACCTTTCGGTTAACAGCCGAACGCGCTAACCAATTGCGCCACGGAGGCCACATATGTTGGAGAGATCAAGCATGAATAGATCTTGTTTCGGGCAGAAAAAGTAGGAAATAAATTTCGGGCAAAATACCGAAATAGAAGACGCCCCCGGGTGGGCTCGAACCACCAACCTTTCGGTTAACAGCCGAACGCGCTAACCAATTGCGCCACGGAGGCCACATGTGTTGGTGAGATCTAGCATGAATAGATCTTGTTTCGGGCAGAAAAAGTAGGAAATAAATTTCGGGCAAAATACCGAAATAGAAGACGCCCCCGGGTGGGCTCGAACCACCAACCTTTCGGTTAACAGCCGAACGCGCTAACCAATTGCGCCACGGAGGCCACATGTGTTGGTGAGATCTAGCATGAATAGATCTTGTTTCGGGCAGAAAAAGTAGGAAATAAATTTCGGGCAAAATACCGAAATAAAAGACGCCCCCGGGTGGGCTCGAACCACCAACCTTTCGGTTAACAGCCTAACGCTCTAACCAATTGCGCCACGGAGGCCACATGTGTTGGAGAGATCTAGCATGAATAGATCTTGTTTCGGGCAGAAAAAGTAGGAAATAAATTTCGGGCAAAATACCGAAATAGAAGACGCCCCCGGGTGGGCTCGTTCCACCAACCTTTCGGATAACAGCCGAACGCGCTAACCAATTGCGCCACGGAGGCCACATGTGTTGGAGAGATGAAGCATGAATAGATCTTGTTTCGGGCAGAAAAAGTAGGAAATAAATTTCGGGCAAAATACCGAAATAGGAGACGCCCCCGGGTGGGCTCGAACCACCAACCTTTCGGTTAACAGCCGAACGCGCTAACCAATTGCGCCACGGAGGCCACATATGTTGGAGAGATCAAGCATGAATAGATCTTGTTTCGGGCAGAAAAAGTAGGAAATAAATTTCGGGCAAAATACCGAAATAGAAGACGCCCCCGGGTGGGCTCGAACCACCAACCTTTCGGTTAACAGCCGAACGCGCTAACCAATTGCGCCACGGAGGCCACATGTGTTGGTGAGATCTAGCATGAATAGATCTTGTTTCGGGCAGAAAAAGTAGGAAATAAATTTCGGGCAAAATACCGAAATAAAAGACGCCCCCGGGTGGGCTCGAACCACCAACCTTTCGGTTAACAGCCTAACGCGCTAACCAATGGCGCCAGGGAGGCCACATGTGTTGGAGAGATCTAGCATGAATAGATCTTGTTTCGGGCAGAAAAAGTAGGAAATAAATTTCGGGCAAAATACCGAAATAGAAGACGCCCCCGGGTGGGCTCGAACCACCAACCTTTCGGTTAACAGCCGAACGCGCTAACCAATTGCGCCACAGAGGCCACATGTGTTGGAGAGATCTAGCATGAATAGATCTTGTTTCGGGCAGAAAAAGTAGGAAATAAATTTCGGGCAAAATACCGAAATAGAAGACGCCCCCGGGTGGGCTCGAACCACCAACCTTTCGGTTAACAGCCGAACGCGCTAACCAATTGCGCCACGGAGGCCACATGTGTTGGAGAGATCTAGCATGAATAGATCTTGTTTCGGGCAGAAAAAGTAGGAAATAAATTTCGGGCAAAATAGAAGACGCCCCCGGGTGGACTCGAACCACCAACCTTTCGGTTAACAGCCGAACGCGCTAACCAATTGCGCCACGGAGGCCACATGTGTTGGAGAGATCTAGCATGAATAGATCTTGTTTCGGGCAGAAAAAGTAGGAAATAAATTTCGGGCAAAATACCGAAATAGAAGACGCCCCCGGGTGGGCTCGAACCACCAACCTTTTGGTTAACAGCCGAACGCGCTAACCAATTGCGCCACGGAGGCCACATGTGTTGGAGAGATCTAGCATGAATAGATCTTGTTTCGGGCAGAAAAAGTAGGAAATAAATTTCGGGCAAAATACCGAAATAGAAGACGCCCCCGGGTGGGCTCGAACCACCAACCTTTCGGTTAACAGCCGAACGCGCTAACCAATTGCGCCACGGAGGCCACATGTGTTGGAGAGATGAAGCATGAATAGATCTTGTTTCGGGCAGAAAAAGTAGGAAATAAATTTCGGGCAAAATACCGAAATAGGAGACGCCCCCGGGTGGGCTCGTTCCACCAACCTTTCGGATAACAGCCGAACGCGCTAACCAATTGCGCCACGGAGGCCACATGTGTTGGAGAGATGAAGCATGAATAGATCTTGTTTCGGGCAGAAAAAGTAGGAAATAAATTTCGGGCAAAATACCGAAATAGAAGACACCCCCGGGTGGGCTCGTTCCACCAACCTTTCGGATAACAGCCGAACGCGCTAACCAATTGCGCCACGGAGGCCACATGTGTTGGAGAGATCTAGCATGAATAGATCTTGTTTCGGGCAGAAAAAGTAGGAAATAAATTTCTGGCAAAATAATGAAATAGAAGACGCCCCCGGGTGGACTCGAACCACCAACCTTTCGGTTAACAGCCGAACGCGCTAACCAATTGCGCCACGGAGGCCACATGTGTTGGAGAGATCTAGCATGAATAGATCTTGTTTCGGGCAGAAAAAGTAGGAAATAAATTTCGGGCAAAATACCGAAATAGAAGACGCCCCCGGGTGGGCTCGAACCACCAACCTTTTGGTTAACAGCCGAACGCGCTAACCAATTGCGCCACGGAGGCCACATGTGTTGGAGAGATCTAGCATGAATAGATCTTGTTTCGGGCAGAAAAAGTAGGAAATAAATTTCGGGCAAAATACCGAAATAGAAGACGCCCCCGGGTGGGCTCGAACCACCAACCTTTTGGTTAACAGCCAAACGCGCTAACCAATTGCGCCACGGAGGCCACATGTGTTGGAGAGATCTAGCATGAATAGATCTTGTTTCGGGCAGAAAAAGTAGGAAAAAAATTTCGGGCAAAATACCGAAATAGAAGACGCCCCCGGGTGGGCTCGAACCACCAACCTTTCGGTTAACAGCCGAACGCGCTAACCAATTGCGCCACGGAGGCCACATGTGTTGGAGAGATGAAGCATGAATAGATCTTGTTTCGGGCAGAAAAAGTAGGAAATAAATTTCGGGCAAAATACCGAAATAGGAGACGCCCCCGGGTGGGCTCGAACCACCAACCTTTCGGTTAACAGCCGAACGCGCTAACCAATTGCGCCACGGAGGCCACATATGTTGGAGAGATCAAGCATGAATAGATCTTGTTTCGGGCAGAAAAAGTAGGAAATAAATTTCGGGCAAAATACCGAAATAGAAGACGCCCCCGGGTGGGCTCGAACCACCAACCTTTCGGTTAACAGCCGAACGCGCTAACCAATTGCGCCACGGAGGCCACATGTGTTGGTGAGATCTAGCATGAATAGATCTTGTTTCGGGCAGAAAAAGTAGGAAATAAATTTCGGGCAAAATACCGAAATAGAAGACGCCCCCGGATGGGCTCGAACCACCAACCTTTCGGTTAACAGCCGAACGCGCTAACCAATTGCGCCACGGAGGCCACATGTGTTGGTGAGATCTAGCATGAATAGATCTTGTTTCGGGCAGAAAAAGTAGGAAATAAATTTCGGGCAAAATACCGAAATAAAAGACGCCCCCGGGTGGGCTCGAACCACCAACCTTTCGGTTAACAGCCTAACGCTCTAACCAATTGCGCCACGGAGGCCACATGTGTTGGAGAGATCTAGCATGAATAGATCTTGTTTCGGGCAGAAAAAGTAGGAAATAAATTTCGGGCAAAATACCGAAATAGAAGACGCCCCCGGGTGGGCTCGTTCCACCAACCTTTCGGATAACAGCCGAACGCGCTAACCAATTGCGCCACGGAGGCCACATGTGTTGGAGAGATGAAGCATGAATAGATCTTGTTTCGGGCAGAAAAAGTAGGAAATAAATTTCGGGCAAAATACCGAAATAGGAGACGCCCCCGGGTGGGCTCGAACCACCAACCTTTCGGTTAACAGCCGAACGCGCTAACCAATTGCGCCACGGAGGCCACATATGTTGGAGAGATCAAGCATGAATAGATCTTGTTTCGGGCAGAAAAAGTAGGAAATAAATTTCGGGCAAAATACCGAAATAGAAGACGCCCCCGGGTGGGCTCGAACCACCAACCTTTCGGTTAACAGCCGAACGCGCTAACCAATTGCGCCACGGAGGCCACATGTGTTGGTGAGATCTAGCATGAATAGATCTTGTTTCGGGCAGAAAAAGTAGGAAATAAATTTCGGGCAAAATACCGAAATAAAAGACGCCCCCGGGTGGGCTCGAACCACCAACCTTTCGGTTAACAGCCTAACGCGCTAACCAATGGCGCCAGGGAGGCCACATGTGTTGGAGAGATCTAGCATGAATAGATCTTGTTTCGGGCAGAAAAAGTAGGAAATAAATTTCGGGCAAAATACCGAAATAGAAGACGCCCCCGGGTGGGCTCGAACCACCAACCTTTCGGTTAACAGCCGAACGCGCTAACCAATTGCGCCACAGAGGCCACATGTGTTGGAGAGATCTAGCATGAATAGATCTTGTTTCGGGCAGAAAAAGTAGGAAATAAATTTCGGGCAAAATACCGAAATAGAAGACGCCCCCGGGTGGGCTCGAACCACCAACCTTTCGGTTAACAGCCGAACGCGCTAACCAATTGCGCCACGGAGGCCACATGTGTTGGAGAGATCTAGCATGAATAGATCTTGTTTCGGGCAGAAAAAGTAGGAAATAAATTTCGGGCAAAATAGAAGACGCCCCCGGGTGGACTCGAACCACCAACCTTTCGGTTAACAGCCGAACGCGCTAACCAATTGCGCCACGGAGGCCACATGTGTTGGAGAGATCTAGCATGAATAGATCTTGTTTCGGGCAGAAAAAGTAGGAAATAAATTTCGGGCAAAATACCGAAATAGAAGACGCCCCCGGGTGGGCTCGAACCACCAACCTTTTGGTTAACAGCCGAACGCGCTAACCAATTGCGCCACGGAGGCCACATGTGTTGGAGAGATCTAGCATGAATAGATCTTGTTTCGGGCAGAAAAAGTAGGAAATAAATTTCGGGCAAAATACCGAAATAGAAGACGCCCCCGGGTGGGCTCGAACCACCAACCTTTCGGTTAACAGCCGAACGCGCTAACCAATTGCGCCACGGAGGCCACATGTGTTGGAGAGATGAAGCATGAATAGATCTTGTTTCGGGCAGAAAAAGTAGGAAATAAATTTCGGGCAAAATACCGAAATAGGAGACGCCCCCGGGTGGGCTCGTTCCACCAACCTTTCGGATAACAGCCGAACGCGCTAACCAATTGCGCCACGGAGGCCACATGTGTTGGAGAGATGAAGCATGAATAGATCTTGTTTCGGGCAGAAAAAGTAGGAAATAAATTTCGGGCAAAATACCGAAATAGAAGACACCCCCGGGTGGGCTCGTTCCACCAACCTTTCGGATAACAGCCGAACGCGCTAACCAATTGCGCCACGGAGGCCACATGTGTTGGAGAGATCTAGCATGAATAGATCTTGTTTCGGGCAGAAAAAGTAGGAAATAAATTTCTGGCAAAATAATGAAATAGAAGACGCCCCCGGGTGGACTCGAACCACCAACCTTTCGGTTAACAGCCGAACGCGCTAACCAATTGCGCCACGGAGGCCACATGTGTTGGAGAGATCTAGCATGAATAGATCTTGTTTCGGGCAGAAAAAGTAGGAAATAAATTTCGGGCAAAATACCGAAATAGAAGACGCCCCCGGGTGGGCTCGAACCAACAACCTTTTGGTTAACAGCCGAACGCGCTAACCAATTGCGCCACGGAGGCCACATGTGTTGGAGAGATCTAGCATGAATAGATCTTGTTTCGGGCAGAAAAAGTAGGAAATAAATTTCGGGCAAAATACCGAAATAGAAGACGCCCCCGGGTGGGCTCGAACCACCAACCTTTCGGTTAACAGCCGAACGCGCTAACCAATTGCGCCACGGAGGCCACATGTGTTGGAGAGATGAAGCATGAATAGATCTTGTTTCGGGCAGAAAAAGTAGGAAATAAATTTCGGGCAAAATACCGAAATAGGAGACGCCCCCGGGTGGGCTCGAACCACCAACCTTTCGGTTAACAGCCGAACGCGCTAACCAATTGCGCCACGGAGGCCACATATGTTGGAGAGATCAAGCATGAATAGATCTTGTTTCGGGCAGAAAAAGTAGGAAATAAATTTCGGGCAAAATACCGAAATAGAAGACGCCCCCGGGTGGGCTCGAAATACCAACCTTTCGGTTAACAGCCGAACGCGCTAACCAATTGTGCCACGGAGGCCACATGTGTTGGTGAGATCTAGCATGAATAGATCTTGTTTCGGGCAGAAAAAGTAGGAAATAAATTTCGGGCAAAATACCGAAATAGGAGACGCCCCCGGGTGGGCTCGAACCACCAACCTTTCGGTTAACAGCCGAACGCGCTAACCAATTGCGCCACGGAGGCCACATATGTTGGAGAGATCAAGCATGAATAGATCTTGTTTCGGGCAGAAAAAGTAGGAAATAAATTTCGGGCAAAATACCGAAATAGAAGACGCCCTCGGGTGGGCTCGAAATACCAACCTTTCGGTTAACAGCCGAACGCGCTAACCAATTGCGCCACGGAGGCCACATGTGTTGGTGAGATCTAGCATGAATAGATCTTGTTTCGGGCAGAAAAAGTAGGAAATAAATTTCGGGCAAAATACCGAAATAAAAGACGCCCCCGGGTGCGTATATCCGAACCCTCAAGCGTGCAACGCATTGGCGCGGTTTGAAGAGCGCCGCACCGTTTGGCACTAAATATGGACACGCGAATGCCTCATGTATGATGGTCAATGTATGATGGTCAATGAAGTATATGTTAATTTTGAATGTAAGAGTTTACATGGTAGCATAGCATGCATATATAAATCTCAAATGATTAATCTTGAGTTATAATTAAGTCAACAATTTAGTGTATACTTAAGACTATATCTTTTCAATACTGTAATTCAGTGGTGCCCAACCTACGGCCCGCGGGCCAAATGTGGCCCGCGAGGCTGATTCATTTGGCCGGCGGACTCATTAAATCTTAAAAACAAAAACCACTTTCAGAAATCTTTCAAGAAAACCAAATCGTGCGAGATATTATGGCACTTCCATCTAAAAAAAGATGATGAAAAAGGAATTCTTCAATATTATAATATTTTTTTACTTTTTTGTTTTGTTTTTCTAGATATGGGAAATTTGCCATAAGATAAATGTTTTTCAGTATCAGTTAGCCATTTGAATTCAGTTTATAAGGATCTTTTTAGAACCAAACTTCGAAAAAAGTCCGATCGTAAAAAGTTGAAGATTCACTCGAAATACCGAAACATTCAAGAAAAGTGGACAAATTCATAATTCTTCATTCAGCGAGAAAATAAACCGTTGTGTCTTATATGTCAGGAGACTGTGGCAGTGGTGTTTAAAGAACACAATATCAAGAGACACTACGAAACGAAACAGATAATCAAATCATCTTAATTCAGTTTTAAGGATGAGTGTTACAAATTTGGAGCCGATTTTACAAGAACTAGTGTCCTTCAAACGGGTGCAAAACTTCTCATTGAAAACGGGTTTGTGATTTTTCTTCTTGTTTAGAAAAATCCCTAAAAGTGTTTTTTATGTGGCCCGCGAGATAAATCTTCAAAAGCAAATTGGCCCTCCGGTAAAAAAAGGTTGGGCACCACTGCTGTAATTAATGGTAATGTAAAAGTTTGGAAAATTAATATTAAAAATTGAGGCTATATTAGCTTTATGTCTGAAACACTCTTAACATATTAAGTATGAATTTTTACAGAATATGAAGTTATTTCTTTTTAAAAGCTCTTGAATAGTTTTGTAAAACGAGAATATTCTCCGAGAATAATAATTGAGGGTATTCTATTTTTTTACTGATATTTAGAAATAAATGTAAATATTATTGATAATATGAAATGGTCATGTAGTACTCTAGCAATACTATAAAGTACTTAGAATACATATTATTTGGATATTACTATTTGGTACAAAGTATTTTGAAATATTCTGCATCGTCTTTATCTTTTAAAATTAGTCTAAGAACAGTGTTTTCCGTGATGGATTTAGTTTCATCAACTAACAACGAAGGATAAATTGAAGAAAGTTGATCAGAAATATGTTTCACATCCATATTCAGGATCCACGATCTATGGAGTAATGGCATGCAAAGGAACGAAGCTAAGTGATAGTGCAAACCAAAACCCCGAGTTCTAAGATCAGTTTCGGTTTCATATTGCTAGTTCAGCGTACGCAAGCATGCATGTTCCTGAATGTTGGCTTTTCCTTTAAACACCTCACTTCATATAAGCAAATAGGTTTGCCGTAGTTGAAAGAGCGAGTTATCTAGGTTTCGTTTAGCGCGTGTCTGGCGAAGCGCCCGACTTTCAAACCGCGCCAATGCGTTGCATGCTTGAGGGTTCGGATATACGCCCCCCGGGTGGGCTCGAACCACCAACCTTTCGGTTAACAGCCGAACGCGCTAACCAATTGCGCCACGGAGGCCACATGTGTTGGAGAGATCTAGCATGAATAGATCTTGTTTCGGGCAGAAAAAGTAGGAAATAAATTTCGGGCAAAATACCGAAATAGAAGACGCCCCCGGGTGGGATCGAACCACCAACCTTTCGGTTAACAGCCGAACGCGCTAACCAATTGCGCCACGGAGGCCACATGTGTTGGAGAGATCTAGCATGAATAGATCTTGTTTCGGGCAGAAAAAGTAGGAAATAAATTTCTGGAAAATAATGAAATAGAAGACGCCCCCGGGTGGGCTCGAACCACCAACCTTTCGGTTAACAGCCGAACGCGCTAACCAATTGCGCCACGGAGGCCACATATGTTGGAGAGATCAAGCATGAATAGTTCTTGTTTCGGGCAGAAAAAGTAGGAAATAAATTTCTGGCAAAATACCGAAATAGAAGACGCCCCCGGGTGGGCTCGAACCACCAACCTTTCGGTTAACAGCCGAACGCGCTAACTAATTGCGCCACGGAGGCCACATGTGTTGGAGATATCAAGCATGAATAGATCTTGTTTCGGGCAGAAAAAGTAGGAAATAAATTTCGGGCAAAATACCGAAATAGAAGACGCCCCCGGGTGGGCTCGAACCACCAACCTTTCGGTTAACAGCCGAACGCGCTAACCAATTGCGCCACGGAGGCCACATATGTTGGAGAGAACAAGCATGAATAGATCTTGTTCCGGGCAGAAAAAGTAGGAAATAAATTTCGGGCAAAATACCGAAATAGAAGACGCCCCCGGGTGGGCTCGAACCACTAACCTTTCGGTTAACAGCCGAACGCGCTAACCAATTGCGCCACGGAGGCCACATGTGTTGGAGAGATCTAGCATGAATAGATCTTGTTTCGGGCAGAAAAAGTAGGAAATAAATTTCTGGCAAAATAATGAAATAGAAGACGCCCCCGGGTGGACTCGAACCACCAACCTTTCGGTTAACAGCCGAACGCGCTAACCAATTGCCCCACGGAGGCCACATGTGTTGGAGAGATCTAGCATGAATAGATCTTGTTTCGGGCAGAAAAAGTAGGAAATAAATTTCGGGCAAAATACCGAAATAGAAGACGCCCCCGGGTGGGCTCGAACCACCAACCTTTTGGTTAACAGCCGAACGCGCTAACCAATTGCGCCTAGGAGGCCACATGTGTTGGAGAGATCTAGCATGAATAGATCTTGTTTCGGGCAGAAAAAGTAGGAAATAAATTTCGGGCAAAATACCGAAATAGAAGACGCCCCCGGGTGGGCTCGTTCCACCAACCTTTCGGATAACAGCCGAACGCGCTAACCAATTGCGCCACGGAGGCCACATGTGTTGGAGAGATGAAGCATGAATAGATCTTGTTTCGGGCAGAAAAAGTAGGAAATAAATTTCGGGCAAAATACCGAAATAGGAGACGCCCCCGGGTGGGCTCGAACCACCAACCTTTCGGTTAACAGCCGAACGCGCTAACCAATTGCGCCACGGAGGCCACATATGTTGGAGAGATCAAGCATGAATAGATCTTGTTTCGGGCAGAAAAAGTAGGAAATAAATTTCGGGCAAAATACCGAAATAGAAGACGCCCCCGGGTGGGCTCGAACCACCAACCTTTCGGTTAACAGCCTAACGCGCTAACCAATTGCGCCAGGGAGGCCACATGTGTTGGAGAGATCTAGCATGAATAGATCTTGTTTCGGGCAGAAAAAGTAGGAAATAAATTTCGGGCAAAATACCGAAATAGAAGACGCCCCGGGTGGGCTCGAACCACCAACCTTTCGGTTAACAGCCGAACGCGCTAACCAATTGCGCCACGGAGGCCACATGTGTTGGAGAGATCTAGCATGAATAGATCTTGTTTCGGGCAGAAAAAGTAGGAAATAAATTTCGGGCAAAATACCGAAATAGAAGACGCCCCCGGTAGGGCTCGAACCACCAACCTTTCGGTTAACAGCCGAACGCGCTAACCAATTGCGCCACGGAGGCCACATGTGTTGGAGAGATCTAGCATGAATAGATCTTGTTTCGGGCAGAAAACTTAGGAAATAAATTTCGGGCAAAATACCGAAATAGAAGACGCCCCCGGGTGGGCTCGAACCACCAACCTTTCGGTTAACAGCCGAACGCGCTAACCAATTGCGCCACGGAGGCCATATGTGTTGGAGAGATCAAGCATGAATAGATCTTGTTTCGGGCAGAAAAAGTAGGAAATAAATTTCGGGCAAAATACCGAAATAGAAGACGCCCCCGGGTGGGCTCGAACCACCAACCTTTCGGTTAACAGCCGAACGCGCTAACCAATTGCGCCACGGAGGCCACATATGTTGGAGAGATCAAGCATGAATAGATCTTGTTTCGGGCAGAAAAAGTAGGAAATAAATTTCGGGCAAAATACCGAAATAGAAGCCGCCCCCGGGTGGGCTCGAACCACCAACCTTTCGGTTAACAGCCGAACGCGCTAACTAATTGCGCCAATGAGGCCACATGTGTTGGAGATATCAAGCATGAATAGATCTTGTTTCGGGCAGAAAAAGTAGGAAATAAATTTCGGGCAAAATACCGAAATAGAAGACGCCCCCGGGTGGGCTCGAACCACCAACCTTTCGGTTAACAGCCGAACGCGCTAACCAATTGCGCCACGGAGGCCACATATGTTGGAGAGATCAAGCATGAATAGATCTTGTTTCGGGCAGAAAAAGTAGGAAATAAATTTCTGGCAAAATACCGAAATAGAAGACGCCCCCGGGTGGGCTCGAACCACCAACCTTTCGGCTAACAGCCGAACGCGCTAACCAATTGCGCCACGGAGGCCATATGTGTTGGAGAGACCTAGCATGAATAGATCTTGTTTCGGGCAGAAAAAGTAGGAAATAAATTTCTGGCAAAATACCGAAATAGAAGACGCCCCCGGGTGGGCTCGAACCACCAACCTTTCGGTTAACAGCCGAACGCGCTAACCAATTGCGCCACGGAGGCCACATGTGTTGGAGAGACCTAGCATGAATAGATCTTGTTTCGGGCAGAAAAAGTAGGAAATAAATTTCGGGCAAAATACCGAAATAGAAGACGCCCCCGGGTGGGCTCGAACCACCAACCTTTCGGTTAACAGCCGAACGCGCTAACCAATTGCGCCACGGAGGCCACATGTGTTGGAGAGATCTAGCATGAATAGATCTTGTTTCGGGCAGAAAAAGTAGGAAATAAATTTCGGGCAAAATAATGAAATAGAAGACGCCCCCGGGTGGGCTCGAACCACCAACCTTTCGGTTAACAGCCGAACGCGCTAACCAATTGCGCCACGAAGGCCACATGTGTTGGAGAGATCAAGCATGAATAGATCTTGTTTCGGGCAGAAAAAGTAGGAAATAAATTTCGGGCAAAATACCGAAATAGAAGACGCCCCCGGGTGGGCTCGAACCACCAACCTTTCGGTTAACAGCCGAACGCGCTAACCAATTGCGCCACGGAGGCCACATGTGTTGGAGAGATCAAGCATGAATAGATCTTGTTTCGGGCAGAAAAAGTAGGAAATAAATTTCGGGCAAAATACCGAAATAGAAGACGCCCCCGGGTGGGCTCGAACCACCAACCATTCGGTTAACAGCCGAACGCGCTAACCAATTGCGCCACGGAGGCCACATGTGTTGGAGAGATCTAGCATGAATAGATCTTGTTTCGGGCAGAAAAAGTAGGAAATAAATTTCGGGCAAAATAATGAAATAGAAGACGCCCCCGGGTGGGCTCGAACCACCAACCTTTCGGTTAACAGCCGAACGCGCTAACCAATTGCGCCACGAAGGCCACATGTGTTGGAGAGATCAAGCATGAATAGATCTTGTTTCGGGCAGAAAAAGTAGGAAATAAATTTCGGGCAAAATACCGAAATAGAAGACGCCCCCGGGTGGGCTCGAACCACCAACCTTTCGGTTAACAGCCGAACGCGCTAACCAATTGCGCCACGGAGGCCACATGTGTTGGAGAGATCAAGCATGAATAGATCTTGTTTCGGGCAGAAAAAGTAGGAAATAAATTTCGGGCAAAATACCGAAATAGAAGACGCCCCCGGGTGGGCTTGAACCACCAACCTTTCGGTTAACAGCCGAACGCGCTAACCAATTGCGCCACGGAGGCCACATGTGTTGGAGAGATGAAGCATGAATAGATCTTGTTTCGGGCAGAAAAAGTAGGAAATAAATTTCGGGCAAAATACCGAAATAGAAGACGCCCCCGGGTGGGCTCGAACCACCAATCTTTCGGTTAACAGCCGAACGCGCTAACCAATTGCGCCACGGAGGCCACATATGTTGGAGAGATCAAGCATGAATAGATCTTGTTTCGGGCAGAAAAAGTAGGAAATAAATTTCGGGCAAAATACCGAAATAGAAGACGCCCCCGGGTGGGCTCGAACCACCAACCTTTCGGTTAACAGCCGAACGCGCTAACCAATTGCGCCACGGAGGCCACATGTGTTGGAGAGATCAAGCATGAATAGATCTTGTTTCGGGCAGAAAAAGTAGGAAATAAATTTCGGGCAAAATACCGAAATAGAAGACGCCCCCGGGTGGGCTCGAACCACCAACCTTTCGGTTAACAGCCGAACGCGCTAACCAATTGCGCCACGGAGGCCACATGTGTTGGTGAGATCTAGCATGAATAGATCTTGTTTCGGGCAGAAAAAGTAGGAAATAAATTTCGGGCAAAATACCGAAATAAAAGACGCGCCCGGGTGGGCTCGAACCACCAACCTTTCGGTTAACAGCCTAACGCGCTAACCAATTGCGCCACGGAGGCCACATGTGTTGGAGAGATCTAGCATGAATAGATCTTGTTTCGGGCAGAAAAAGTAGGAAATAAATTTCGGGCAAAATACCGAAATAGAAGACGCCCCCGGGTGGGCTCGAACCACCAACCTTTCGGTTAACAGCCGAACGCGCTAACCAATTGCGCCACGGAGGCCACATGTGTTGGAGAGATCTAGCATGAATAGATCTTGTTTCGGGCAGAAAAAGTAGGAAATAAATTTCGGGCAAAATACCGAAATAGAAGACGCCCCCGGGTGGGCTCGAACCACCAACCTTTCGGTTAACAGCCGAACGCGCTAACCAATTGCGCCACGGAGGCCACATGTGTTGGAGAGATCTAGCATGAATAGATCTTGTTTCGGGCAGAAAAAGTAGGAAATAAATTTCGGGCAAAATACCGAAATAGAAGACGCCCCCGGGTGGGCTCGAACCACCAACCTTTCCGTTAACAGCCGAACGCGCTAACTAATTGCGCCACGGAGGCCACATGTGTTGGAGATATCAAGCATGAATAGATCTTGTTTCGGGCAGAAAAAGTAGGAAATAAATTTCGTGCAAAATACCGAAATAGAAGACGCCCCCGGGTGGGCTCGAACCACCAACCTTTCGGTTAACAGCCGAACGCGCTAACCAATTGCGCCACGGAGGCCACATATGTTGGAGAGATCAAGCATGAATAGATCTTGTTTCGGGCAGAAAAAGTAGGAAATAAATTTCGGGCAAAATACCGAAATAGAAGACGCCCCCGGGTGGGCTCGAACCACCAACCTTTCGGTTAACAGCCGAACGCGCTAACCAATTGCGCCACGGAGGCCATATGTGTTGGAGAGACCTAGCATGAATAGATCTTGTTTCGGGCAGAAAAAGTAGGAAATAAATTTCTGGCAAAATACCGAAATAGAAGACGCCCCCGGGTGGGCTCGAACCACCAACCTTTCGGTTAACAGCCGAACGCGCTAACCAATTGCGCCACGGAGGCCACATGTGTTGGAGAGATCAAGCATGAATAGATCTTGTTTCGGGCAGAAAAAGTAGGAAATAAATTTCGGGCAAAATACCGAAATAGAAGACGCCCCCGGGTGGGCTCGAACCACCAACCTTTCGGTTAACAGCCGAACGCGCTAACCAATTGCGCCACGGAGGCCATATGTGTTGGAGAGACCTAGCATGAATAGATCTTGTTTCGGGCAGAAAAAGTAGGAAATAAATTTCGGACAAAATACCGAAATAGAAGACGCCCCCGGGTGGGCTCGAACCACCAACCTTTCGGTTAACAGCCGAACGCGCTAACCAATTGCGCCACGGAGGCCACATGTGTTGGAGAGACCTAGCATGAATATATCTTGTTTCGGGCAGAAAAAGTAGGAAATAAATTTCGGGCAAAATACCGAAATAGAAGACGCCCCCGGGTGGGCTCGAACCACCAACCTTTCGGTTAACAGCCGAACGCGCTAACCAATTGCGCCACGGAGGCCACATGTGTTGGAGAGATCTAGCATGAATAGATCTTGTTTCGGGCAGAAAAAGTAGGAAATAAATTTCGGGCAAAATAATGAAATAGAAGACGCCCCCGGGTGGGCTCGAACCACCAACCTTTCGGTTAACAGCCGAACGCGCTAACCAATTGCGCCACGAAGGCCACATGTGTTGGAGAGATCAAGCATGAATAGATCTTGTTTCGGGCAGAAAAAGTAGGAAATAAATTTCGGGCAAAATACCGAAATAGAAGACGCCCCCGGGTGGGCTCGAACCACCAACCTTTCGGTTAACAGCCGAACGCGCTAACCAATTGCGCCACGGAGGCCACATGTGTTGGAGAGATCAAGCATGAATAGATCTTGTTTCGGGCAGAAAAAGTAGGAAATAAATTTCGGGCAAAATACCGAAATAGAAGACGCCCCCGGGTGGGCTTGAACCACCAACCTTTCGGTTAACAGCCGAACGCGCTAACCAATTGCGCCACGGAGGCCACATGTGTTGGAGAGATGAAGCATGAATAGATCTTGTTTCGGGCAGAAAAAGTAGGAAATAAATTTCGGGCAAAATACCGAAATAGAAGACGCCCCCGGGTGGGCTCGAACCACCAATCTTTCGGTTAACAGCCGAACGCGCTAACCAATTGCGCCACGGAGGCCACATGTTTTGGAGAGACCTAGCATGAATAGATCTTGTTTCGGGCAGAAAAAGTAGGAAATAAATTTCGGGCAAAATACCGAAATAGAAGACGCCCCCGGGTGGGCTCGAACCACCAACCTTTCGGTTAACAGCCGAACGCGCTAACCAATTGCGCCACGGAGGCCACATGTGTTGGAGAGATCTAGCATGAATAGATCTTGTTTCGGGCAGAAAAAGTAGGAAATAAATTTCGGGCAAAATAATGAAATAGAAGACGCCCCCGGGTGGGCTCGAACCACCAACCTTTCGGTTAACAGCCGAACGCGCTAACCAATTGCGCCACGGAGGCCACATATGTTGGAGAGATCAAGCATGAATAGATCTTGTTTCGGGCAGAAAAAGTAGGAAATAAATTTCGGGCAAAATACCGAAATAGAAGACGCCCCCGGGTGGGCTCGAACCACCAACCTTTCGGTTAACAGCCGAACGCGCTAACCAATTGCGCCACGGAGGCCACATGTGTTGGAGAGATCAAGCATGAATAGATCTTGTTTCGGGCAGAAAAAAAAGGAAATAAATTTCGGGCAAAATACCGAAATAGAAGACGCCCCCGGGTGGGCTCGAACCACCAACCTTTCGGTTAACATCCGAACGCGCTAACCAATTGCGCCACGGAGGCCACATGTGTTGGTGAGATCTAGCATGAATAGATCTTGTTTCGGGCAGAAAAAGTAGGAAATAAATTTCGGGCAAAATACCGAAATAAAAAACGCCCCCGGGTGGGCTCGAACCACTAACCTTTCGGTTAACAGCCGAACGCGCTAACCATTTGCGCCACGGAGGCCACATGTGTTGGAGAGATCTAGCATGAATAGATCTTGTTTCGGGCAGAAAAAGTAGGAAATAAATTTCGGGCAAAATAATGAAATAGAAGACGAACCCGGGTGTACTCGAACCACCAACCTTTCGGTTAACAGCCGAACGCGCTAACCAATTGCGCCACGCAGGCCACATGTGTTGGAGAGATGAAGCATGAATAGATCTTGTTTCGGGCAGAAAAAGTAGGAAATAAATTTCGGGCAAAATACCAAAATAGAAGACGCCCCCGGGTGGGCTCGAACCACCAACCTTTCGGTTAACAGCCGAACGCGCTAACCAATTGCGCCACGGAGGCCACATGTGTTGGAGAGATCAAGCATGAATAGATCTTGTTTCGGGCAGAAAAAGTAGGAAATAAATTTCGGGCAAAATACCGAAATAGAAGACGCCCCCGGGTGGGCTCGAACCACCAACCTTTCGGTTAACAGCCGAACGCGCTAACCAATTGCGCCACGGAGGCCACATATGTTGGAGAGATCAAGCATGAATAGATCTTGTTTCGGGCAGAAAAAGTAGGAAATAAATTTCGGGCAAAATACCGAAATAAAAGACGCCCCCGGGTGGGCTCGAACCACCAACCTTTCGGTTAACAGCCGAACGCGCTAACCAATTGCGCCACGGAGGCTACATGTGTAGGAGAGATCAAGCATGAATAGATCTTGTTTCGGGCAGAAAAAGTAGGAAATAAATTTCGGGCAAAATACCGAAATAGAAGACGCCCCCGGGTGGGCTCGAACCACCAACCTTTCGGTTAACAGCCGAACGCGCTAACCAATTGCGCCACGGACGCCACATGTGTTGGTGAGATCTAGCATGAATAGATCTTGTTTCGGGCAGAAAAAGTAGGAAATAAATTTCGGGCAAAATACAAAAATAAAAGACGCCCCCGGGTGGGCTCGAACCACCAACCTTTCGGTTAACAGCCTAACGCGCTAACCAATTGCGCCACGGAGGCCACATGTGTTGGAGAGATCTAGCATGAATAGATCTTGTTTCGGGCAAAATAGAAGACGCCCCCGGGTGGACTCGAACCACCAACCTTTCGGTTAACAGCCGAACGCGCTAACCAATTGCGCCACGGAGGCCACATGTGTTGGAGAGATCTAGCATGAATAGATCTTGTTTCGGGCAGAAAAAGTAGGAAATAAATTTCGGGCAAAATACCGAAATAGAAGACGCCCCCGGGTGGGCTCGAACCACCAACCTTTTGGTTAACAGCCGAACGCGCTAACCAATTGCGCCACGGAGGCCACATGTGTTGGAGAGATCTAGCATGAATAGATCTTGTTTCGGGCAGAAAAAGTAGGAAATAAATTTCGGGCAAAATACCGAAATAGAAGACGCCCCCGGGTGGGCTCGAACCACCAACCTTTCGGTTAACAGCCGAACGCGCTAACCAATTGCGCCACGGAGGCCACATGTGTTGGAGAGATGAAGCATGAATAGATCTTGTTTCGGGCAGAAAAAGTAGGAAATAAATTTCGGGCAAAATACCGAAATAGGAGACGCCCCCGGGTGGGCTCGTTCCACCAACCTTTCGGATAACAGCCGAACGCGCTAACCAATTGCGCCACGGAGGCCACATGTGTTGGAGAGATGAAGCATGAATAGATCTTGTTTCGGGCAGAAAAAGTAGGAAATAAATTTCGGGCAAAATACCGAAATAGAAGACACCCCCGGGTGGGCTCGTTCCACCAACCTTTCGGATAACAGCCGAACGCGCTAACCAATTGCGCCACGGAGGCCACATGTGTTGGAGAGATCTAGCATGAATAGATCTTGTTTCGGGCAGAAAAAGTAGGAAATAAATTTCTGGCAAAATAATGAAATAGAAGACGCCCCCGGGTGGACTCGAACCACCAACCTTTCGGTTAACAGCCGAACGCGCTAACCAATTGCGCCACGGAGGCCACATGTGTTGGAGAGATCTAGCATGAATAGATCTTGTTTCGGGCAGAAAAAGTAGGAAATAAATTTCGGGCAAAATACCGAAATAGAAGACGCCCCCGGGTGGGCTCGAACCACCAACCTTTTGGTTAACAGCCGAACGCGCTAACCAATTGCGCCACGGAGGCCACATGTGTTGGAGAGATCTAGCATGAATAGATCTTGTTTCGGGCAGAAAAAGTAGGAAATAAATTTCGGGCAAAATACCGAAATAGAAGACGCCCCCGGGTGGGCTCGAACCACCAACCTTTCGGTTAACAGCCGAACGCGCTAACCAATTGCGCCACGGAGGCCACATGTGTTGGAGAGATGAAGCATGAATAGATCTTGTTTCGGGCAGAAAAAGTAGGAAATAAATTTCGGGCAAAATACCGAAATAGGAGACGCCCCCGGGTGGGCTCGAACCACCAACCTTTCGGTTAACAGCCGAACGCGCTAACCAATTGCGCCACGGAGGCCACATATGTTGGAGAGATCAAGCATGAATAGATCTTGTTTCGGGCAGAAAAAGTAGGAAATAAATTTCGGGCAAAATACCGAAATAGAAGACGCCCCCGGGTGGGCTCGAAATACCAACCTTTCGGTTAACAGCCGAACGCGCTAACCAATTGTGCCACGGAGGCCACATGTGTTGGTGAGATCTAGCATGAATAGATCTTGTTTCGGGCAGAAAAAGTAGGAAATAAATTTCGGGCAAAATACCGAAATAGGAGACGCCCCCGGGTGGGCTCGAACCACCAACCTTTCGGTTAACAGCCGAACGCGCTAACCAATTGCGCCACGGAGGCCACATATGTTGGAGAGATCAAGCATGAATAGATCTTGTTTCGGGCAGAAAAAGTAGGAAATAAATTTCGGGCAAAATACCGAAATAGAAGACGCCCTCGGGTGGGCTCGAAATACCAACCTTTCGGTTAACAGCCGAACGCGCTAACCAATTGCGCCACGGAGGCCACATGTGTTGGTGAGATCTAGCATGAATAGATCTTGTTTCGGGCAGAAAAAGTAGGAAATAAATTTCGGGCAAAATACCGAAATAGAAGACACCCCCGGGTGGGCTCGTTCCACCAACCTTTCGGATAACAGCCGAACGCGCTAACCAATTGCGCCACGGAGGCCACATGTGTTGGAGAGATCTAGCATGAATAGATCTTGTTTCGGGCAGAAAAAGTAGGAAATAAATTTCTGGCAAAATAATGAAATAGAAGACGCCCCCGGGTGGACTCGAACCACCAACCTTTCGGTTAACAGCCGAACGCGCTAACCAATTGCGCCACGGAGGCCACATGTGTTGGAGAGATGAAGCATGAATAGATCTTGTTTCGGGCAGAAAAAGTAGGAAATAAATTTCGGGCAAAATACCGAAATAGGAGACGCCCCCGGGTGGGCTCGAACCACCAACCTTTCGGTTAACAGCCGAACGCGCTAACCAATTGCGCCACGGAGGCCACATATGTTGGAGAGATCAAGCATGAATAGATCTTGTTTCGGGCAGAAAAAGTAGGAAATAAATTTCGGGCAAAATACCGAAATAGAAGACGCCCCCGGGTGGGCTCGAACCACCAACCTTTTGGTTAACAGCCGAACGCGCTAACCAATTGCGCCACGGAGGCCACATGTGTTGGAGAGATCTAGCATGAATAGATCTTGTTTCGGGCAGAAAAAGTAGGAAATAAATTTCGGGCAAAATACCGAAATAGAAGACGCCCCCGGGTGGGCTCGAACCACCAACCTTTCGGTTAACAGCCGAACGCGCTAACCAATTGCGCCACGGAGGCCACATGTGTTGGAGAGATGAAGCATGAATAGATCTTGTTTCGGGCAGAAAAAGTAGGAAATAAATTTCGGGCAAAATACCGAAATAGGAGACGCCCCCGGGTGGGCTCGTTCCACCAACCTTTCGGATAACAGCCGAACGCGCTAACCAATTGCGCCACGGAGGCCACATGTGTTGGAGAGATGAAGCATGAATAGATCTTGTTTCGGGCAGAAAAAGTAGGAAATAAATTTCGGGCAAAATACCGAAATAGAAGACACCCCCGGGTGGGCTCGTTCCACCAACCTTTCGGATAACAGCCGAACGCGCTAACCAATTGCGCCACGGAGGCCACATGTGTTGGAGAGATCTAGCATGAATAGATCTTGTTTCGGGCAGAAAAAGTAGGAAATAAATTTCAGGCAAAATAATGAAATAGAAGACGCCCCCGGGTGGACTCGAACCACCAACCTTTCGGTTAACAGCCGAACGCGCTAACCAATTGCGCCACGGAGGCCACATGTGTTGGAGAGATCTAGCATGAATAGATCTTGTTTCGGGCAGAAAAAGTAGGAAATAAATTTCGGGCAAAATACCGAAATAGAAGACGCCCCCGGGTGGGCTCGAACCACCAACCTTTTGGTTAACAGCCGAACGCGCTAACCAATTGCGCCACGGAGGCCACATGTGTTGGAGAGATCTAGCATGAATAGATCTTGTTTCGGGCAGAAAAAGTAGGAAATAAATTTCGGGCAAAATACCGAAATAGAAGACGCCCCCGGGTGGGCTCGAACCACCAACCTTTCGGTTAACAGCCGAACGCGCTAACCAATTGCGCCACGGAGGCCACATGTGTTGGAGAGATGAAGCATGAATAGATCTTGTTTCGGGCAGAAAAAGTAGGAAATAAATTTCGGGCAAAATACCGAAATAGGAGACGCCCCCGGGTGGGCTCGAACCACCAACCTTTCGGTTAACAGCCGAACGCGCTAACCAATTGCGCCACGGAGGCCACATATGTTGGAGAGATCAAGCATGAATAGATCTTGTTTCGGGCAGAAAAAGTAGGAAATAAATTTCGGGCAAAATACCGAAATAGAAGACGCCCCCGGGTGGGCTCGAAATACCAACCTTTCGGTTAACAGCCGAACGCGCTAACCAATTGTGCCACGGAGGCCACATGTGTTGGTGAGATCTAGCATGAATAGATCTTGTTTCGGGCAGAAAAAGTAGGAAATAAATTTCGGGCAAAATACCGAAATAGGAGACGCCCCCGGGTGGGCTCGAACCACCAACCTTTCGGTTAACAGCCGAACGCGCTAACCAATTGCGCCACGGAGGCCACATATGTTGGAGAGATCAAGCATGAATAGATCTTGTTTCGGGCAGAAAAAGTAGGAAATAAATTTCGGGCAAAATACCGAAATAGAAGACGCCCTCGGGTGGGCTCGAAATACCAACCTTTCGGTTAACAGCCGAACGCGCTAACCAATTGCGCCACGGAGGCCACATGTGTTGGTGAGATCTAGCATGAATAGATCTTGTTTCGGGCAGAAAAAGTAGGAAATAAATTTCGGGCAAAATACCGAAATAAAAGACGCCCCCGGGTGCGTATATCCGAACCCTCAAGCGTGCAACGCATTGGCGCGGTTTGAAGAGCGCCGCACCGTTTGGCACTAAATATGGACACGCGAATGCCTCATGTATGATGGTCAATGTATGATGGTCAATGAAGTATATGTTAATTTTGAATGTAAGAGTTTACATGGTAGCATAGCATGCATATATAAATCTCAAATGATTAATCTTGAGTTATAATTAAGTCAACAATTTAGTGTATACTTAAGACTATATCTTTTCAATACTGTAATTCAGTGGTGCCCAACCTACGGCCCGCGGGCCAAATGTGGCCCGCGAGGCTGATTCATTTGGCCGGCGGACTCATTAAATCTTAAAAACAAAAACCACTTTCAGAAATCTTTCAAGAAAACCAAATCGTGCGAGATATTATGGCACTTCCATCTAAAAAAAGATGATGAAAAAGGAATTCTTCAATATTATAATATTTTTTTACTTTTTTGTTTTGTTTTTCTAGATATGGGAAATTTGCCATAAGATAAATGTTTTTCAGTATCAGTTAGCCATTTGAATTCAGTTTATAAGGATCTTTTTAGAACCAAACTTCGAAAAAAGTCCGATCGTAAAAAGTTGAAGATTCACTCGAAATACCGAAACATTCAAGAAAAGTGGACAAATTCATAATTCTTCATTCAGCGAGAAAATAAACCGTTGTGTCTTATATGTCAGGAGACTGTGGCAGTGGTGTTTAAAGAACACAATATCAAGAGACACTACGAAACGAAACAGATAATCAAATCATCTTAATTCAGTTTTAAGGATGAGTGTTACAAATTTGGAGCCGATTTTACAAGAACTAGTGTCCTTCAAACGGGTGCAAAACTTCTCATTGAAAACGGGTTTGTGATTTTTCTTCTTGTTTAGAAAAATCCCTAAAAGTGTTTTTTATGTGGCCCGCGAGATAAATCTTCAAAAGCAAATTGGCCCTCCGGTAAAAAAAGGTTGGGCACCACTGCTGTAATTAATGGTAATGTAAAAGTTTGGAAAATTAATATTAAAAATTGAGGCTATATTAGCTTTATGTCTGAAACACTCTTAACATATTAAGTATGAATTTTTACAGAATATGAAGTTATTTCTTTTTAAAAGCTCTTGAATAGTTTTGTAAAACGAGAATATTCTCCGAGAATAATAATTGAGGGTATTCTATTTTTTTACTGATATTTAGAAATAAATGTAAATATTATTGATAATATGAAATGGTCATGTAGTACTCTAGCAATACTATAAAGTACTTAGAATACATATTATTTGGATATTACTATTTGGTACAAAGTATTTTGAAATATTCTGCATCGTCTTTATCTTTTAAAATTAGTCTAAGAACAGTGTTTTCCGTGATGGATTTAGTTTCATCAACTAACAACGAAGGATAAATTGAAGAAAGTTGATCAGAAATATGTTTCACATCCATATTCAGGATCCACGATCTATGGAGTAATGGCATGCAAAGGAACGAAGC
Source organism: Tetragnatha versicolor (assembly GCA_024610705.1). Taxonomy (NCBI): domain Eukaryota; kingdom Metazoa; phylum Arthropoda; class Arachnida; order Araneae; family Tetragnathidae; genus Tetragnatha; species Tetragnatha versicolor. The sequence goes on along the minus strand of JANDEH010000025.1, from coordinate 1,809,455 downwards.
TAAGTGATAGTGCAAACCAAAACCCCGAGTTCTAAGATCAGTTTCGGTTTCATATTGCTAGTTCAGCGTACGCAAGCATGCATGTTCCTGAATGTTGGCTTTTCCTTTAAACACCTCACTTCATATAAGCAAATAGGTTTGCCGTAGTTGAAAGAGCGAGTTATCTAGGTTTCGTTTAGCGCGTGTCTGGCGAAGCGCCCGACTTTCAAACCGCGCCAATGCGTTGCATGCTTGAGGGTTCGGATATACGCCCCCCGGGTGGGCTCGAACCACCAACCTTTCGGTTAACAGCCGAACGCGCTAACCAATTGCGCCACGGAGGCCACATGTGTTGGAGAGATCTAGCATGAATAGATCTTGTTTCGGGCAGAAAAAGTAGGAAATAAATTTCGGGCAAAATACCGAAATAGAAGACGCCCCCGGGTGGGATCGAACCACCAACCTTTCGGTTAACAGCCGAACGCGCTAACCAATTGCGCCACGGAGGCCACATGTGTTGGAGAGATCTAGCATGAATAGATCTTGTTTCGGGCAGAAAAAGTAGGAAATAAATTTCTGGAAAATAATGAAATAGAAGACGCCCCCGGGTGGGCTCGAACCACCAACCTTTCGGTTAACAGCCGAACGCGCTAACCAATTGCGCCACGGAGGCCACATATGTTGGAGAGATCAAGCATGAATAGATCTTGTTTCGGGCAGAAAAAGTAGGAAATAAATTTCTGGCAAAATACCGAAATAGAAGACGCCCCCGGGTGGGCTCGAACCACCAACCTTTCGGTTAACAGCCGAACGCGCTAACTAATTGCGCCACGGAGGCCACATGTGTTGGAGATATCAAGCATGAATAGATCTTGTTTCGGGCAGAAAAAGTAGGAAATAAATTTCGGGCAAAATACCGAAATAGAAGACGCCCCCGGGTGGGCTCGAACCACCAACCTTTCGGTTAACAGCCGAACGCGCTAACCAATTGCGCCACGGAGGCCACATATGTTGGAGAGAACAAGCATGAATAGATCTTGTTCCGGGCAGAAAAAGTAGGAAATAAATTTCGGGCAAAATACCGAAATAGAAGACGCCCCCGGGTGGGCTCGAACCACTAACCTTTCGGTTAACAGCCGAACGCGCTAACCAATTGCGCCACGGAGGCCACATGTGTTGGAGAGATCTAGCATGAATAGATCTTGTTTCGGGCAGAAAAAGTAGGAAATAAATTTCTGGCAAAATAATGAAATAGAAGACGCCCCCGGGTGGACTCGAACCACCAACCTTTCGGTTAACAGCCGAACGCGCTAACCAATTGCGCCACGGAGGCCACATGTGTTGGAGAGATCTAGCATGAATAGATCTTGTTTCGGGCAGAAAAAGTAGGAAATAAATTTCGGGCAAAATACCGAAATAGAAGACGCCCCCGGGTGGGCTCGAACCACCAACCTTTTGGTTAACAGCCGAACGCGCTAACCAATTGCGCCTAGGAGGCCACATGTGTTGGAGAGATCTAGCATGAATAGATCTTGTTTCGGGCAGAAAAAGTAGGAAATAAATTTCGGGCAAAATACCGAAATAGAAGACGCCCCCGGGTGGGCTCGTTCCACCAACCTTTCGGATAACAGCCGAACGCGCTAACCAATTGCGCCACGGAGGCCACATGTGTTGGAGAGATGAAGCATGAATAGATCTTGTTTCGGGCAGAAAAAGTAGGAAATAAATTTCGGGCAAAATACCGAAATAGGAGACGCCCCCGGGTGGGCTCGAACCACCAACCTTTCGGTTAACAGCCGAACGCGCTAACCAATTGCGCCACGGAGGCCACATATGTTGGAGAGATCAAGCATGAATAGATCTTGTTTCGGGCAGAAAAAGTAGGAAATAAATTTCGGGCAAAATACCGAAATAGAAGACGCCCCCGGGTGGGCTCGAACCACCAACCTTTCGGTTAACAGCCTAACGCGCTAACCAATTGCGCCAGGGAGGCCACATGTGTTGGAGAGATCTAGCATGAATAGATCTTGTTTCGGGCAGAAAAAGTAGGAAATAAATTTCGGGCAAAATACCGAAATAGAAGACGCCCCGGGTGGGCTCGAACCACCAACCTTTCGGTTAACAGCCGAACGCGCTAACCAATTGCGCCACGGAGGCCACATGTGTTGGAGAGATCTAGCATGAATAGATCTTGTTTCGGGCAGAAAAAGTAGGAAATAAATTTCGGGCAAAATACCGAAATAGAAGACGCCCCCGGGTGGGCTCGAACCACCAACCTTTCGGTTAACAGCCGAACGCGCTAACCAATTGCGCCACGGAGGCCACATGTGTTGGAGAGATCTAGCATGAATAGATCTTGTTTCGGGCAGAAAACTTAGGAAATAAATTTCGGGCAAAATACCGAAATAGAAGACGCCCCCGGGTGGGCTCGAACCACCAACCTTTCGGTTAACAGCCGAACGCGCTAACCAATTGCGCCACGGAGGCCATATGTGTTGGAGAGATCAAGCATGAATAGATCTTGTTTCGGGCAGAAAAAGTAGGAAATAAATTTCGGGCAAAATACCGAAATAGAAGACGCCCCCGGGTGGGCTCGAACCACCAACCTTTCGGTTAACAGCCGAACGCGCTAACCAATTGCGCCACGGAGGCCACATATGTTGGAGAGATCAAGCATGAATAGATCTTGTTTCGGGCAGAAAAAGTAGGAAATAAATTTCGGGCAAAATACCGAAATAGAAGCCGCCCCCGGGTGGGCTCGAACCACCAACCTTTCGGTTAACAGCCGAACGCGCTAACTAATTGCGCCAATGAGGCCACATGTGTTGGAGATATCAAGCATGAATAGATCTTGTTTCGGGCAGAAAAAGTAGGAAATAAATTTCGGGCAAAATACCGAAATAGAAGACGCCCCCGGGTGGGCTCGAACCACCAACCTTTCGGTTAACAGCCGAACGCGCTAACCAATTGCGCCACGGAGGCCACATATGTTGGAGAGATCAAGCATGAATAGATCTTGTTTCGGGCAGAAAAAGTAGGAAATAAATTTCTGGCAAAATACCGAAATAGAAGACGCCCCCGGGTGGGCTCGAACCACCAACCTTTCGGCTAACAGCCGAACGCGCTAACCAATTGCGCCACGGAGGCCATATGTGTTGGAGAGACCTAGCATGAATAGATCTTGTTTCGGGCAGAAAAAGTAGGAAATAAATTTCTGGCAAAATACCGAAATAGAAGACGCCCCCGGGTGGGCTCGAACCACCAACCTTTCGGTTAACAGCCGAACGCGCTAACCAATTGCGCCACGGAGGCCACATGTGTTGGAGAGACCTAGCATGAATAGATCTTGTTTCGGGCAGAAAAAGTAGGAAATAAATTTCGGGCAAAATACCGAAATAGAAGACGCCCCCGGGTGGGCTCGAACCACCAACCTTTCGGTTAACAGCCGAACGCGCTAACCAATTGCGCCACGGAGGCCACATGTGTTGGAGAGATCTAGCATGAATAGATCTTGTTTCGGGCAGAAAAAGTAGGAAATAAATTTCGGGCAAAATAATGAAATAGAAGACGACCCCGGGTGGGCTCGAACCACCAACCTTTCGGTTAACAGCCGAACGCGCTAACCAATTGCGCCACGAAGGCCACATGTGTTGGAGAGATCAAGCATGAATAGATCTTGTTTCGGGCAGAAAAAGTAGGAAATAAATTTCGGGCAAAATACCGAAATAGAAGACGCCCCCGGGTGGGCTCGAACCACCAACCTTTCGGTTAACAGCCGAACGCGCTAACCAATTGCGCCACGGAGGCCACATGTGTTGGAGAGATCAAGCATGAATAGATCTTGTTTCGGGCAGAAAAAGTAGGAAATAAATTTCGGGCAAAATACCGAAATAGAAGACGCCCCCGGGTGGGCTCGAACCACCAACCTTTCGGTTAACAGCCGAACGCGCTAACCAATTGCGCCACGGAGGCCACATGTGTTGGAGAGATCTAGCATGAATAGATCTTGTTTCGGGCAGAAAAAGTAGGAAATAAATTTCGGGCAAAATAATGAAATAGAAGACGCCCCCGGGTGGGCTTGAACCACCAACCTTTCGGTTAACAGCCGAACGCGCTAACCAATTGTGCCACGAAGGCCACATGTGTTGGAGAGATCAAGCATGAATAGATCTTGTTTCGGGCAGAAAAAGTAGGAAATAAATTTCGGGCAAAATACCGAAATAGAAGACGCCCCCGGGTGGGCTCGAACCACCAACCTTTCGGTTAACAGCCGAACGCGCTAACCAATTGCGCCACGGAGGCCACATGTGTTGGAGAGATCAAGCATGAATAGATCTTGTTTCGGGCAGAAAAAGTAGGAAATAAATTTCGGGCAAAATACCGAAATAGAAGACGCCCCCGGGTGGGCTTGAACCACCAACCTTTCGGTTAACAGCCGAACGCGCTAACCAATTGCGCCACGGAGGCCACATGTGTTGGAGAGATGAAGCATGAATAGATCTTGTTTCGGGCAGAAAAAGTAGGAAATAAATTTCGGGCAAAATACCGAAATAGAAGACGCCCCCGGGTGGGCTCGAACCACCAATCTTTCGGTTAACAGCCGAACGCGCTAACCAATTGCGCCACGGAGGCCACATATGTTGGAGAGATCAAGCATGAATAGATCTTGTTTCGGGCAGAAAAAGTAGGAAATAAATTTCGGGCAAAATACCGAAATAGAAGACGCCCCCGGGTGGGCTCGAACCACCAACCTTTCGGTTAACAGCCGAACGCGCTAACCAATTGCGCCACGGAGGCCACATGTGTTGGAGAGATCAAGCATGAATAGATCTTGTTTCGGGCAGAAAAAGTAGGAAATAAATTTCGGGCAAAATACCGAAATAGAAGACGCCCCCGGGTGGGCTCGAACCACCAACCTTTCGGTTAACAGCCGAACGCGCTAACCAATTGCGCCACGGAGGCCACATGTGTTGGTGAGATCTAGCATGAATAGATCTTGTTTCGGGCAGAAAAAGTAGGAAATAAATTTCGGGCAAAATACCGAAATAAAAGACGCCCCCGGGTGGGCTCGAACCACCAACCTTTCGGTTAACAGCCTAACGCGCTAACCAATTGCGCCACGGAGGCCACATGTGTTGGAGAGATCTAGCATGAATAGATCTTGTTTCGGGCAGAAAAAGTAGGAAATAAATTTCGGGCAAAATACCGAAATAGAAGACGCCCCCGGGTGGGCTCGAACCACCAACCTTTCGGTTAACAGCCGAACGCGCTAACCAATTGCGCCACGGAGGCCACATGTGTTGGAGAGATCTAGCATGAATAGATCTTGTTTCGGGCAGAAAAAGTAGGAAATAAATTTCGGGCAAAATACCGAAATAGAAGACGCCCCCGGGTGGGCTCGAACCACCAACCTTTCGGTTAACAGCCGAACGCGCTAACCAATTGCGCCACGGAGGCCACATGTGTTGGAGAGATCTAGCATGAATAGATCTTGTTTCGGGCAGAAAAAGTAGGAAATAAATTTCGGGCAAAATACCGAAATAGAAGACGCCCCCGGGTGGGCTCGAACCACCAACCTTTCCGTTAACAGCCGAACGCGCTAACTAATTGCGCCACGGAGGCCACATGTGTTGGAGATATCAAGCATGAATAGATCTTGTTTCGGGCAGAAAAAGTAGGAAATAAATTTCGTGCAAAATACCGAAATAGAAGACGCCCCCGGGTGGGCTCGAACCACCAACCTTTCGGTTAACAGCCGAACGCGCTAACCAATTGCGCCACGGAGGCCACATATGTTGGAGAGATCAAGCATGAATAGATCTTGTTTCGGGCAGAAAAAGTAGGAAATAAATTTCGGGCAAAATACCGAAATAGAAGACGCCCCCGGGTGGGCTCGAACCACCAACCTTTCGGTTAACAGCCGAACGCGCTAACCAATTGCGCCACGGAGGCCATATGTGTTGGAGAGACCTAGCATGAATAGATCTTGTTTCGGGCAGAAAAAGTAGGAAATAAATTTCTGGCAAAATACCGAAATAGAAGACGCCCCCGGGTGGGCTCGAACCACCAACCTTTCGGTTAACAGCCGAACGCGCTAACCAATTGCGCCACGGAGGCCACATGTGTTGGAGAGATCAAGCATGAATAGATCTTGTTTCGGGCAGAAAAAGTAGGAAATAAATTTCTGGCAAAATACCGAAATAGAAGACGCCCCCGGGTGGGCTCGAACCACCAACCTTTCGGCTAACAGCCGAACGCGCTAACCAATTGCGCCACGGAGGCCATATGTGTTGGAGAGACCTAGCATGAATAGATCTTGTTTCGGGCAGAAAAAGTAGGAAATAAATTTCTGGCAAAATACCGAAATAGAAGACGCCCCCGGGTGGGCTCGAACCACCAACCTTTCGGTTAACAGCCGAACGCGCTAACCAATTGCGCCACGGAGGCCACATGTGTTGGAGAGACCTAGCATGAATAGATCTTGTTTCGGGCAGAAAAAGTAGGAAATAAATTTCGGGCAAAATACCGAAATAGAAGACGCCCCCGGGTGGGCTCGAACCACCAACCTTTCGGTTAACAGCCGAACGCGCTAACCAATTGCGCCACGGAGGCCACATGTGTTGGAGAGATCTAGCATGAATAGATCTTGTTTCGGGCAGAAAAAGTAGGAAATAAATTTCGGGCAAAATAATGAAATAGAAGACGCCCCCGGGTGGGCTCGAACCACCAACCTTTCGGTTAACAGCCGAACGCGCTAACCAATTGCGCCACGAAGGCCACATGTGTTGGAGAGATCAAGCATGAATAGATCTTGTTTCGGGCAGAAAAAGTAGGAAATAAATTTCGGGCAAAATACCGAAATAGAAGACGCCCCCGGGTGGGCTCGAACCACCAACCTTTCGGTTAACAGCCGAACGCGCTAACCAATTGCGCCACGGAGGCCACATGTGTTGGAGAGATCAAGCATGAATAGATCTTGTTTCGGGCAGAAAAAGTAGGAAATAAATTTCGGGCAAAATACCGAAATAGAAGACGCCCCCGGGTGGGCTCGAACCACCAACCTTTCGGTTAACAGCCGAACGCGCTAACCAATTGCGCCACGGAGGCCACATGTGTTGGAGAGATCTAGCATGAATAGATCTTGTTTCGGGCAGAAAAAGTAGGAAATAAATTTCGGGCAAAATAATGAAATAGAAGACGCCCCCGGGTGGGCTTGAACCACCAACCTTTCGGTTAACAGCCGAACGCGCTAACCAATTGTGCCACGAAGGCCACATGTGTTGGAGAGATCAAGCATGAATAGATCTTGTTTCGGGCAGAAAAAGTAGGAAATAAATTTCGGGCAAAATACCGAAATAGAAGACGCCCCCGGGTGGGCTCGAACCACCAACCTTTCGGTTAACAGCCGAACGCGCTAACCAATTGCGCCACGGAGGCCACATGTGTTGGAGAGATCAAGCATGAATAGATCTTGTTTCGGGCAGAAAAAGTAGGAAATAAATTTCGGGCAAAATACCGAAATAGAAGACGCCCCCGGGTGGGCTTGAACCACCAACCTTTCGGTTAACAGCCGAACGCGCTAACCAATTGCGCCACGGAGGCCACATGTGTTGGAGAGATGAAGCATGAATAGATCTTGTTTCGGGCAGAAAAAGTAGGAAATAAATTTCGGGCAAAATACCGAAATAGAAGACGCCCCCGGGTGGGCTCGAACCACCAATCTTTCGGTTAACAGCCGAACGCGCTAACCAATTGCGCCACGGAGGCCACATATGTTGGAGAGATCAAGCATGAATAGATCTTGTTTCGGGCAGAAAAAGTAGGAAATAAATTTCGGGCAAAATACCGAAATAGAAGACGCCCCCGGGTGGGCTCGAACCACCAACCTTTCGGTTAACAGCCGAACGCGCTAACCAATTGCGCCACGGAGGCCACATGTGTTGGAGAGATCAAGCATGAATAGATCTTGTTTCGGGCAGAAAAAGTAGGAAATAAATTTCGGGCAAAATACCGAAATAGAAGACGCCCCCGGGTGGGCTCGAACCACCAACCTTTCGGTTAACAGCCGAACGCGCTAACCAATTGCGCCACGGAGGCCACATGTGTTGGTGAGATCTAGCATGAATAGATCTTGTTTCGGGCAGAAAAAGTAGGAAATAAATTTCGGGCAAAATACCGAAATAAAAGACGCCCCCGGGTGGGCTCGAACCACCAACCTTTCGGTTAACAGCCTAACGCGCTAACCAATTGCGCCACGGAGGCCACATGTGTTGGAGAGATCTAGCATGAATAGATCTTGTTTCGGGCAGAAAAAGTAGGAAATAAATTTCGGGCAAAATACCGAAATAGAAGACGCCCCCGGGTGGGCTCGAACCACCAACCTTTCGGTTAACAGCCGAACGCGCTAACCAATTGCGCCACGGAGGCCACATGTGTTGGAGAGATCTAGCATGAATAGATCTTGTTTCGGGCAGAAAAAGTAGGAAATAAATTTCGGGCAAAATACCGAAATAGAAGACGCCCCCGGGTGGGCTCGAACCACCAACCTTTCGGTTAACAGCCGAACGCGCTAACCAATTGCGCCACGGAGGCCACATGTGTTGGAGAGATCTAGCATGAATAGATCTTGTTTCGGGCAGAAAAAGTAGGAAATAAATTTCGGGCAAAATACCGAAATAGAAGACGCCCCCGGGTGGGCTCGAACCACCAACCTTTCCGTTAACAGCCGAACGCGCTAACTAATTGCGCCACGGAGGCCACATGTGTTGGAGATATCAAGCATGAATAGATCTTGTTTCGGGCAGAAAAAGTAGGAAATAAATTTCGTGCAAAATACCGAAATAGAAGACGCCCCCGGGTGGGCTCGAACCACCAACCTTTCGGTTAACAGCCGAACGCGCTAACCAATTGCGCCACGGAGGCCACATATGTTGGAGAGATCAAGCATGAATAGATCTTGTTTCGGGCAGAAAAAGTAGGAAATAAATTTCGGGCAAAATACCGAAATAGAAGACGCCCCCGGGTGGGCTCGAACCACCAACCTTTCGGTTAACAGCCGAACGCGCTAACCAATTGCGCCACGGAGGCCATATGTGTTGGAGAGACCTAGCATGAATAGATCTTGTTTCGGGCAGAAAAAGTAGGAAATAAATTTCTGGCAAAATACCGAAATAGAAGACGCCCCCGGGTGGGCTCGAACCACCAACCTTTCGGTTAACAGCCGAACGCGCTAACCAATTGCGCCACGGAGGCCACATGTGTTGGAGAGATCAAGCATGAATAGATCTTGTTTCGGGCAGAAAAAGTAGGAAATAAATTTCGGGCAAAATACCGAAATAGAAGACGCCCCCGGGTGGGCTCGAACCACCAACCTTTCGGTTAACAGCCGAACGCGCTAACCAATTGCGCCACGGAGGCCACATATGTTGGAGAGATCAAGCATGAATAGATCTTGTTTCGGGCAGAAAAAGTAGGAAATAAATTTCTGGCAAAATACCGAAATAGAAGACGCCCCCGGGTGGGCTCGAACCACCAACCTTTCGGCTAACAGCCGAACGCGCTAACCAATTGCGCCACGGAGGCCATATGTGTTGGAGAGACCTAGCATGAATAGATCTTGTTTCGGGCAGAAAAAGTAGGAAATAAATTTCTGGCAAAATACCGAAATAGAAGACGCCCCCGGGTGGGCTCGAACCACCAACCTTTCGGTTAACAGCCGAACGCGCTAACCAATTGCGCCACGGAGGCCACATGTGTTGGAGAGACCTAGCATGAATATATCTTGTTTCGGGCAGAAAAAGTAGGAAATAAATTTCGGGCAAAATACCGAAATAGAAGACGCCCCCGGGTGGGCTCGAACCACCAACCTTTCGGTTAACAGCCGAACGCGCTAACCAATTGCGCCACGGAGGCCACATGTGTTGGAGAGATCTAGCATGAATAGATCTTGTTTCGGGCAGAAAAAGTAGGAAATAAATTTCGGGCAAAATAATGAAATAGAAGACGCCCCCGGGTGGGCTCGAACCACCAACCTTTCGGTTAACAGCCGAACGCGCTAACCAATTGCGCCACGAAGGCCACATGTGTTGGAGAGATCAAGCATGAATAGATCTTGTTTCGGGCAGAAAAAGTAGGAAATAAATTTCGGGCAAAATACCGAAATAGAAGACGCCCCCGGGTGGGCTCGAACCACCAACCTTTCGGTTAACAGCCGAACGCGCTAACCAATTGCGCCACGGAGGCCACATGTGTTGGAGAGATCAAGCATGAATAGATCTTGTTTCGGGCAGAAAAAGTAGGAAATAAATTTCGGGCAAAATACCGAAATAGAAGACGCCCCCGGGTGGGCTTGAACCACCAACCTTTCGGTTAACAGCCGAACGCGCTAACCAATTGCGCCACGGAGGCCACATGTGTTGGAGAGATGAAGCATGAATAGATCTTGTTTCGGGCAGAAAAAGTAGGAAATAAATTTCGGGCAAAATACCGAAATAGAAGACGCCCCCGGGTGGGCTCGAACCACCAATCTTTCGGTTAACAGCCGAACGCGCTAACCAATTGCGCCACGGAGGCCACATGTGTTGGAGAGACCTAGCATGAATAGATCTTGTTTCGGGCAGAAAAAGTAGGAAATAAATTTCGGGCAAAATACCGAAATAGAAGACGCCCCCGGGTGGGCTCGAACCACCAACCTTTCGGTTAACAGCCGAACGCGCTAACCAATTGCGCCACGGAGGCCACATGTGTTGGAGAGATCTAGCATGAATAGATCTTGTTTCGGGCAGAAAAAGTAGGAAATAAATTTCGGGCAAAATAATGAAATAGAAGACGCCCCCGGGTGGGCTCGAACCACCAACCTTTCGGTTAACAGCCGAACGCGCTAACCAATTGCGCCACGGAGGCCACATATGTTGGAGAGATCAAGCATGAATAGATCTTGTTTCGGGCAGAAAAAGTAGGAAATAAATTTCGGGCAAAATACCGAAATAGAAGACGCCCCCGGGTGGGCTCGAACCACCAACCTTTCGGTTAACAGCCGAACGCGCTAACCAATTGCGCCACGGAGGCCACATGTGTTGGAGAGATCAAGCATGAATAGATCTTGTTTCGGGCAGAAAAAAAAGGAAATAAATTTCGGGCAAAATACCGAAATAGAAGACGCCCCCGGGTGGGCTCGAACCACCAACCTTTCGGTTAACATCCGAACGCGCTAACCAATTGCGCCACGGAGGCCACATGTGTTGGTGAGATCTAGCATGAATAGATCTTGTTTCGGGCAGAAAAAGTAGGAAATAAATTTCGGGCAAAATACCGAAATAAAAAACGCCCCCGGGTGGGCTCGAACCACTAACCTTTCGGTTAACAGCCGAACGCGCTAACCATTTGCGCCACGGAGGCCACATGTGTTGGAGAGATCTAGCATGAATAGATCTTGTTTCGGGCAGAAAAAGTAGGAAATAAATTTCGGGCAAAATAATGAAATAGAAGACGAACCCGGGTGTACTCGAACCACCAACCTTTCGGTTAACAGCCGAACGCGCTAACCAATTGCGCCACGCAGGCCACATGTGTTGGAGAGATGAAGCATGAATAGATCTTGTTTCGGGCAGAAAAAGTAGGAAATAAATTTCGGGCAAAATACCAAAATAGAAGACGCCCCCGGGTGGGCTCGAACCACCAACCTTTCGGTTAACAGCCGAACGCGCTAACCAATTGCGCCACGGAGGCCACATGTGTTGGAGAGATCAAGCATGAATAGATCTTGTTTCGGGCAGAAAAAGTAGGAAATAAATTTCGGGCAAAATACCGAAACAGAAGACGCCCCCGGGTGGGCTCGAACCACCAACCTTTCGGTTAACAGCCGAACGCGCTAACCAATTGCGCCACGGAGGCCACATGTGTTGGAGAGATGAAGCATGAATAGATCTTGTTTCGGGCAGAAAAAGTAGGAAATAAATTTCGGGCAAAATACCGAAATAGAAGACGCCCCCGGGTGGGCTCGAACCACCAACCTTTCGGTTAACAGCCGAACGCGCTAACCAATTGCGCCACGGAGGCCACATATGTTGGAGAGATCAAGCATGAATAGATCTTGTTTCGGGCAGAAAAAGTAGGAAATAAATTTCGGGCAAAATACCGAAATAAAAGACGCCCCCGGGTGGGCTCGAATTACCAACCTTTCGGTTAACAGCCGAACGCGCTAACCAATTGCGCCACGGAGGCTACATGTGTAGGAGAGATCAAGCATGAATAGATCTTGTTTCGGGCAGAAAAAGTAGGAAATAAATTTCGGGCAAAATACCGAAATAGAAGACGCCCCCGGGTGGGCTCGAACCACCAACCTTTCGGTTAACAGCCGAACGCGCTAACCAATTGCGCCACGGAGGCCACATGTGTTGGAGAGATCTAGCATGAATAGATCTTGTTTCGGGCAGAAAAAGTAGGAAATAAATTTCGGGCAAAATACCGAAATAGAAGACGCCCCCGGGTGGGCTCGAACCACCAACCTTTCGGTTAACAGCCGAACGCGCTAACCGATTGCGCCACGGAGGCCACATATGTTGGAGAGATCAAGCATGAATAGATCTTGTTTCGGGCAGAAAAAGTAGGAAATAAATTTCTGGCAAAATACCGAAATAGAAGACGCCCCCGGGTGGGCTCGAACCACCAACCTTTCGGTTAACAGCCGAACGCGCTAACCAATTGCGCCACGGAGGCCACATGTGTTGGAGAGACCTAGAATGAATAGATCTTGTTTCAGGCAGAAAAAGTAGGAAATAAATTTCTGGCAAAATACCGAAATAGAAGACGCCCCCGGGTGGGCTCGAACCACCAACCTTTCGGTTAACAGCCGAACGCGCTAACCAATTGCGCCACGGAGGCCACATGTGTTGGAGAGACCTAGCATGAATAGATCTTGTTTCGGGCAGAAAAAGTAGGAAATAAATTTCGGGCAAAATACCGAAATAGAAGACGCCCCCGGGTGGGCTCGAACCACCAACCTTTCGGTTAACAGCCGAACGCGCTAACCAATTGCGCCACGGAGGCCACATGTGTTGGAGAGATCTAGCATGAATAGATCTTGTTTCGGGCAGAAAAAGTAGGAAATAAATTTCGGGCAAAATACCGAAATAGAAGACGCCCCCGGGTGGGCTCGAACCACCAACCTTTCGGTTAACAGCCGAACGCGCTAACCAATTGCGCCACGGAGGCCACATGTGTTGGAGAGATCTAGCATGAATAGATCTTGTTTCGGGCAGAAAAAGTAGGAAATAAATTTCGGGCAAAATACCGAAATAGAAGACGCCCCCGGGTGGGCTCGAACCACCAACCTTTCCGTTAACAGCCGAACGCGCTAACTAATTGCGCCACGGAGGCCACATGTGTTGGAGATATCAAGCATGAATAGATCTTGTTTCGGGCAGAAAAAGTAGGAAATAAATTTCTGGCAAAATACCGAAATAGAAGACGCCCCCGGGTGGGCTCGAACCACCAACCTTTCGGTTAACAGCCGAACGCGCTAACCAATTGCGCCACGGAGGCCACATGTGTTGGAGAGACCTAGCATGAATAGATCTTGTTTCGGGCAGAAAAAGTAGGAAACAAATTTCGGGCAAAATACCGAAATAGAAGACGCCCCCGGGTGGGCTCGAACCACCAACCTTTCGGTTAACAGCCGAACGCGCTAACCAATTGCGCCACGGAGGCCACATGTGTTGGAGAGATCTAGCATGAATAGATCTTGTTTCGGGCAGAAAAAGTAGGAAATAAATTTCGGGCAAAATAATGAAATAGAAGACGCCCCCGGGTGGGCTCGAACCACCAACCTTTCGGTTAACAGCCGAACGCGCTAACCAATTGCGCCACGAAGGCCACATGTGTTGGAGAGATCAAGCATGAATAGATCTTGTTTCGGGCAGAAAAAGTAGGAAATAAATTTCGGGCAAAATACCGAAATAGAAGACGCCCCCGGGTGGGCTCGAACCACCAACCTTTCGGTTAACAGCCGAACGCGCTAACCAATTGCGCCACGGAGGCCACATGTGTTGGAGAGATCAAGCATGAATAGATCTTGTTTCGGGCAGAAAAAGTAGGAAATAAATTTCGGGCAAAATACCGAAATAGAAGACGCCCCCGGGTGGGCTTGAACCACCAACCTTTCGGTTAACAGCCGAACGCGCTAACCAATTGCGCCACGGAGGCCACATGTGTTGGAGAGATGAAGCATGAATAGATCTTGTTTCGGGCAGAAAAAGTAGGAAATAAATTTCGGGCAAAATACCGAAATAGAAGACGCCCCCGGGTGGGCTCGAACCACCAATCTTTCGGTAAACAGCCGAACGCGCTAACCAATTGCGCCACGGAGGCCACATGTGTTGGAGAGACCTAGCATGAATAGATCTTGTTTCGGGCAGAAAAAGTAGGAAATAAATTTCGGGCAAAATACCGAAATAGAAGACGCCCCCGGGTGGGCTCGAACCACCAACCTTTTGGTTAACAGCCGAACGCGCTAACCAATTGCGCCACGGAGGCCACATGTGTTGGAGAGATCTAGCATGAATAGATCTTGTTTCGGGCAGAAAAAGTAGGAAATAAATTTCTGGCAAAATACCGAAATAGAAGACGCCCCCGGGTGGGCTCGAACCACCAACCTTTCGGTTAACAGCCGAACGCGCTAACCAATTGCGCCACGGAGGCCACATGTGTTGGAGAGACCTAGCATGAATAGATCTTGTTTCGGGCAGAAAAAGTAGGAAACAAATTTCGGGCAAAATACCGAAATAGAAGACGCCCCCGGGTGGGCTCGAACCACCAACCTTTCGGTTAACAGCCGAACGCGCTAACCAATTGCGCCACGGAGGCCACATGTGTTGGAGAGATCTAGCATAAATAGATCTTGTTTCGGGCAGAAAAAGTAGGAAATAAATTTCGGGCAAAATAATGAAATAGAAGACGCCCCCGGGTGGGCTCGAACCACCAACCTTTCGGTTAACAGCCGAACGCGCTAACCAATTGCGCCACGAAGGCCACATGTGTTGGAGAGATCAAGCATGAATAGATCTTGTTTCGGGCAGAAAAAGTAGGAAATAAATTTCGGGCAAAATACCGAAATAGAAGACGCCCCCGGGTGGGCTCGAACCACCAACCTTTCGGTTAACAGCCGAACGCGCTAACCAATTGCGCCACGGAGGCCACATGTGTTGGAGAGATCAAGCATGAATAGATCTTGTTTCGGGCAGAAAAAGTAGGAAATAAATTTCGGGCAAAATACCGAAATAGAAGACGCCCCCGGGTGGGCTTGAACCACCAACCTTTCGGTTAACAGCCGAACGCGCTAACCAATTGCGCCACGGAGGCCACATGTGTTGGAGAGATCAAGCATGAATAGATCTTGTTTCGGGCAGAAAAAGTAGGAAATAAATTTTGGGCAAAATACCGAAATAGAAGACGCCCCCGGGTGGGCTCGAACCACCAATCTTTCGGTAAACAGCCGAACGCGCTAACCAATTGCGCCACGGAGGCCACATGTGTTGGAGAGACCTAGCATGAATAGATCTTGTTTCGGGCAGAAAAAGTAGGAAATAAATTTCGGGCAAAATACCGAAATAGAAGACGCCCCCGGGTGGGCTCGAACCACCAACCTTTCGGTTAACAGCCGAACGCGCTAACCAATTGCGCCACGGAGGCCACATGTGTTGGAGAGATCTAGCATGAATAGATCTTGTTTCGGGCAGAAAAAGTAGGAAATAAATTTCGGGCAAAATAATGAAATAGAAGACGCCCCCGGGTGGGCTCGAACCACCAACCTTTCGGTTAACAGCCGAACGCGCTAACCAATTGCGCCACGAAGGCCACATGTGTTGGAGAGATCAAGCATGAATAGATCTTGTTTCGGGCAGAAAAAGTAGGAAATAAATTTCGGGCAAAATACCGAAATAGAAGACGCCCCCGGGTGGGCTCGAACCACCAACCTTTCGGTTAACAGCCGAACGCGCTAACCAATTGCGCCACGGAGGCCACATGTGTTGGAGAGATCAAGCATGAATAGATCTTGTTTCGGGCAGAAAAAGTAGGAAATAAATTTCGGGCAAAATACCGAAATAGAAGACGCCCCCGGGTGGGCTTGAACCACCAACCTTTCGGTTAACAGCCGAACGCGCTAACCAATTGCGCCACGGAGGCCACATGTGTTGGAGAGATGAAGCATGAATAGATCTTGTTTCGGGCAGAAAAAGTAGGAAATAAATTTCGGGCAAAATACCGAAATAGAAGACGCCCCCGGGTGGGCTCGAACCACCAATCTTTCGGTTAACAGCCGAACGCGCTAACCAATTGCGCCACGGAGGCCACATATGTTGGAGAGATCAAGCATGAATAGATCTTGTTTCGGGCAGAAAAAGTAGGAAATAAATTTCGGGCAAAATACCGAAATAGAAGACGCCCCCGGGTGGGCTCGAACCACCAACCTTTCGGTTAACAGCCGAACGCGCTAACCAATTGCGCCACGGAGGCCACATGTGTTGGATAGATCAAGCATGAATAGATCTTGTTTCGGGCAGAAAAAGTAGGAAATAAATTTCGGGCAAAATACCGAAATAGAAGACGCCCCCGGGTGGGCTCGAACCACCAACCTTTCGGTTAACAGCCGAACGCGCTAACCAATTGCGCCACGGAGGCCACATGTGTTGGAGAGATCTAGCATGAATAGATCTTGTTTCGGGCAGAAAAAGTAGGAAATAAATTTCGGGCAAAATAATGAAATAGAAGACGAACCCGGGTGTACTCGAACCACCAACCTTTCGGTTAACAGCCGAACGCGCTAACCAATTGCGCCACGGAGGCCACATGTGTTGGAGAGATCAAGCATGAATAGATCTTGTTTCGGGCAGAAAAAGTAGGAAATAAATTTCGGGCAAAATACCGAAATAGAAGACGCCCCCGGGTGGGCTCGAACCACCAACCTTTCGGTTAACAGCCGAACGCGCTAACCAATTGCGCCACGGAGGCCATATGTGTTGGAGAGATCAAGCATGAATAGATCTTGTTTCGGGCAGAAAAAGTAGGAAATAAATTTCGGGCAAAATACCGAAATAGAAGACGCCCCCGGGTGGGCTCGAACCACCAACCTTTCGGTTAACAGCCGAACGCGCTAACCAATTGCGCCACGGAGGCCACATGTGTTGGAGAGATCAAGCATGAATAGATCTTGTTTCGGGCAGAAAAAGTAGGAAATAAATTTCGGGCAAAATACCGAAATAGAAGACGCCCCCGGGTGGGCTTGAACCACCAACCTTTCGGTTAACAGCCGAACGCGCTAACCAATTGCGCCACGGAGGCCACATGTGTTGGAGAGATGAAGCATGAATAGATCTTGTTTCGGGCAGAAAAAGTAGGAAATAAATTTCGGGCAAAATACCGAAATAGAAGACGCCCCCGGGTGGGCTCGAACCACCAATCTTTCGGTTAACAGCCGAACGCGCTAACCAATTGCGCCACGGAGGCCACATATGTTGGAGAGATCAAGCATGAATAGATCTTGTTTCGGGCAGAAAAAGTAGGAAATAAATTTCGGGCAAAATACCGAAATAGAAGACGCCCCCGGGTGGGCTCGAACCACCAACCTTTCGGTTAACAGCCGAACGCGCTAACCAATTGCGCCACGGAGGCCACGTGTGTTGGATAGATCAAGCATGAATAGATCTTGTTTCGGGCAGAAAAAGTAGGAAATAAATTTCGGGCAAAATACCGAAATAGAAGACGCCCCCGGGTGGGCTCGAACCACCAACCTTTCGGTTAACAGCCGAACGCGCTAACCAATTGCGCCACGGAGGCCACATGTGTTGGAGAGATCAAGCATGAATAGATCTTGTTTCGGGCAGAAAAAGTAGGAAATAAATTTCGGGCAAAATACCGAAATAGAAGACGCCCCCGGGTGGGCTCGAACCACCAACCTTTCGGTTAACAGCCGAACGCGCTAACCAATTGCGCCACGGAGGCCATATGTGTTGGAGAGATCAAGCATGAATAGATCTTGTTTCGGGCAGAAAAAGTAGGAAATAAATTTCGGGCAAAATACCGAAATAGAAGACGCCCCCGGGTGGGCTCGAACCACCAACCTTTCGGTTAACAGCCGAACGCGCTAACCAATTGCGCCACGGAGGCCACATGTGTTGGAGAGATCAAGCATGAATAGATCTTGTTTCGGGCAGAAAAAGTAGGAAATAAATTTCGGGCAAAATACCGAAATAGAAGACGCCCCCGGGTGGGCTCGAACCACCAACCTTTCGGTTAACAGCCGAACGCGCTAACCAATTGCGCCACGGAGGCCACATGTGTTGGAGAGATCTAGCATGAATAGATCTTGTTTCGGGCAGAAAAAGTAGGAAATAAATTTCGGGCAAAATACCGAAATAGAAGACGCCCCCGGGTGGGCTCGAACCACCAACCTTTCCGTTAACAGCCGAACGCGCTAACTAATTGCGCCACGGAGGCCACATGTGTTGGAGATATCAAGCATGAATAGATCTTGTTTCGGGCAGAAAAAGTAGGAAATAAATTTCGGGCAAAATACCGAAATAGAAGACGCCCCCGGGTGGGCTCGAACCACCAACCTTTCCGTTAACAGCCGAACGCGCTAACTAATTGCGCCACGGAGGCCACATGTGTTGGAGATATCAAGCATGAATAGATCTTGTTTCGGGCAGAAAAAGTAGGAAATAAATTTCGGGCAAAATACCGAAATGGAAGACGCCCCCGGAGGGGCTCGAACCACTAACCTTTCGGTTAACAGCCGAACGCGCTAACCAATTGCGCCAAGGAGGCCACATGTGTTGGAGAGACCTAGCATGAATAGATCTTGTTTCGGGCAGAAAAAGTAGGAAATAAATTTCGGGCAAAATACCGAAATAGAAGACGCCCCCGGGTGGGCTCGAACCACCAACCTTTCGGTTAACAGCCGAACGCGCTAACCCATTGCGCCACGGAGGCCACATGTGTTGGAGAGATCTAGCATGAATAGATCTTGTTTCGGGCAGAAAAAGTAGGAAATAAATTTCGGGCAAAATAATGAAATAGAAGACGAACCCGGGTGTACTCGAACCACCAACCTTTCGGTTAACAGCCGAACGCGCTAACCAATTGCGCCACGGAGGCCACATGTGTTGGAGAGATCAAGCATGAATAGATCTTGTTTCGGGCAGAAAAAGTAGGAAATAAATTTCGGGCAAAATACCGAAATAGAAGACGCCCCCGGGTGGGCTCGAACCACCAACCTTTCGGTTAACAGCCGAACGCGCTAACCAATTGCGCCACGGAGGCCACATGTGTTGGAGAGATCAAGCATGAATAGATCTTGTTTCGGGCAGAAAAAGTAGGAAATAAATTTCGGGCAAAATACCGAAATAGAAGACGCCCCCGGGTGGGCTCGAACCACCAACCTTTCGGTTAACAGCCGAACGCGCTAACCAATTGCGCCACGGAGGCCACATGTGTTGGAGAGATGAAGCATGAATAGATCTTGTTTCGGGCAGAAAAAGTAGGAAATAAATTTCGGGCAAAATACCGAAATAGAAGACGCCCCCGGGTGGGCTCGAACCACCAACCTTTCGGTTAACAGCCGAACGCGCTAACCAATTGCGCCACGGAGGCCACATATGTTGGAGAGATCAAGCATGAATAGATCTTGTTTCGGGCAGAAAAAGTAGGAAATAAATTTCGGGCAAAATACCGAAATAGAAGACGCCCCCGGGTGGGCTCGAACCACCAACCTTTCGGTTAACAGCCAAACGCGCTAACCAATTGCGCCACGGAGGCTACATGTGTTGGAGAGATCAAGCATGAATAGATCTTGTTTCGGGCAGAAAAAGTAGGAAATAAATTTCGGGCAAAATACCGAAATAGAAGACGCCCCCGGGTGGGCTCGAACCACCAACCTTTCGGTTAACAGCCGAACGCGCTAACCAATTGCGCCACGGAGGCAACATGTGTTGGAGAGATCTAGCATGAATAGATCTTGTTTCGGGCAGAAAAAGTAGGAAATAAATTTCGGGCAAAATAATGAAATAGAAGACGAACCCGGGTGTACTCGAACCACCAACCTTTCGGTTACCAGCCTAACGCGCTAACCAATTGCGCCACGGAGGCCACATGTGTTGGAGAGATCTAGCATGAATAGATCTTGTTTCGGGCAGAAAAAGTAGGAAATAAATTTCGGGCAAAATACCGAAATAGAAGACGCCCCCGGGTGGGCTCGAACCACCAACCTTTCGGTTAACAGCCGAACGCGCTAACCAATTGCGCCACGGAGGCCACATGTGTTGGAGAGATCTAGCATGAATAGATCTTGTTTCGGGCAGAAAAAGTAGGAAATAAATTTCGGGCAAAATACCGAAATAGAAGACGCCCCCGGGTGGGCTCGAACCACCAACCTTTCGGTTAACAGCCGAACGCGCTAACCAATTGCGCCACGGAGGCCACATGTGTTGGAGAGATCTAGCATGAATAGATCTTGTTTCGGGCAGAAAAAGTAGGAAATAAATTTCGGGCAAAATACCGAAATAGAAGACGCCCCCGGGTGGGCTCGAACCACCAACCTTTCGGTTAACAGCCGAACGCGCTAACCAATTGCGCCACGGAGGCCACATGTGTTGGAGAGATCAAGCATGAATAGATCTTGTTTCGGGCAGAAAAAGTAGGAAATAAATTTCGGGCAAAATACCGAAATAGAAGACGCCCCCGGGTGGGCTCGAACCACCAACCTTTCGGTTAACAGCCGAACGCGCTAACCAATTGCGCCACGGAGGCCACATATGTTGGAGAGATCAAGCATGAATAGATCTTGTTTCGGGCAGAAAAAGTAGGAAATAAATTTCTGGCAAAATACCGAAATAGAAGACGCCCCCGGGTGGGCTCGAACCACCAACCTTTCGGTTAACAGCCGAACGCGCTAACCAATTGCGCCACGGAGGCCACATGTGTTGGAGAAACCTAGCATGAATAGATCTTGTTTCGGGCAGAAAAAGTAGGAAATAAATTTCTGGCAAAATACCGAAATAGAAGACGCCCCCGGGTGGGCTCGAACCACCAACCTTTCGGTTAACAGCCGAACGCGCTAACCAATTGCGCCACGGAGGCCACATGTGTTGGAGAGATCAAGCATGAATAGATCTTGTTTCGGGCAGAAAAAGTAGGAAATAAATTTCGGGCAAAATACCGAAATAGAAGACGCCCCCGGGTGGGCTCGAACCACCAACCTTTCGGTTAACAGCCGAACGCGCTAACCAATTGCGCCACGGAGGCCACATGTGTTGGAGAGATCTAGCATGAATAGATCTTGTTTCGGGCAGAAAAAGTAGGAAATAAATTTCGGGCAAAATACCGAAATAGAAGACGCCCCCGGGTGGGCTCGAACCACCAACCTTTCCGTTAACAGCCGAACGCGCTAACTAATTGCGCCACGGAGGCCACATGTGTTGGAGATATCAAGCATGAATAGATCTTGTTTCGGGCAGAAAAAGTAGGAAATAAATTTCGGGCAAAATACCGAAATAGAAGACGCCCCCGGGTGGGCTCGAACCACCAACCTTTCGGTTAACAGCCGAACGCGCTAACCAATTGCGCCACGGAGGCCACATATGTTGGAGAGATCAAGCATGAATAGATCTTGTTTCGGGCAGAAAAAGTAGGAAATAAATTTCGGGCAAAATACCGAAATAGAAGACGCCCCCGGGTGGGCTCGAACCACCAACCTTTCGGTTAACAGCCGAACGCGCTAACCAATTGCGCCACGGAGGCCACATGTGTTGGAGAGATCAAGCATGAATAGATCTTGTTTCGGGCAGAAAAAGTAGGAAATAAATTTCGGGCAAAATACCGAAATAGAAGACGCCCCCGGGTGGGCTCGAACCACCAACCTTTCGGTTAACAGCCGAACGCGCTAACCAATTGCGCCACGGAGGCCACATGTGTTGGAGAGATCTAGCATGAATAGATCTTGTTTCGGGCAGAAAAAGTAGGAAATAAATTTCGGGCAAAATACCGAAATAGAAGACGCCCCCGGGTGGGCTCGAACCACCAACCTTTCGGTTAACAGCCGAACGCGCTAACCAATTGCGCCACGGAGGCCACATATGTTGGAGAGATTAAGCATGAATAGATCTTGTTTCGGGCAGAAAAAGTAGGAAATAAATTTCGGGCAAAATACCGAAATAGAAGACGCCCCCGGGTGGGCTCGAACCACCAACCTTTCGGTTAACAGCCGAACGCGCTAACCAATTGCGCCACGGAGGCCACATGTGTTGGAGAGATCTAGCATGAATAGATCTTGTTTCGGGCAGAAAAAGTAGGAAATAAATTTCGGGCAAAATACCGAAATAGAAGACGCCCCTGGGTGGGCTCGAACCACCAACCTTTCCGTTAACAGCCGAACGCGCTAACCAATTGCGCCACGGAGGCCACATATGTTGGAGAGATCAAGCATGAATAGATCTTGTTTCGGGCAGAAAAAGTAGGAAATAAATTTCGGGCAAAATACCGAAATAGAAGACGCCCCCGGAGGGGCTCGAACCACTAACCTTTCGGTTAACAGCCGAACGCGCTAACCAATTGCGCCAAGGAGGCCACATGTGTTGGAGAGACCTAGCATGAATAGATCTTGTTTCGGGCAGAAAAAGTAGGAAATAAATTTCGGGCAAAATACCGAAATAGAAGACGCCCCCGGGTGGGCTCGAACCACCAACCTTTCGGTTAACAGCCGAACGCGCTAACCAATTGCGCCACGGAGGCCACATGTGTTGGAGAGATCTAGCATGAATAGATCTTGTTTCGGGCAGAAAAAGTAGGAAATAAATTTCGGGCAAAATAATGAAATAGAAGACGAACCCGGGTGTACTCGAACCACCAACCTTTCGGTTAACAGCCGAACGCGCTAACCAATTGCGCCACGGAGGCCACATGTGTTGGAGAGATCAAGTATGAATAGATCTTGTTTCGGGCAGAAAAAGTAGGAAATAAATTTCGGGCAAAATACCGAAATAGAAGACGCCCCCGGGTGGGCTCGAACCACCAACCTTTCGGTTAACAGCCGAACGCGCTAACCAATTGCGCCACGGAGGCCATATGTGTTGGAGAGATCAAGCATGAATAGATCTTGTTTCGGGCAGAAAAAGTAGGAAATAAATTTCGGGCAAAATACCGAAATAGAAGACGCCCCCGGGTGGGCTCGAACCACCAACCTTTCGGTTAACAGCCGAACGCGCTAACCAATTGCGCCACGGAGGCCACATGTGTCGGAGAGATGAAGCATGAATAGATCTTGTTTCGGGCAGAAAAAGTAGGAAATAAATTTCGGGCAAAATACCGAAATAGAAGACGCCCCCGGGTGGGCTCGAACCACCAACCTTTCGGTTAACAGCCGAACGCGCTAACCAATTGCGCCACGGAGGCCACATATGTTGGAGAGATCAAGCATGAATAGATCTTGTTTCGGGCAGAAAAAGTAGGAAATAAATTTCGGGCAAAATACCGAAATAGAAGACGCCCCTGGGTGGGCTCGAACCACCAACCTTTCGGTTAACAGCCGAACGCGCTAACCAATTGCGCCACGGAGGCTACATGTGTTGGAGAGATCAAGCATGAATAGATCTTGTTTCGGGCAGAAAAAGTAGGAAATAAATTTCGGGCAAAATACCGAAATAGAAGACGCCCCCGGGTGGGCTCGAACCACCAACCTTTCGGTTAACAGCCGAACGCGCTAACCAATTGCGCCACGGACGCCACATGTGTTGGTGAGATCTAGCATGAATAGATCTTGTTTCGGGCAGAAAAAGTAGGAAATAAATTTCGGGCAAAATACCGAAATAAAAGACGCCCCCGGGTGGGCTCGAACCACCAACCTTTCGGTTAACAGCCTAACGCGCTAACCAATTGCGCCACGGAGGCCACATGTGTTGGAGAGATCTAGCATGAATAGATCTTGTTTCGGGCAGAAAAAGTAGGAAATAAATTTCGGGCAAAATACCGAAATAGAAGACGCCCCCGGGTGGGCTCGAACCACCAACCTTTCGGTTAACAGCCGAACGCGCTAACCAATTGCGCCACGGAGGCCACATGTGTTGGAGAGATCTAGCATGAATAGATCTTGTTTCGGGCAGAAAAAGTAGGAAATAAATTTCGGGCAAAATACCGAAATAGAAGACGCCCCCGGGTGGGCTCGAACCACCAACCTTTCGGTTAACAGCCGAACGCGCTAACCAATTGCGCCACGGAGGCCACATGTGTTGGAGAGATCTAGCATGAATAGATCTTGTTTCGGGCAGAAAAAGTAGGAAATAAATTTCGGGCAAAATACCGAAATAGAAGACGCCCCCGGGTGGGCTCGAACCACCAACCTTTCGGTTAACAGCCGAACGCGCTAACCAATTGCGCCACGGAGGCCACATGTGTTGGAGAGATCAAGCATGAATAGATCTTGTTTCGGGCAGAAAAAGTAGGAAATAAATTTCGGGCAAAATACCGAAATAGAAGACGCCCCCGGGTGGGCTCGAACCACCAACCTTTCGGTTAACAGCCGAACGCGCTAACCAATTGCGCCACGGAGGCCACATATGTTGGAGAGATCAAGCATGAATAGATCTTGTTTCGGGCAGAAAAAGTAGGAAATAAATTTCTGGCAAAATACCGAAATAGAAGACGCCCCCGGGTGGGCTCGAACCACCAACCTTTCGGTTAACAGCCGAACGCGCTAACCAATTGCGCCACGGAGGCCACATGTGTTGGAGAAACCTAGCATGAATAGATCTTGTTTCGGGCAGAAAAAGTAGGAAATAAATTTCTGGCAAAATACCGAAATAGAAGACGCCCCCGGGTGGGCTCGAACCACCAACCTTTCGGTTAACAGCCGAACGCGCTAACCAATTGCGCCACGGAGGCCACATGTGTTGGAGAGACCTAGCATGAATAGATCTTGTTTCGGGCAGAAAAAGTAGGAAATAAATTTCGGGCAAAATACCGAAATAGAAGACGCCCCCGGGTGGGCTCGAACCACCAACCTTTCGGTTAACAGCCGAACGCGCTAACCAATTGCGCCACGGAGGCCACATGTGTTGGAGAGATCAAGCATGAATAGATCTTGTTTCGGGCAGAAAAAGTAGGAAATAAATTTCGGGCAAAATACCGAAATAGAAGACGCCCCCGGGTGGGCTCGAACCACCAACCTTTCGGTTAACAGCCGAACGCGCTAACCAATTGCGCCACGGAGGCCACATGTGTTGGAGAGATCTAGCATGAATAGATCTTGTTTCGGGCAGAAAAAGTAGGAAATAAATTTCGGGCAAAATACCGAAATAGAAGACGCCCCCGGGTGGGCTCGAACCACCAACCTTTCCGTTAACAGCCGAACGCGCTAACTAATTGCGCCACGGAGGCCCCATGTGTTGGAGATATCAAGCATGAATAGATCTTGTTTCGGGCAGAAAAAGTAGGAAATAAATTTCGGGCAAAATACCGAAATAGAAGACGCCCCTGGGTGGGCTCGAACCACCAACCTTTCGGTTAACAGCCGAACGCGCTAACCAATTGCGCCACGGAGGCCACATATGTTGGAGAGATCAAGCATGAATAGATCTTGTTTCGGGCAGAAAAAGTAGGAAATAAATTTCGGGCAAAATACCGAAATAGAAGACGCCCCCGGAGGGGCTCGAACCACTAACCTTTCGGTTAACAGCCGAACGCGCTAACCAATTGCGCCAAGGAGGCCACATGTGTTGGAGAGACCTAGCATGAATAGATCTTGTTTCGGGCAGAAAAAGTAGGAAATAAATTTCGGGCAAAATACCGAAATAGAAGACGCCCCCGGGTGGGCTCGAACCACCAACCTTTCGGTTAACAGCCGAACGCGCTAACCAATTGCGCCACGGAGGCCACATGTGTTGGAGAGATCTAGCATGAATAGATCTTGTTTCGGGCAGAAAAAGTAGGAAATAAATTTCGGGCAAAATAATGAAATAGAAGACGAACCCGGGTGTACTCGAACCACCAACCTTTCGGTTAACAGCCGAACGCGCTAACCAATTGCGCCACGGAGGCCACATGTGTTGGAGAGATCAAGCATGAATAGATCTTGTTTCGGGCAGAAAAAGTAGGAAATAAATTTCGGGCAAAATACCGAAATAGAAGACGCCCCCGGGTGGGCTCGAACCACCAACCTTTCGGTTAACAGCCGAACGCGCTAACCAATTGCGCCACGGAGGCCATATGTGTTGGAGAGATCAAGCATGAATAGATCTTGTTTCGGGCAGAAAAAGTAGGAAATAAATTTCGGGCAAAATACCGAAATAGAAGACGCCCCCGGGTGGGCTCGAACCACCAACCTTTCGGTTAACAGCCGAACGCGCTAACCAATTGCGCCACGGAGGCCACATGTGTCGGAGAGATGAAGCATGAATAGATCTTGTTTCGGGCAGAAAAAGTAGGAAATAAATTTCGGGCAAAATACCGAAATAGAAGACGCCCCCGGGTGGGCACGAAACACCAACCTTTCGGTTAACAGCCGAACGCGCTAACCAATTGCGCCACGGAGGCCACATATGTTGGAGAGATCAAGCATGAATAGATCT
Source organism: Tetragnatha versicolor (assembly GCA_024610705.1). NCBI lineage: Eukaryota > Metazoa > Arthropoda > Arachnida > Araneae > Tetragnathidae > Tetragnatha > Tetragnatha versicolor. Next base: position 1,782,864 of record JANDEH010000025.1, on the reverse strand, counting down.
TGTTTCGGGCAGAAAAAGTAGGAAATAAATTTCGGGCAAAATACCGAAATAGAAGACGCCCCCGGGTGGGCTCGAACCACCAACCTTTCGGTTAACAGCCGAACGCGCTAACCAATTGCGCCACGGAGGCTACATGTGTTGGAGAGATCAAGCATGAATAGATCTTGTTTCGGGCAGAAAAAGTAGGAAATAAATTTCGGGCAAAATACCGAAATAGAAGACGCCCCCGGGTGGGCTCGAACCACCAACCTTTCGGTTAACAGCCGAACGCGCTAACCAATTGCGCCACGGACGCCACATGTGTTGGTGAGATCTAGCATGAATAGATCTTGTTTCGGGCAGAAGAAGTAGGAAATAAATTTCGGGCAAAATACCGAAATAAAAGACGCCCCCGGGTGGGCTCGAACCACCAACCTTTCGGTTAACAGCCTAACGCGCTAACCAATTGCGCCACGGAGGCCACATGTGTTGGAGAGATCTAGCATGAATAGATCTTGTTTCGGGCAGAAAAAGTAGGAAATAAATTTCGGGCAAAATACCGAAATAGAAGACGCCCCCGGGTGGGCTCGAACCACCAACCTTTCGGTTAACAGCCGAACGCGCTAACCAATTGCGCCACGGAGGCCACATGTGTTGGAGAGATCTAGCATGAATAGATCTTGTTTCGGGCAGAAAAAGTAGGAAATAAATTTCGGGCAAAATACCGAAATAGAAGACGCCCCCGGGTGGGCTCGAACCACCAACCTTTCGGTTAACAGCCGAACGCGCTAACCAATTGCGCCACGGAGGCCACATGTGTTGGAGAGATCTAGCATGAATAGATATTGTTTCGGGCAGAAAAAGTAGGAAATAAATTTCGGGCAAAATACCGAAATAGAAGACGCCCCCGGGTGGGCTCGAACCACCAACCTTTCGGTTAACAGCCGAACGCGCTAACCAATTGCGCCACGGAGGCCACATGTGTTGGAGAGATCTAGCATGAATAGATCTTGTTTCGGGCAGAAAAAGTAGGAAATAAATTTCGGGCAAAATACCGAAATAGAAGACGCCCCCGGGTGGGCTCGAACCACCAACCTTTCGGTTAACAGCCGAACGTGCTAACCAATTGCGCCACGGAGGCCACATATGTTGGAGAGATCAAGCATGAATAGATCTTGTTTCGGGCAGAAAAAGTAGGAAATAAATTTCGGGCAAAATACCGAAATAGAAGACGCCCCCGGGTGGCGTATATCCGAACCCTCAAGCGTGCAACGCATTGGCGCGGTTTGAAGAGCGCCGCACCGTTTGGCACTAAATATGGACACGCGAATGCCTCATGTATGATGGTCAATGTATGATGGTCAATGAAGTATATGTTAATTTTGAATGTAAGAGTTTACATGGTAGCATAGCATGCATATATAAATCTCAAATGATTAATCTTGAGTTATAATTAAGTCAACAATTTAGTGTATACTTAAGACTATATCTTTTCAATACTGTAATTCAGTGGTGCCCAACCTACGGCCCGCGGGCCAAATGTGGCCCGCGAGGCTGATTCATTTGGCCGGCGGACTCATTAAATCTTAAAAACAAAAACCACTTTCAGAAATCTTTCAAGAAAACCAAATCGTGCGAGATATTATGGCACTTCCATCTAAAAAAAGATGATGAAAAAGGAATTCTTCAATATTATAATATTTTTTTACTTTTTTGTTTTGTTTTTCTAGATATGGGAAATTTGCCATAAGATAAATGTTTTTCAGTATCAGTTAGCCATTTGAATTCAGTTTATAAGGATCTTTTTAGAACCAAACTTCGAAAAAAGTCCGATCGTAAAAAGTTGAAGATTCACTCGAAATACCGAAACATTCAAGAAAAGTGGACAAATTCATAATTCTTCATTCAGCGAGAAAATAAACCGTTGTGTCTTATATGTCAGGAGACTGTGGCAGTGGTGTTTAAAGAACACAATATCAAGAGACACTACGAAACGAAACAGATAATCAAATCATCTTAATTCAGTTTTAAGGATGAGTGTTACAAATTTGGAGCCGATTTTACAAGAACTAGTGTCCTTCAAACGGGTGCAAAACTTCTCATTGAAAACGGGTTTGTGATTTTTCTTCTTGTTTAGAAAAATCCCTAAAAGTGTTTTTTATGTGGCCCGCGAGATAAATCTTCAAAAGCAAATTGGCCCTCCGGTAAAAAAAGGTTGGGCACCACTGCTGTAATTAATGGTAATGTAAAAGTTTGGAAAATTAATATTAAAAATTGAGGCTATATTAGCTTTATGTCTGAAACACTCTTAACATATTAAGTATGAATTTTTACAGAATATGAAGTTATTTCTTTTTAAAAGCTCTTGAATAGTTTTGTAAAACGAGAATATTCTCCGAGAATAATAATTGAGGGTATTCTATTTTTTTACTGATATTTAGAAATAAATGTAAATATTATTGATAATATGAAATGGTCATGTAGTACTCTAGCAATACTATAAAGTACTTAGAATACATATTATTTGGATATTACTATTTGGTACAAAGTATTTTGAAATATTCTGCATCGTCTTTATCTTTTAAAATTAGTCTAAGAACAGTGTTTTCCGTGATGGATTTAGTTTCATCAACTAACAACGAAGGATAAATTGAAGAAAGTTGATCAGAAATATGTTTCACATCCATATTCAGGATCCACGATCTATGGAGTAATGGCATGCAAAGGAACGAAGCTAAGTGATAGTGCAAACCAAAACCCCGAGTTCTAAGATCAGTTTCGGTTTCATATTGCTAGTTCAGCGTACGCAAGCATGCATGTTCCTGAATGTTGGCTTTTCCTTTAAACACCTCACTTCATATAAGCAAATAGGTTTGCCGTAGTTGAAAGAGCGAGTTATCTAGGTTTCGTTTAGCGCGTGTCTGGCGAAGCGCCCGACTTTCAAACCGCGCCAATGCGTTGCATGCTTGAGGGTTCGGATATACGCCCCCCGGGTGGGCTCGAACCACCAACCTTTCGGTTAACAGCCTAACGCGCTAACCAATTGCGCCAGGGAGGCCACATGTGTTGGAGAGATCTAGCATGAATAGATCTTGTTTCGGGCAGAAAAAGTAGGAAATAAATTTCGGGCAAAATACCGAAATAGAAGACGCCCCCGGGTGGGCTCGAACCACCAACCTTTCGGTTAACAGCCGAACGTGCTAACCAATTGCGCCACGGAGGCCACATGTGTTGGAGAGATCTAGCATGAATAGATCTTGTTTCGGGCAGAAAAAGTAGGAAATAAATTTCGGGCAAAATAATGAAATAGAAGACGAACCCGGGTGTACTCGAACCACCAACCTTTCGGTTAACAGCCGAACGCGCTAACCAATTGCGCCACGGAGGCCACATGTGTTGGAGAGATCTAGCATGAATAGATCTTGTTTCGGGCAGAAAAAGTAGGAAATAAATTTCGGGCAAAATACCGAAATAGAAGACGCCCCCGGGTGGGCTCGAACCACCAACCTTTCGGTTAACAGCCGAACGCGCTAACCAATTGCGCCACGGAGGCCACATGTGTTGGAGAGATCTAGCATGAATAGATCTTGTTTCGGGCAGAAAAAGTAGGAAATAAATTTCGGGCAAAATACCGAAATAGAAGACGCCCCCGGGTGGGCTCGAACCACCAACCTTTTGGTTAACAGCCGAACGCGCTAACCAATTGCGCCACGGACGCCACATGTGTTGGAGAGATCTAGCATGAATAGATCTTGTTTCGGGCAGAAAAAGTAGGAAATAAATTTCGGGCAAAATACCGAAATAGAAGACGCCCCCGGGTGGGCTCGAACCACCAACCTTTCGGTTAACAGCCGAACGCGCTAACCAATTGCGCCACGGAGGCCACATGTGTTGTAGAGATCAAGCATGAATAGATCTTGTTTCGGGCAGAAAAAGTAGGAAATAAATTTCGGGCAAAATACCGAAATAGAAGACGCCCCCGGGTGGGCTCGAACCACCAACCTTTCGGTTAACAGCCGAACGCGCTAACCAATTGCGCCACGGAGGCCACATGTGTTGGAGAGATCTAGCAAGAATAGATCTTGTTTCGGGCAGAAAAAGTAGGAAATAAATTTCGGGCAAAATACCGAAATAGAAGACGCCCCCGGGTGGGCTCGAACCACCAACCTTTCGGTTAACAGCCGAACGCGCTAACCAATTGCGCCACGGAGGCCACATGTGTTGGAGAGATCTAGCATGAATAGATCTTGTTTCGGGCAGAAAAAGTAGGAAATAAATTTCGGGCAAAATACCGAAATAGAAGACGCCCCCGGGTGGGCTCGAACCACCAACCTTTCGGTTAACAGCCGAACGCGCTAACCAATTGCGCCACGGAGGCCACATGTGTTGGAGAGATCTAGCATGAATAGATCTTGTTTCGGGCAGAAAAAGTAGGAAATAAATTTCTGGCAAAATAATGAAATAGAAGACGCCCCCGGGTGGGCTCGAACCACCAACCTTTCGGTTAACAGCCGAACGCGCTAACCAATTGCGCCACGGAGGCCACATATGTTGGAGAGATCAAGCATGAATAGATCTTGTTTCGGGCAGAAAAAGTAGGAAATAAATTTCTGGCAAAATACCGAAATAGAAGACGCCCCCGGGTGGGCTCGAACCACCAACCTTTCGGTTAACAGCCGAACGCGCTAACTAATTGCGCCACGGAGGCCACATGTGTTGGAGATATCAAGCATGAATAGATCTTGTTTCGGGCAGAAAAAGTAGGAAATAAATTTCGGGCAAAATACCGAAATAGAAGACGCCCCCGGGTGGGCTCGAACCACCAACTTTTCGGTTAACAGCCGACCCAGGTTAAAATTTATGCTGGTATTTCTTTGCTGGACAAGCATTGGATGCTGGATTCAAGCTAGAAAAAAAGCATAAACCAGCATAAATTCTTTGCTGGACCAGCAAAAATTTCAAGCAACCCATAGTGTGTTATGAGACACTTTTTTTGCTTAAAAGCAAAGAAAATCAAGCAAGGGTTGCTGGAAAATTTTGCTTTTCCAGCATGATTTTCCACCATCCGTTGCTTTTATTTTTTGCTTTTCAAGCATGGTTTTTCCACCATCCGTTGCTTTTATTTTTTGCTTTTCCACCATCCGTTGCTTTTATTTTTTGCTTTTCAAGCATGGTTTTTCCACCATCCGTTGCTTTTCCAGCATGATTTTCCACCATCCGTTGCTTTTATTTTTTGCTTTTCAAGCATGGTTTTTCCACCATCCGTTGCTTTTATTTTTTGCTTTTCAAGCATGGTTTTTCCACCATCCGTTGCTTTTATTTTTTGCTTTTCCAGCATGATTTTCCACCATCCGTTGCTTTTATTTTTTGCTTTTCCAGCATAATTTTCCACCATCCGTTGCTTTTATTTTTTGCTTTTCAAGCATGGTTTTTCCACCATCCGTTGCTTTTATTTTTTGCTTTTCCAGCATGATTTTCCACCATCCGTTGCTTTTATTTTTTGCTTTTCAAGCATGGTTTTTCCACCATCCGTTGCTCTTATTTTTTGCTTTTCAAGCATGGTTTTTCCACCATCCGTTGCTTTTATTTTTTGCTTTTCCAGCATGGTTTTCCACCATCCGTTGCTTTTATGTTTTGCTTTTCTAGCATGATTTTTCCACCATCCGTTGCTTTTATTTTATGCTTTTCTAGCATGATTTTTCCACCATCCGTTGCTTTTATTTTATGCTTTTCTAGCATGATTTTCCCACCATCCGTTGCTTTTATTTTTTGCTTTTCTAGCATGATTTTTCCACCATCCGTTGCTTTTATTTTTGGCTTTTCTAGCATGATTTTTCTACCATCTATTGCTTTTAATATTTGCTTCTCTAGCATATAAAATCCAGCTAGTGTTGCTAGAAAATATTTGCTCCACTTGCTTTTTATTTTTTTAGAGCTTATAACACATTACTTTTGTTCTAAATTAAGTTGTACATAATTTATTCTATAAGAGCATAATTTTTACCTGCAGCTGTTCTTATTTTTTTTTACCATTTGTATGTAACTTAAAATAGTAATTTATAAAATTTTAATTTATTTTCTTTTGTGAAACAAAAAAAAGTAAATTTTAACATTTAAAAATATTTATTTAGAGCTTCAACATTCAACATAAATCTAGAAAAAATTTTCTTCTCAGGCAGGACCTTTCTTCTTTCGTCAGATATTTTCTCATTTGACCTGAAATAGAAATAGAACATGAAATAACAAAAAAAATAATATAAATAATTAATGAACACATATTAAAGGTGCTAACCTAGTGTAACCTATCTTACAATACAATACGATGTAATATCTACATTTACAATTATCAATTGAGCTGCATTTTAGCACTTTTATGGGGTTTTTTTTCTTAAAATTAAGAGTTTTTTTTTGCACTTAGAAAATTTTTAACGAATATTTAGTATAGATTAAGTTTTTGATGAGGGAAACGTACTCCAAGGGAAAACTTATAATGAATATATTGGACATTATTAAAATCAATGAGAAGAAATTGAAAGAAACTTATTTTTGTTCAGCTTTTAAGGAAAGTGAGCTAGTTAGCAACTCAATACCCATCTCTTGAAATGGGTGGATATCATGGTAAATATGTAAGAGATGTTCTCAGGGGTCATTCCAGACTTTTTGTGAAGGGTCCGGTTTTGTAAAAATTGTGAAAATCTACTCATAATTTTGTGAATTTTAGTTAGTGTTAAAATAGTTCTTTTCAGCCAGGAGCCTGTTTTTGTGAAAATAAGATCACAAATTTTCAGTATTGTGAAAAATAGTGTCCATTTAAAGGCCAAAATACTTTGAGAAGGGTCCGTTTTTAAGGTAAAATACTTTGTGAAAGGTCGGTTTGCACAATGACACATTTTGTGAAGGGTCTGAAAACGGACCCAAATTTCTTCTAAACAGACCCCTGGTTCTAAAAGAATTTTCCTTTCAATCTTTTCTGCTTTGTTCTAACCATGCTTTTCAAATCATAACCTATAAAGCAAGCTATTAATTTTAACAGTTAGCTCTACTTAGTTTTAAAATTTACAAATACATTAAACAAGATATCTTTCAACTGAGTTAAAAAGGCAGGGTTTATTGTTAGGTTAATTATTATCTAGGTTTTATTTTGAAAGGGCTTTTAAATAAATACATAAAAACCTGACTAATATTAAAGAATATAAAGTAAAACCATATTTTTATACATAAAACCATCTTTTTTTAATGAATCCAAATTCAATCATAAGTTAAAATTGGGGAAATTCTAAAGGCTTTGAATACTAATAAATATGATACCAACGATATTTGATTATTATATTAAATTTAAAACAAATTATAATACTATATTGAAAGTCTGCGTCCAAAATCAAGAAAAGGGATTAGAAGGGATTCTTGAACTATTCAAAAATACTCCAACTTTTTGTGTTCAAACATCCTCATCTATCATCTCTATCTTTTATAGTAGGAAATATAAATATTTGTAATTGAAATTGGGAACAAAACTTTTTTTGGACTTAACTTGATTGATACCATAATAGAAAAGGCAAAGTTTTTACTTAAAAACTATCTAGATTTAATTTTCCCACCAAGAAATTTTACTTTTCATATTCCGAAGCCAGTAAATGTTACACTCAAAGGGTTCCAATAGGCCTACGTACTTCAACTTATTGATATTTCTTCAGATTTTTATATTGAATTTAACATAGTGAAATATTGGTTGTTCTAATGTATGGAGACCGGGGTACAATGGACCACTTTTGTAAATTTTTACTCATAAAGGGCAAACTACTTATTTTTTAAATTAGATAACATGCATACATATGAACCATATATTAAGGTTTATAAAACATCCACTGAAAAGTAAATATAATGATTACTTTTTTTATAAAAATTTTTAAATGGCAAGTGACAAAGTGGTCCATTGTACCCCGGCACCGGGGTACAATGGACCACAGCACGGGGCACAATGGACCACTTTGACTATTTTGATATAAATGAAGTAAATACATTTTTTAATGATACAAAACATGTAGTAAATGATAAATTGGTTTATTTTGGTTACATAATTTATACATATGATGCTAATTTTAACGAATATTAAATCCAGCAAATGAAAACCCGCATTGCTGAAATACATACTATGAAAAACAATTATTTAAAATTATTAGAAAATTTTTATCAGTAATATTTTACATTCATAACATTTCTTTAGGTTTCATTGGTAACATTTCAAACATTAATAATTAATTAAAATTTCCCATTACTGATATCATAATTTTGATTCACTATAAACACTCATTAAGGACAGTAAAAATGTCATTATTTGAATACATAATAGTAAATAAATAAAAATAGAGTAGCAGAATTAATTACAACCACATTACCTAACAAATATTCACTTTGTGATTATTATTTTTTAAATACGAGATAGTATTAAATTTATGATAAGACTTAGATCAGGAAAAAGAAAACTAACCTTCTAAAGCCCTTAGATTTAAATAAAACTAAGTGTAAAACAATAGCAATTAAGAATGGGAAATGTTATAGAATGAATAATTAGTATTAATTATGCAGGTAAAAAAGTAAACTCTTAATTCCACTAATTTTATTCACTTATAAAAATGCATAACTAAGTGGTCCATTGTACCCCGTATGAAGTGGTCCATTGTACTCCGGATAGAGATTTAGCAAAAATAATTTTAAAAAATATATAAAATGTAAATGTAACTCCTTAACTTCAATGGAATATAATAGTTTAATATCTTATCTTAAGATTATGGTTAGCAAAGTTTTCCAAATCAAAAATCTTCAGTGAAAAATCACTCTCAACTTTGAAGGAAAAAATTTACCTTCGTATACAAATAGACTAACAGGAATAAAATGGCTTATTAGTCAAGTAATAACATGAATTCTGGTTTGTTCTGACTGCTGTAGGATTACCATCTAAATAACTAAATTTGAAACACATATAAATAAAATAAATATAAAAAAACAGGGGGTGGTCCACTGTGCCCCGTGGTCCATTGTACCCCAGTCTCCCCTACCCCATGTACAAATAAGTCCCCCTCTCCCCTACTAACATTGAAGACAAAAGTAACTTACTTTACTTTATCCAACACTGTTCCAAAGCCTTCCGGTTATGTGACATCTCCCCATCATAAGTAGAGCAATGGTTTGTATCCGAGAGCAACTTCATCAGCAGACTAATTTGGTGGAGGTGGGCCTGCAGATAGAACACAAAAGTTAATTTAATGGTTATGGACATTATTTAGACGGGGTTGCTAAAATGTAAAAATTTATTTTGTTGTAGGTAATATATCTGTGTTTTGTAAATCCTTCTGGGGAGGCATCATAAATTCCTGGGTCATCCCTCCTTATATTCTCTTACTGATTATGCTTGTTTGTTTGAGTGATAGCTTTATCAAAATTTTTTGTTAAATAAGTACAACGATTTTCAAAATTAGCGTCGCTGTGATGTGAAATGGTTATAACAGCGATAAATAGTTTTGCTCAAATTTAATTAAGTAACATACTCAAATTTATTACATGCGCATATAAAAATAAGATTCATTCCACAGTATTCATATGTTACGTACGGGACAATTCTTAGCAAAATTTTGATATTTGTACTACTGTGCTTTTCATATCAAAATATGAATAAGAAAGTTTGCAATTAATCATAAATTTTATACATACCACTTCAGCTTAATTCTTGTAAAATATTTATTTGTTTGACAATATTTGATACTTTTAAGCTTAGAAACTTTTTTACTTTATTTCCACCAATTTACAATAATTTAAAAGGTTTTTGAACTGAATTATACCTGCTTAATCCTAAAAATATGGAAATGTATAATTTGACCTCTACACCAGGAAAGTGAATAGAAAAATTGGTACCAAAGATTTTCTAACTCTCCATATCCTAAAGAACCAAAATAACTTTGGTACCATAAATTAACAAAACATGAAATAACAATTTTGTTAATTATACGACAGCCACGTTAGTTGACCCTACAACGTCACTAACATAACAAAGTAGTTTACCTCGCGGTGTCTGAATTTCGAGTGAAACAAAGAACGTCAATTTTAAAATATGATTATTTCGTTAAACCCATGAATAAAAAGTCTTTTTATCACAATTTGCAAACCGAAACTCCTCCTAACAACCGTGTTTACCCACTTTCTCCTTCCCCATAGGACGTACTAGGTTCAGGAAACGTTGCTGTCGAGTAGGTTTTTACATACATGGCTCTATTTTTAAAAAGGTAACATTCAAAATGAAAATACTGTTTTATCCAAGTCCCTGAACATTAATTATTGGTTAGGAAAATGGAAATATTTAATTTTGGGGTAGAAAAAGGTGTATTTTATCAAAATACAGCATTGGTTTAAGTATAAAAATTTGAATATTTTGAAAATTATAATGTAGTCTTTGCATAACAAAAAGTAGCTATTTACCTTCGTTATGAGGGTTAAATGTCAAAAACAATTCCTGGAGAAACCCAGAAACACCCTTTGTTTTACAAACAATTAAGATAAATGTTACTTACTTTTAACTCTAACAGTCTATGGCTTTTTAGCCATTTGATGGTGGACAGAGAGGGTATTCATCTTCAACAACCACCTTGATGAAGGAAGTGGGCCTGCAGGTAGAAAACAAATCAGTGGTTACGAATCTTATAATTTAGACTGGGGTACTAAATCTTCAAAACAAAATTTCACAGAGGTAATGAATCAGTTTTTAAATCCCTGCGGGGAGGAGTCAAATTTCTCTGTCATTCTCCTCATAATCTTACAGGTCACACATTGTTGTGATGCGAAATGGCAAAAAAGTTTTGTGCAAATTTAATTAAGAGGCTAGCAGTAGCATATTAAAATAAATGCATGTAAAAATAAATGTAACTGAAAATAAGAATAAAAAAAGTAATTAGGTAACAATCTCACTATTAAATTAAAATTATAATATTTGGGCCATTCCATGAATAATGAAACCAAAGTACCAATTTTTAAAAGTTAATAAAACCTATGATGTAATGCATCATTTTAAAGCTTAAGAGTTGAATTTCTTTAAATATCTTTTATCTTTTTAAACATCTTTTAAATATCAAAAAATAAGTTATAAATAAGAGTTTTAGGCCAAAATAGTTGAACATTACAAAATTGAAAATACGCCACATAAAGTTAGTAAAGTTTGACTAGGCTTGCTGATATTAAAAATAACCTGTAGAAATTTAATTGGGGCTAGTTTTTATCTCTGACAATTTTACTTATAGGTAAGATAATAAAATTTTAAGATATATTAATATAATAATTAAAATTTTAAAATTCATTATGTTATGTCCCTATGTTACGTCCGTAACATGAAAACAGATAATAGTAGTTTCTACAAACTCACTGGTAATCTTAATCAAATTTTAACCATATTTTCTCTTTATAAATCATATAAACATGCTTTTAACACTATTACATGAATTTTTGATACATATTAAAAAATTTTATGACTGTTACAGACGTAACATCCAATTTTTAATTTTTCTATTAGGATACCAAAAATCCCCTATATTCCATATTTTTTTAGCCAACATGTCTTTTTTCATATTATAAGGGTAAGGAGTGTGATTTTGGACTTTTTTGTTCTAATATGGGTATTTTCAATTTTTATCTTGCTCTTTTTCCCCAAATTAAGCCACAAATGAGCAATAAAAGGAAAAGAGTATTTAAAAAAAGATAACATTTAATAAAAGGCATAAGATTTTTAATGTCAAAGCAATAGAAAAGAAAAGCCTTATTGCTATTTGTCAATTATGTGAAAAAAATGCTGTCAGTCAGCAGTTGATTAGTAAAACGTTTGAAGAAATTTCATTATAAATCAATTTAGGCCATAGAAAAAGCTATTTCACTAAAAAAAAATGATAAATACATTGAAAATGTGTTTACACATGAGACTAGAAGCAAAAAATAATCATTTTAGTTTTAAAAAATGTAAAAATAAGTAAAATAATGCAAATTACGCTACGTAATCTAAGGTTATTTTAACGTTTTCTCAAAATCTTATTATGTGGTCTATAAAAACAATTCTGACCAAAATATTTTTCCAATGCTTTGATAATAGTATTTTGTTTGATAAATAACTTTATATTGAACAATTAAATGATTTTATTTCATTAATAATGAGTTATAAATCAGACATGTTACGTCCGTAACAAATTAATTAGGCCATAGATTAATAAATAATTAAATTTTTGCTTCTACAATCACTTTTTTTAATTTTATAAACCTTCATAATGAATTACTGAAAAAAAAATTTTTAATTTTACCCTAAAATTCACAGGTATTTATCAATAACTTTGAAAAGTGAAATATAGACAGTTCTGTGAGTTACGTCCGTAACACTCAGTTATAAATTTTTTAAAAATTTTAGAACCATTGTTCAGTTGTCATAATTTAATATTTTATTAATCTACCTCTGGTATGTTTAGAAAAAAAATACCATAGTTTACAATTAATTTTTTCATTATTTACAAAGCCTCAAAAGTTTCTATTTGTTACGTCCGTAACCATGGAATGGCCCATTTTACATTAATGGTTAAGAAACATTTTTTACAGGTAACTCAATTCAATCATTAAATGAAGTAGCATTTTATTTTGCTAAACACATGACGACTTTTTAATTTCTTTGGATACTCTAATTCAAGGGTGTCAAGTAATTTAACGAGGGGACCAAATAATTTTGAAAATTCTTATTGAAGTCCAGAGAAAAAAATAGGCATTAATTACTTTTAAATTCTCATTTTCAAATACACATTTTTACATAGTTGCAATTTAAGAAGTGAAATACTATCTTCTTAATTATATTTTTAAATTAAACAGAACTGTTAGTTGCCATTAAATCATACCATATTGCAGAAACACTATTATCAAAAAATATAATTTACTTATAAAATATAGAAAAATTTTTATAATCCCCATCTCTCAAAGGAATGGATGTCGTGAGCAAGAGAATGTCGAGAGATGGCCCGATAATTTGGGAATTCCTCCCTGGGAAGGATTTAAAAACCTTAAGATTTATTAACCGTAAGCAGATGTGCGGTCTGGAAGACCGCACAACATTTTCCTCTCCTCCCCTCTACCACATGCTTGGTCAAATTGAATGGATTGTTCTTGTAGCTTCCCCTTTCATGATCTTGTCCCTGACCATTTCTTATCAGCATGTTTTGACAAGTACAACTGTTCAAAATTCAACTAATTCTTTTTCAGCGGTTTCCTAGACCTCACCTCCTCCGCAGCATAGTTTGATAAAACAAAAAACTCTCTGCGCACAAAAATTTTCTTCAAATATATTCTGCAAACTTATTAAGTACTCCCCAGTCGTTTGAATTTTGTCTTAAAACATAATGACAGACCTGTTGATCACCTAAATACTGTAATAAAGCTTCATAAAAGCAACAACAGTACGAAAATATCTATTTATTTATCAACAATTTTAATATATTTTCTGCAATATTCTAAAACGCTCTTTGCTCGGTTGTGCGCTTCTAAATTATCTAAGTCTGCTCTCCGCAGTGCAACAGTTTTCGTCCAGAGTTAGCCCGCATGGTAGCTCAGCTCGTGAAGATTATTTCTGATTATATCTGATCGGGTTGTGTGGAAGAGTTGAAAAAAATTCAGATGAAGTTCTGAGTAATTTCAGTGGGGAAGATGACTATGAAGAAGATTTTTGTGAAAATTTCCTAATTTTTTGCTTCAATATGGTAAAAAACTGATGTTTCAGGCACTGTCAAAATTTTTTCGTTCTACACTGAATTTATTTTCTCTTATAAATTGTTTTGATTAATCTAATTAGGGCTTAAATTCTAATCGAAGAATTTCAGCATCAGTTAAAATGTTAATATTTACTGACGACCAAAAAATACCGCAGCTCTGTTCCGATGCAATTTGCCCTGAATCTAATTAATCACTTTCACTGGGGGTAAAGTTGCTCGTGAATGTCCTCTTGCAGAAAAACCTGGAAAATAAATAAAATACATTGAGGATTCAACTTACTTGGAATCAGTGCTTGGAATAAGAAGCCACGCGACAATTCCGGTTACAAATAAACTTACCATCCCAAAACAAACCTAGTGTTGCCATTTGCTCAAGTAAAACCTAATAAATTCAATTTATAAAATAAAACTTATTTTTACTCGATTAATAACACCAAGCTTTAAAAAGGAATCCTAATAAAATTTAAAAGTAAATTTTCAAAAATCTGAGAAAGCAAATACACTATTAAATCGATACAACAGCCCATCCGATCTGTTTGTTAGTGAGGGGTGAGATTGGGACATGTATCTCTTGTTCTTAGTTTACGTTCATTTACCCTTGTGCAGCTTTATTTTTTTACTTAGCTTTTAAAGTAGTTCAAATTATGTCATTATTTTTTATTTAATTTATAATAATGAATGCATTTTTTTTCTATTTGTAATTATTATTTACAGCAGGTATTTCACTGTCGAAATAGTACTCTTTTGTCGTTTTAAACCTAATAAACGCAATTCAAAATTTTTTCTTTGACATATTCTTAAAGAGGACCTTAAAATACACTTCATATCGAATTTTCATGCAATTCGTTAAACATTTAGGGGCTTTTCGGAGTCGTAAAAAATCGTAGTTTTGAGTAAAAAATACAAGTCCAAAAGTAGCCTAATAATTGGTATTTAATAAAAAGTTTGAAATTTTTTGAATTTTTATTATGATAGTAGAGTAATAGGGTAAGCTTTTTCCGGAATTTCGAGTTTCCATGGTGATTTTGACGTCATCCATGAATTTTTGAACACAAAAGTGATTAACTTGTCTTCATAGGAATCCACTACGTTTTTTGGGGTATGAGAAAAAGGAGGAATGCGTAAAAATATAAATAAACCCCCAAGTGTTTTACATCATCGTGTTCACGTCATTTAGTAGATTAAGAATATGTAAAGCATAAGGGGATGGGCTCCTTATTTCGGGAGTTTTTCCAGTTTTATTGGAAAATTTTAATTGGGCCTCACGTCCTTAATTTTAGAGATAGGGTTCTGAAATTTTAGTATGTGTACCTCCTTAATATTTCCTATTGAATGATGTATTACACTAGGAGATTGGACTCATATTAAGAGAGTTCAGAACCGCGTGCTCGTTTTTATTTTCACTTTTTAACGCCCCTAACTCCTTTTTTCCAGAAGAAGCGGAGTCTTTCTAACAAGTTTCAAAGAGTTCTTCAAGAATATGATTATTAATAAGCTCTTTGACAATTATTTTGGGAGAAATCCGTGAAAAATCGTCTTGAAAAACTAAAATATAAATTTTCTAGATTGCGCAACTTTTATACCACGTCTTAGTTTAACCTATTGTTAGAAACAACTTTTCTGACGCTTTCAGAAAATATAAACCACTAAGCTTGGCTTCAAATATATCCGGAGCTATTCAGCGTCAAAGCTAGTACATGTAGGCTTAACGTCCCAGGTTCATCCCACCATTCATTGCTATGAAGGTACCTTAAACAGCTAGCTAACAAGCATTGGATGCTTGTTACCTAGCATGTAATGGTATTGTGTCATACGGGTCTCAGGACTCTGAACTATGCAATTTTTGAATGTATTATCCAAAACTAAATTTTGTAGAAAATTTAAATTTTTACTACATAATAAAACTACTTTGCGAAAGAATTTTCTAAATTTATTCAAGTAAATTAAAAACATTACTGTACTAAATATTTTTAACCAGAGTATTTTAAAATTGAAATTTTTAAAAATGTTATTCTCACTGATATAGAAAATTTGCAGAGTGAAAGGATCTAATTACTTCTATAAAAATTATCAAAAAATTTTGAAACCTTTGGAGGCTAGCTACATAGCATCCCAAGCTGGCAAGCATAAAAAAGCATAAAACAGCACACCAAGCTACCTAGCTCTCCATGCTATGAAAGTAGCATGAACTGCTTAAAAGCATCGGATGCTTGTCCACAGCATGTGATGCTATTGCTGCGTTAGCTAGCTACATAGCATCCCAAGCTAGCTACACAGCATCCCAAGCTGGCAAGCATAAAAAAGCATAAAACAGCACACCAAGGTACCTAGCTCTCCATGCTATGAAAGTAGCATGAACTGCTTAAAAGCATCGGATGCTTGTCCACAGCATGTGATGCTATTGCTGCGTTAGCTAGCTACATAGCATCCCAAGCTAGCTACACAGCATCCCAAGCTGGCAAGCATTAAAAAGCATAAAACAGCACACCAAGGCACCACGAGCGTCTAGAACTAACGCCTGGAGAAAAGTCCAAGCGTTACGCGCATGCGCTTTGCTGTGTTGAGGAGGAGAAACGTATATTTTCGTTTTCTATGGATGAACTCAAGATATAAAGGGGCAATTCGTTCCGTAACACACACTGCATTTTTTTTTTCAAAATTGCAATTTCAAGTTATTTTTTAAATGGAAATTGCTTTTTCATTTTCCTAATAAAAATTGCACGCATATTGAAATTTATGCTATTAATTTAAAATAACTACTGCGAATCTTTTACAAGAATTTTGGTTTTTTAAATATTAATTAAAATAGAGTCGTAACTCACGCTACAACAAAAGATATAGATTTATGAGAATAAAATTCAAATTTGTTTTTCTGCTTAAATAGTGTTTCGAGTTCGATAATGCTATATGCTTGTCCTGTTTTTGAATATATGTACTTCCCTTATTCTAAAATATAGCAAACAGCTTTACTGGGAATACTTAAAAAATCAGAAATTAAATAAAATATCTCACGCTACATAGAAAAATACAGGGTAGGAAAAGACCCGGTTTAAAAAAAAGAGTTTATTTGGTTTTTTTGTTTAAACCAAGTTTTTTTAGAATTTTTTTTTCAGAATAAGTTATTTTAGCAGTGATGTTTGAAATTGAGTTTCGAATGAGACATTCATTTCAGGGGTTGTAAATGATTTGTATATTTCAATTAATTAAAATTAAATTAATTTGTTTTAAAAATAATTTTTGTTTTTAAAATATTCCAATTTGACTATCTAATATTATTGTAGTGAATAAAAATCAGTGTTAATTTATCTTGGATAAATGGTTGAAATAATCAAATAATTTATCTTAATTATATAAAAGTTAATTTATGAACTTAAGAAATTTCTTTAGAAAGAGAAAATTTTATTTTTTAAATAAGAAGTAAAATTGAAATGTAAACTATCTAATGTTAATTGAAATTGGATAATTGATTGAGATAATTAATTTGGTTAATTATTAAATGGTAAAACAATCAAATTAATTATCTTAATTATATGGATTAATTTATGAACATAAAAAATTTCGTTAGAAAGAGAAATTAAATTTTTTAAATAAATAAAAGTAAAATGTAAGCAACTAATGTTAATTGAAATTGGATAAATGATTGAGATAATTAATCCGATTAAGGAAACCAACGGTTTTTTATTAACTTAGTAAAAAAATCAACTGGTTTTTATGACTAACAAATAAGACAAATTGGTTTTATCAATTAATTAAAATCCAAGCCATCTTTTATCAGTGAAAAACAGATAACTTTTGTGTATCTTTAGTTACTCTGAAATAATGCTTTATTTTAAAGGAAATTAATAAATAAACTATCTCTTGCAACATATAATAAGTTTAACTTAAGCATTTAAGGTTAAGTTTAGAGGATATTTAATAATTAACACCATTAAATTAAAAGATTTCTGATTTTTAGTCACCTTAAAATGTCAATTTTTTTTATAAATCTGACCTTTTTATTTTGTGCAAAAGATTATACTTCTTTCTTTTTTTAAAAATCCTGAAAATATTTTACAATTTCTAAAAAAAACCAAGTGGTTTTTTTGGTAAAAAAAATATTTGTCTAAACCAATTGGTTTAAACCGTGCCAACCCTGGAAAAATAGTTGATGAAACACATAAAACAGGACCAAAAATATTACTTGAGCACATTTATTAATCGCAAAACCAAAAATTAGTTATAAAAATAAGAAAATTATCATCAATTATGCATACATTAGGGGTCATCCATAAATTACGTGAGGTCAAAAAGGGGGGGGAGGGGTTTGGAAAAATCTCACCAAATCTCACCAAGGGGGGAGGGGGGATCGATTAAAATCTCACGTCAACTTTTTAAGTTAGAAATTATACGATTTTCTTTTTTTTAAGTATGAGAAAGGATAAGAAACTGAAAATTATTTTAAAAAAGCTGTAGGTAAATCTCACTTGGGGGGGAGGGGGGTCCAGCAAAATCTCACTAAATCTCACCAAGGGGGGAGGGGGGTCCAGCAAAATCTCACTAAATCTCACCAAGGGGGGAGGGGGGGTCCAGATTTTGGAAAAAACGCCTCACGTAATTTATGGATGGCCCCTTACAATCCGTGTTGTTCGCTCCTTTTTTTTACGGCGCGGCTTTTCCACGACCAGGCGCATGCGCGTAGCGCCGTGGACTTTTCTCCCGGGGTGAGTTCTAGACGCTCGTCAAGGCACCTAGCTCTCCATGCTATGAAAGTAGAATGAACTGCTTAACACTAGAACCGCCGGAGCAGTCATTTTGACTGTTTTGCGTTTTTGATTCTAAATATTTTCAAAGATATTTGAGTTACACACTTGTGATTTCATGACTTTTCCTAATTTATGCTTCTATATACGTCATCCAAATTTCATTTATTTTTGAAAAGCCGTTCCGGAGATATTTATTGGTCTACCTAAAACCGCCAAAACAGTCAATTTGACTGGTGGATGTTTATCACATTTATTTCTTGTATTAACACTTAAATTCCAACAGTTAATGCTTTCTAAGAAATATCTAAGGGTTATTCAAACAAATTTATTATATTTTACGGTTTTGACAGCTGCAAATGGTCAATATATCATTATAAATCCCAGAAATTCATGTATATACACATGCTTGAATTTTTTGATTTCCCACGCCTTTTTTACAATTTTCTATGACGGATTTATTATTTCCTTCATGATAAAAGAAACAAAGTTCATTTTACTGAGCTGTTCTCACTTTTTATGCGGAAAAAGTGTGTTTATGCAATGATTCAGGCAAAATACTGCTTTACATAGCAATGCAGACAATTGATTTATTGAAACGCGCTAAAAGGAGTTATGACTTCATTATTTAGTTTTTACTGTTGTGAGAAATGGTTTTATGAAAGAAATACATAATTATTCAAGAAATATTTTGTTGATAATTTTTATTTTTTGGCTCAAGAACGTTGTATGATAAGTAACCCATTTCTTATTATTTACAACGAAATTTAAGATGTAAAATTTAATAGATGTGTTTTTTAAAATAGAATGAGTGTTATTTATCTTTTTTTCAAGTATTAGAAGCAGTTTCGAGCTCAAAAGATTATTTTTCCCGGGAGAATAGATTAACAGTCAAAATGACTGCATCCGGCGGTTCTAGGTATGCGGTACTTGCCGGCGGTTCTAGTGTTAAAAGCATCGGATGCTTGTCTATAGCATGTGATGCTATTACTGCGTTAGCTAGCTACATAGCATCCCAAGCTGGCAAGCATAAAAAAGCATGAAATAGCACACCAAGGTACCTAGCTCTCCATGCTATGAAAGTAGCTTGAACTGCTTAAGGGGACGCAGTACCTTTTTGGTCAACATTTTTAAATTCATCGTTCTTTGAAACGTTTTGGTGGTAATAAATGTATTTGCCTTGTATTAAGGACATTCCAAATTGAAAATACCAAAAAATTAAGAATTCTAAGTTTTAAAAAAAAATAAACTTCAAATTTAAGAGGTGTTTTTGAAATGCCACTCCTCCTACAATAATTTACTTACACTCATTAATTTTTTTATTAAATACCTCAATCTATATACAACAAAAGTTGGTATCTGTTAAGGGTTTTCTGGTTTAAGTTATAAAAATATTTTTTTCTTGTATCGCTAGCAAAAAACCCATAAAGATGCTAAAATCAAAATTCAGTAATATTTTTAAAAAATCTACCATGAATATCAAAAAACCCTTACCACCTTTTGTTAAACGAACTTCCAACAATAGCCAGAAAAAATGTCAAGAGATTTGGTCCAATAGATAAAAAGCCTTAGCATTTTAAACAATGAAAAAGTAGTTCTGAGTAAAAATTTTAACTACAGCTTGGATATTTTTCAATGAAAAGTTTTAGAAATTTGTAGGATGATAGACGAATGCAAATAGATTAGTTTGGACTAAAAATTTTTTGTTCGTAATTTTGTCGAACAGAGGTACCGCGTCCCCTTAAAAGCATCGGATGCTTGTCCATAGCATGTGATGCTATTGCTGCGTCAGCTATCTACATAGCATCCCAAGCTGGCAAGCATAAAAAAGCATAAAATAGCACACCTAAGTACCAAGCTGTCCATGCTATGAAAGTAGCTTGTACTGCTTTAAAGCATCGGATGCTTGTCCATAGCATGTGCTGCTATTGCTGCGTTAGCTAGCTACATAGCATCCCAAACTAGCTACACAGCATCCCAAGCTGGCAAGCATAAAAAAGCATAAAATAGCACACCAAGGTACCCAGCTCTCCATGCTATGAAAGTAGCTTGAACTGCTTAAAAGCATCGGATGCTTCAAAAAAGCAAGCCATGCTATGATATGTGTGCTGGGTCAGATAGCATCCCATGCTAGTTACATAGCATCCCAAGCTGGCAAGCATAAAAAAGCATAAAATAGCACACCAAGGTACCCAGCTCTCCATGCTGTGAAAGTAGCATGAATTGCTTAAAAGCATCGGATGCTTGAAAAAAGCAAGCCATGCTATGATATGTGTGCTGGGTCAGATAGCATCCCATGCTAGTTACATAGCATCCCAAGCTGGCAAGCATAAAAAAGCATAAAATAGCACACCAAGGTACCTAGCTCTCCATGCTGTGAAGGTAGCATGAATTGCTTAAAAGCATCGGATGCTTGTTAATAAGCAAGCCATGCTATCATATGTATGCTGGTTCAGACAGCATCCCATGCTGGCAAGCATATACAAGCATACGCCAGCAAAGAAAACCAGCATACCCAGCAATAACCAGCAAAAACAAGCATACTTTCTTTGCTTTTTCCAGCATAAATTTTAACCTGGGGAACGCGCTAACCAATTGCGCCACGGAGGCCACATATGTTGGAGAGATCAAGCATGAATAGATCTTGTTCCGGGCAGAAAAAGTAGGAAATAAATTTCGGGCAAAATACCGAAATAGAAGACGCCCCCGGGTGGGCTCGAACCACTAACCTTTCGGTTAACAGCCGAACGCGCTAACCAATTGCGCCACGGAGGCCACATGTGTTGGAGAGATCTAGCATGAATAGATCTTGTTTCGGGCAGAAAAAGTAGGAAATAAATTTCTGGGAAAATAATGAAATAGAAGACGCCCACGGGTGGACTCGAACCACCAACCTTTCGGTTAACAGCCGAACGCGCTAACCAATTGCGCCACGGAGGCCACATGTGTTGGAGAGATCTAGCATGAATAGATCTTGTTTCGGGCAGAAAAAGTAGGAAATAAATTTCGGGCAAAATACCGAAATAGAAGACGCCCCCGGGTGGGCTCGAACCACCAACCTTTTGGTTAACAGCCGAACGCGCTAACCAATTGCGCCACGGAGGCCACATGTGTTGGAGAGATCTAGCATGAATAGATCTTGTTTCGGGCAGAAAAAGTAGGAAATAAATTTCGGGCAAAATACCGAAATAGAAGACGCCCCCGGGTGGGCTCGTTCCACCAACCTTTCGGATAACAGCCGAACGCGCTAACCAATTGCGCCACGGAGGCCACATGTGTTGGAGAGATGAAGCATGAATAGATCTTGTTTCGGGCAGAAAAAGTAGGAAATAAATTTCGGGCAAAATACCGAAATAGGAGACGCCCCCGGGTGGGCTCGAACCACCAACCTTTCGGTTAACAGCCGAACGCGCTAACCAATTGCGCCACGGAGGCCACATATGTTGGAGAGATCAAGCATGAATAGATCTTGTTTCGGGCAGAAAAAGTAGGAAATAAATTTCGGGCAAAATACCGAAATAGAAGACGCCCCCGGGTGGGCTCGAACCACCAACCTTTCGGTTAACAGCCTAACGCGCTAACCAATTGCGCCAGGGAGGCCACATGTGTTGGAGAGATCTAGCATGAATAGATCTTGTTTCGGGCAGAAAAAGTAGGAAATAAATTTCGGGCAAAATACCGAAATAGAAGACGCCCCCGGGTGGGCTCGAACCACCAACCTTTCGGTTAACAGCCGAACGCGCTAACCAATTGCGCCAGGGAGGCCACATGTGTTGGAGAGATCTAGCATGAATAGATCTTGTTTCGGGCAGAAAAAGTAGGAAATAAATTTCGGGCAAAATACCGAAATAGAAGACGCCCCCGGGTGGGCTCGAACCACCAACCTTTCGGTTAACAGCCGAACGCGCTAACCAATTGCGCCACGGAGGCCACATGTGTTGGAGAGATCTAGCATGAATAGATCTTGTTTCGGGCAGAAAAAGTAGGAAATAAATTTCGGGCAAAATACCGAAATAGAAGACGCCCCCGGGTGGGCTCGAACCACCAACCTTTCGGTTAACAGCCGAACGCGCTAACCAATTGCGCCACGGAGGCCATATGTGTTGGAGAGATCAAGCATGAATAGATCTTGTATCGGGCAGAAAAAGTAGGAAATAAATTTCGGGCAAAATACCGAAATAGAAGACGCCCCCGGGTGGGCTCGAACCACCAACCTTTCGGTTAACAGCCGAACGCGCTAACCAATTGCGCCACGGAGGCCACATATGTTGGAGAGATCAAGCATGAATAGATCTTGTTTCGGGCAGAAAAAGTAGGAAATAAATTTCTGGCAAAATACCGAAATAGAAGACGCCCCCGGGTGGGCTCGAACCACCAACCTTTCGGTTAACAGCCGAACGCGCTAACCAATTGCGCCACGGAGGCCACATGTGTTGGAGAGATCAAGATGAATAGATCTTTTTCCGGGCAGAAAAAGTAGGAAATAAATTTCGGGCAAAATACCGAAATAGAAGACGCCCCCGGGTGGGCTCGAACCACTAACCTTTCGGTTAACAGCTGAACGCGCTAACCAATTGCGCCACGGAGGCCACATGTGTTGGAGAGATCTAGCATGAATAGATCTTGTTTCTGGCAGAAAAAGTAGGAAATAAATTTCGGGCAAAATACCGAAATAGAAGACGCCCCCGGGTGGGCTCGTTCCACCAACCTTTCGGATAACAGCCGAACGCGCTAACCAATTGCGCCACGGAGGCCACATGTGTTGGAGAGATCTAGCATGAATAGATCTTGTTTCGGGCAGAAAAAGTAGGAAATAAATTTCTGGCAAAATAATGAAATAGAAGACGCCCCCGGGTGGACTCGAACCACCAACCTTTCGGTTAACAGCCGAACGCGCTAACCAATTGCGCCACGGAGGCCACATGTGGTGGAGAGATCTAGCATGAATAGATCTTGTTTCGGGCAGAAAAAGTAGGAAATAAATTTCGGGCAAAATACCGAAATAGAAGACGCCCCCGGGTGGGCTCGAACCACCAACCTTTTGGTTAACAGCCGAACGCGCTAACCAATTGCGCCACGGACGCCACATGTGTTGGAGAGATCTAGCATGAATAGATCTTGTTTCGGGCAGAAAAAGTAGGAAATAAATTTCGGGCAAAATACCGAAATAGAAGACGCCCCCGGGTGGGCTCGAACCACCAACCTTTCGGTTAACAGCCGAACGCGCTAACCAATTGCGCCACGGAGGCCACATGTGTTGTAGAGATCAAGCA
This sequence comes from Tetragnatha versicolor, assembly GCA_024610705.1. NCBI lineage: Eukaryota > Metazoa > Arthropoda > Arachnida > Araneae > Tetragnathidae > Tetragnatha > Tetragnatha versicolor. The sequence goes on along the minus strand of JANDEH010000025.1, from coordinate 1,759,098 downwards.
TGAATAGATCTTGTTTCGGGCAGAAAAAGTAGGAAATAAATTTCGGGCAAAATACCGAAATAGAAGACGCCCCCGGGTGGGCTCGAACCACCAACCTTTCGGTTAACAGCCGAACGCGCTAACCAATTGCGCCACGGAGGCCACATGTGTTGGAGAGATCTAGCAAGAATAGATCTTGTTTCGGGCAGAAAAAGTAGGAAATAAATTTCGGGCAAAATACCGAAATAGAAGACGCCCCCGGGTGGGCTCGAACCACCAACCTTTCGGTTAACAGCCGAACGCGCTAACCAATTGCGCCACGGAGGCCACATGTGTTGGAGAGATCTAGCATGAATAGATCTTGTTTCGGGCAGAAAAAGTAGGAAATAAATTTCGGGCAAAATACCGAAATAGAAGACGCCCCCGGGTGGGCTCGAACCACCAACCTTTCGGTTAACAGCCGAACGCGCTAACCAATTGCGCCACGGAGGCCACATGTGTTGGAGAGATCTAGCATGAATAGATCTTGTTTCGGGCAGAAAAAGTAGGAAATAAATTTCTGGCAAAATAATGAAATAGAAGACGCCCCCGGGTGGGCTCGAACCACCAACCTTTCGGTTAACAGCCGAACGCGCTAACCAATTGCGCCACGGAGGCCACATATGTTGGAGAGATCAAGCATGAATAGATCTTGTTTCGGGCAGAAAAAGTAGGAAATAAATTTCTGGCAAAATACCGAAATAGAAGACGCCCCCGGGTGGGCTCGAACCACCAACCTTTCGGTTAACAGCCGAACGCGCTAACTAATTGCGCCACGGAGGCCACATGTGTTGGAGATATCAAGCATGAATAGATCTTGTTTCGGGCAGAAAAAGTAGGAAATAAATTTCGGGCAAAATACCGAAATAGAAGACGCCCCCGGGTGGGCTCGAACCACCAACCTTTCGGTTAACAGCCGAACGCGCTAACCAATTGCGCCACGGAGGCCACATATGTTGGAGAGATCAAGCATGAATAGATCTTGTTCCGGGCAGAAAAAGTAGGAAATAAATTTCGGGCAAAATACCGAAATAGAAGACGCCCCCGGGTGGGCTCGAACCACTAACCTTTCGGTTAACAGCCGAACGCGCTAACCAATTGCGCCACGGAGGCCACATGTGTTGGAGAGATCTAGCATGAATAGATCTTGTTTCGGGCAGAAAAAGTAGGAAATAAATTTCTGGGAAAATAATGAAATAGAAGACGCCCACGGGTGGAGTCGAACCACCAACCTTTCGGTTAACAGCCGAACGCGCTAACCAATTGCGCCACGGAGGCCACATGTGTTGGAGAGATCTAGCATGAATAGATCTTGTTTCGGGCAGAAAAAGTAGGAAATAAATTTCGGGCAAAATACCGAAATAGAAGACGCCCCCGGGTGGGCTCGAACCACCAACCTTTTGGTTAACAGCCGAACGCGCTAACCAATTGCGCCACGGAGGCCACATGTGTTGGAGAGATCTAGCATGAATAGATCTTGTTTCGGGCAGAAAAAGTAGGAAATAAATTTCGGGCAAAATACCGAAATAGAAGACGCCCCCGGGTGGGCTCGTTCCACCAACCTTTCGGATAACAGCCGAACGCGCTAACCAATTGCGCCACGGAGGCCACATGTGTTGGAGAGATGAAGCATGAATAGATCTTGTTTCGGGCAGAAAAAGTAGGAAATAAATTTCGGGCAAAATACCGAAATAGGAGACGCCCCCGGGTGGGCTCGAACCACCAACCTTTCGGTTAACAGCCGAACGCGCTAACCAATTGCGCCACGGAGGCCACATATGTTGGAGAGATCAAGCATGAATAGATCTTGTTTCGGGCAGAAAAAGTAGGAAATAAATTTCGGGCAAAATACCGAAATGAAGACGCCCCCGGGTGGGCTCGAACCACCAACCTTTCGGTTAACAGCCTAACGCGCTAACCAATTGCGCCAGGGAGGCCACATGTGTTGCAGAGATCTAGCATGAATAGATCTTGTTTCGGGCAGAAAAAGTAGGAAATAAATTTCGGGCAAAATACCGAAATAGAAGACGCCCCCGGGTGGGCTCGAACCACCAACCTTTCGGTTAACAGCCGAACGCGCTAACCAATTGCGCCACGGAGGCCACATGTGTTGGAGAGATCTAGCATGAATAGATCTTGTTTCGGGCAGAAAAAGTAGGAAATAAATTTCGGGCAAAATACCGAAATAGAAGACGCCCCCGGGTGGGCTCGAACCACCAACCTTTCGGTTAACAGCCGAACGCGCTAACCAATTGCGCCATGGAGGCCACATGTGTTGGAGAGATCTAGCATGAATAGATCTTGTTTCGGGCAGAAAAAGTAGGAAATAAATTTCGGGCAAAATACCGAAATAGAAGACGCCCCCGGGTGGGCTCGAACCACCAACCTTTCGGTTAACAGCCGAACGCGCTAACCAATTGCGCCACGGAGGCCATATGTGTTGGAGAGATCAAGCATGAATAGATCTTGTTTCGGGCAGAAAAAGTAGGAAATAAATTTCGGGCAAAATACCGAAATAGAAGACGCCCCCGGGTGGGCTCGAACCACCAACCTTTCGGTTAACAGCCGAACGCGCTAACCAATTGCGCCACGGAGGCCACATATGTTGGAGAGATCAAGCATGAATAGATCTTGTTTCGGGCAGAAAAAGTAGGAAATAAATTTCGGGCAAAATACCGAAATAGAAGACGCCCCCGGGTGGGCTCGAACCACCAACCTTTCGGTTAACAGCCGAACGCGCTAACTAATTGCGCCACGGAGGCCACATGTGTTGGAGATATCAAGCATGAATAGATCTTGTTTCGGGCAGAAAAAGTAGGAAATAAATTTCGGGCAAAATACCGAAATAGAAGACGCCCCCGGGTGGGCTCGAACCACCAACCTTTCGGTTAACAGCCGAACGCGCTAACCAATTGCGCCACGGAGGCCACATATGTTGGAGAGATCAAGCATGAATAGATCTTGTTTCGGGCAGAAAAAGTAGGAAATAAATTTCTGGCAAAATTCCGAAATAGAAGACGCCCCCGGGTGGGCTCGAACCACCAACCTTTCGGTTAACAGCCGAACGCGCTAACCAATTGCGCCACGGAGGCCACATGTGTTGGAGAGATCTAGCATGAATAGATCTTGTTTCGGGCAGAAAAAGTAGGAAATAAATTTCGGGCAAAATACCGAAATAGGAGACGCCCCCGGGTGGGCTCGAACCACCAACCTTTCGGTTAACAGCCGAACGCGCTAACCAATTGCGCCACGGAGGCCACATATGTTGGAGAGATCAAGCATGAATAGATCTTGTTTCGGGCAGAAAAAGTAGGAAATAAATTTCGGGCAAAATACCGAAATGAAGACGCCCCCGGGTGGGCTCGAACCACCAACCTTTCGGTTAACAGCCTAACGCGCTAACCAATTGCGCCAGGGAGGCCACATGTGTTGGAGAGATCTAGCATGAATAGATCTTGTTTCGGGCAGAAAAAGTAGGAAATAAATTTCGGGCAAAATACCGAAATAGAAGACGCCCCCGGGTGGGCTCGAACCACCAACCTTTCGGTTAACAGCCGAACGCGCTAACCAATTGCGCCACGGAGGCCACATGTGTTGGAGAGACCTAGCATGAATAGATCTTGTTTCGGGCAGAAAAAGTAGGAAATAAATTTTGGGCAAAATACCGAAATAGAAGACGCCCCCGGGTGGGCTCGAACCACCAACCTTTCGGTTAACAGCCGAACGCGCTAACCAATTGCGCCACGGAGGCCACATGTGTTGGAGAGATCTAGCATGAATAGATCTTGTTTCGGGCAGAAAAAGTAGGAAATAAATTTCGGGCAAAATACCGAAATAGGAGACGCCCCCGGGTGGGCTCGAACCACCAACCTTTCGGTTAACAGCCGAACGCGCTAACCAATTGCGCCACGGAGGCCACATATGTTGGAGAGATCAAGCATGAATAGATCTTGTTTCGGGCAGAAAAAGTAGGAAATAAATTTCGGGCAAAATACCGAAATGAAGACGCCCCCGGGTGGGCTCGAACCACCAACCTTTCGGTTAACAGCCTAACGCGCTAACCAATTGCGCCAGGGAGGCCACATGTGTTGGAGAGATCTAGCATGAATAGATCTTGTTTCGGGCAGAAAAAGTAGGAAATAAATTTCGGGCAAAATACCGAAATAGAAGACGCCCCCGGGTGGGCTCGAACCACCAACCTTTCGGTTAACAGCCGAACGCGCTAACCAATTGCGCCACGGAGGCCACATGTGTTGGAGAGATCTAGCATGAATAGATCTTGTTTCGGGCAGAAAAAGTAGGAAATAAATTTCGGGCAAAATACCGAAATAGAAGACGCCCCCGGGTGGGCTCGAACCACCAACCTTTCGGTTAACAGCCGAACGCGCTAACCAATTGCGCCATGGAGGCCACATGTGTTGGAGAGATCTAGCATGAATAGATCTTGTTTCGGGCAGAAAAAGTAGGAAATAAATTTCGGGCAAAATACCGAAATAGAAGACGCCCCCGGGTGGGCTCGAACCACCAACCTTTCGGTTAACAGCCGAACGCGCTAACCAATTGCGCCACGGAGGCCATATGTGTTGGAGAGATCAAGCATGAATAGATCTTGTTTCGGGCAGAAAAAGTAGGAAATAAATTTCGGGCAAAATACCGAAATAGAAGACGCCCCCGGGTGGGCTCGAACCACCAACCTTTCAGTTAACAGCCGAACGCGCTAACCAATTGCGCCACGGAGGCCACATATGTTGGAGAGATCAAGCATGAATAGATCTTGTTTCGGGCAGAAAAAGTAGGAAATAAATTTCGGGCAAAATACCGAAATAGAAGACGCCCCCGGGTGGGCTCGAACCACCAACCTTTCGGTTAACAGCCGAACGCGCTAACTAATTGCGCCACGGAGGCCACATGTGTTGGAGATATCAAGCATGAATAGATCTTGTTTCGGGCAGAAAAAGTAGGAAATAAATTTCGGGCAAAATACCGAAATAGAAGACGCCCCCGGGTGGGATCGAACCACCAATCTTTCGGTTAACAGCCGAACGCGCTAACCAATTGCGCCACGGAGGCCACATATGTTGGAGAGATCAAGCATGAATAGATCTTGTTTCGGGCAGAAAAAGTAGGAAATAAATTTCTGGCAAAATACCGAAATAGAAGACGCCCCCGGGTGGGCTCGAACCACCAACCTTTCGGCTAACAGCCGAACGCGCTAACCAATTGCGCCACGGAGGCCATATGTGTTGGAGAGACCTAGCATGAATAGATCTTGTTTCGGGCAGAAAAAGTAGGAAATAAATTTCTGGCAAAATACCGAAATAGAAGACGCCCCCGGGTGGGCTCGAACCACCAACCTTTCGGTTAACAGCCGAACGCGCTAACCAATTGCGCCACGGAGGCCACATGTGTTGGAGAGACCTAGCATGAATAGATCTTGTTTCGGGCAGAAAAAGTAGGAAATAAATTTTGGGCAAAATACCGAAATAGAAGACGCCCCCGGGTGGGCTCGAACCACCAACCTTTCGGTTAACAGCCGAACGCGCTAACCAATTGCGCCACGGAGGCCACATGTGTTGGAGAGATCTAGCATGAATAGATCTTGTTTCGGGCAGAAAAAGTAGGAAATAAATTTCGGGCAAAATAATGAAATAGAAGACGCCCCCGGGTGGGCTCGAACCACCAACCTTTCGGTTAACAGCCGAACGCGCTAACCAATTGCGCCACGAAGGCCACATGTGTTGGAGAGATCAAGCATGAATAGATCTTGTTTCGGGCAGAAAAAGTAGGAAATAAATTTCGGGCAAAATACCGAAATAGAAGACGCCTCCGGGTGGGCTCGAACCACCAACCTTTCGGTTAACAGCCGAACGCGCTAACCAATTGCGCCACGGAGGCCACATGTGTTGGAGAGATCAAGCATGAATAGATCTTGTTTCGGGCAGAAAAAGTAGGAAATAAATTTCCGGCAAAATACCGAAATAGAAGACGCCCCCGGGTGGGCTTGAACCACCAACCTTTCGGTTAACAGCCGAACGCGCTAACCAATTGCGCCACGGAGGCCACATGTGTTGGAGAGATGAAGCATGAATAGATCTTGTTTCGGGCAGAAAAAGTAGGAAATAAATTTCGGGCAAAATACCGAAATAGAAGACGCCCCCGGGTGGGCTCGAACCACCAATCTTTCGGTTAACAGCCGAACGCGCTAACCAATTGCGCCACGGAGGCCACATGTGTTGGAGAGACCTAGCATGAATAGATCTTGTTTCGGGCAGAAAAAGTAGGAAATAAATTTCGGGCAAAATACCGAAATAGAAGACGCCCCCGGGTGGGCTCGAACCACCAACCTTTCGGTTAACAGCCGAACGCGCTAACCAATTGCGCCACGGAGGCCACATGTGTTGGAGAGATCTAGCATGAATAGATCTTGTTTCGGGCAGAAAAAGTAGGAAATAAATTTCGGGCAAAATAATGAAATAGAAGACGCCCCCGGGTGGGCTCGAACCACCAACCTTTCGGTTAACAGCCGAACGCGCTAACCAATTGCGCCACGAAGGCCACATGTGTTGGAGAGATCAAGCATGAATAGATCTTGTTTCGGGCAGAAAAAGTAGGAAATAAATTTCGGGCAAAATACCGAAATAGAAGACGCCCCCGGGTGGGCTCGAACCACCAACCTTTCGGTTAACAGCCGAACGCGCTAACCAATTGCGCCACGGAGGCCACATGTGCTGGAGAGATCAAGCATGAATAGATCTTGTTTCGGGCAGAAAAAGTAGGAAATAAATTTCGGGCAAAATACCGAAATAGAAGACGCCCCCGGGTGGGCTTGAACCACCAACCTTTCGGTTAACAGCCGAACGCGCTAACCAATTGCGCCACGGAGGCCACATGTGTTGGAGAGATGAAGCATGAATAGATCTTGTTTCGGGCAGAAAAAGTAGGAAATAAATTTCGGGCAAAATACCGAAATAGAAAACGCCCCCGGGTGGGCTCGAACCACCAATGTTTCGGTTAACAGCCGAACGCGCTAACCAATTGCGCCACGGAGGCCACATATGTTGGAGAGATCAAGCATGAATAGATCTTGTTTCGGGCAGAAAAAGTAGGAAATAAATTTCGGGCAAAATACCGAAATAGTAGACGCCCCCGGGTGGGCTCGAACCACCAACCTTTCGGTTAACAGCCGAACGCGCTAACCAATTGCGCCACGGAGGCCACATGTGTTGGAGAGATCAAGCATGAATAGATCTTGTTTCGGGCAGAAAAAGTAGGAAATAAATTTCGAGCAAAATACCGAAATAGAAGACGCCCCCGGGTGGGCTCGAACCACCAACCTTTCGGTTAACATCCGAACGCGCTAACCAATTGCGCCACGGAGGCCACATGTGTTGGTGAGATCTAGCATGAATAGATCTTGTTTCGGGCAGAAAAAGTAGGAAATAAATTTCGGGCAAAATACCGAAATAAAAGACGCCCCCGGGTGGGCTCGAACCACCAATCTTTCGGTTAACAGCCGAACGCGCTAACCAATTGCGCCACGGAGGCCACATATGTTGGAGAGATCAAGCATGAATAGATCTTGTTTCGGGCAGAAAAAGTAGGAAATAAATTTCGGGTAAAATACCGAAATAGAAGACGCCCCCGGGTGGGCTCGAACCACCAACCTTTCGGTTAACAGCCGAACGCGCTAACCAATTGCGCCACGGAGGCCACATGTGTTGGAGAGATCAAGCATGAATAAATCTTGTTTCGGGCAGAAAAAGTAGGAAATAAATTTCGGGCAAAATACCGAAATAGAAGACGCCCCCGGGTGGGCTCGAACCACCAACCTTTCGGTTAACATCCGAACGCGCTAACCAATTGCGCCACGGAGGCCACATGTGTTGGTGAGATCTAGCATGAATAGATCTTGTTTCGGGCAGAAAAAGTAGGAAATAAATTTCGGGCAAAATACCGAAATAAAAGACGCCCCCGGGTGGGCTCGAACCACCAACCTTTCGGTTAACAGCCTAACGCGCTAACCAATTGCGCCACGGAGGCCACATGTGTTGGAGAGATCTAGCATGAATAGATCTTGTTTCGGGCAGAAAAAGTAGGAAATAAATTTCGGGCAAAATACCGAAATAGAAGACGCCCCCGGGTGGGCTCGAACCACCAACCTTTCGGTTAACAGCCGAACGCGCTAACCAATTGCGCCACGGAGGCCACATGTGTTGGAGAGATCTAGCATGAATAGATCTTGTTTCGGGCAGAAAAAGTAGGAAATAAATTTCGGGCAAAATACCGAAATAGAAGACGCCCCCGGGTGGGCTCGAACCACCAACCTTTCGGTTAACAGCCGAACGCGCTAACCAATTGCGCCACGGAGGCCACATGTGTTGGAGAGATCTAGCATGAATAGATCTTGTTTCGGGCAGAAAAAGTAGGAAATAAATTTCGGGCAAAATACCGAAATAGAAGACGCCCCCGGGTGGGCTCGAACCACCAACCTTTCCGTTAACAGCCGAACGCGCTAACTAATTGCGCCACGGAGGCCACATGTGTTGGAGATATCAAGCATGAATAGATCTTGTTTCGGGCAGAAAAAGTAGGAAATAAATTTCGGGCAAAATACCGAAATAGAAGACGCCCCCGGGTGGGCTCGAACCACCAACCTTTCGGTTAACAGCCGAACGCGCTAACCAATTGCGCCACGGAGGCCACATATGTTGGAGAGATCAAGCATGAATAGATCTTGTTTCGGGCAGAAAAAGTAGGAAATAAATTTCGGGCAAAATACCGAAATAGAAGACGCCCCCGGGTGGATTCGAACCACCAACCTTTCGGTTAACAGCCGAACGCGCTAACCAATTGCGCCACGGAGGCCATATGTGTTGGAGAGACCTAGCATGAATAGATCTTGTTTCGGGCAGAAAAAGTAGGAAATAAATTTCTGGCAAAATACCGAAATAGAAGACGCCCCCGGGTGGGCTCGAACCACCAACCTTTCGGTTAACAGCCGAACGCGCTAACCAATTGCGCCACGGAGGCCACATATGTTGGAGAGATCAAGCATGAATAGATCTTGTTTCGGGCAGAAAAAGTAGGAAATAAATTTCTGGCAAAATACCGAAATAGAAGACGCCCCCGGGTGGGCTCGAACCATTAACCTTTCGGCTAACAGCCGAACGCGCTAACCAATTGCGCCACGGAGGCCATATGTGTTGGAGAGACCTAGCATGAATAGATCTTGTTTCGGGCAGAAAAAGTAGGAAATAAATTTCTGGCAAAATACCGAAATAGAAGACGCCCCCGGGTGGGCTCGAACCACCAACCTTTCGGTTAACAGCCGAACGCGCTAACCAATTGCGCCACGGAGGCCACATATGTTGGAGAGATCAAGCATGAATAGATCTTGTTTCGGGCAGAAAAAGTAGGAAATAAATTTCGGGCAAAATACCGAAATAGAAGACGCCCCCGGGTGGGCTCGAACCACCAACCTTTCGGTTAACAGCCGAACGCGCTAACCAATTGCGCCACGGAGGCCACATGTGTTGGAGAGATCAAGCATGAATAGATCTTGTTTCGGGCAGAAAAAGTAGGAAATAAATTTCGGGCAAAATACCGAAATAGAAGACGCCCCCGGGTGGGCTCGAACCACCAACCTTTCGGTTAACAGCCGAACGCGCTAACCAATTGCGCCACGGAGGCCACATGTGTTGGTGAGATCTAGCATGAATAGATCTTGTTTCGGGCAGAAAAAGTAGGAAATAAATTTCGGGCAAAATACCGAAATAAAAGACGCCCCCGGGTGGGCTCGAACCACCAACCTTTCGGTTAACAGCCTAACGCGCTAACCAATTGCGCCACGGAGGCCACATGTGTTGGAGAGATCTAGCATGAATAGATCTTGTTTCGGGCAGAAAAAGTAGGAAATAAATTTCGGGCAAAATACCGAAATAGAAGACGCCCCCGGGTGGGCTCGAACCACCAACCTTTCGGTTAACAGCCGAACGCGCTAACCAATTGCGCAACGGAGGCCACATGCGTTGGAGAGATCAAGCATGAATAGATCTTGTTTCGGGCAGAAAAAGTAGGAAATAAATTTCGGGCAAAATACCGAAATAGAAGACGCCCCCGGGTGGGCTCGAACCACCAACCTTTCGGTTAACAGCCGAACGCGCTAACCAATTCCGCCACGGAGGCCACATGTGTTGGAGAGATCAAGCATGAATAGATCTTGTTTCGGGCAGAAAAAGTAGGAAATAAATTTCGGGCAAAATACCGAAATAGAAGACGCCCCCGGGTGGGCTCGAACCACCAACCTTTCGGTTAACAGCCGAACGCGCTAACCAATTGCGCCACGGAGGCCACATGTGTTGGAGAGATCAAGCATGAATAGATCTTGTTTTGGGCAGAAAAAGTAGGAAATAAATTTCGGGCAAAATACCGAAATAGAAGACGCCCCCGGGTGGGCTCGAACCTCCAACCTTTCGGTTAACAGCCGAACGCGCTAACCAATTGCGCCACGGAGGCCACATATGTTTGAGAGATCAAGCATGAATAGATCTTGTTTCGGGCAGAAAAAGTAGGAAATAAATTTCGGGCAAAATACCGAAATAGAAGACGCCCCCGGGTGGGCTCGAACCACCAACCTTTCGGTTAACAGCCGAACGCGCTAACCAATTGCGCCACGGAGGCCACATGTGTTGGAGAGATCAAGCATGAATAGATCTTGTTTCGGGCAGAAAAAGTAGGAAATAAATTTCGGGCAAAATACCGAAATAGAAGACGCCCCCGGGTGGGCTCGAACCACCAACCTTTCGGTTCACAGCCGAACGCGCTAACCAATTGCGCCACGGAGGCCACATGTGTTGGTGAGATCTAGCATGAATAGATCTTGTTTCGGGCAGAAAAAGTAGGAAATAAATTTCGGGCAAAATACCGAAATAAAAGACGCCCCCGGGTGGGCTCGAACCACCAACCTTTCGGTTAACAGCCTAACGCGCTAACCAATTGCGCCACGGAGGCCACATGTGTTGGAGAGATCTAGCATGAATAGATCTTGTTTCGGGCAGAAAAAGTAGGAAATAAATTTCGGGCAGAAAAAGTAGGAAATAAATTTCGGGCAAAATACCGAAATAGAAGACGCCCCCGGGTGGGCTCGAACCACCAACCTTTCGGTTAACAGCCGAACGCGCTAACTAATTGCGCCACAGAGGCCACATGTGTTGAGGAGATCTAGCATGAATAGATCTTGTTTCGGGCAGAAAAAGTAGGAAATAAATTTCGGGCAAAATACCGAAATAGAAGACGCCCCCGGGTGGGCTCGAACCACCAACCTTTCAGTTAACAGCCGAACGCGCTAACCAATTGCGCCACGGAGGCCACATATGTTGGAGAGATCAAGCATGAATAGATCTTGTTTCGGGCAGAAAAAGTAGGAAATAAATTTCTGGCAAAATACCGAAATAGAAGACGCCCCCGGGTGGGCTCGAACCACCAACCTTTCGGTTAACAGCCGAACGCGCTAACCAATTGCGCCACGGAGGCCACATGTGTTGGAGAGATCAAGCATGAATAGATCTTGTTTCGGGCAGAAAAAGTAGGAAATAAATTTCGGGCAAAATACCGAAATAGAAGACGCCCCCGGGTGGGCTCGAACCACCAACCTTTCGGTTAACAGCCGAACGCGCTAACCAATTGCGCCACGGAGGCCACATATGTTGGAGAGATCAAGCATGAATAGATCTTGTTTCGGGCAGAAAAAGTAGGAAATAAATTTCGGGCAAAATACCGAAATAAAAGACGCCCCCGGGTGGGCTCGAACCACCAACCTTTCGGTTAACAGCCTAACGCGCTAACCAATTGCGCCACGGAGGCCACATGTGTTGGAGAGATCTAGCATGAATAGATCTTGTTTCGGGCAGAAAAAGTAGGAAATAAATTTCGGGCAAAATACCGAAATAGAAGACGCCCCCGGGTGGGCTCGAACCACCAACCTTTCGGTTAACAGCCGAACGCGCTAACCAATTGCGCCACGGAGGCCACATGTGTTGGAGAGATCTAGCATGAATAGATCACAGACAATAAGAGACAGACCGGTCAATGGGCGGCCTACGACACGAACGCCCTCAACCCACGGTACCTGCACTAAAACTGTGGTTACAGTTAAGCTTTTAGGTCTGGCAACCATGGAGACGTTTTGCGAAGACGTAATCCATCGACCATTATGATCACCAGGATCGCGATCCTTGGCGATCACATAAGCCCATTAAATGGTTTTTAAAATTAAAAAATATCTTTTTTTTCAACAATTTTTTAAAATTTGCTTTTATAATAGAAAATTTAAATTAAATCATTAAGGTTCGTTCATCAACGAAATTTCGTGATCGCATATGATGAAAAACTTGATTGTAAAAATACAAGCTTAAATATAAAGTAATCAAGAATCACACAAGTAAATAATGAATCTAAATGATTTTATTAAATCTCATATTTCAATAACTACACATATTTGTTATAATCCCTTGGCTTTTTAAGACAAACATGATGTGTAAATGAAGTTGCAATCGTCGTGAATCTAAACGAACACATCTTTTGCAAATATGAATCCCAGATCCCACGCACATACTAGTTCAATACTAGTATACATTTTCATCTGAATTTAATACATAAGCCTATAACACTGTTCTACACTGAAAAAATTTCCTTGATGAAAATAGTCATTTCTTATAGATTTTGGGTCGCTGAATACGAAAATCACCTTTAAAATTCTCAATTGACTCAGGATTTTCGGGGAACAGCCCCTCCCCCTTTTCACGTTTTTTAACGACTTTATAACTTTGAACTCGATTTTCAGGGTTAAAAAGCATTGCTTTAATCATCAAATTGCCCCCCAGGGGACAAGAAATGTTCAAATTAATAAAATATGATAAATTTATAACAAATGGATAGGTTTAAGGGGTAGTTAACCCCCTAAGAATGCAAAAAATTAGCTAAAATTTATAGAGGTTTTTATACGCTATTTTTTCCTCCTATTTTTTACGTAATTCCCGTTTGAAGGGTCCTAACCCTTCCCCAAGGACCCAAATTTGATGGCAATATGCAGCAATGATTTTTGCTAAAAGCGGTTGAGGTGAGAGCGCCCCCAGAGCACCCACGGAAGGGTTCAATGCCGCACTTAGAGTTTAACTGTGCTGTACAAAAAAACATTTGAAGCCACTTACTGAATTTCAGCTGATTCTTGTGTAAAATGATCTGCTGAATTCAAATATGACACCCATTTTTCTCCATCACCCTCAGTTTTTAAGGGGATGCCCCCTAATTGTTATCCACAGCCGTGCATCTGTTAACATCTTGAAACATGGAATCCTCACTCCCGAAAACCGGTCAGTTTTTAAAGAACTGAAGAGTTTCTACTTAGGATACACCCAAAATATAAGAAAAACATCATTTGTAATCTTTTCAAAATCATCGATATTAATTCCTGAACTCGCGAGCGCCTTCGCGATTCTGGAAGTCTTCCGAACTCTTCCGCGGGGACTTCTGGGAGGCTAACACCTCAACCGCTTTTAGTAAAAATTATTGCTGCATATTGTCATCAAATTTGGGTCCTTGGGGAAGGGTTAGGACCCTTCAAACGGGATTTGCGTAAAAAATAAGAGGAAAAAATAGCGTATAGAAACCTCTATAATTTTTAGCTATTTTTTTGTATTTTTAGGGGGGTAATTACCCTTTAACCCTATCCATTTGTTATAAATTTATCATATTTTTTTAATTTGAACATTTCTTGTTAACTGGGGAGCAATTTGAAGACTAAAATAATGCTTTTTGACCCTGAAAATCGAGTTTAAAGTTATAAGGTCGTCGAAAAACGTAAAAAGGGGGAGGGGCTGTTCCCCGAAAATCCTGAGTCAATTGAGAATTTTAATGGTGATTTTCGTATTCAGCGACCCAAAATCTATAAGAATTGACTATTTTCATCAAGGAAAAAATTTTGAAGGTCAAATTTGTAGAACAGTGTAATTAACGCGAATTATACTGAATTCTATCAGGCTTAGAAATCAAGTTCAAGAATGCAACACAGATTTTCCAATACATTGCTAAATAGAGAAGAAACAAGATAAAATGTGCCTTAATGCAATAAGACACTGTTAAAATGATTTATAATTCTTGAAAACAATTGAAAAGAGTCCGATTAAACGATTTACACAAACTTCATGTTTACTTTCGAAATCAAATATTGCAAGTTTCGTCAACAAAAAAATGTATAAGGATTTCGATTAAAAAATATTAAATTAATCGATTAATGCCGGTACCGCTTGTCGCAGGCGCCACTTGAGCTCTCTGGATAAGCCCCGCCTATTGACCGATCTGTCTCTTATTATCTGTGGAATAGATCTTGTTTCGGGCAGAAAAAGTAGGAAATAAATTTCGGGCAAAATACCGAAATAGAAGACGCCCCCGGGTGGGCTCGAACCACCAACCTTTCGCTTAACAGCCGAACGCGCTAACCAATTGCGCCACGGAGGCCACATGTGTTGGAGAGATCTAGCATGAATAGATCTTGTTTCGGGCAGAAAAAGTAGGAAATAAATTTCGGGCAAAATACCGAAATAGAAGACGCCCCCGGGTGGGCTCGAACCACCAACCTTTCGCTTAACAGCCGAACGCGCTAACCAATTGCGCCACGGAGGCCACATGTGTTGGAGAGATCTAGCATGAATAGATCTTGTTTCGGGCAGAAAAAGTAGGAAATAAATTTCGGGCAAAATACCGAAATAGAAGACGCCCCCGGGTGGGCTCGAACCACCAACCTTTCGGTTAACAGCCGAACGCGCTAACCAATTGCGCCACGGAGGCCACATATGTTGGAGAGATCAAGCATGAATAGATCTTGTTTCGGGCAGAAAAAGTAGGAAATAAATTTCGGGCAAAATAACGAAATAGAAGACGCCCCCGGGTGGGCTCGAACCACCAACCTTTCGGTTAACAGCCGAACGCGCTAACCAATTGCGCCACGGAGGCCACATGTGTTGGAGAGATCTAGCATGAATAGATCTTGTTTCGGGCAGAAAAAGTAGGAAATAAATTTTGGGCAAAATACCGAAATAGAAGACGCCCTCGGGTGGGCTCGAACCACCAACCTTTCAGTTAACAGCCGAACGCGCTAACCAATTGCGCCACGGAGGCCACATGTGTTGGTGAGATCTAGCATGAATAGATCTTGTTTCGGGCAGAAAAAGTAGGAAATAAATTTAGGGCAAAATACCGAAATAAAAGACGCCCCCGGGTGGGCTCGAACCACCAACCTTTCGGTTAACAGCCGAACGCGCTAACCAATTGCGCCACGGAGGCCACATGTGTTGGAGAGATCTAGCATGAATAGATCTTGTTTCGGGCAGAAAAAGTAGGAAATAAATTTCTGGCAAAATACCGAAATAGAAGACGCCCCCGGGTGGGCTCGAACCACCAACCTTTCGGTTAACAGCCGAACGCGCTAACCAATTGCGCCACGGAGGCCACATGTGTTGGAGAGATCAAGCATGAATAGATCTTGTTTCGGGCAGAAAAAGTAGGAAATAAATTTCGGGCAAAATACCGAAATAGAAGACGCCCCCGGGTGGTCTCGAACCACCAACCTTTCGGTTAACAGCCGAACGCGCTAACCAATTGCGCCACGGAGGCCACATGTGTTGGAGAGATCTAGCATGAATAGATCTTGTTTCGGGCAGAAAAAGTAGGAAATAAATTTCGGGCAAAATACCGAAATAGAAGACGCCCCCGGGTGGGCTCGAACCACCAACCTTTCGGTTAACAGCCGAACGCGCTAACCAATTGCGCCACGGAGGCCACATGTGTTGGAGAGATCTAGCATGAATAGATCTTGTTTCGGGCAGAAAAAGTAGGAAATAAATTTCGGGCAAAATACCGAAATAGAAGACGCCCCCGGGTGGGCTCGAACCACCAACCTTTCGGTTAACAGCCGAACGCGCTAACCAATTGCGCCACGGAGGCCACATATGTTGGAGAGATCAAGCATGAATAGATCTTGTTTCGGGCAGAAAAAGTAGGAAA
Organism: Tetragnatha versicolor; assembly: GCA_024610705.1. Lineage (NCBI taxonomy): Eukaryota > Metazoa > Arthropoda > Arachnida > Araneae > Tetragnathidae > Tetragnatha > Tetragnatha versicolor. Next base: position 1,743,021 of record JANDEH010000025.1, on the reverse strand, counting down.
TAAATTTCTGGCAAAATACCGAAATAGAAGACGCCCCCGGGTGGGCTCGAACCACCAACCTTTCGGTTAACATCCGAACGCGCTAACCAATTGCGCCACGGAGGCCACAAGTGTTGGAGAGACCTAGCATGAATAGATCTTGTTTCGGGCAGAAAAAGTAGGAAACAAATTTCGGGCAAAATACCGATATAGAAGACGCCCCCGGGTGGGCTCGAACCACCAACCTTTCGGTTAACAGCCGAACGCGCTAACCAATTGCGCCAAGGAGGCCACATGTGTTGGAGAGATCTAGCATGAATAGATCTTGTTTCGGGCAGAAAAAGTAGGAAATAAATTTCGGGCAAAATAACGAAATAGAACACGCCCCGGGGTGGGCTCGAACCACCAACCTTTCGGTTAACAGCCGAACGCGCTAACCAATTGCGCCACGGAGGCCACATGTGTTGGAGAGACCTAGCATGAATAGATCTTGTTTCGGGCAGAAAAAGTAGGAAATAAATTTCGGGCAAAATACCGAAATAGAAGACGCCCCCGGGTGGGCTCGAACCACCAACCTTTCGGTTAACAGCCGAACGCGCTAACCAATTGCGCCACGGAGGCCACATGTGTTGGAGAGACCTAGCATGAATAGATCTTGTTTCGGGCAGAAAAAGTAGGAAATAAATTTCGGGCAAAATACCGAAATAGAAGACGCCCCCGGGTGGGCTCGAACCACCAACCTTTCGCTTAACAGCCGAACGCGCTAACCAATTGCGCCACGGAGGAAAAATGTGTTGGAGAGATCTAGCATGAATAGATCTTGTTTCGGGCTGAAAAAGTAGGAAATAAATTTCGGGCAAAATACCGAAATAGAAGACGCCCCCGGGTGGGCTCGAACCACCAACCTTTCGGTTAACAGCCGAACGCGCTAACCAATTGCGCCACGGAGGCCACATGTGTTGGAGAGATCTAGCATGAATAGATCTTGTTTCGGGCAGAAAAAGTAGGAAATAAATTTCGGGCAAAATACCGAAATAGAAGACGCCCCCGGGTGGGCTCGAACCACCAACCTTTCAGTTAACAGCCGAACGCGCTAACCAATTGCGCCACGGAGGCCACATGTGTTGGTGAGATCTAGCATGAATAGATCTTGTTTCGGGCAGAAAAAGTAGGAAATAAATTTAGGGCAAAATACCGAAATAAAAGACGCCCCCGGGTGGGCTCGAACCACCAACCTTTCGGTTAACAGCCGAACGCGCTAACCAATTGCGCCACGGAGGCCACATGTGTTGGAGAGATCTAGCATGAATAGATCTTGTTTCGGGCAGAAAAAGTAGGAAATAAATTTCTGGCAAAATACCAAAATAGAAGACGCCCCCGGGTAGGCTCGAACCACCAACCTTTCGGTTAACAGCCGAACGCGCTAACCAATTGCGCCACGGAGGCCACATGTGTTGGAGAGATCAAGCATGAATAGATCTTGTTTCGGGCAGAAAAAGTAGGAAATAAATTTCGGGCAAAATACCGAAATAGAAGACGCCCCCGGGTGGGCTCGAACCACCAACCTTTCGGTTAACAGCCGAACGCGCTAACCAATTGCGCCACGGAGGCCACATGTGTTGGAGAGATCTAGCATGAATAGATCTTGTTTCGGGCAGAAAAAGTAGGAAATAAATTTCGGGCAAAATACCGAAATAGAAGACGCCCCCGGGTGGGCTCGAACCACCAACCTTTCGGTTAACAGCCGAACGCGCTAACCAATTGCGCCACGGAGGCCACATGTGTTGGAGAGATCTAGCATGAATAGATCTTGTTTCGGGCAGAAAAAGTAGGAAATAAATTTCGGGCAAAATACCGAAATAGAAGACGCCCCCGGGTGGGCTCGAACCACCAACCTTTCGGTTAACAGCCGAACGCGCTAACCAATTGCGCCACGGAGGCCACATGTGTTGGAGAGATCAAGCATGAATAGATCTTGTTTCGGGCAGAAAAAGTAGGAAATAAATTTCGGGCAAAATACCGAAATAGAAGACGCCCCCGGGTGGGCTCGAACCACCAACCTTTCGGTTAACAGCCGAACGCGCTAAGCAATTGCGCCACGGAGGCCACATATGTTGGAGAGATCAAGCATGAATAGATCTTGTTTCGGGCAGAAAAAGTAGGAAATAAATTTCTGGCAAAATACCGAAATAGAAGACGCCCCCGGGTGGGCTCGAACCACCAACCTTTCGGTTAACATCCGAACGCGCTAACCAATTGCGCCACGGAGGCCACATGTGTTGGAGAGACCTAGCATGAATAGATCTTGTTTCGGGCAGAAAAAGTAGGAAACAAATTTCGGGCAAAATACCGATATAGAAGACGCCCCCGGGTGGGCTCGAACCACCAACCTTTCGGTTAACAGCCGAACGCGCTAACCAATTGCGCCAAGGAGGCCACATGTGTTGGAGAGATCCAGCATGAATAGATCTTGTTTCGGGCAGAAAAAGTAGGAAATAAATTTCGGGCAAAATAACGAAATAGAACACGCCCCGGGGTGGGCTCGAACCACCAACCTTTCGGTTAACAGCCGAACGCGCTAACCAATTGCGCCACGGAGGCCACATGTGTTGGAGAGACCTAGCATGAATAGATCTTGTTTCGGGCAGAAAAAGTAGGAAATAAATTTCGGGCAAAATACCGAAATAGAAGACGCCCCCGGGTGGGCTCGAACCACCAACCTTTCGCTTAACAGCCGAACGCGCTAACCAATTGCGCCACGGAGGAAAAATGTGTTGGAGAGATCTAGCATGAATAGATCTTGTTTCGGGCTGAAAAAGTAGGAAATAAATTTCGGGCAAAATACCGAAATAGAAGACGCCCCCGGGTGGGCTCGAACCACCAACCTTTCGGTTAACAGCCGAACGCGCTAACCAATTGCGCCACGGAGGCCACATATGTTGGAGAGATCAAGCATTAATAGATCTTGTTTCGGGCAGAAAAAGTAGGAAATAAATTTCTGGCAAAATACCGAAATAACAGACGCCCCCGGGTGGGCTCGAACCACCAACCTTTCGGTTAACAGCCGAACGCGCTAACCAATTGCGCCACGGAGGCCACATGTGTTGGAGAGATCTAGCATGAATAGATCTTGTTTCGGGCAGAAAAAGTAGGAAATAAATTTCGGGCAAAATACCGAAATAGAAGACGCCCCCGGGTGGGCTCGAACCACCAACCTTTCGGTTAACAGCCGAACGCGCTAACCAATTGCGCCACGGAGGCCACATGTGTTGGAGAGATCAAGCATGAATAGATCTTGTTTCGGGCAGAAAAAGTAGGAAATAAATTTCGGGCAAAATACCGAAATAGAAGACGCCCCCGGGTGGGCTCGAACCACCAACCTTTCGGTTAACAGCCGAACGCGCTAACCAATTGCGCCACGGAGGCCACATATGTTGGAGAGATCAAGCATGAATAGATCTTGTTTCGGGCAGAAAAAGTAGGAAATAAATTTCTGGCAAAATACCGAAATAGAAGACGCCCCCGGGTGGGCTCGAACCACCAACCTTTCGGTTAACATCCGAACGCGCTAACCAATTGCGCCACGGAGGCCACATGTGTTGGAGAGACCTAGCATGAATAGATCTTGTTTCGGGCAGAAAAAGTAGGAAACAAATTTCGGGCAAAATACCGATATAGAAGACGCCCCCGGGTGGGCTCGAACCACCAACCTTTCGGTTAACAGCCGAACGCGCTAACCAATTGCGCCAAGGAGGCCACATGTGTTGGAGAGATCTAGCATGAATAGATCTTGTTTCGGGCAGAAAAAGTAGGAAATAAATTTCGGGCAAAATAACGAAATAGAACACGCCCCGGGGTGGGCTCGAACCACCAACCTTTCGGTTAACAGCCGAACACGCTAACCAATTGCGCCACGGAGGCCACATGTGTTGGAGAGATCAAGCATGAATAGATCTTGTTTCGGGCAGGAAAAGTAGGAAATAAATTTCGGGCAAAATACCGAAATAGAAGACGCCCCCGGGTGGGCTCGAACCACCAACCTTTCGGTTAACAGCCGAACGCGCTAACCAATTGCGCCACGGAGGCCACATGTGTTGGAGAGATCTAGCATGAATAGATCTTGTTTCGGGCAGAAAAAGTAGGAAATAAATTTCGGGAAAAAATCGAAATAGAAGACGCCCCCGGGTGGGCTCGAACCACCAACCTTTCGGTTAACAGCCTAACGCGCAAACCAAATGCGCCACGGAGGCCACATATGTAGGAGAGATCAAGCATGAATAGATCTTGTTTCGGGCAGAAAAAGTAGGAAATAAATTTCTGGCAAAATACCGAAATAGAAGACGCCCCCGGGTGGGCTCGAACCACCAACCTTTCGGTTAACAGCCGAACGCGCTAACCAATTGCGCCACGGAGGCCACATGTGTTGGAGAGATGAAGCATGAATAGATCTTGTTTCGGGCAGAAAAAGTAGGAAATAAATTTCGGGCAAAATACCGAAATAGAAGACGCCCCCGGGTGGGCTCGAACCACCAACCTTTCGGTTAACAGCCGAACGCGCTAACCAATTGCGCCAAGGAGGCCACATGTGTTGGTGAGATCTAGCATGAATAGATCTTGTTTCGGGCAGAAAAAGTAGGAAATAAATTTCGGGCAAAATACCGAAATAAAAGACGCCCCCGGGTGGGCTCGAACCACCAACCTTTCGGTTAACAGCCTAACGCGCTAACCAATTGCGCCACGGAGGCCACATGTGTTGGAGAGATCTAGCATGAATAGATCTTGTTTCGGGCAGAAAAAGTAGGAAATAAATTTCGGGCAAAATACCGAAATAGAAGACGCCCCCGGGTGGGCTCGAACCACCAACCTTTCGGTTAACAGCCGAACGCGCTAACCAATTGCGCCACGGAGGCCACATATGTTGGAGAGATCAAGCATGAATAGATCTTGTTTCGGGCAGAAAAAGTAGGAAATAAATTTCGGGCAAAATAACGAAATAGAAGACGCCCCCGGGTGGGCTCGAACCACCAACCTTTCGGTTAACAGCCGAACGCGCTAACCAATTGCGCCACGGAGGCCACATGTATTGGAGAGATCTAGCATGAATAGATCTTGTTTCGGGCAGAAAAAGTAGGAAATAAATTTCAAGCAAAATACCGAAATAGAAGACGCCCCCGGGTGGGCTCGAACCACCAACCTTTCAGTTAACAGCCGAACGCGCTAACCAATTGCGCCACGGAGGCCACATGTGTTGGTGAGATCTAGCATGAATAGATCTTGTTTCGGGCAGAAAAAGTAGGAAATAAATTTAGGGCAAAATACCGAAATAAAAGACGCCCCCGGGTGGGCTCGAACCACCAACCTTTCGGTTAACAGCCGAACGCGCTAACCAATTGCGCCACGGAGGCCACATGTGTTGGAGAGATCTAGCATGAATAGATCTTGTTTCGGGCAGAAAAAGTAGGAAATAAATTTCGGGCAAAATACCGAAATAGAAGACGCCCCCGGGTGGGCTCGAACCACCAACCTTTCGCTTAACAGCCGAACGCGCTAACCAATTGCGCCACGGAGGCCACATGTGTTGGAGAGATCTAGCATGAATAGATCTTGTTTCGGGCAGAAAAAGTAGGAAATAAATTTCGGGCAAAATACCGAAATAGAAGACGCCCCCGGGTGGGCTCGAACCACCAACCTTTCGGTTAACAGCCGAACGCGCTAACCAATTGCGCCACGGAGGCCACATATGTTGGAGAGATCAAGCATGAATAGATCTTGTTTCGGGCAGAAAAAGTAGGAAATAAATTTCGGGCAAAATAACGAAATAGAAGACGCCCCCGGGTGGGCTCGAACCACCAACCTTTCGGTTAACAGCCGAACGCGCTAACCAATTGCGCCACGGAGGCCACATGTATTGGAGAGATCTAGCATGAATAGATCTTGTTTCGGGCAGAAAAAGTAGGAAATAAATTTCAAGCAAAATACCGAAATAGAAGACGCCCCCGGGTGGGCTCGAACCACCAACCTTTCAGTTAACAGCCGAACGCGCTAACCAATTGCGCCACGGAGGCCACATGTGTTGGTGAGATCTAGCATGAATAGATCTTGTTTCGGGCAGAAAAAGTAGGAAATAAATTTAGGGCAAAATACCGAAATAAAAGACGCCCCCGGGTGGGCTCGAACCACCAACCTTTCGGTTAACAGCCGAACGCGCTAACCAATTGCGCCACGGAGGCCACATGTGTTGGAGAGATCTAGCATGAATAGATCTTGTTTCGGGCAGAAAAAGTAGGAAATAAATTTCTGGCAAAATACCGAAATAGAAGACGCCCCCGGGTGGGCTCGAACCACCAACCTTTCGGTTAACAGCCGAACGCGCTAACCAATTGCGCCACGGAGGCCACATGTGTTGGAGAGATCAAGCATGAATAGATCTTGTTTCGGGCAGAAAAAGTAGGAAATAAATTTCGGGCAAAATACCGAAATAGAAGACGCCCCCGGGTGGTCTCGAACCACCAACCTTTCGGTTAACAGCCGAACGCGCTAACCAATTGCGCCACGGAGGCCACATGTGTTGGAGAGATCTAGCATGAATAGATCTTGTTTCGGGCAGAAAAAGTAGGAAATAAATTTCGGGCAAAATACCGAAATAGAAGACGCCCCCGGGTGGGCTCGAACCACCAACCTTTCGGTTAACAGCCGAACGCGCTAACCAATTGCGCCACGGAGGCCACATGTGTTGGAGAGATCTAGCATGAATAGATCTTGTTTCGGGCAGAAAAAGTAGGAAATAAATTTCGGGCAAAATACCGAAATAGAAGACGCCCCCGGGTGGGCTCGAACCACCAACCTTTCGGTTAACAGCCGAACGCGCTAACCAATTGCGCCACGGAGACCACATGTGTTGGAGAGATCAAGCATGAATAGATCTTGTTTCGGGCAGAAAAAGTAGGAAATAAATTTCGGGCAAAATACCGAAATAGAAGACGCCCCCGGGTGGGCTCGAACCACCAACCTTTCGGTTAACAGCCGAACGCGCTAACCAATTGCGCCACGGAGGCCACATATGTTGGAGAGATCAAGCATGAATAGATCTTGTTTCGGGCAGAAAAAGTAGGAAATAAATTTCTGGCAAAATACCGAAATAGAAGACGCCCCCGGGTGGGCTCGAACCACCAACCTTTCGGTTAACATCCGAACGCGCTAACCAATTGCGCCACGGAGGCCACAAGTGTTGGAGAGACCTAGCATGAATAGATCTTGTTTCGGGCAGAAAAAGTAGGAAACAAATTTCGGGCAAAATACCGATATAGAAGACGCCCCCGGGTGGGCTCGAACCACCAACCTTTCGGTTAACAGCCGAACGCGCTAACCAATTGCGCCAAGGAGGCCACATGTGTTGGAGAGATCTAGCATGAATAGATCTTGTTTCGGGCAGAAAAAGTAGGAAATAAATTTCGGGCAAAATAACGAAATAGAACACGCCCCGGGGTGGGCTCGAACCACCAACCTTTCGGTTAACAGCCGAACGCGCTAACCAATTGCGCCACGGAGGCCACATGTGTTGGAGAGACCTAGCATGAATAGATCTTGTTTCGGGCAGAAAAAGTAGGAAATAAATTTCGGGCAAAATACCGAAATAGAAGACGCCCCCGGGTGGGCTCGAACCACCAACCTTTCGGTTAACAGCCGAACGCGCTAACCAATTGCGCCACGGAGGCCACATGTGTTGGAGAGACCTAGCATGAATAGATCTTGTTTCGGGCAGAAAAAGTAGGAAATAAATTTCGGGCAAAATACCGAAATAGAAGACGCCCCCGGGTGGGCTCGAACCACCAACCTTTCGCTTAACAGCCGAACGCGCTAACCAATTGCGCCACGGAGGAAAAATGTGTTGGAGAGATCTAGCATGAATAGATCTTGTTTCGGGCAGAAAAAGTAGGAAATAAATTTCGGGCAAAATACCGAAATAGAAGACGCCCCCGGGTGGGCTCGAACCACCAACCTTTCGGTTAACAGCCGAACGCGCTAACCAATTGCGCCACGGAGGCCACATGTGTTGGAGAGATCTAGCATGAATAGATCTTGTTTCGGGCAGAAAAAGTAGGAAATAAATTTCGGGCAAAATACCGAAATAGAAGACGCCCCCGGGTGGGCTCGAACCACCAACCTTTCGCTTAACAGCCGAACGCGCTAACCAATTGCGCCACGGAGGCCACATGTGTTGGAGAGATCTAGCATGAATAGATCTTGTTTCGGGCAGAAAAAGTAGGAAATAAATTTCGGGCAAAATACCGAAATAGAAGACGCCCCCGGGTGGGCTCGAACCACCAACCTTTCGGTTAACAGCCGAACGCGCTAACCAATTGCGCCACGGAGGCCACATATGTTGGAGAGATCAAGCATGAATAGATCTTGTTTCGGGCAGAAAAAGTAGGAAATAAATTTCGGGCAAAATAACGAAATAGAAGACGCCCCCGGGTGGGCTCGAACCACCAACCTTTCGGTTAACAGCCGAACGCGCTAACCAATTGCGCCACGGAGGCCACATGTATTGGAGAGATCTAGCATGAATAGATCTTGTTTCGGGCAGAAAAAGTAGGAAATAAATTTCAAGCAAAATACCGAAATAGAAGACGCCCCCGGGTGGGCTCGAACCACCAACCTTTCAGTTAACAGCCGAACGCGCTAACCAATTGCGCCACGGAGGCCACATGTGTTGGTGAGATCTAGCATGAATAGATCTTGTTTCGGGCAGAAAAAGTAGGAAATAAATTTAGGGCAAAATACCGAAATAAAAGACGCCCCCGGGTGGGCTCGAACCACCAACCTTTCGGTTAACAGCCGAACGCGCTAACCAATTGCGCCACGGAGGCCACATGTGTTGGAGAGATCTAGCATGAATAGATCTTGTTTCGGGCAGAAAAAGTAGGAAATAAATTTCTGGCAAAATACCGAAATAGAAGACGCCCCCGGGTGGGCTCGAACCACCAACCTTTCGGTTAACAGCCGAACGCGCTAACCAATTGCGCCACGGAGGCCACATGTGTTGGAGAGATCAAGCATGAATAGATCTTGTTTCGGGCAGAAAAAGTAGGAAATAAATTTCGGGCAAAATACCGAAATAGAAGACGCCCCCGGGTGGTCTCGAACCACCAACCTTTCGGTTAACAGCCGAACGCGCTAACCAATTGCGCCACGGAGGCCACATGTGTTGGAGAGATCTAGCATGAATAGATCTTGTTTCGGGCAGAAAAAGTAGGAAATAAATTTCGGGCAAAATACCGAAATAGAAGACGCCCCCGGGTGGGCTCGAACCACCAACCTTTCGGTTAACAGCCGAACGCGCTAACCAATTGCGCCACGGAGGCCACATGTGTTGGAGAGATCTAGCATGAATAGATCTTGTTTCGGGCAGAAAAAGTAGGAAATAAATTTCGGGCAAAATACCGAAATAGAAGACGCCCCCGGGTGGGCTCGAACCACCAACCTTTCGGTTAACAGCCGAACGCGCTAACCAATTGCGCCACGGAGGCCACATGTGTTGGAGAGATCAAGCATGAATAGATCTTGTTTCGGGCAGAAAAAGTAGGAAATAAATTTCGGGCAAAATACCGAAATAGAAGACGCCCCCGGGTGGGCTCGAACCACCAACCTTTCGGTTAACAGCCGAACGCGCTAACAAATTGCGCCACGGAGGCCACATATGTTGGAGAGATCAAGCATGAATAGATCTTGTTTCGGGCAGAAAAAGTAGGAAATAAATTTCTGGCAAAATACCGAAATAGAAGACGCCCCCGGGTGGGCTCGAACCACCAACCTTTCGGTTAACATCCGAACATGCTAACCAATTGCGCCACGGAGGCCACAAGTGTTGGAGAGACCTAGCATGAATAGATCTTGTTTCGGGCAGAAAAAGTAGGAAACAAATTTCGGGCAAAATACCGATATAGAAGACGCCCCCGGGTGGGCTCGAACCACCAACCTTTCGGTTAACAGCCGAACGCGCTAACCAATTGCGCCAAGGAGGCCACATGTGTTGGAGAGATCTAGCATGAATAGATCTTGTTTCGGGCAGAAAAAGTAGGAAATAAATTTCGGGCAAAATAACGAAATAGAACACGCCCCGGGGTGGGCTCGAACCACCAACCTTTCGGTTAACAGCCGAACGCGCTAACCAATTGCGCCACGGAGGCCACATGTGTTGGAGAGACCTAGCATGAATAGATCTTGTTTCGGGCAGAAAAAGTAGGAAATAAATTTCGGGCAAAATACCGAAATAGAAGACGCCCCCGGGTGGGCTCGAACCACCAACCTTTCGGTTAACAGCCGAACGCGCTAACCAATTGCGCCACGGAGGCCACATGTGTTGGAGAGACCTAGCATGAATAGATCTTGTTTCGGGCAGAAAAAGTAGGAAATAAATTTCGGGCAAAATACCGAAATAGAAGACGCCCCCGGGTGGGCTCGAACCACCAACCTTTCGCTTAACAGCCGAACGCGCTAACCAATTGCGCCACGGAGGAAAAATGTGTTGGAGAGATCTAGCATGAATAGATCTTGTTTCGGGCTGAAAAAGTAGGAAATAAATTTCGGGCAAAATACCGAAATAGAAGACGCCCCCGGGTGGGCTCGAACCACCAACCTTTCGGTTAACAGCCGAACGCGCTAACCAATTGCGCCACGGAGGCCACTTGTGTTGGAGAGATCTAGCATGAATAGATCTTGTTTCGGGCAGAAAAAGTAGGAAATAAATTTCGGGCAAAATACCGAAATAGAAGACGCCCCCGGGTGGGCTCGAACCACCAACCTTTCAGTTAACAGCCGAACGCGCTAAACAATTGCGCCACGGAGGCCACATGTGTTGGTGAGATCTAGCATGAATAGATCTTGTTTCGGGCAGAAAAAGTAGGAAATAAATTTAGGGCAAAATACCGAAATAAAAGACGCCCCCGGGTGGGCTCGAACCACCAACCTTTAGGTTAACAGCCGAACGCGCTAACCAATTGCGCCACGGAGGCCACATGTGTTGGAGAGATCTAGCATGAATAGATCTTGTTTCGGGCAGAAAAAGTAGGAAATAAATTTCTGGCAAAATACCAAAATAGAAGACGCCCCCGGGTAGGCTCGAATCACCAACCTTTCGGTTAACAGCCGAACGCGCTAACCAATTGCGCCACGGAGGCCACATGTGTTGGAGAGATCAAGCATGAATAGATCTTGTTTCGGGCAGAAAAAGTAGGAAATAAATTTCGGGCAAAATACCGAAATAGAAGACGCCCCCGGGTGGGCTCGAACCACCAACCTTTCGGTTAACAGCCGAACGCGCTAACCAATTGCGCCACGGAGGCCACATGTGTTGGAGAGATCAAGCATGAATAGATCTTGTTTCGGGCAGAAAAAGTAGGAAATAAATTTCGGGCAAAATACCGAAATAGAAGACGCCCCCGGGTGGGCTCGAACCACCAACCTTTCGGTTAACAGCCGAACGCGCTAACCAATTGCGCCACGGAGGCCACATATGTTGGAGAGATCAAGCATGAATAGATCTTGTTTCGGGCAGAAAAAGTAGGAAATAAATTTCTGGCAAAATACCGAAATAGAAGACGCCCCCGGGTGGGCTCGAACCACCAACCTTTCGGTTAACATCCGAACGCGCTAACCAATTGCGCCACGGAGGCCACATGTGTTGGAGAGACCTAGCATGAATAGATCTTGTTTCGGGCAGAAAAAGTAGGAAACAAATTTCGGGCAAAATACCGATATAGAAGACGCCCCCGGGTGGGCTCGAACCACCAACCTTTCGGTTAACAGCCGAACGCGCTAACCAATTGCGCCAAGGAGGCCACATGTGTTGGAGAGATCTAGCATGAATAGATCTTGTTTCGGGCAGAAAAAGTAGGAAATAAATTTCGGGCAAAATAACGAAATAGAACACGCCCCGGGGTGGGCTCGAACCACCAACCTTTCGGTTAACAGCCGAACGCGCTAACCAATTGCGCCACGGAGGCCACATGTGTTGGAGAGACCTAGCATGAATAGATCTTGTTTCGGGCAGAAAAAGTAGGAAATAAATTTCGGGCAAAATACCGAAATAGAAGACGCCCCCGGGTGGGCTCGAACCACCAACCTTTCGCTTAACAGCCGAACGCGCTAACCAATTGCGCCACGGAGGAAAAATGTGTTGGAGAGATCTAGCATGAATAGATCTTGTTTCGGGCTGAAAAAGTAGGAAATAAATTTCGGGCAAAATACCGAAATAGAAGACGCCCCCGGGTGGGCTCGAACCACCAACCTTTCGGTTAACAGCCGAACGCGCTAACCAATTGCGCCACGGAGGCCACATATGTTGGAGAGATCAAGCATTAATAGATCTTGTTTCGGGCAGAAAAAGTAGGAAATAAATTTCTGGCAAAATACCGAAATAACAGACGCCCCCGGGTGGGCTCGAACCACCAACCTTTCGGTTAACAGCCGAACGCGCTAACCAATTGCGCCACGGAGGCCACATGTGTTGGAGAGATCTAGCATGAATAGATCTTGTTTCGGGCAGAAAAAGTAGGAAATAAATTTCGGGCAAAATACCGAAATAGAAGACGCCCCCGGGTGGGCTCGAACCACCAACCTTTCGGTTAACAGCCGAACGCGCTAACCAATTGCGCCACGGAGGCCACATGTGTTGGAGAGATCAAGCATGAATAGATCTTGTTTCGGGCAGAAAAAGTAGGAAATAAATTTCGGGCAAAATACCGAAATAGAAGACGCCCCCGGGTGGGCTCGAACCACCAACCTTTCGGTTAACAGCCGAACGCGCTAACCAATTGCGCCACGGAGGCCACATATGTTGGAGAGATCAAGCATGAATAGATCTTGTTTCGGGCAGAAAAAGTAGGAAATAAATTTCTGGCAAAATACCGAAATAGAAGACGCCCCCGGGTGGGCTCGAACCACCAACCTTTCGGTTAACATCCGAACGCGCTAACCAATTGCGCCACGGAGGCCACATGTGTTGGAGAGACCTAGCATGAATAGATCTTGTTTCGGGCAGAAAAAGTAGGAAACAAATTTCGGGCAAAATACCGATATAGAAGACGCCCCCGGGTGGGCTCGAACCACCAACCTTTCGGTTAACAGCCGAACGCGCTAACCAATTGCGCCAAGGAGGCCACATGTGTTGGAGAGATCTAGCATGAATAGATCTTGTTTCGGGCAGAAAAAGTAGGAAATAAATTTCGGGCAAAATAACGAAATAGAACACGCCCCGGGGTGGGCTCGAACCACCAACCTTTCGGTTAACAGCCGAACACGCTAACCAATTGCGCCACGGAGGCCACATGTGTTGGAGAGATCAAGCATGAATAGATCTTGTTTCGGGCAGGAAAAGTAGGAAATAAATTTCGGGCAAAATACCGAAATAGAAGACGCCCCCGGGTGGGCTCGAACCACCAACCTTTCGGTTAACAGCCGAACGCGCTAACCAATTGCGCCACGGAGGCCACATGTGTTGGAGAGATCTAGCATGAATAGATCTTGTTTCGGGCAGAAAAAGTAGGAAATAAATTTCGGGCAAAAAATCGAAATAGAAGACGCCCCCGGGTGGGCTCGAACCACCAACCTTTCGGTTAACAGCCTAACGCGCAAACCAAATGCGCCACGGAGGCCACATATGTAGGAGAGATCAAGCATGAATAGATCTTGTTTCGGGCAGAAAAAGTAGGAAATAAATTTCTGGCAAAATACCGAAATAGAAGACGCCCCCGGGTGGGCTCGAACCACCAACCTTTCGGTTAACAGCCGAACGCGCTAACCAATTGCGCCACGGAGGCCACATGTGTTGGAGAGATGAAGCATGAATAGATCTTGTTTCGGGCAGAAAAAGTAGGAAATAAATTTCGGGCAAAATACCGAAATAGAAGACGCCCCCGGGTGGGCTCGAACCACCAACCTTTCGGTTAACAGCCGAACGCGCTAACCAATTGCGCCAAGGAGGCCATATGTGTTGGTGAGATCTAGCATGAATAGATCTTGTTTCGGGCAGAAAAAGTAGGAAATAAATTTCGGGCAAAATACCGAAATAAAAGACGCCCCCGGGTGGGCTCGAACCACCAACCTTTCGGTTAACAGCCTAACGCGCTAACCAATTGCGCCACGGAGGCCACATGTGTTGGAGAGATCTAGCATGAATAGATCTTGTTTCGGGCAGAAAAAGTAGGAAATAAATTTCGGGCAAAATACCGAAATAGAAGACGCCCCCGGGTGGGCTCGAACCACCAACCTTTCGGTTAACAGCCGAACGCGCTAACCAATTGCGCCACGGAGGCCACATGTGTTGGAGAGATCTAGCATGAATAGATCTTGTTTCGGGCAGAAAAAGTAGGAAATAAATTTCGGGCAAAATACCGAAATAGAAGACGCCCCCGGGTGGGCTCGAACCACCAACCTTTCGCTTAACAGCCGAACGCGCTAACCAATTGCGCCACGGAGGCCACATGTGTTGGAGAGATCTAGCATGAATAGATCTTGTTTCGGGCAGAAAAAGTAGGAAATAAATTTCGGGCAAAATACCGAAATAGAAGACGCCCCCGGGTGGGCTCGAACCACCAACCTTTCGGTTAACAGCCGAACGCGCTAACCAATTGCGCCACGGAGGCCACATATGTTGGAGAGATCAAGCATGAATAGATCTTGTTTCGGGCAGAAAAAGTAGGAAATAAATTTCGGGCAAAATAACGAAATAGAAGACGCCCCCGGGTGGGCTCGAACCACCAACCTTTCGGTTAACAGCCGAACGCGCTAACCAATTGCGCCACGGAGGCCACATGTATTGGAGAGATCTAGCATGAATAGATCTTGTTTCGGGCAGAAAAAGTAGGAAATAAATTTCAAGCAAAATACCGAAATAGAAGACGCCCCCGGGTGGGCTCGAACCACCAACCTTTCAGTTAACAGCCGAACGCGCTAACCAATTGCGCCACGGAGGCCACATGTGTTGGTGAGATCTAGCATGAATAGATCTTGTTTCGGGCAGAAAAAGTAGGAAATAAATTTAGGGCAAAATACCGAAATAAAAGACGCCCCCGGGTGGGCTCGAACCACCAACCTTTCGGTTAACAGCCGAACGCGCTAACCAATTGCGCCACGGAGGCCACATGTGTTGGAGAGATCTAGCATGAATAGATCTTGTTTCGGGCAGAAAAAGTAGGAAATAAATTTCTGGCAAAATACCGAAATAGAAGACGCCCCCGGGTGGGCTCGAACCACCAACCTTTCGGTTAACAGCCGAACGCGCTAACCAATTGCGCCACGGAGGCCACATGTGTTGGAGAGATCAAGCATGAATAGATCTTGTTTCGGGCAGAAAAAGTAGGAAATAAATTTCGGGCAAAATACCGAAATAGAAGACGCCCCCGGGTGGGCTCGAACCACCAACCTTTCGGTTAACAGCCGAACGCGCTAACCAATTGCGCCACGGAGGCCACATGTGTTGGAGAGATCTAGCATGAATAGATCTTGTTTCGGGCAGAAAAAGTAGGAAATAAATTTCGGGCAAAATACCGAAATAGAAGACGCCCCCGGGTGGGCTCGAACCACCAACCTTTCGGTTAACAGCCGAACGCGCTAACCAATTGTGCCACGGAGGCCACATGTGTTGGAGAGATCTAGCATGAATAGATCTTGTTTCGGGCAGAAAAAGTAGGAAATAAATTTCGGGCAAAATACCGAAATAGAAGACGCCCCCGGGTGGGCTCGAACCACCAACCTTTCGGTTAACAGCCGAACGCGCTAACCAATTGCGCCACGGAGGCCACATGTGTTGGAGAGATCAAGCATGAATAGATCTTGTTTCGGGCAGAAAAAGTAGGAAATAAATTTCGGGCAAAATACCGAAATAGAAGACGCCCCCGGGTGGGCTCGAACCACCAACCTTTCGGTTAACAGCCGAACGCGCTAACCAATTGCGCCACGGAGGCCACATATGTTGGAGAGATCAAGCATGAATAGATCTTGTTTCGGGCAGAAAAAGTAGGAAATAAATTTCTGGCAAAATACCGAAATAGAAGACGCCCCCGGGTGGGCTCGAACCACCAACCTTTCGGTTAACATCCGAACGCGCTAACCAATTGCGCCACGGAGGCCACATGTGTTGGAGAGACCTAGCATGAATAGATCTTGTTTCGGGCAGAAAAAGTAGGAAACAAATTTCGGGCAAAATACCGATATAGAAGACGCCCCCGGGTGGGCTCGAACCACCAACCTTTCGGTTAACAGCCGAACGCGCTAACCAATTGCGCCAAGGAGGCCACATGTGTTGGAGAGATCTAGCATGAATAGATCTTGTTTCGGGCAGAAAAAGTAGGAAATAAATTTCGGGCAAAATACCGAAATAGAAGACGCCCCCGGGTGGGCTCGAACCACCAACCTTTCGGTTAACAGCCGAACGCGCTAACCAATTGCGCCACGGAGGCCACATATGTTGGAGAGATCAAGCATGAATAGATTTTGTTTCGGGCAGAAAAAGTAGGAAATAAATTTCTGGCAAAATACCGAAATAGAAGACGCCCCCGGGTGGGCTCGAACCACCAACCTTTCGGTTAACATCCGAACGCGCTAACCAATTGCGCCACGGAGGCCACATGTGTTGGAGAGACCTAGCATGAATAGATCTTGTTTCGGGCAGAAAAAGTAGGAAACAAATTTCGGGCAAAATACCGATATAGAAGACGCCCCCGGGTGGGCTCGAACCACCAACCTTTCGGTTAACAGCCGAACGCGCTAACCAATTGCGCCAAGGAGGCCACATGTGTTGGAGAGATCTAGCATGAATAGATCTTGTTTCGGGCAGAAAAAGTAGGAAATAAATTTCGGGCAAAATAACGAAATAGAACACGCCCCGGGGTGGGCTCGAACCACCAACCTTTCGGTTAACAGCCGAACGCGCTAACCAATTGCGCCACGGAGGCCACATGTGTTGGAGAGATCAAGCATGAATAGATCTTGTTTCGGGCAGGAAAAGTAGGAAATAAATTTCGGGCAAAATACCGAAATAGAAGACGCCCCCGGGTGGGCTCGAACCACCAACCTTTCGGTTAACAGCCGAACGCGCTAACCAATTGCGCCACGGAGGCCACATGTGTTGGAGAGATCAAGCATGAATAGATCTTGTTTCGGGCAGGAAAAGTAGGAAATAAATTTCGGGCAAAATACCGAAATAGAAGACGCCCCCGGGTGGGCTCGAACCACCAACCTTTCGCTTAACAGCCGAACGCGCTAACCAATTGCGCCACAGAGGCCACAAGTGTTGGAGAGATCTAGCATGAATAGATCTTGTTTCGGGCTGAAAAAGTAGGAAATAAATTTCGGGCAAAATACCGAAATAGAAGACGCCCCCGGGTGGGCTCGAACCACCAACCTTTCGGTTAACAGCCGAACGCGCTAACCAATTGCGCCACGGAGGCCACATATGTTGGAGAGATCAAGCATGAATAGATCTTGTTTCGGGCAGAAAAAGTAGGAAATAAATTTCGGGCAAAATACCGAAATAGAACACGCCCCGGGGTGGGCTCGAACCACCAACCTTTCGGTTAACAGCCGAACGCGCTAACCAATTGCGCCACGGAGGCCACATGTGTTGGAGAGACCTAGCATGAATAGATCTTGTTTCGGGCAGAAAAAGTAGGAAATAAATTTCGGGCAAAATACCGAAATAGAAGACGCCCCCGGGTGGGCTCGAACCACCAACCTTTCGCTTAACAGCCGAACGCGCTAACCAATTGCGCCACGGAGGAAAAATGTGTTGGAGAGATCTAGCATGAATAGATCTTGTTTCGGGCTGAAAAAGTAGGAAATAAATTTCGGGCAAAATACCGAAATAGAAGACGTCCCCGGGTGGGCTCGAACCACCAACCTTTCGGTTAACAGCCGAACGCGCTAACCAATTGCGCCACGGAGGCCACATGTGTTGGAGAGATCTAGCATGAATAGATCTTGTTTCGGGCAGAAAAAGTAGGAAATAAATTTCGGGCAAAATACCGAAATAGAAGACGCCCCCGGGTGGGCTCGAACCACCAACCTTTCAGTTAACAGCCGAACGCGCTAACCAATTGCGCCACGGAGGCCACATGTGTTGGTGAGATCTAGCATGAATAGATCTTGTTTCGGGCAGAAAAAGTAGGAAATAAATTTAGGGCAAAATACCGAAATAAAAGACGCCCCCGGGTGGGCTCGAACCACCAACCTTTCGGTTAACAGCCGAACGCGCTAACCAATTGCGCCACGGAGGCCACATGTGTTGGAGAGATCTAGCATGAATAGATCTTGTTTCGGGCAGAAAAAGTAGGAAATAAATTTCTGGCAAAATACCGAAATAGAAGACGCCCCCGGGTGGGCTCGAACCACCAACCTTTCGGTTAACAGCCGAACGCGCTAACCAATTGCGCCACGGAGGCCACATGTGTTGGAGAGATCAAGCATGAATAGATCTTGTTTCGGGCAGAAAAAGTAGGAAATAAATTTCGGGCAAAATACCGAAATAGAAGACGCCCCCGGGTGGGCTCGAACCACCAACCTTTCGGTTAACAGCCGAACGCGCTAACCAATTGCGCCACGGAGGCCACATGTGTTGGAGAGATCTAGCATGAATAGATCTTGTTTCGGGCAGAAAAAGTAGGAAATAAATTTCGGGCAAAATACCGAAATAGAAGACGCCCCCGGGTGGGCTCGAACCACCAACCTTTCGGTTAACAGCCGAACGCGCTAACCAATTGCGCCACGGAGGCCACATGTGTTGGAGAGATCTAGCATGAATAGATCTTGTTTCGGGCAGAAAAAGAAGGAAATAAATTTCGGGCAAAATACCGAAATAGAAGACGCCCCCGGGTGGGCTCGAACCACCAACCTTTCGGTTAACAGCCGAACGCGCTAACCAATTGCGCCACGGAGGCCACATGTGTTGGAGAGATCAAGCATGAATAGATCTTGTTTCGGGCAGAAAAAGTAGGAAATAAATTTCGGGCAAAATACCGAAATAGAAGACGCCCCCGGGTGGGCTCGAACCACCAACCTTTCGGTTAACAGCCGAACGCGCTAACCAATTGCGCCACGGAGGCCACATATGTTGGAGAGATCAAGCATGAATAGATCTTGTTTCGGGCAGAAAAAGTAGGAAATAAATTTCTGGCAAAATACCGAAATAGAAGACGCCCCCGGGTGGGCTCGAACCACCAACCTTTCGGTTAACATCCGAACGCGCTAACCAATTGCGCCACGGAGGCCACATGTGTTGGAGAGACCTAGCATGAATAGATCTTGTTTCGGGCAGAAAAAGTAGGAAACAAATTTCGGGCAAAATACCGATATAGAAGACGCCCCCGGGTGGGCTCGAACCACCAACCTTTCGGTTAACAGCCGAACGCGCTAACCAATTGCGCCAAGGAGGCCACATGTGTTGGAGAGATCTAGCATGAATAGATCTTGTTTCGGGCAGAAAAAGTAGGAAATAAATTTCGGGCAAAATAACGAAATAGAACACGCCCCGGGGTGGGCTCGAACCACCAACCTTTCGGTTAACAGCCGAACGCGCTAACCAATTGCGCCACGGAGGCCACATGTGTTGGAGAGACCTAGCATGAATAGATCTTGTTTCGGGCAGAAAAAGTAGGAAATAAATTTCGGGCAAAATACCGAAATAGAAGACGCCCCCGGGTGGGCTCGAACCACCAACCTTTCGCTTAACAGCCGAACGCGCTAACCAATTGCGCCACGGAGGAAAAATGTGTTGGAGAGATCTAGCATGAATAGATCTTGTTTCGGGCTGAAAAAGTAGGAAATAAATTTCGGGCAAAATACCGAAATAGAAGACGCCCCCGGGTGGGCTCGAACCACCAACCTTTCGGTTAACAGCCGAACGCGCTAACCAATTGCGCCACGGAGGCCACATATGTTGGAGAGATCAAGCATGAATAGATCTTGTTTCGGGCAGAAAAAGTAGGAAATAAATTTCTGGCAAAATACCGAAATAGAAGACGCCCCCGGGTGGGCTCGAACCACCAACCTTTCGGTTAACAGCCGAACGCGCTAACCAATTGCGCCACGGAGGCCACATGTGTTGGAGAGATCTAGCATGAATAGATCTTGTTTCGGGCAGAAAAAGTAGGAAATAAATTTCGGGCAAAATACCGAAATAGAAGACGCCCCCGGGTGGGCTCGAACCACCAACCTTTCGGTTAACAGCCGAACGCGCTAACCAATTGCGCCACGGAGGCCACATGTGTTGGAGAGACCTAGCATGAATAGATCTTGTTTCGGGCAGAAAAAGTAGGAAATAAATTTCGGGCAAAATACCGAAATAGAAGACGCCCCCGGGTGGGCTCGAACCACCAACCTTTCGGTTAACAGCCGAACGCGCTAACCAATTGCGCCACGGAGGCCACATGTGTTGGAGAGATCTAGCATGAATAGATCTTGTTTCGGGCAGAAAAAGTAGGAAATAAATTTCGGGCAAAATAATGAAATAGAAGACGCCCCCGGGTGGGCTCGAACCACCAACCTTTCGGTTAACAGCCGAACGCGCTAACCAATTGCGCCACAGAGGCCACATGTGTTGGAGAGATCTAGCATGAATAGATCTTGTTTCGGGCAGAAAAAGTAGGAAATAAATTTCGGGCAAAATACCGAAATAGAAGACGCCCCCGGGTGGGCTCGAACCACCAACCTTTCAGTTAACAGCCGAACGCGCTAACCAATTGCGCCACGGAGGCCACATATGTTGGAGAGATCAAGCATGAATAGATCTTGTTTCGGGCAGAAAAAGTAGGAAATAAATTTCTGGCAAAATACCGAAATAGAAGACGCCCCCGGGTGGGCTCGAACCACCAACCTTTCGGTTAACAGCCGAACGCGCTAACCAATTGCGCCACGGAGGCCACTTGTGTTGGAGAGATCTAGCATGAATAGATCTTGTTTCGGGCAGAAAAAGTAGGAAATAAATTTCGGGCAAAATAC
This sequence comes from Tetragnatha versicolor, assembly GCA_024610705.1. NCBI lineage: Eukaryota > Metazoa > Arthropoda > Arachnida > Araneae > Tetragnathidae > Tetragnatha > Tetragnatha versicolor. The sequence goes on along the minus strand of JANDEH010000025.1, from coordinate 1,722,048 downwards.
CGAAATAGAAGACGCCCCCGGGTGGGCTCGAACCACCAACCTTTCGGTTAACAGCCGAACGCGCTAACCAATTGCGCCACGGAGGCCACATGTGTTGGAGAGATCAAGCATGAATAGATCTTGTTTCGGGCAGAAAAAGTAGGAAATAAATTTCGGGCAAAATACCGAAATAGAAGACGCCCCCGGGTGGGCTCGAACCACCAACCTTTCGGTTAACAGCCGAACGCGCTAACCAATTGCGCCACGGAGGCCACATATGTTGGAGAGATCAAGCATGAATAGATCTTGTTTCGGGCAGAAAAAGTAGGAAATAAATTTCTGGCAAAATACCGAAATAGAAGACGCCCCCGGGTGGGCTCGAACCACCAACCTTTCGGTTAACATCCGAACGCGCTAACCAATTGCGCCACGGAGGCCACATGTGTTGGAGAGACCTAGCATGAATAGATCTTGTTTCGGGCAGAAAAAGTAGGAAACAAATTTCGGGCAAAATACCGATATAGAAGACGCCCCCGGGTGGGCTCGAACCACCAACCTTTCGGTTAACAGCCGAACGCGCTAACCAATTGCGCCAAGGAGGCCACATGTGTTGGAGAGATCTAGCATGAATAGATCTTGTTTCGGGCAGAAAAAGTAGGAAATAAATTTCGGGCAAAATAACGAAATAGAACACGCCCCGGGGTGGGCTCGAACCACCAACCTTTCGGTTAACAGCCGAACGCGCTAACCAATTGCGCCACGGAGGCCACATGTGTTGGAGAGATCAAGCATGAATAGATCTTGTTTCGGGCAGAAAAAGTAGGAAATAAATTTCGGGCAAAATACCGAAATAGAAGACGCCCCCGGGTGGGCTCGAACCACCAACCTTTCGCTTAACAGCCGAACGCGCTAACCAATTGCGCCACGGAGGCCACATGTGTTGGAGAGATCTAGCATGAATAGATCTTGTTTCGGGCTGAAAAAGTAGGAAATAAATTTCGGGCAAAATACCGAAATAGAAGACGCCCCCGGGTGGGCTCGAACCACCAACCTTTCGGTTAACAGCCGAACGCGCTAACTAATTGCGCCACGGAGGCCACATATGTTGGAGAGATCAAGCATGAATAGATCTTGTTTCGGGCAGAAAAAGTAGGAAATAAATTTCGGGCAAAATACCGAAATAGAAGACGCCCCCGGGTGGGCTCGAACCACCAACCTTTCGGTTAACAGCCGAACGCGCTAACCAATTGCGTAACGGAGGCCACATGTGTTGGAGAGATCAAGCATGAATAGATCTTGTTTCGGGCAGAAAAAGTAGGAAATAAATTGTTAGGCCAACTGAAATGCTGGTATTGCTCTCCTGGCATCACCTCGGAATCGAACTCTTATGTTTTTCTTTAACTGTGAGTAGTTACTCTGTAATTTATATTTTTCTAACATGTTTCATGCAAATTATGATGCCTATGAGTATATGTAAATTAACCTGCCTATATAAATGTTTATCAATGTGGACGATGATGGCAGAGCCTGATGAAACTCTGTAAATGACGAATAGCCTTTTTTTTTTGGTTTCTTCTAAATAAACCATTTTTCTTTAGAAGAGTCTTATTAATGAGTTTACTACCTAATCCACTGCGTTAAACTTCAATGTTACGTTTTATGTAACATGGTTATGGGCCGTAGTATGCCCAGGTAGTAGTACTCGGACTTATGCTATTTTGGAGTGAGCATTGATCTCTTGCTCTACGTCTTGTGATGCTGGCTGCTGCAGATATTTGAGGATGTGTTCCTGTATGCCTCCTTGCCGGATTACCTTTTGATGTCGTTCCTGTATTCCTGCCTTGAAGCCGACCCTGTCCTTTCTGAATTGGCTGGCTTCTCTTCGTGCTGATCCCCTCCTGATGGTTTCATCCCGTAATTCTGGAACTTTCCCGTTCTGGTGATTCAGTTCCAGTTGACCAGAGCTTGTCTTGTGGTAAGCCTGCCCTGGCTACTATTTTCCTGCCTTTACCTGATATTAACATTCTTGACCGTCAACTGTGCTCCTGTGACTTGGTACCGTTCTTCACTATAACTTTTAGACTGCCCTTAAAGACTGTCAAGGACTAGTTTGGTCTCCTAATATTCGGACTCGGCGGGCCAACGTAGTCTTCTGTCTTCGACGGCGGGCCAAATTTTCATGTCTGTCTTCGACGGCGGGCCCTTTATTAAAGAACTGTGAGTAATTTTTACCATCCTAGTGTTAAAGTATGGATCCTATTACAATAGATCCTTTAAAGGGTGATAATTATGCCACATGGGCAGTTGATGTCAAGGTACTTTTGATGTCAAAGAATTGTTGGGGTATTGTTAGTGGTAGGGAAGTTCCTCCCCCAAGTGATCGGAGTAGTTGGAGCACTGAATCTGCTCCTGGTGTTTCAAAACAGGAAACTGCTACTACCCCAGCAACTCAGATTGCACAGGTTAAGGATTTTAGGGATTATGAGGCAAGGAAAGCTAAAGCTTTTAGTATTATTTATTTAAATGTATCCAAGCAGTATAGAACTCTTCTAACGGGTATTGAAGAGGCACTAAAAGCATGGGAAACTCTTAAAACCCATTTTAGGCCTGATTCTAGGGCTAGGATAATTGGTTTAACAGACTCGTTTTTTAAATGTAAACCAAATGAGTCAGAAACCCTGGGTTTATTTGCTGCTCGTTTGACTGATATTGTGAATCAATTAAACGAAGCAGGCAAGCCTATAGACGATTGGTTTGTAGCTTTTCAGCTTATAAGACACCTTCCAATCGAGTTTGCTGGGATAGTTCAGAATATTTATCGATATTCAGATGCTGATTTTAAGTCCGATAATGTTCTGAAGGAGTTATTAGCTGAGGAATCGAGGCTTTTACAAGCTAAGGGGGATCAGGAGGAAATTATTTTACAAACCACTTTAAACTCTGGTTCTCAAAGTGTTGAGAACCGTAAATGTTTTCGTTGTGGTATAAAAGGGCATCTTGTAGCTAGGTGTAGGGTTAAAATAAATAAAAGGTCAAATTCTAAATTTGTAAAACCTGAAAAAGTAAAGGTTAGCCCTTCAAAAAATTCTAAAAGAAATTCCCAAAGAAATTCCCACACTAGTTTAGTGGTTGAGGCTTCCTTGAGTGATGTTTCTGATGAAACATCTTGGGTTTTTGACACCGCTGCCACCTCTCATTTTTGTTCCAATAAGTCACTTTTAAGTGAATATGAGGAAATGTCAGGAACAACTATATCGGTGGCTATTGACGGTATTGAGTGTCCTATTGAAGGGATGGGTAAAGTTAAAATGTACTTTTCCTTTAAGGACAGAGAGGAAGAGGTTACTTTGCATAAAGTATTGTACTCATCTAAACTAAGGCGTAATCTAATTGCTGGGCATCTCGTTGATAAACATGGGGGATCGTTTGTGGGTAAGAAAGGACAAATAAGTGTTCATAATAAGGAAGGGTGCTTAATTTTCAAGGCCAAGAAAATTAGTGGGTTATATTATGTTCACCCTAGGTATTCTAAAATTGATGAAAGTCCTGAAATGTTGAACACTATTGGAGATTCCCTGGGTAGTTGGCATGAGAAATTTTGTCACATAAATTCTAAGTATATAAAAAGGACTAGTAATGAACGCTGTGTGCGGGGGTTACCAACTTTTAAGTCTAATGAGGAAGTTAAGTGTGAACCTTGCAGGGTAGCTAAGTCAAAGCGTGTATCATTTAAAGCTATAGCTAAGGTAAGGTCAAATAAACCTTTAGAACTTGTGCACATGGATCTGTGTGCTATGCCCGTGAACTCTAAGGGGGGACATAAATACTTCCTTTGTATTATTGACGACTACTCGAGAAAAGTCGTTGTGTTTCCGCTTAAGGAAAAGACCGAGGTTTTTGATACCTTTAAAAAATGGCAAACTAGGGCTGAAAGGTTTACTGGGAATAAAGTAATTAATGTAAGGACTGACCAGGGCTTAGAGTTTTGCCATAAGCAATTTGAGGATTTCCTAGATGAACAGGGTATCAAAGCTGAGCGAACTAACACGTATTCCCCGGAGCAGAACGGTGTTAGTGAGAGATTTAATTACACAGCTGTAGATGCTGTAAGAACTTTATTAAAAGATTCTTCTCTTAAAAAGTCATTCTGGGATGAGGCTTTATTATGTTTTGCCTACACGTGGAATAGGGTTTGTCACCATAACCAAAATAAAACCCCATTCGAGCTTTTTGGAGGTAAAACTCCCTCAGTGAAACATCTTAAAAGTTTTGGGACCGTTGCATATGTAGGGACTCCCAAACAGTTGAGAAAGAAACTAGACATGAGGGCAAAAAAGGGTGTTATGGTGGGGTACGCCATGCGTACCAAGGGGTACCGCATTTGGGTTCCCGAGGAACATAAGGTGGTTGAAACTATAAATGTAAGGTTTGAAGAACTTAGTGTTGGTGGTCGCGTACTGGGCCCTTTAAAGCAAAACCCTTATGTTGAGACCAATTCCGAGAGTGAGGAATCGGAGGGGGAACTTCCTGAAGATCGAACAGATCTTATTTCTGAATCATCCCCAAAGGTTCAAGTTTCTGATACCGAACCTTTAAAAACTATCTCGTGGACTAGACGAGCTGTGCTTCGTGCGTTGGGCAATAGGCACGATGTTTACTATTATCCTGAAGGTGATGATTCTCGTTTAAGGTCTTATAACGATGTAGAAAAGTATTGTTCGGCTAATAAAATTAAATATGACCGATCAATTTTTGACTTTAATACTAAAAATGACTATTGTGGACCTGCTGAGGAAATAAAATCTAACTCTAGTTCTAAATCTAAAGATGAGGAAGAGTTGTCGGACGAAGAATCGTGTTTGAATACCTTATGACTAGATGACAGTGAAACTCCCCTAAACTTTAATGAGGCTGTTAAATCTCCCCAAGCAAATATTTGGCATAAATCCATGGAAGAAGAGTTGAAAGTATTGTTAGAGAGGGATGTCTGGGATCTTGTAGCCAAACCAGGGAAAGCTAAGGTTATAAGTAATCGATGGGTTTTTAGTACTAAAAGAGATTCTGAAGGTCATGTGGTAAGGCATAAATCTCGGCTGGTGGCTCGAGGTTTTCTTCAGTCAAAAGGAGAATCTTTTGACGAGACTTTTAGTCCAGTTGTCAATTTCTCATTGATAAGGTTATTTTTCTCTGTTTTGGTAGGTTATAAGATGTGGTCCCACAGACAATTAGATATTAAGAACGCGTACCTGTATGCTCCTCTTTCAAACACTGTTTATATGACACAACCTCAAGGTTTCATAGACCCTGAAAAACCAGAGTATGTTTGCCGCCTGAAAAAGGCTCTGTACGGTCTGCACCAAAGTGGCCGTGAATGGTTTTACGAAGTAAGCAACAAATTGCTTGATATGGGTTTTTGTGAAATATCACATGCAAACTGTGTGTTTACTTATCAAAAGAGTATAGTACTCTTATTGTATGTAGATGATATTGTTATTTTGGGGGCAAGTGATACTCATATAGATCATGTGATCCAAATGTTAAGTAAAAATTTTGATCTAAAAGACTTGGGTAAAACCAGAAAGTTACTTGGGGTAAATTTTGAAGAATGTGATGGAAAGATCTTTATTGATCAAAGGGACTATATTGAGAGGTTAAAGAAGGTTTTTGAAAAGTTTAAACCCCCAGTTTCTTCTTTACCTATCTCAAAGGGTGTAATATTGTCAAAAAGTCAGTGTCCTAACTCTGATGTAGAAAGAGAAGAGATGGATCAAATTCCATTTCGTAGTGTTATTGGGTGTTTGTCTTTTTTGGCAAGTCGGACCAGGCCCGACATTTGTTTTGCACTCAATGTTTTATCTCAATTTCAGTCAGATCCTGGTATGACACATTGGGATTCTCTGGTAAAACTTCTTGGTTATGTTTTTAAAACGGAAAACTACCGTTTAGAGTTGTCAAAAGTTAATGTATTTGAATTAAATTGTTATAGTGATGCCGATTTTGCATCGAACAGAGATGACAGAATATCTATGGGAGGCATGCTTCTTTTACTTGGTAAAACTCCCATTTCATGGCGTACATTTAAACAAAAATGTGTCAGCCTGTCTTCTATGGAAAGCGAATATGTATCGATGACTGAGGCATCAAAAGAGTTAATTTGGGTTTCACGCATTCTAGATGAATGTTTTGATTGTGGTGTGTTTTCAAGTAAATTGTCTAATGTTAATTTGTATTGTGATAACCAATCAGCAATAAGTTTTTGCAAGTCACCCATTGAAAACTATAAAACTAAACACATATCTATTAAATTGCATTTCATTAGAAATTTAATCAGTGATGAACTTTTTGATGTTAAGTATGTTAACACTAAGAAAAACTTAGCAGACTGTTTCACCAAGGCTGTAACTAAACTTCAGCTGAAAGAATTCACTGATTTTCTATTTGTGAAGTAATGTTCTTTTATTCTGATAGGAATTGGGTGTTTGAAATGTAATTCTTTGTTAATATTATTGTGTTTTTTTTTGTATTGCTTTGTGGGTGATGCCAGAGGGAGCAATAGGCGGGCCATTGTTAGGCCAACTGAAATGCTGGTATTGCTCTCCTGGCATCACCTCGGAATCGAACTCTTATGTTTTTCTTTAACTGTGAGTAGTTACTCTGTAATTTATATTTTTCTAACATGTTTCATGCAAATTATGATGCCTATGAGTATATGTAAATTAACCTGCCTATATAAATGTTTATCAATGTGGACGATGATGGCAGAGCCTGATGAAACTCTGTAAATGACGAATAGCCTTTTTTTTTTGGTTTCTTCTAAATAAACCATTTTTCTTTAGAAGAGTCTTATTAATGAGTTTACTACCTAATCCACTGCGTTAAACTTCAATGTTACGTTTTATGTAACATAAATTTCGGGCAAAATACCGAAATAGAAGACGCCCCCGGGTGGGCTCGAACCACCAACCTTTCGGTTAACAGCCGAACGCGCTAACCAATTGCGCCACGGAGGCCACATATGTTGGAGAGATCAAGCATGAATAGATCTTGTTTCGGGCAGAAAAAGTAGGAAATAAATTTCTGGCAAAATACCGAAATAGAAGACGCCCCCGGGTGGGCTCGAACCACCAACCTTTCGGTTAACAGCCGAACGCGCTAACCAATTGCGCCACGGAGGCCACATGTGTTGGAGAGATCTAGCATGAATAGATCTTGTTTCGGGCAGAAAAAGTAGGAAATAAATTTCGGGCAAAATACCGAAATAGAAGACGCCCCCGGGTGGGCTCGAACCACCAACCTTTCGGTTAACAGCCGAACGCGCTAACCAATTGCGCCACGGAGGCCACATGTGTTGGTGAGATCTAGCATGAATAGATCTTGTTTCGGGCAGAAAAAGTAGGAAATAAATTTCGGTCAAAATACCGAAATAAAAGACGCCCCCGGGTGGGCTCGAAGCACCAACCTTTCGGTTAACAGCCTAACGCGCTAACCAATTGCGCCACGGAGGCCACATGTGTTGGAGAGATCTAGCATGAATAGATCTTGTTTCGGGCAGAAAAAGTAGGAAATAAATTTCGGGCAAAATACCGAAATAGAAGACGCCCCCGGGTGGGCTCGAACCACCAACCTTTCGGTTAACAGCCGAACGCGCTAACCAATTGCGCCACGGAGGCCACATGTGTTGGAGAGATCTAGCATGAATAGATCTTGTTTCGGGCAGAAAAAGTAGGAAATAAATTTCGGGCAAAATACCGAAATAGAAGACGCCCCCGGGTTAGGGTGTCTCATTTTTTCGAACTTTGGAAATCTTATCGGGCCGTGTCCCAAAAAGTTTCCTTTTGGCACCAATAAACTTCCCTGAAATTTTTAAAGTTGTGGTACAACCCTAACTATTGCCTGAAAGCGGTTGAAGTTACGAGAAAAGCCTGGTCTAGGCTGCAGCGCTAGCTTTTACTTCATAACGAGACCTAACCTATTACGCAACTACTTGCTTTTGCTTACCTTTTTTATGCCATTTTTAGACTGTTTGGATTGAGATAATGTAATAATAATTCATATAATACATGCCTTTAATATGTCACAGTTTTTTATTGCACTAAAATATACACTTTCTATGTTTATGCTCCATCATAATTTTAAAATTCTTGAACTAAAGTAGTCTTATCTGTCTTAGAAAACTTAGCGCGATATTTATTGACAGTTTGTTGGAGATTTTGCCTCTGTGTTTCAGTTTTCAATCTAGGGAGGTATACTCTTGGGTTAGGGCCACTCCTAAGCTCTGCGACATCATTGGTGACCGCCAAGTTGTTGAAAAAATCTCGGCACCACTTGAATTCATCTAAGCTTTCCCATTCAGTAGGAGGCTTTAAAATGAAACTTATAGGTAATCCAATCCAAATCTTTGAAATAAGTTCAAAGTTAAGTTGTTCCATGGGGGGTTAAAAGCGCGCTTTGACCGAAAAAGGAGAATGCTCGCCGGCGCTTGCGGCGGGAGCTGGATGAAGGCCTCACATGGGGGTTTTATTGAATATTTTTCCTATTTTACTTCAGCTGGCATCATCTGATACTCTTGTATCTCAGTTTTGGGAAGTAAAACCCTATAGGTCCCCCAGTAGGTTCTATTGAATGTTTTTCCAATAGGATCTTGAGACAATGATGTCTAAAAGATGATGTATGGGATTTAATTCGATATTGACTGCGTTCAGGCTCATAAAATTGAAAAGAACCAAAAATGACGATATTTTCAATATTTTCCCTATACATTAACATGGGAAACCTACTTTTGAAGGGCGCGGGGGTCAAAAATTGTCCTAGAGACCTGAAAATTTGCAGGTAATAATGTTTTAGTATTTGTAACAACTTGAGAGGGGGGCATCTGGGAAATTTGACAAAAAGAAATCCCCATAGACTTTTGAAACACCCTAATGTCTCACTCTCGCAGAGAAGCACCCCACTCCTTCTTTCCCCTGGTGTTATGGAATGTTTACATTCAAGATACGAATAAAATAGGATACCGCAGAAAAAAGAATTTATCCATCATGCAGTAGATGTCTAATTAAGTGTTTTCTTTCAGAAGTTGCTTTTATTACTTTTTCAACGTTTCGTTTGGATCTTAATGCCATTATTGGAATGTTAACCTCTGGTTTTGGGGTATTCCCATGAAATCCAAATCTTTTTTATTTGCTAATTTTGATGTTTTAAGTTGAAAATTCGGTCAACAGTGACAGTTTTTCAAGGTCATTGCGATGCGTAAGTGTTTTAGTGGTAGAGGTTGATTGCCTCTCATTATAGAGATTTCGCTCTCATTGAGGCAATAGTTAGAGTGAACAGAATTAGTTTTAATTTTGCAACTGGCCTTCTAACACCAAAAGGAAACTTTTTAGCTAACGGCCCGATCACTTTTCGAACTTTTCCAAAAAAACGCACTTTTTGAGACACCCTACCCCGGGTGGGCTCGAACCACCAACCTTTCGGTTAACAGCTGAACGCGCTAACCAATTGCGCCACGGAGGCCACATGTGTTGGAGAGATCTAGCATGAATAGATCTTGTTTCGGGCAGAAAAAGTAGGAAATAAATTTCGGGCAAAATACCGAAATAGAAGACGCCCCCGGGTGGGCTCGAACCAACAACCTTTCGGTTAACAGCCGAACGCGCTAACCAATTGCGCCACGGAGGCCACATGTGTTGGAGAGATGAAGCATGAATAGATCTTGTTTCGGGCAGAAAAAGTAGGAAATAAATTTCGGGCAAAATACCGAAATAGAAGACGCCCCCGGGTGGGCTCGAACCACCAACCTTTCGGTTAACAGCCGAACGCGCTAACCAATTGCGCCACGGAGGCCACATGTGTTGGAGAGATCTAGCATGAATAGATCTTGTTTCGGGCAGAAAAAGTAGGAAATAAATTTCGGGCAAAATACCGAAATAGAAGACGCCCCCGGGTGGGCTCGAACCACCAACCTTTCGGTTAACAGCCGAACGCGCTAACCAATTGCGCCACGGAGGCCACATGTGTTGGAGAGATGAAGCATGAATAGATCTTGTTTCGGGCAGAAAAAGTAGGAAATAAATTTCGGGCAAAATACCGAAATAGAAGACGCCCCCGGGTGGGCTCGAACCACCAACCTTTCGGTTAACAGCCGAACGCGCTAACCAATTGCGCCACGGAGGCCACATGTGTTGGAGAGATCTAGCATGAATAGATCTTGTTTCGGGCAGAAAAAGTAGGAAATAAATTTCGGGCAAAATACCGAAATAGAAGACGTCCCCGGGTGGGCTCGAACCACCAACCTTTCGGTTAACAGCCGAACGCGCTAACCAATTGCGCCACGGAGGCCACATGTGTTGGAGAGATCTAGCATGAATAGATCTTGTTTCGGGCAGAAAAAGTAGGAAATAAATTTCGGGCAAAATACCGAAATAGAAGACGCCCCCGGGTGGGCTCAAACCAACAACCTTTCGGTTAACAGCCGAACGCGCTAACCAATTGCGTAACGGAGGCCACATGTGTTGGAGAGATCAAGCATGAATAGATCTTGTTTCGGGCAGAAAAAGTAGGAAATAAATTTCGGGCAAAATACCGAAATAGAAGACGCCCCCGGGTGGGCTCGAACCACCAACCTTTCGGTTAACAGCCGAACGCGCTAACCAATTGCGCCACGGAGGCCACATATGTTGGAGAGATCAAGCATGAATAGATCTTGTTTCGGGCAGAAAAAGTAGGAAATAAATTTCTGGCAAAATACCGAAATAGAAGACGCCCCCGGGTGGGCTCGAACCACCAACCTTTCGGTTAACAGTCGAACGCGCTAACCAATTGCGCCACGGAGGCCACATGTGCTGGAGAGATCCAGCATGAATAGATCTTGTTTCGGGCAGAAAAAGTAGGAAATAAATTTCGGGCAAAATAATGAAATAGAAGACGCCCCCGGGTGGGCTCGAACCACCAACCTTTCGGTTAACAGCCGAACGCGCTAACCAATTGCGCCACGGAGGCCACATGTGTTGGAGAGATCCAGCATGAATAGATCTTGTTTCGGGCAGAAAAAGTTGGAAATAAATTTCGGGCAAAATAATGAAATAGAAGACGCCCCCGGGTGGGCTCGAACCACCAACCTTTCGCTTAACAGCCGAACGCGCTAACCAATTGCGCCACGGAGGCCACATGTGTTGGAAAGATCTAGCATGAATAGATCTTGTTTCGGGCTGAAAAAGTAGGAAATAAATTTCGGGCAAAATACCGAAATAGAAGACGCCCCCGGGTGGGCTCGAACCACCAACCTTTCGGTTAACAGCCGAACGCGCTAACCAATTGCGCCACGGAGGCCACATATGTTGGAGAGATCAAGCATGAATAGATCTTGTTTCGGGCAGAAAAAGTAGGAAATAAATTTCTGGCAAAATACCGAAATAGAAGACGCCCCCGGGTGGGCGCTAACCAATTGCGCCACGGAGGCCACATGTGTTGGAGAGATCTAGCATGAATAGATCTTGTTTCGGGCAGAAAAAGTAGGAAATAAATTTCGGGCAAAATACCGAAATAGAAGACGCCCCCGGGTGGGCTCGAACCACCAACCTTTCGGTTAACAGCCGAACGCGCTAACCAATTGCGCCACGGAGGCCACATGTGTTGGTGAGATCTAGCATGAATAGATCTTGTTTCGGGCAGAAAAAGTAGGAAATAAATTTCGGGCAAAATACCGAAATAAAAGACGCCCCCGGGTGGGCTCGAACCACCAACCTTTCGGTTAACAGCCGAACGCGCTAACCAATTGCGCCACGGAGGCCACATGTGTTGGTGAGATCTAGCATGAATAGATCTTGTTTCGGGCAGAAAAAGTAGGAAATAAATTTCGGGCAAAATACCGAAATAGAAGACGCCCCCGGGTTAGGGTGTCTCATTTTTTCGAACTTTGGAAATCTTATCGGGCCGTGTCCCAAAAAGTTTCCTTTTGGCACCAATAAACTTCCCTGAAATTTTTAAAGTTGTGGTACAACCCTAACTATTGCCTGAAAGCGGTTGAAGTTACGAGAAAAGCCTGGTCTAGGCTGCAGCGCTAGCTTTTACTTCATAACGAGACCTAACCTATTACGCAACTACTTGCTTTTGCTTACCTTTTTTATGCCATTTTTAGACTGTTTGGATTGAGATAATGTAATAATAATTCATATAATACATGCCTTTAATATGTCACAGTTTTTTATTGCACTAAAATATACACTTTCTATGTTTATGCTCCATCATAATTTTAAAATTCTTGAACTAAAGTAGTCTTATCTGTCTTAGAAAACTTAGCGCGATATTTATTGACAGTTTGTTGGAGATTTTGCCTCTGTGTTTCAGTTTTCAATCTAGGGAGGTATACTCTTGGGTTAGGGCCACTCCTAAGCTCTGCGACATCATTGGTGACCGCCAAGTTGTTGAAAAAATCTCGGCACCACTTGAATTCATCTAAGCTTTCCCATTCAGTAGGAGGCTTTAAAATGAAACTTATAGGTAATCCAATCCAAATCTTTGAAATAAGTTCAAAGTTAAGTTGTTCCATGGGGGGTTAAAAGCGCGCTTTGACCGAAAAAGGAGAATGCTCGCCGGCGCTTGCGGCGGGAGCTGGATGAAGGCCTCACATGGGGGTTTTATTGAATATTTTTCCTATTTTACTTCAGCTGGCATCATCTGATACTCTTGTATCTCAGTTTTGGGAAGTAAAACCCTATAGGTCCCCCAGTAGGTTCTATTGAATGTTTTTCCAATAGGATCTTGAGACAATGATGTCTAAAAGATGATGTATGGGATTTAATTCGATATTGACTGCGTTCAGGCTCATAAAATTGAAAAGAACCAAAAATGACGATATTTTCAATATTTTCCCTATACATTAACATGGGAAACCTACTTTTGAAGGGCGCGGGGGTCAAAAATTGTCCTAGAGACCTGAAAATTTGCAGGTAATAATGTTTTAGTATTTGTAACAACTTGAGAGGGGGGCATCTGGGAAATTTGACAAAAAGAAATCCCCATAGACTTTTGAAACACCCTAATGTCTCACTCTCGCAGAGAAGCACCCCACTCCTTCTTTCCCCTGGTGTTATGGAATGTTTACATTCAAGATACGAATAAAATAGGATACCGCAGAAAAAAGAATTTATCCATCATGCAGTAGATGTCTAATTAAGTGTTTTCTTTCAGAAGTTGCTTTTATTACTTTTTCAACGTTTCGTTTGGATCTTAATGCCATTATTGGAATGTTAACCTCTGGTTTTGGGGTATTCCCATGAAATCCAAATCTTTTTTATTTGCTAATTTTGATGTTTTAAGTTGAAAATTCGGTCAACAGTGACAGTTTTTCAAGGTCATTGCGATGCGTAAGTGTTTTAGTGGTAGAGGTTGATTGCCTCTCATTATAGAGATTTCGCTCTCATTGAGGCAATAGTTAGAGTGAACAGAATTAGTTTTAATTTTGCAACTGGCCTTCTAACACCAAAAGGAAACTTTTTAGCTAACGGCCCGATCACTTTTCGAACTTTTCCAAAAAAACGCACTTTTTGAGACACCCTACCCCGGGTGGGCTCGAACCACCAACCTTTCGGTTAACAGCTGAACGCGCTAACCAATTGCGCCACGGAGGCCACATGTGTTGGAGAGATCTAGCATGAATAGATCTTGTTTCGGGCAGAAAAAGTAGGAAATAAATTTCGGGCAAAATACCGAAATAGAAGACGCCCCCGGGTGGGCTCGAACCAACAACCTTTCGGTTAACAGCCGAACGCGCTAACCAATTGCGCCACGGAGGCCACATGTGTTGGAGAGATGAAGCATGAATAGATCTTGTTTCGGGCAGAAAAAGTAGGAAATAAATTTCGGGCAAAATACCGAAATAGAAGACGCCCCCGGGTGGGCTCGAACCACCAACCTTTCGGTTAACAGCCGAACGCGCTAACCAATTGCGCCACGGAGGCCACATGTGTTGGAGAGATCTAGCATGAATAGATCTTGTTTCGGGCAGAAAAAGTAGGAAATAAATTTCGGGCAAAATACCGAAATAGAAGACGCCCCCGGGTGGGCTCGAACCACCAACCTTTCGGTTAACAGCCGAACGCGCTAACCAATTGCGCCACGGAGGCCACATGTGTTGGAGAGATGAAGCATGAATAGATCTTGTTTCGGGCAGAAAAAGTAGGAAATAAATTTCGGGCAAAATACCGAAATAGAAGACGCCCCCGGGTGGGCTCGAACCACCAACCTTTCGGTTAACAGCCGAACGCGCTAACCAATTGCGCCACGGAGGCCACATGTGTTGGAGAGATCTAGCATGAATAGATCTTGTTTCGGGCAGAAAAAGTAGGAAATAAATTTCGGGCAAAATACCGAAATAGAAGACGTCCCCGGGTGGGCTCGAACCACCAACCTTTCGGTTAACAGCCGAACGCGCTAACCAATTGCGCCACGGAGGCCACATGTGTTGGAGAGATCTAGCATGAATAGATCTTGTTTCGGGCAGAAAAAGTAGGAAATAAATTTCGGGCAAAATACCGAAATAGAAGACGCCCCCGGGTGGGCTCAAACCAACAACCTTTCGGTTAACAGCCGAACGCGCTAACCAATTGCGTAACGGAGGCCACATGTGTTGGAGAGATCAAGCATGAATAGATCTTGTTTCGGGCAGAAAAAGTAGGAAATAAATTTCGGGCAAAATACCGAAATAGAAGACGCCCCCGGGTGGGCTCGAACCACCAACCTTTCGGTTAACAGCCGAACGCGCTAACCAATTGCGCCACGGAGGCCACATATGTTGGAGAGATCAAGCATGAATAGATCTTGTTTCGGGCAGAAAAAGTAGGAAATAAATTTCTGGCAAAATACCGAAATAGAAGACGCCCCCGGGTGGGCTCGAACCACCAACCTTTCGGTTAACAGTCGAACGCGCTAACCAATTGCGCCACGGAGGCCACATGTGCTGGAGAGATCCAGCATGAATAGATCTTGTTTCGGGCAGAAAAAGTAGGAAATAAATTTCGGGCAAAATAATGAAATAGAAGACGCCCCCGGGTGGGCTCGAACCACCAACCTTTCGGTTAACAGCCGAACGCGCTAACCAATTGCGCCACGGAGGCCACATGTGTTGGAGAGATCCAGCATGAATAGATCTTGTTTCGGGCAGAAAAAGTTGGAAATAAATTTCGGGCAAAATAATGAAATAGAAGACGCCCCCGGGTGGGCTCGAACCACCAACCTTTCGCTTAACAGCCGAACGCGCTAACCAATTGCGCCACGGAGGCCACATGTGTTGGAAAGATCTAGCATGAATAGATCTTGTTTCGGGCTGAAAAAGTAGGAAATAAATTTCGGGCAAAATACCGAAATAGAAGACGCCCCCGGGTGGGCTCGAACCACCAACCTTTCGGTTAACAGCCGAACGCGCTAACCAATTGCGCCACGGAGGCCACATATGTTGGAGAGATCAAGCATGAATAGATCTTGTTTCGGGCAGAAAAAGTAGGAAATAAATTTCTGG
This sequence comes from Tetragnatha versicolor, assembly GCA_024610705.1. Taxonomy (NCBI): domain Eukaryota; kingdom Metazoa; phylum Arthropoda; class Arachnida; order Araneae; family Tetragnathidae; genus Tetragnatha; species Tetragnatha versicolor. Next base: position 1,706,558 of record JANDEH010000025.1, on the reverse strand, counting down.
CAAAATACCGAAATAGAAGACGCCCCCGGGTGGGCGCTAACCAATTGCGCCACGGAGGCCACATGTGTTGGAGAGATCTAGCATGAATAGATCTTGTTTCGGGCAGAAAAAGTAGGAAATAAATTTCGGGCAAAATACCGAAATAGAAGACGCCCCCGGGTGGGCTCGAACCACCAACCTTTCGGTTAACAGCCGAACGCGCTAACCAATTGCGCCACGGAGGCCACATGTGTTGGTGAGATCTAGCATGAATAGATCTTGTTTCGGGCAGAAAAAGTAGGAAATAAATTTCGGGCAAAATACCGAAATAAAAGACGCCCCCGGGTGGGCTCGAACCACCAACCTTTCGGTTAACAGCCTAACGCGCTAACCAATTGCGCCACGGAGGCCACATGTGTTGGAGAGATCTAGCATGAATAGATCTTGTTTCGGGCAGAAAAAGTAGGAAATAAATTTCGGGCAAAATACCGAAATAGAAGACGCCCCCGGGTGGGCTCGAACCACCAACCTTTTGGTTAACAGCCGAACGCGCTAACCAATTGCGCCACGGAGGCCACATGTGTTGGAGAGATCTAGCATGAATAGATCTTGTTTCGGGCAGAAAAAGTATTAAATAAATTTCGGGCAAAATACCGAAATAGAAGACGCCCCCGGGTGGGCTCGAACCACCAACCTTTCGGTTAACAGCCGAACGCGCTAACCAATTGCGCCACGGAGGCCACATGTGTTGGAGAGATGAAGCATGAATAGATCTTGTTTCGGGCAGAAAAAGTAGGAAATAAATTTCGGGCAAAATACCGAAATAGAAGACGCCCCCGGGTGGGCTCGAACCACCAACCTTTCGGTTAACAGCCGAACGCGCTAACCAATTGCGCCACGGAGGCCACATGTGTTGGAGAGATCTAGCATGAATAGATCTTGTTTCGGGCAGAAAAAGTAGGAAATAAATTTCGGGCAAAATACCGAAATAGAAGACGTCCCCGGGTGGGCTCGAACCACCAACCTTTCGGTTAACAGCCGAACGCGCTAACCAATTGCGCCACGGAGGCCACATGTGTTGGAGAGATCTAGCATGAATAGATCTTGTTTCGGGCAGAAAAAGTAGGAAATAAATTTCGGGCAAAATACCGAAATAGAAGACGCCCCCGGGTGGGCTCGAACCAACAACCTTTCGGTTAACAGCCGAACGCGCTAACCAATTGCGTAACGGAGGCCACATGTGTTGGAGAGATCAAGCATGAATAGATCTTGTTTCGGGCAGAAAAAGTAGGAAATAAATTTCGGGCAAAATACCGAAATAGAAGACGCCCCCGGGTGGGCTCGAACCACCAACCTTTCGGTTAACAGCCGAACGCGCTAACCAATTGCGCCACGGAGGCCACATATGTTGGAGAGATCAAGCATGAATAGATCTTGTTTCGGGCAGAAAAAGTAGGAAATAAATTTCTGGCAAAATACCGAAATAGAAGACGCCCCCGGGTGGGCTCGAACCACCAACCTTTCGGTTAACAGTCGAACGCGCTAACCAATTGCGCCACGGAGGCCACATGTGCTGGAGAGATCCAGCATGAATAGATCTTGTTTCGGGCAGAAAAAGTAGGAAATAAATTTCGGGCAAAATAATGAAATAGAAGACGCCCCCGGGTGGGCTCGAACCACCAACCTTTCGGTTAACAGCCGAACGCGCTAACCAATTGCGCCACGGAGGCCACATGTGTTGGAGAGATCCAGCATGAATAGATCTTGTTTCGGGCAGAAAAAGTTGGAAATAAATTTCGGGCAAAATAATGAAATAGAAGACGCCCCCGGGTGGGCTCGAACCACCAACCTTTCGCTTAACAGCCGAACGCGCTAACCAATTGCGCCACGGAGGCCACATGTGTTGGAAAGATCTAGCATGAATAGATCTTGTTTCGGGCTGAAAAAGTAGGAAATAAATTTCGGGCAAAATACCGAAATAGAAGACGCCCCCGGGTGGGCTCGAACCACCAACCTTTCGGTTAACAGCCGAACGCGCTAACCAATTGCGCCACGGAGGCCACATATGTTGGAGAGATCAAGCATGAATAGATCTTGTTTCGGGCAGAAAAAGTAGGAAATAAATTTCTGGCAAAATACCGAAATAGAAGACGCCCCCGGGTGGGCGCTAACCAATTGCGCCACGGAGGCCACATGTGTTGGAGAGATCTAGCATGAATAGATCTTGTTTCGGGCAGAAAAAGTAGGAAATAAATTTCGGGCAAAATACCGAAATAGAAGACGCCCCCGGGTGGGCTCGAACCACCAACCTTTCGGTTAACAGCCGAACGCGCTAACCAATTGCGCCACGGAGGCCACATGTGTTGGTGAGATCTAGCATGAATAGATCTTGTTTCGGGCAGAAAAAGTAGGAAATAAATTTCGGGCAAAATACCGAAATAAAAGACGCCCCCGGGTGGGCTCGAACCACCAACCTTTCGGTTAACAGCCTAACGCGCTAACCAATTGCGCCACGGAGGCCACATGTGTTGGAGAGATCTAGCATGAATAGATCTTGTTTCGGGCAGAAAAAGTAGGAAATAAATTTCGGGCAAAATACCGAAATAGAAGACGCCCCCGGGTGGGCTCGAACCACCAACCTTTTGGTTAACAGCCGAACGCGCTAACCAATTGCGCCACGGAGGCCACATGTGTTGGAGAGATCTAGCATGAATAGATCTTGTTTCGGGCAGAAAAAGTATTAAATAAATTTCGGGCAAAATACCGAAATAGAAGACGCCCCCGGGTGGGCTCGAACCACCAACCTTTCGGTTAACAGCTGAACGCGCTAACCAATTGCGCCACGGAGGCCACATGTGTTGGAGAGATCTAGCATGAATAGATCTTGTTTCGGGCAGAAAAAGTAGGAAATAAATTTCGGGCAAAATACCGAAATAGAAGACGCCCCCGGGTGGGCTCGAACCACCAACCTTTCGGTTAACAGCCGAACGCGCTAACCAATTGCGCCACGGAGGCCACATGTGTTGGAGAGATGAAGCATGAATAGATCTTGTTTCGGGCAGAAAAAGTAGGAAATAAATTTCGGGAAAATACCGAAATAGAAGACGCCCCCGGGTGGGCTCGAACCACCAACCTTTCGGTTAACAGCCGAACGCGCTGACCAATTGCGCCACGGAGGCCACATGTGTTGGAGAGATCTAGCATGAATAGATCTTGTTTCGGGCAGAAAAAGTAGGAAATAAATTTCGGCCAAATACCGAAATAGAAGACGCCCCCGGGTGGGCTCGAACCACCAACCTTTCGGTTAACAGCCGAACGCGCTAACCAATTGCGCCACGGAGGCCACATGTGTTGGAGAGATCTAGCATGAATAGATCTTGTTTCGGGCAGAAAAAGTAGGAAATAAATTTCGGGCAAAATACCGAAATAGAAGACGCCCCCGGGTGGGCTCGAACCACCAACCTTTCGGTTAACAGCCGAACGCGCTAACCAATTGCGCCACGGAGGCCACATGTGTTGGAGAGATTTAGCATGAATAGATCTTGTTTCGGGCAGAAAAAGTAGGAAATAAATTTCGGGCAAAATACCGAAATAGAAGACGCCCCCGGGTGGGCTCGTTCCACCAACCTTTCGGATAACAGCCGAACGCGCTAACCAATTGCGCCACGGAGGCCTCATGTGTTGGAGAGATCTAGCATGAATAGATCTTGTTTCGGGCAGAAAAAGTAGGAAATAAATTTCTGGCAAAATAATGAAATAGAAGACGCCCCCGGGTGGACTCGAACCACCAACCTTTCGGTTAACAGCCGAACGCGCTAACCAATTGCGCCACGGAGGCCACATGTGTTGGAGAGATGAAGCATGAATAGATCTTGTTTCGGGCAGAAAAAGTAGGAAATAAATTTCGGGCAAAATACCGAAATAGAAGACGCCCCCGGGTGGGCTCGAACCACCAACCTTTCGGTTAACAGCCGAACGCGCTAACCAATTGCGCCACGGAGGCCACATGTGTTGGAGAGATCTAGCATGAATAGATCTTGTTTCGGGCAGAAAAAGTAGGAAATAAATTTCGGGCAAAATACCGAAATAGAAGACGCCCCCGGGTGGGCTCGAACCACCAACCTTTCGGTTAACAGCCGAACGCGCTAACCAATTGCGTAACGGAGGCCACATGTGTTGGAGAGATCAAGCATGAATAGATCTTGTTTCGGGCAGAAAAAGTAGGAAATAAATTTCGGGCAAAATACCGAAATAGAAGACGCCCCCGGGTGGGCTCGAACCACCAACCTTTCGGTTAACAGCCGAACGCGCTAACCAATTGCGCCACGGAGGCCACATATGTTGGAGAGATCAAGCATGAATAGATCTTGTTTCGGGCAGAAAAAGTAGGAAATAAATTTCTGGCAAAATACCGAAATAGAAGACGCCCCCGGGTGGGCTCGAACCACCAACCTTTCGGTTAACAGCCGAACGCGCTAACCAATTGCGCCACGGAGGCCACATGTGTTGGAGAGACCTAGCATGAATAGATCTTGTTTCGGGCAGAAAAAGTAGGAAATAAATTTCGGGCAAAATACCGAAATAGAAGACGCCCCCGGGTGGGCTCGAACCACCAACCTTTCGGTTAACAGTCGAACGCGCTAACCAATTGCGCCACGGAGGCCACATGTGCCGGAGAGATCCAGCATGAATAGATCTTGTTTCGGGCAGAAAAAGTAGGAAATAAATTTCGGGCAAAATAATGAAATAGAAGACGCCCCCGGGTGGGCTCGAACCACCAACCTTTCGGTTAACAGCCGAACGCGCTAACCAATTGCGCCACGGAGGCCACATGTGTTGGAGAGATCCAGCATGAATAGATCTTGTTTCGGGCAGAAAAAGTTGGAAATAAATTTCGGGCAAAATAATGAAATAGAAGACGCCCCCGGGTGGGCTCGAACCACCAACCTTTCGCTTAACAGCCGAACGCGCTAACCAATTGCGCCACGGAGGCCACATGTGTTGGAAAGATCTAGCATGAATAGATCTTGTTTCGGGCTGAAAAAGTAGGAAATAAATTTCGGGCAAAATACCGAAATAGAAGACGCCCCCGGGTGGGCTCGAACCACCAACCTTTCGGTTAACAGCCGAACGCGCTAACCAATTGCGCCACGGAGGCCACATATGTTGGAGAGATCAAGCATGAATAGATCTTGTTTCGGGCAGAAAAAGTAGGAAATAAATTTCTGGCAAAATACCGAAATAGAAGACGCCCCCGGGTGGGCGCTAACCAATTGCGCCACGGAGGCCACATGTGTTGGAGAGATCTAGCATGAATAGATCTTGTTTCGGGCAGAAAAAGTAGGAAATAAATTTCGGGCAAAATACCGAAATAGAAGACGCCCCCGGGTGGGCTCGAACCACCAACCTTTCGGTTAACAGCCGAACGCGCTAACCAATTGCGCCACGGAGGCCACATGTGTTGGTGAGATCTAGCATGAATAGATCTTGTTTCGGGCAGAAAAAGTAGGAAATAAATTTCGGGCAAAATACCGAAATAAAAGACGCCCCCGGGTGGGCTCGAACCACCAACCTTTCGGTTAACAGCCTAACGCGCTAACCAATTGCGCCACGGAGGCCACATGTGTTGGAGAGATCTAGCATGAATAGATCTTGTTTCGGGCAGAATAAGTAGGAAATAAATTTCGGGCAAAATACCGAAATAGAAGACGCCCCCGGGTGGGCTCGAACCACCAACCTTTTGGTTAACAGCCGAACGCGCTAACTAATTGCGCCACGGAGGCCACATGTGTTGGAGAGATCTAGCATGAATAGATCTTGTTTCGGGCAGAAAAAGTAGGAAATAAATTTCGGGCAAAATACCGAAATAAAAGACGCCCCCGGGTGGGCTCGAACCACCAACCTTTCGGTTAACAGCCTAACGCGCTAACCAATTGCGCCACGGAGGCCACATGTGTTGGAGAGATCTAGCATGAATAGATCTTGTTTCGGGCAGAAAAAGTAGGAAATAAATTTCGGGCAAAATACCGAAATAGAAGACGCCCCCGGGTGGGCTCGAACCACCAACCTTTTGGTTAACAGCCGAACGCGCTAACCAATTGCGCCACGGAGGCCACATGTGTTGGAGAGATCTAGCATGAATAGATCTTGTTTCGGGCAGAAAAAGTATTAAATAAATTTCGGGCAAAATACCGAAATAGAAGACGCCCCCGGGTGGGCTCGAACCACCAACCTTTCGGTTAACAGCTGAACGCGCTAACCAATTGCGCCACGGAGGCCACATGTGTTGGAGAGATCTAGCATGAATAGATCTTGTTTCGGGCAGAAAAAGTAGGAAATAAATTTCGGGCAAAATACCGAAATAGAAGACGCCCCCGGGTGGGCTCGAACCACCAACCTTTCGGTTAACAGCCGAACGCGCTAACCAATTGCGCCACGGAGGCCACATGTGTTGGAGAGATGAAGCATGAATAGATCTTGTTTCGGGCAGAAAAAGTAGGAAATAAATTTCGGGCAAAATACCGAAATAGAAGACGCCCCCGGGTGGGCTCGAACCACCAACCTTTCGGTTAACAGCCGAACGCGCTGACCAATTGCGCCACGGAGGCCACATGTGTTGGAGAGATCTAGCATGAATAGATCTTGTTTCGGGCAGAAAAAGTAGGAAATAAATTTCGGGCAAAATACCGAAATAGAAGACGCCCCCGGGTGGGCTCGTTCCACCAACCTTTCGGATAACAGCCGAACGCGCTAACCAATTGCGCCACGGAGGCCTCATGTGTTGGAGAGATCTAGCATGAATAGATCTTGTTTCGGGCAGAAAAAGTAGGAAATAAATTTCTGGCAAAATAATGAAATAGAAGACGCCCCCGGGTGGACTCGAACCACCAACCTTTCGGTTAACAGCCGAACGCGCTAACCAATTGCGCCACGGAGGCCACATGTGTTGGAGAGATCTAGCATGAATAGATCTTGTTTCGGGCAGAAAAAGTAGGAAATAAATTTCGGGCAAAATACCGAAATAGAAGACGCCCCCGGGTGGGCTCGAACCACCAACCTTTCGGTTAACAGCCGAACGCGCTAACCAATTGCGCCACGGAGGCCACATGTGTTGGAGAGATCTAGCATGAATAGATCTTGTTTCGGGCAGAAAAAGTAGGAAATAAATTTCGGGCAAAATACCGAAATAGAAGACGCCCCCGGGTGGGCTCGTACCACCAACCTTTCGGTTAACAGCCGAACGCGCTAACCAATTGCGCCACGGAGGCCACATGTGTTGGAGAGATCAAGCATGAATAGATCTTGTTTCGGGCAGAAAAAGTAGGAAATAAATTTCGGGCAAAATACCTAAATTGAAGACGCCCCCGGGTGGGCTCGAACCACCAACCTTTCGGTTAACAGCCGAACGCGCTAACCAATTGCGCCACGGAGGCCACATGTGTTGGAGAGATCAAGCATGAATAGATCTTGTTTCAATCAGTAAAAGTAGGAAATAAATTTCGGGCAAAATACCGAAATAGAAGACGCCCCCGGGTGGGCTCGAACCACCAACCTTTCGGTTAACAGCCGAACGCGCTAACCAATTGCGCCACGGAGGCCACATGTGTTGGAGAGATCAAGCATGAATAGATCTTGTTTCGATCAGTAAAAGTAGGAAATAAATTTCGGGCAAAATACCGAAATAGAAGACGCCCCCGGGTGGGCTCGAACCACCAACCTTTCGGTTAACAGCCGAACGCGCTAACCAATTGCGCCACGGAGGCCTCATGTGTTGGAGAGATCAAGCACGAATAGATCTTGTTTCGGGCAGAAAAAGTAGGAAATAAATTTCGGGCAAAATACCGAAATAGAAGACGCCCCCGGGTGGGCTCGAACCACCAACCTTTTGGTTAACAGCCGAACGCGCTAACCAATTGCGAAACGGAGGCCACATTTGTTGGAGAGATCTAGCATGAATAGATCTTGTTTCGGGCAGAAAAAGTATTAAATAAATTTCGGGCAAAATACCGAAATAGAAGACGCCCCCGGGTGGGCTCGAACCACCAACCTTTCGGTTAACAGCTGAACGCGCTAACCAATTGCGCCACGGAGGCCACATGTGTTGGAGAGATCTAGCATGAATAGATCTTGTTTCGGGCAGAAAAAGTAGGAAATAAATTTCGGGCAAAATACCGAAATAGAAGACGCCCCCGGGTGGGCTCGAACCACCAACCTTTCGGTTAACAGCCGAACGCGCTAACCAATTGCGCCACGGAGGCCACATGTGTTGGAGAGATGAAGCATGAATAGATCTTGTTTCGGGCAGAAAAAGTAGGAAATAAATTTCGGGCAAAATACCGAAATAGAAGACGCCCCCGGGTGGGCTCGAACCACCAACCTTTCGGTTAACAGCCGAACGCGCTAACCAATTGCGCCACGGAGGCCACATGTGTTGGAGAGATCTAGCATGAATAGATCTTGTTTCGGGCAGAAAAAGTAGGAAATAAATTTCGGGCAAAATACCGAAATAGAAGACGCCCCCGGGTGGGCTCGAACCACCAACCTTTCGGTTAACAGCCGAACGCGCTAACCAATTGCGCCACGGAGGCCACATGTGTTGGAGAGATCTAGCATGAATAGATCTTGTTTCGGGCAGAAAAAGTAGGAAATAAATTTCGGGCAAAATACCGAAATAGAAGACGCCCCCGGGTGGGCTCGTTCCACCAACCTTTCGGATAACAGCCGAACGCGCTAACCAATTGCGCCACGGAGGCCTCATGTGTTGGAGAGATCTAGCATGAATAGATCTTGTTTCGGGCAGAAAAAGTAGGAAATAAATTTCTGGCAAAATAATGAAATAGAAGACGCCCCCGGGTGGACTCGAACCACCAACCTTTCGGTTAACAGCCGAACGCGCTAACCAATTGCGCCACGGAGGCCACATGTGTTGGAGAGATCTAGCATGAATAGATCTTGTTTCGGGCAGAAAAAGTAGGAAATAAATTTCGGGCAAAATACCGAAATAGAAGACGCCCCCGGGTGGGCTCGAACCACCAACCTTTCGGTTAACAGCCGAACGCGCTAACCAATTGCGCCACGGAGGCCACATGTGTTGGAGAGATCTAGCATGAATAGATCTTGTTTCGGGCAGAAAAAGTAGGAAATAAATTTCGGGCAAAATACCGAAATAGAAGACGCCCCCGGGTGGGCTCGAACCACCAACCTTTCGGTTAATAGCCGAACGCGCTAACCAATTGCGCCACGGAGGCCACATGTGTTGGAGAGATCAAGCATGAATAGATCTTGTTTCGGGCAGAAAAAGTAGGAAATAAATTTCGGGCAAAATACCTAAATTGAAGACGCCCCCGGGTGGGCTCGAACCACCAACCTTTCGGTTAACAGCCGAACGCGCTAACCAATTGCGCCACGGAGGCCACATGTGTTGGAGAGATCAAGCATGAATAGATCTTGTTTCAATCAGTAAAAGTAGGAAATAAATTTCGGGCAAAATACCGAAATAGAAGACGCCCCCGGGTGGGCTCGAACCACCAACCTTTCGGTTAACAGCCGAACGCGCTAACCAATTGCGCCACGGAGGCCACATGTGTTGGAGAGATAAAGCATGAATAGATCTTGTTTCGATCAGTAAAAGTAGGAAATAAATTTCGGGCAAAATACCGAAATAGAAGATGCCCCCGGGTGGGCTCGAACCACCAACCTTTCGGTTAACAGCCGAACGCGCTAACCAATTGCGCCACGGAGGCCTCATGTGTTGGAGAGATCAAGCACGAATAGATCTTGTTTCGGGCAGAAAAAGTAGGAAATAAATTTCGGGCAAAATACCGAAATAGAAGACGCCCCCGGGTGGGCTCGAACCACCAACCTTTTGGTTAACAGCCGAACGCGCTAACCAATTGCGCCACGGAGGCCACATGTGTTGGAGAGATCTAGCATGAATAGATCTTGTTTCGGGCAGAAAAAGTATTAAATAAATTTCGGGCAAAATACCGAAATAGAAGACGCCCCCGGGTGGGCTCGAACCACCAACCTTTCGGTTAACAGCTGAACGCGCTAACCAATTGCGCCACGGAGGCCACATGTGTTGGAGAGATCTAGCATGAATAGATCTTGTTTCGGGCAGAAAAAGTAGGAAATAAATTTCGGGCAAAATACCGAAATAGAAGACGCCCCCGGGTGGGCTCGAACCACCAACCTTTCGGTTAACAGCCGAACGCGCTAACCAATTGCGCCACGGAGGCCACATGTGTTGGAGAGATGAAGCATGAATAGATCTTGTTTCGGGCAGAAAAAGTAGGAAATAAATTTCGGGCAAAATACCGAAATAGAAGACGCCCCCGGGTGGGCTCGAACCACCAACCTTTCGGTTAACAGCCGAAACCGCTAACCAATTGCGCCACGGAGGCCACATGTGTTGGAGAGATCTAGCATGAATAGATCTTGTTTCGGGCAGAAAAAGTAGGAAATAAATTTCGGGCAAAATACCGAAATAGAAGACGCCCCCGGGTGGGCTCGAACCACCAACCTTTCGGTTAACAGCCGAACGCGCTAACCAATTGCGCCACGGAGGCCACATGTGTTGGAGAGATCTAGCATGAATAGATCTTGTTTCGGGCAGAAAAAGTAGGAAATAAATTTCGGGCAAAATACCGAAATAGAAGACGCCCCCGGGTGGGCTCGAACCACCAACCTTTCGGTTAACAGCCGAACGCGCTAACCAATTGCGCCACGGAGGCCACATGTGTTGGAGAGATCTAGCATGAATAGATCTTGTTTCGGGCAGAAAAAGTAGGAAATAAATTTCGGGCAAAATACCGAAATAGAAGACGCCCCCGGGTGGGCTCGTTCCACCAACCTTTCGGATAACAGCCGAACGCGCTAACCAATTGCGCCACGGAGGCCTCATGTGTTGGAGAGATCTAGCATGAATAGATCTTGTTTCGGGCAGAAAAAGTAGGAAATAAATTTCTGGCAAAATAATGAAATAGAAGACGCCCCCGGGTGGACTCGAACCACCAACCTTTCGGTTAACAGCCGAACGCGCTAACCAATTGCGCCACGGAGGCCACATGTGTTGGAGAGATCTAGCATGAATAGATCTTGTTTCGGGCAGAAAAAGTAGGAAATAAATTTCGGGCAAAATACCGAAATAGAAGACGCCCCCGGGTGGGCTCGAACCACCAACCTTTCGGTTAACAGCCGAACGCGCTAACCAATTGCGCCACGGAGGCCACATGTGTTGGAGAGATCTAGCATGAATAGATCTTGTTTCGGGCAGAAAAAGTAGGAAATAAATTTCGGGCAAAATACCGAAATAGAAGACACCCCCGGGTGGGCTCGAACCACCAACCTTTCGGTTAACAGCCGAACGCGCTAACCAATTGCGCCACGGAGGCCACATGTGTTGGAGAGATCAAGCATGAATAGATCTTGTTTCGGGCAGAAAAAGTAGGAAATAAATTTCGGGCAAAATACCTAAATTGAAGACGCCCCCGGGTGGGCTCGAACCACCAACCTTTCGGTTAACAGCCGAACGCGCTAACCAATTGCGCCACGGAGGCCACATGTGTTGGAGAGATCAAGCATGAATAGATCTTGTTTCAATCAGTAAAAGTAGGAAATAAATTTCGGGCAAAATACCGAAATAGAAGACGCCCCCGGGTGGGCTCGAACCACCAACCTTTCGGTTAACAGCCGAACGCGCTAACCAATTGCGCCACGGAGGCCACATGTGTTGGAGAGATCAAGCATGAATAGATCTTGTTTCGATCAGTAAAAGTAGGAAATAAATTTCGGGCAAAATACCGAAATAGAAGACGCCCCCGGGTGGGCTCGAACCACCAACCTTTCGGTTAACAGCCGAACGCGCTAACCAATTGCGCCACGGAGGCCTCATGTGTTGGAGAGATCAAGCACGAATAGATCTTGTTTCGGGCAGAAAAAGTAGGAAATAAATTTCGGGCAAAATAACGAAATAGAAGACGCCCCCGGGTGGGCTCGAACCACCAACCTTTCGGTTAACAGCCGAACGCGCTAACCAATTGCGCCACGGAGGCCACATGTGTTGGAGAGATCAAGCACGAATAGATCTTGTTTCGGGCAGAAAAGTAGGAAATAAATTTCGGGCAAAATAACGAAATAGTTTAGGACTCATCAGCATGGTATAGGAGAGCAACGCAAGAGAGTGGAGGGCAAGTACTAGTCTAGCCAACTATAAATGAAAAAGTGGTGACCATTGATTTGTCTTCCACTCATCAGCTGAAGTGCTCCTCTTCCACTCATCTGCAGTTATAGTCGGCTATACTTTGTTCATTTGAACTGGCGCTTGAAAATATTTTCTTCCCCCACCACCGATCGGTAACCATAGCAAACAACAAAGGCATACTATTGGCTGCTCGAAGAGACTATGGTTACGGTTCTAGCGTGGGGAAAGCACTATTTCTCGAGCGCCAATTCTAAATGAATAGAGTATAGACTAGTACTTGCCCTCCGCTCTCTTGCGTTGCCTTCTTATATACCGTGCTGATGAGTCCTAACAAGGACGAAACCTGTCCGCGGTTGGAGGCAACGCTTGAGAGTTGGGAGATTACACATCCTGCAGGATGTATTTAATTTAAGTATCTTATTTAGAGTTATTCCTATCAAGCCTGGGGAAAACCGGGCTTGTTTTATTTTTCGAAACTGCGTCAACATATTGGAATACCACATTTTCCTTTTACATTCAAATATCCTTTTCTGGAATTCTCTACTATAAAGGAACAACCGGAGTGAAAACCACGCGAAACTTTTTTTTGAAAAAAAAAAGTTGTAAAAGGACCTTAACTTTTAGCTCCCTCTTCTCCATTGGAAAAGAGACGCAATCATAATAGAAATATTCAACGTCTGCGTAGTTTTCCCGCCGAAAAAGGAAGAGAAAAGAACGCCTTTGTTGCCCACAAGAGCATTCTATGCTTTTTGAACCCATTCTGTTGTTACTCTCCCATCACAAAAGCCTTCCCACCTTTTAAATACTAGTCCCGCCTGATGCATTATATTCACAGAGTTTCTCCCATTGAGGAGGACCAACCTCTTTCTTCCCTAGTTTTTTTTCAAAGCGTTTGTTTGGTCGTACTGCCGTTGTTGTTGTTATTATCTTCATCACTACACTATTACTATCATCGTTATTATCGTTATTGTGGCGAAGCATTTTTTTTTACGAAAATTTCCCTCCTTATCTTAGTGCCTCCTATTGTCGTTTTTGATTTCAAAAGCGACTCTGCTGAGTTGACTTTCTCTACTCGACTCTTTTTGTTGTTGTTGTTATTATTATTATAAATTTTTCGTCATTGTGGTGGCAACAAGAGCGCCGGTGGAAGCTTTTGTGGCGAGTTTTTTTTACGGTGTCTTTTGTGTGCGCGCGTGTCTTTTTTTTTCATTGGATTTGATGTCGGTGTGTGGTTTAGTTGGTAGAGTACATTTTCTGCGGAGTGTAAATTCACCTTAAGTTAAGAGAACCTAATTTAGTGATACTATGTTCACATATGAAAAGTTAAACTAGTTTAAACCTTTATTTACCAAATTATTTTCGGCGAAAGTTTAGTACTGCTGATGCACGGAGTTTTTAGCGATAGAAATCACTATATAGTTACCCCAACTTATGTTAAGTGAATTATGTGGCTTCAAAATATGGCGCCAAAGAGCCAAAACTCGCCAACCATCAGCAGTTCTAAACTTGAGCCAGTGGTACTTACGAGTACCGTCGGTAAATAAAGGGTTAACTTAAGAGAGAAGTTAAGATATCGGACGCGCGGATGTGATTTCAAGTAAAAAGAAGCTTGGTAGTTCTCTTTGTTTTTTCCCTTTTATAGTAGATGGAGATACGATACATTTAAACTATCTCAGGATTTAAGAGAGTTTGGGGAACTATCTTAAAGTTAAGACAGTTTACCCTCGCTTAACTAGTTTAAATCTAACAAGATATTTCGTTCATACATACTTTACTTGAACTAGATGGGCATTTAAACTAGTTTAACTTTACTTGTGTGAACGTAGCATGACAGAAAGAAAAGGGAGCATGAGAGGATGAGAGGTGATGAGGGAAATAAAGATAATGGGGGGGAGAGAAGTGTTTGATAAAAAGAATAATATACAGTAGGGTGGGTCCAGGCGCGGATCCACGGGGGGGCGATTGGGGCGATCGCCCCCCCCAACGAAGTCACCTCACTCAAAAAGCTCCCTCCCACCCTCAATCAAAATTCACTTTCCCAGTGAAATCGGGAGAAAACAATCTGAAGTCATTTTGGGAGCTGGTATTTTTGCAAGTCACAACTCGTTAACTGATTGCTGGCATACTGAAAATGTTTTCTCTTTGTCTGATAAGTCCGACAGGAGCTCCATCTTAGATCTCCGATAGATAAGAGCTGACATGACTGATGTGACAGCGGGTTCGCACACTAATGTCCATTAGCTGCCATCCTGAGGGGCGCAACACTTTGGACACCGGAAACTCCGACTGGAGTGCCAAGCAGGCGGCTTGTTTGTAAAATTTCTAATCTCACTGATTCCTTGCTTCTATTTTGAGGGCCAATGCTTCACACTTTTGTAGGGGGAACAGGGGCGCTGGGAGGGGGAGCAGTCGTATGGATTGCCGTCTCTCATTTTCGTTTCCCGTTTAAACTTTTGCTCAATGCGACAGCAGTGTCTATCCAATCCAATGCTTAGCTTCCTTCACCAACTGCTGATATCACTACAAAGATTAATGATGATCGCAGCTTTACCAGGCGGAATGTAGAAGGATTAGGTTTTACGAAGAAAAAGAATCAGAAGCTGCAAATTAGAGGATAAAAGTAAATTTTCATTTTTGCTGCATCTTTTCCGTTTCCCCCTTACCTTCCGATGCATCATCAAATTTTCCGAATATTTATAAATACTAAAAAGTGGTTTTAACAGAAAAAGAACGAGTACAGCATATTTTCTACAATACAGTGTGTTTTTTTAATGAGCTAGTTTCTTTTCTTGCTTACTAAACTTTTACTATTTTTATTCATACATTTTTAAATAGTTTTTTTTCTTAAAAATTCTACGACTTGCAAAAACCGGCCCTCATTGTATGTAACCAAAAGGCTCCAAAATGAGATTAAACACTACTTCTGAAGGGCAATTTTCAAAAAATTTTCTGGGGGAGGACTTCCAGACCCGGACCTCCATCTTTACCTTAGGGCTTGCTTTGGATAAAAAACTTTCACAGAAATTAGAAATTGTACAAGGATTTAAGTTCTACATGCAAGCAATTGATTTAGAACTTAATGTACTCGTGAGGGGGTACCTTATAAATAATGCTAAGTCTACTCCCCCCTCCGAAAAGGAAGTCTAGTATCGGCCTTGGTCAATATAGCACTATTTTTAGGTAAAAAATTACAGGTTTCACTGCATTTCGAATGCTCAAGATATAGGATCGCCCCCTCCCCAAACCGAGTCTCTGGATCCGCCACTGGGTGGGTCATTTTCCTATGGCGAAAAAATTTTTTTACAATCGGGCACAGCGACAAAAGGGTGCCAAATGGTCTCAAACTAACATGTGTAAAATATTATTCCATTAAAATAACTCTTTTTGCCTCCGGATTGGCCTCAAATAGAAAAAAAATATATAATTTTTCGATAATCGATTCCAGAATTTATTACATTCAACCAATTAAAATTTTTTATGTAAAAATGAGATTTAGGTGTTTGTTCTAATTAAAAACAGACAAATAAATGAAACAGGAATGCGTTGTACGTAAATAGACTGTAATAGAAAGTGTCACGACAAAACCATTTTATTACTAGAATATTGTTGATAGGTTGTTTGGAGTTATGGCGCAAGGAACTAGAGTCTGGAAAAGGGACAATGAGGTATTCTCACGTTTTGAGATTTAATTTTATTAAAATAGTAGATAAAAAACCATGAAGAATGACGTTTACATCAAGTATTTCCGTAGCCTAGTTTCTGAGATATAAATTTTTGAAATTTTGTTTTTTGTTTGGGCGTGAAAACACTTTCGAATCACAAATCATGCGCTGTGAGGTCACATCCAATAGAAACCCGTTTTCTGATCACGTGAAAACAGAAAACACAATGGTTTTCACGCGCTGTGACTTCACATCCAATAGAAGCCCGTTTTCTGATAACGTGACTTTTCTGACGTTTTGGCAAAAATAAATTGAATTATAAATGATTTAAAACACATTTTTGAACTTAAAAATCAGAAATTTGGTAGTTTCAAACCATAATGTATCAAAAAAGCATGAAATCAAGCAAATCCCTCACTCATGCAAATACCTCATTGTAACTTTAATCTACCTACATCGCATGCCTGATTTATTTATTGGTCTGTTTTTGATTAGAATAAACACTTGCATCTGATTTTTACATGAAAAATTTGAATTGGTTGAAAGTAATAAATGCCGGAATCGAACAATTGTATCTCTTTCTGGCCAGATATGCGAGTTTTATTGCTTATTTTCACCTGTGATTTTTCATCTCTTAAACCACACTTTCGACCCCCTAACCTATACCAATTCTTGTTCCCCTTGATGTACCCTACCTCCCCTAGAAGTTATGAAACACTTATCTGAAACTTTCTTATATACAGGGTGTATCTGAAATGGTGCAACAAACTTTCAGGGATGATAGTACTCATCAAGACGAACAAGAATTGGTATAGAAAGGGGGGTCGCAAATGAGTTTTAAGGGGTGAAACCCCGGGGTGAAAATCCGCTACTGCTTGGTGACTCGCTGTTTCGTTTTTTTGCTGATTTTCACCCCGGGGTTTCACCCCTTAAAACTCATTTGCGACCCCCCTTTCTATACCAATTCTTGTTCGTCTTGATGAGTACTATCATCCCTGAAAGTTTGCTGCACCATTTCAGATACACCCTGTATAAGCAAAGTTAAAAAATAAAAATTAGAGAACATGTAATGAAATGATACCGGGATGAAATAAGACATTATTAAAGTAAGATATAGAAAAATTATTTTAATAGGTATAGTTAAAACTCACTTTTCTCAGTTATTTAGCAATCAATTCAAAAAAGAAAATTTAAATGTGATAATTAATACAAGTATTTTAAATTTTTTTATGGAAATAATAAATGTTAAGTAGTATTAATTTAAAATTAATAAATTAATTTCAATCCATGAAACCCTTCCTTTACAATTGATACATCTACATAAATTGCAACTCAAGTACAACATCAATTTTATTTAAATGACAAATTTCATTGATAATTGATATTTATTAATTAGTTTATAAAATTTTCATGGATTAATACTTGAAATCTGTCCACAGAAATAGCTGGGTAATTCCACACTGGCATTTTTTAAAAAGAAAAACACTAAGTATTTTGTAATTTACTTCCCAAAAATAAATTATAAAAAGACATTTTCCACCCAGTTTATTACTTTCTTGTTGGCTAAATCTAATGACCTCATTATTATTTTTAAAATATGCTTTTATTTATTTTTGAGAAATTTTAAACTACATGGTAACTGACTGACATTTATGAAATGAGTTATCATATTGTTTTCCCCAAAAATCAAACAACTCTTAATTTTTTTACACGAGTGTATTTAACAGTCCGAACTCCACACCGCGCGGCGAAAACACCGAACCGAAATCGTTTGCAACACTTTCCGAAGAGTTCTCCACCCCAGAAGAGCGCGCGATGAAACAGCGAAAACAAAACAAAACAGAAACCATCCCGCGAAAGGTTTCTTCTCCCGGCGCAAACATTAACCTCCGCCAGGTGTCGCCCCGATCGGTCGAAGGGGGGAGGGAAGGGGAATCACACTCGGGGCGCGAGTGTTGGTCAAGTTGGAAGGAATCTCCTTCGCCACGCGCCGTCGGGGGGAAAAGTTCCGGTTTCTCGTGTGTTCGAATCTGCTCTTTGAAGTTGCCGCTCTAACTCTCTCTTTTGGATTAAATCGTTTTTGTTTTTGTGAAGACGCCTCGTGGGAGAAATCTTCGTCAACGTGAGTAGTTTTATGTGGTTTTTTTCGTGTCTTTCTCTCTATCTATAACTATTTTAGAGTAGTTAACAATTGAATAGTCAGTTTGAAAAGGGGAATAAGTCCAAAAACCAAGTTTTGAGAAAATCGAGGAAAAAAAACCTGTATAAGTATTGGAATTTTCGTTGCATAGTCACTAAATTTTTACTAGAAATTAATGAGTTAAAACCCTACTTTTACACGTCAAATTCAGTTTTTTTCTGGGGGAGGACCCCCATACCCCCAATGGTACCACAAGGGGATCTTGTCTGGAAAAAAGCCCCCCCTTAGAGCCGTGCTGGATCCGCGCCTGATAGGGGTAGTTATTTTTATCCGCTTTTCACTCACGTGTATAGAAAAGGTTGGAGATTGTTTACAGCACAAAAAGTCAATTTTTGGACTTAGTCCCTTTTTCAAACTGGCGATTCAACTATGATAGACTGATTAACCCTCTACTGCCCATGGTAGCAAATATGCTACCATAAGTTTAGCTTCAATTTTTCAGCATGTTTTTAGGTTATTGCAGTAATAATAATTGCACCTTCAAGCAGTAAAATTCATACAGTTTGAGTTCAGTCCCCAGTTTCAAGATTTTTGAAAAATTTTGTAAGGGGGTGTTCAAATATTACGTAAGAGCTTTCTTGATCAATTTTAACCCCCCTCCCCCTTTTCAGCTAAGGTAAGCAACCCCCACCATAATTACGTAAGAAACTGCCAGACCCCCCAAGAAATTTTGACATAATTTTTAGTAGGTAGTTTTTTTCTCCTTAAAAATTAGGTTACAAGGAGCGATCTTTTTGGGGTGTAAACCTAAGGGTTCAAAAATGAGTTGAAACACTACTTTTAAGGGTTGAAATTTCAAAATGTTATTGGGGTCCCCCCACAGAAAAGAATTTATTTTTTTGTAAAATTTATTTTTGGTTGAGTTTTGAAATTATTTATGCAAGAAACAAGATGTTTTCAAAAATGCACTATCTTACGCAAGCATCACTCATATCTCCCCCTCCCCCCTTGTCAGGAAAAATAAGCCAAGAGCGAACCACCTCCCCCTTCAGGTACTTACGTAATATTTGAACCCTCACCACTCTGAGGGTGATCAATTGGAAGACCATGGCCAAAAAAAGAGAGGCCTGGAAGAAAATTCTTGAGAAGGCCAGGGCCCACCCGGGGCTGTCGTGCCATTGAAGAAGAAGTAATATTTGAACAGCCCCTAACAAAAATTCCAGAAAATATAAAAAAGTCTTCTTTAGAGTTTTTATAATATTTGGTCCTAAACTACACGAAGGCAAAGAAATAATGTAATAATGTAAGGGGTATTGGAGGGTTAAACTATTTCAAGAACAGAGTTCTGTTCTGTTTCTAAAAGTTTCTTAGGATCGCTTGGAGAAGATCTTTTATTTTTATTACAGGGTCATTCCAAACTGACTA
The DNA here is from genome assembly GCA_024610705.1 of Tetragnatha versicolor. Taxonomy (NCBI): domain Eukaryota; kingdom Metazoa; phylum Arthropoda; class Arachnida; order Araneae; family Tetragnathidae; genus Tetragnatha; species Tetragnatha versicolor. Next base: position 1,687,150 of record JANDEH010000025.1, on the reverse strand, counting down.
ACGTAACATTCAGACGAAATTTCATTGCAATTTTTGCCTAAAACACAAAAAAATTAAGATAATAATTTGTACTAAATGGTCTTTTTAAGTTTAAGTATAATTTTTTTATTAATATCCTAAATTTTTTATAAGTATTAACACCTTAATACTGATATAAATTCCTCTAAAACTTGAAAAGGAAAACAATATAAGTAATTTAAAAAAATGCAAAGGAGGCGGTTTTTAATTCCTTTTTTTTCTATTGTAAAAACAAATAGCTTAAATAATTACCTAAACTTAAAAAGGGATTTTTGGATTTTAGGTTTTTGGTTAAAATATTGTAAAATGTAAGTGATAAGTAAACGTAATTATAATGAAACAAATATATACATAAATTTTTCGAACTTGAATTAACTTAAATTTTGTAGGTCAGAGGTGTTTTCTTGTTAAATAAAATGAATCACTTCTTTAAAGGAAAAGGCAACTGGTATAATAACTGGGAGGTGTCGAACTAGTATAGGTAATGTTCAGTCTTTTACAGAGATCAGTAAAGGAATCTGGTTACAACTGCTTATAGAAATGTAATGATTGTCAAACAATTATTTAATGTGTCAATTAATTGTGGTTGCAACAGAAAACACAAAATTGAAATACCTATATTAAATTTTATATTAGAACAGCAGAATCTTAAAGTTAACAATAGAAGGATCCAATCTGAGAACATTATTGTAGAATTTCATTTCATTTTTTCCTAAATCTTGCTTATTAATTTTTCTAAGTGATTGCTAATGGAAGAAAAATTTTAACACTTCATATCAACGTAGAAAAGGGAAAAGCTATTTATTTATCATTAATGAAGCCTCAATATTTATTAGATCCCTTTTTAAAATTATTAATTAATTACCTCCCCTCGAAACCACGAGCATTTAATATTTTTCACCATTAAAATCGAAAAAAATTCCTCCATAATCTAAGAAGCATAAAAAGGGGGTCGGGGGTTTTCGTGTACTAAAAAGTGTTCTGAAAATACTTTCGGTTTTTTTCTGGGGCGTATTAAGGCCCGCACCAAATGAACCAGTGTGCCGCATATGACTCGCAAGCTACTAGTTGGAAACCCCTAGTTAATAAATTTCAAACCTACTTTTGAACTCTACAGGAACGTTTATACCATTTTTATCTGTTTAAAGTCGTTTTTGAAACAAGTAGAATTAATGAAATTAAATCATTTCATAAATAAATAACATAATCTTCAGAATATGAAAAAACCTAGTATTAGCTCTATGTGTTATGTGTATTAGCTCCTCTCCAGAAATTCCAATACAATTTTGAAACTAAATTTAATTTCATAACAGGCGTTGCCACTTAAATTAAATTTGTATAACTTCCTGATAAATATTTTATGGCTTTTTTAATAATATTTATATTCTTTTGAAACTTTTACAGTTCTAAATTCTTTTAAAAATAGTTTCTCTGAAATATTTTCTTCATCTATAACATGTTGCCACTGAAGTTTTCGTTTCTTTACTTCCTGTTAAATATTTTACGACTTCTTTAAATACTTCCATTCTTTTCGAAAAGTTTATTGCTAAATTCTTTTCAATTAATTTCCTCATAATTTCCTAAAATTTTTTACGAATCCCAACACATGTTGCCACAAAAACTGAATTTCCTCACTTCCTGTATTAATTTTAATTATTTTTCGCATCGCAGTTTTGTTTAACGAATACTTAAAAGTTTAATGCTGTGGCAACTTAATTTATTTATCATTGTTATTTATTAGTTGTGTTCCATAAACGATATTTCAATTTAAAAATTGTAATTTTCGAAAATTCGTTTTATCTGTGCAAGGGATTTTTCTCCTTACATCTGAGATTATTTAAGGTAAATATCTTTTAATTTCGTTTTAATGTATGCTATGATAACTTCCTGTTTGCATTTAGTTTGATGGTAAAATAATAAAACGTGGTAAAAAAATTACCCATACACCCAAATTTTTTCCAATCTCTGCTTCAGTTATTACAATATTGAATTGGCCGTTTTAATTTTATGATACTTGAGAAAAATAAGACCTGGTTTTATAATCAAAAAGCATATATGCCTGGGTTTTCATGGTAATGTTTGTTATTCTTTACAGATGTTATATCGAATTCTCTGTTACTTTTGTCATTTTGTATAAGAAGTTTCCGAAAACAACTCCGTTTCTTGACTTAAGCATCCTATAATTATCAAATAATTAAAGAATTTAATGAAAACCATATTAAAGGTTTGGAAAAATCGGTAAAATTGAAACTGTACCAATGTATTTTAGTTCAGTTCAAATCTTTGAAATATCCTAAATCTTTTACACCACATTTTATCCTGTACTGATATTAATTTCATAAGTATATCATTGTATAAAATAAGTAAAATCAACGTTTGTAATATGCACATATGTTTAAAACGATCGTCTGAATCGTTTTTTAAATAAACATATGTGCATATTACAAAAATTGCTTTTTACTTATTTTACCTTATTTGCACAGTGAATTTTAATTCCATCATGGTATATTTATGAAAAAAAAACATCATGATATATTTTCAGATACATAAAAATAAAAATTTATAAAGTATATAATGATCTAAGTGTCAATGGTATAAAATCAACGGTATCTCAAACATAGAAATTTTTTCTTAGAAATGCCGTCGTATTTAAAAGTTTGAAAAGCTTTTATCAGAGACACAGAGTAAAGAGCTAACAGAGATTCCAAACGGCAGTTTTCCTCTTTAGGGAACGTACCCATACTACGTGACCCGATCAGGAGAGGGAGTGGGGTCTTCAAAATACCACGCTCGGTCACAGGGGGCTTAGGGTTTTGTCACGTAGTCAATTTTCTCTAGTCAATACGACAAAATTAATTCCAAATTAATTATTGAAATTTGCCAAATTAAGCCACATTAATTATTAAAATTAGACAAATTAAGCCAAATTAATTTTTTAAAACTTTCTGTTTGCAAAAAATGATTGAAAACCGTATTTATGAATTACTACGTGAAAACTATAGAGGGGGAGGGGGGTCTTGCCATATACTACGGATGGTCACCAAGGGGGGGAGGGGGTCAAAACTGGTAAAAAAGGGGTCACGTAGTATGGGTACGTTCCCTTAGGTATTTAATTTAATTCATGCTCGTAGATTATAATTAATTTCACTAGCAGCCAATCAGAGAAGGCGAAATGCGAAAGTGATTCCTGATTGGATATGGAACTTCTATCCTATCTATTTTAATCCTAATAGATTCATAACACATGTTTCGGATTGAATGACGTCACATGCTGTTTTCGTGCCTTTTTTTTGAAGTGAAACCTTGAAATTAAGTTAAAAACAAATAATTATCGTAATTAAATAAAAACTACACGTATATTCTTCTCTTGGTGTATATGTATAGGGGCTCGATTTCTAAAAAAAGAGGTACCGGAACGGTAAAATTATTGGTATCAAAACTGAAAAAGCGAATACTTTTTAATACCAAATCTTGAGCATTTATTTTCAAATTTAAATTTATAAAATAAATTCAAATGTTTTGTACTAGATTAGGAAGAGTGTTCTAACTTATAAATTGTTAAGACGATGAACTCTTTATACACTTTTTTTATAGTGGGTTATACTTTTTTTCCAACAGGGTGCCTCTTGTAGGAGGTGAGACGGCTTATCATCAATGAACCATTAGTGTTGTATATTTTGCCAATTTAAAGAATATACTGCGTAGTTAAAGACCTTAAATGGTAGAATTTAAGATGTCGCAAATTTTCTTTGCAAATTTGCCCAGCGATCTGGCAAATCTGGTTCAAATAAAAAATAATCAACACCAGGAGTGGATTGTGGGTAGTTCAAATGTGGGTTCACAATCATATTTTAAAAGTACAATTAAGTAAAAACCTTACAATTAAATCACAAATATTGTTATTTGCAAAAAACATAAAAATGCATTATACATATTTTTTAAAATTTGAAATATGCATTTTTTATATTTTTTGATATGATTCTTACTGTTAAGAACTTAATCTGAAAACAAATATGATAAGTTGAGGGGGTCTGGAGGTTCTCCCCCCGAAAAATGTTGGAAATTTGACAGTACAACAGAGTTTTAATTCATTTTAGGACTTTTTTTCGTACATAGAAAGGTATCCGCTGGCCTGATGAATGGGTCACTTGGGCCGTAGTTAGGAGACCCCCTGAAATGGAATATAATTTTTTTCCGAAAAAGAGGTTCCGGAACGGCGTTCCGCACCGTTCCGGCTGAAATCGAGCCCTGTGTATAGGTATTTTTTATCCAGGGATCAATCCAGGATTTTAAACCTAACCCCCATTTTTGTGAAAAAAAATACACAGCATTTTATTTTTTGTGAAAAATTGTAAAATCTTTTTAATTTTTATGTGTGAAATTTTTATAACTATTTTTAATGGAGACTGTAAAGTTAGTGAAATCAGCATTAAATTACTTATTTCTTCAGTTTTATAGCAATTTGAATACTCAATTAACTATAAGCGATTCACATAATTAAGAATAATTTTTGTGAAAGTTTCCGTTTTTGTTCGTACATTTTTTGCGCCAATAAACGGTACCGATAAACGGTACCAAACGGTACAAGGTGCCGATAAAAGGTACCAAAATCGGCCTATATTATTCCCTGTATGGAACAAAAAAAATAAATAGTAAAAATACTGTTGACAAAGAGTAGTGGAATTTGGCCAACGAGGGCCCAAATTTCACTTCACACTTCTAAAGTCTTTTATAAATTTTTCAAGGATGCCCTCGTATTCGCACGAGCGTCGAAGAAACCCCTCACCTCCAAACTTTTTCCCTCCGTTGTCAGCCGGGGCGCAGAAAAGCGTCCCCTTTGTCTCCCCTGACAGCCCCACAAAGGGCGCCGCGCCCCATAAATCAAGCGCCCTGATATCGCTTTAATTGCGCCCCGGGGCGCCCCTGCGTGTCCAGTTCGAACTTTTCTCTGTGCCGAGAAAACTTGTTGAACAATACGCGTTTCCTTGACCCGAGGGGGTTCGATGCACCACTTCCCTGAGGGGAGGATGAGGAGAGTTTATGGAAAGTTTTTTTTCTTATATTTAGAACTATTTATTCTCTTTTGGGATGAAAGGGGGCGTTTTGGGTGTCGGAAGGAAGCTGCGGAATGGCCCGGGGGTCGGCCTACCACTCGGGAAGTTCTGTGGGATGTGTTTTGCATGGGAGGGGGGATTCTTAGATGATGGTGAAATCTTCATTTTTTAAACATGAGCAGTAGGGTGTATCGAAAAAAACTTTTTTCGATTTTGATGACGTAATTGTGAGGAAAAGTTGTCTAAGGTGCCAGAGAGTACCTGTGAATTTTTTCAGAATTTTTGGATAATTTCTTAAGGTGCCGCCAAGGCCCTGAAGGTCCCCATGTTAATCCAATGGAGCGCGCAAGCCAAGAAGGCCGAAAATTGGTTTTTCGCCCCTCATTTCTACCCTAATCACACGACGAATGTCTCGTCTCGAGTTATGGACTCTATATGATGTATGCTACCCGAAAAACCTTGAATAACGACCTAAATATCTATATTACGTTAACAGTGGGCTCTAATTTGAACGAGGAAATACACAGTTTTCGACGAAATTTGAGCATACAAAAAAACGTAATATAGATATTTAGGCTATTATTCAAGTTTTGTCGGATAGCCTAGATCGAATAGAGTCCATAACTCGAGACGAGACATTCGTCGTGTGATTAGGGTAGAAATGAGGGGCGAAAAACCGATTTTCGGCCTTTTTGGCGGCGCGCCCCATTGGATTAACATGGGGAACTTCAGGGCCAATGTGGCACCTTAAGAAATTATCTAAAAATTCTGAAAAAATTCACAGGTACTCTCTGGCACCTTAGACAACTTTTCCTCACAATTACGTCATCAAAATCGAAAAAAAGTTTTTTTCGATACACCCTAATGAGCAGTGTTTGAAAAAATACCATGGATGGCTAACCGTTTTGGGTAGTGCATATTAACAACTCACAAGCTATACTTTAGTGTCTTATTTCAAACCTTTAGAGGAAGCCTTTAGAGTTCAAGAGGAAAATTGACAGATACTGGGATTCCGGTAGTTTGAGTTAAAAAGACTGAACCAACCTTGCTGGGTTTAAGCCTGTAGTTGGTCGACTTAATTTGTATTTGTATTTGTATACAATGGTAACTGTAACTGCCGACGTACTGGTCTAGTGGTTAGAGCATCTGACCGCGAAGCCGTACGTCCGGGTTTCAAATCCCCGTTGGGCATGGATGATAGTTTCTGTCCTTGTATGATGAATGAATGTGGCCCCCTGTAAAAAGGGGTTGTGCGAGCGAATGTTGTGTGGCGCGGGTAACAGTACCTCACCTCCGTGGCTTCGGTCCACAGGTGCTCGCTGGGTAACGCTAAGTAGGTACTTCTTAGGGCAGTTCAGTGGTAAAGGATAATGTCCAGTAGTACCCGGCCATTAGAAAAAAAACCCCGATGGTTACAATCATGAGGGACATATTGATTTTTCTAAATCGTCCAATCGTGATTTTTCTAATCGTTTTCAATCGGTTCTTTGATTTAAATAGGCTAACTTACTTTAATTTACAAATATCATCTATAAAGATATATGCTCTTTCATAATCTGGTATATGATAGAGGTTTTCGTTGTTATATTGTCCTTTATCAAAATAAACAATTAGTTTGAAGCTAACTTTTCCACTTTTAACTTCTAATTAATTGTATTCTCGGGAAAAGGTGTGGAATAAAGAGTGTTAAAATGATTATTAATAATTTATGAGACCTTTTTCTTCAATGGTTTCTATTTTCTTGCCATATCCTTGGCCATTTGAATTTATATCGAGGCCTTCAGTGAAGCAACAGGTGTATTTGTTTGTGTTGAGGCCAGTTTGTCTTTCCTTCTTGTGGAAAGAATCAGACGATGACGGGCGAAACAAAAAGATAGAGGGTACTAAGACAGAAATATTTGTGATTATAAAATAAAGTAATCCCAATAGAGATATATACAGATTTTTGATTAGACACTGGATTTGAGTAGAATTCGTATTGTTGTTATTGTTTCTTATGCCACTTGGAATATCTAAGCTCCATCCGCAAAGCGTACATGATTTAAGGCAAAGGGGGTGTGGCTCCTGAGAAAGTGAGGCCCATGAATGGCAGGAGTCCAACTTAAGCCTCGGATGATAAATGCTTCAACCATATATCGCTACCTCCACTATTTAGCCATATCTCTGAAGGAAAGGGAAATTGTCTCCAGAGACCTGGACCCATGGTAAACTGCACCACGACCCACAGATTTAACGAGCACGTACTCCGCATATACCCGGTGGGTATTTGGTGGTGTCGGGAATCGAACCCTGGACCCTCCGATCCAGAAGCCGATGCCTTAAACACTAGGCTCCCCACGGCCCTCAGAGTTCGCATTTATCCTTTAATAAAAGGATAGGGATTTTTTTGTTCGATCTCATAACCCTAAAGAATCTTGAATTTATTAAATGGCTGCATCATTTAAAAACTTTATAACGTTATAGCTATTCACACACCTAATTTGATAAAATCTCGAAAAATCTAAATCACATCAATCTCAACAACGTATCGACTGAGAAATTTTTTTCTCTTCTCCTCCTCCTCCTCATCGCGACAACCAATCAAATCAACCCCTCCATAATAATCCACAACAAAACCCCCTATAGAACACGAGCCGCCCCCTCTCAAAAAGACAGAAGAACAAAGACGGACCATTATCCGCGGGACCTCGCACAAAGACGATCTCTTTTATTCACCCCTCCTCTCAATATTATATATCGAAGAAGAGATGAATATTTATTAGTCACACCACTAGAAAGTCACTAGTAGTTTGAACTTTTTTCTTGGCCGTCGTGTTATTATTACTATCTCTTTTAGTGGTGGTGGTATATATATTCGCTTCCTCTTTTAAGGGATGTCAGCAGGAAAACAAAAGCGGAGGCTCAGGTGAATAAGGGGGAAGAATTAAAACATCCGGCAGCCCATTGTAAAACCTGTCTTAAACTTTCCCCTCTTTCCCCTTTGTGTTAGGGAGTCTTTTCCCCACAAAGGGGCAGCGATGGCGGCTTTGTTGTGAGGGAGTGAGAAGACCGCCTTTTGTGCCGGGCACAATGGTCAAGCCTTGTGTTTTTGCAGGGATCGGGTTGCTGAGATGTTCCTGAGAGGAGGTGAAGAAAAAAAGGGGTGTGCACACTTTTTTTTCTTTTAGCGAAAAATGGGCTTATTAACAGAGCGCTTTTGAGGGCTTAAAACTTGTCTTCGACAGAATTGATCGTTTCGTTATAATAAAGGGTTAAAATTATTACTTAGGAGTTGATTATAACTAGTTTGTTATATTGATTGTTGAATAGATTGGTATAAGTGTGTATTAATTGGTAAATATTTTGTAAGCAATAATTATTCTTAAGTTTATTTATTTTTGAAAGTACATTTAAAAACTCACATCCTCGGCCATGTTGGTCCAATAAGCCATGCCCATACCACCTGTTTTTGTAGAGTTTAAGTTTAGAGGTTGTTAATTGGCTAGATCCTCTTCCTGAACAACAATGTGATAGAATAATGACTATTTTGTGACAATCACATTGGTGTCGGGTCGATAAATGAGGACCAAGCTTGCTTGGGGAATCAACTGGGGGTCCAGCGTCGGGCTAGCTACTCGGCCTGGACACACGCTAGTAATTAGCACCCCAGGCCCAAAGGCTACAGAAACCTAGATGGGCACCGCCTGATGGGCCACTAGGCCCGGGCAGACTTTGATTTTTGACATTGGTGTCACAAATGTGATGTCACTGGGATATCGTTGTGATACTCCTACTATATCCGGAATTCATGATAAACTGGTTAACTAGTTACTTATCAATTGATTTACTAAATTTGAGATGTATTGACCCATATTGTGTTACCGGGTTGCTGAGATGTTCCTGAGAGGAGCTGAAGAAAAAAAAAAGGTTGTGCACTTTTTTTGAGGGAAGGGAAAAATGGGGTAATTAACAGAGCGCTTTTGAGGGCTTTAAAACTTACCTTCGACAGAATTGATCGTTCCGTGTTGTCGTTATTATAAAGAGTTAAAATTATAACTTTGCGGAGTTGATTATAACTAGTTGATTATAATAACTAAATCGATTGAGGAGATTGGTGAACAAGTTTGATACCGACACGTATTGTGAAAGCAATAGTAAATTAATATTCATTGTGTCCAAAAAATTAAGGATAATTTGATATTTTGGGAATAAGACACAAATTTTCGTCACACAAAACTTGTAATGTAGTTTTCAGGATCCCTAGACGTTAGTCGAAACAAGCACCCACGAGAGCTTCAAAAAATATGCGCCCGCTAATAAATGATCCAAGTGCTGAAATCCCCCTAAAATTAAGTTTAAGGATGTGTAACTCAATATCGTCTAAAAATCCTACTTAACGATATCTAACACCATTTTAATTGATGCATGGAGTTAAGAATTACAAATCAAGGAATTTGGCACTCTTGACAGTGGCCTCCTTGGAACCAAAAAGGTTCTCAAAATGAGAATTATTTGGGTGTCACGATGGATTCCAAACTGTCGTTCTCCGCGCATATCTCTACCATTAGGCGAAAGTTCCTGGTGTCTCAAAATTTATTGTATCCCCTAATTTCCAGGGACTCAGTTTTATCCCTAAATAATAAGTTGCTCATTTACAAATCACTACTCAGACCAATAATCAGCTACGCCTGCGTCGTATGGGGCCGTGCCGTCAAAACCCACTTTAAAAAATTAGAGATACTTCAAACTAAAATAGCGAGACTAATGACAAATAGTCCCTTTTATTACAGAAACCATATAATACTTAGAAGCCTTAAATTAACAACTATCAAGGATCATTTTACTAAAATAGCTATAAAATTCTTTCAAAAAATAGATAACAGCAATAACCCCTGTGTTCAAGGCATGGCCCGGTACGATGCAACCATACCTAAAAACTGGAGGAGACCTCGGGCTATATTGAACGAGGTCTCTTATGCACAGACGTATTGAGCCAGGTGTGAGATTTTTAAATTTAATTAAAGAGTTGATTTTAAATAAATATATGTATATATATATTTTTTCTCTTGCCTTGATTTTAAACGGCTTTTAAATTGTATTTCTGCTGTTTTAATTGTGTTTTTAGACATACCTTATATTCAATTTTAAGTTGCTTTAATTGTTTTTACTTATGTCCAATTGTATTTTTAAGTTGTCCTTTGAATTGTATTTCACATACCTTCTCAATTGTATTTTAAGTTGTTTTTGTATTTGTTAATCAAAGATAAGGGCCCTATGGGCCCAGGTGCTTTGTATTTTAAATAAATAAAAAAAAATGAGAAAACCTTCTTTTCGAAGTCAAATTTCCAAATTTTTTCTCTGGAAGAGGATCCCCATACCCCCAACGGTACCACAAGGGGATCTTACACGTAATACTTTTTATAAAATACCCAACATTTTGTGTCAAAAGGTAAAGGTGATGGTCTGGAAAAGTGCCCCCTTTTGGAGCCGTGCTGGATCCGCACCTGTCCAAATGTGTATGGGGCCTCTTAAACTATCGTTAGAGTCATTTGAATGTATTTAATTGACTCCCGAATCACATATTTCCCCTTTTAGAAGATCATGTGGAATGTGTATTATTGATAAGATGTCACATTATTCCAAAAAATGAAATTATCTTTAATTTTGAGACTCGATTATATTCAGAAAGTCAAATACATTTTGCACAATATGGGACACATACATTGGGTTTTGTATCGTCTACATTAATAATGCCTAATAAAATAAAAATAAAACCCCGATGAATATAAATATAAGAATAATATTTAAAAGTAAAGTTCTCGCAATATTTCAAAGGTAAATATTACAAAGTGAGATAAAATCAATTCTTTGATGTGGACAGCACCAAGTGTTCTGTTAAATAGGAAAATAAATAATATATAACCTTATGCAAAACGAGAAACTAACTTTTATTTATTAATAGAAAGTATGAATATCTTAACAAAAATTAAAGACAAAAATGTGTGTTTACTATCGACCTTTTTTTTAAATTTTTTATAGTGTTTTGTGCAATATGTAAAACGGATAACTGAAAATATAAACGGATTCAAAGTAATATTCAATGTTTATAATTTTATAAATGATTCTTAAAGTGAAAATCCTGACGTCATAAGTTGTACCTTCAAAGTGTGATGATTACATACATGAGGCCCTTGTATACATAAAAAGCCTCATGTACTTTACTGACCTCGCTCCATAATAACCCACCTCCAAAGAAGAAAAAAATCCCTACCGCGTTTTCCCTTTTCCCTTTCTTCCCCGCCGCACCTAAAAATCCCCCAAAATAGGATCGAAATAACTCAAAAACCCACCCACAAAAGGATATACCCTAATAAATATATGAACGTACACGCAGAAAAAATAAATAAATAAATAACCAACAACAACAGCGCCCCCCTCGGCGGGGCGGAGGTACTTTCGTATTTGTGCGGCCCGTGATTTGTCGGCAGCATGCGCGCGTGGGAGAAAGGGGGGGGGGAAGGGGACATTTTCACGTTCCTCTCAATGTCCCGACGAGTCCACGTTTTGGATTTCAAAGGAAATATTTATCGATGCTTTTTGCGGCCCTCTTCTTTTGTGCAGCGGCGAAAAGAGTTAATATGGAGGCACAGAGCGATGAAAGCCCGAATGATTGAGGGAAATAACAGCAATAATAAATACCGGGGAAGTTTTTTTGGAGAATTCCTTTCAGTGTGTAGGAGAGAAGGAGGGAAGGAGGATGGTAAAAAAAATCTAAATTGAATGTAATCCTGTGGTGGTTTTTCGGGCCTGGGGGCGTGCGTGTATGAAACTGGGACGGTCGATTCCGATCTGGGAGTTTAAATTCTGTTCCGTAAGTTTTTATTACCAGAATCAGACGAGAAATCTATTGTCCAGAATGCATCTGTTCGAGTTCAAAGTTTCTTAAAAATTCCCAATAGAATGAGTTCCCATTTAAATTCATACAAGGAAAATGACCAGGATAAACACACAGAAATATAAAAAAATTTTAGAGGCTTATGATGACTCAAAACACTTACTTCTATGAAAAATTCATTATAAGACGAGTTGTGGTAAATTAATTTTGAAAATTGGGTTCTGAGTTGCCAAACCCACTCAGTTACCACCAGTTGTGGTGACTTGGCATGTATTTAATGAAACTTTTTTGATTAGGCTATTTTTACTGCTCCATAGAAACCGCAGCCAGAGTTCATTTAATCATTTGGAGCTTTCCCTGCATTTTTCTAGCCTAGTGAAGTTGCATTTGGAGTTAAAAATGACGATTTTTAAGGAATTTTTTGCAGTTTTTCTATTGTAATTCCACAGCTATTTTTTTTAATAGCAAATGTCTCTGTGTCGTCAATTATTTCTGTGAGTATCTTTTGACCCAATCATCAACATTGTCATAAATGGTTCTTTCTAATACCGTCGAATGACTTCAAAAGCTAATTTTGATTATTCCTTTTTTAAGAACATCACCTGAAACTGACGCGTCCCTTTCGACCCCCCTAAAGACACGTGACAGGCACAAAATATCACCACGTGATGAGGGATGGTAATAATGGTTACAGTAATTGTAATATTTTCTCCGAATATTCAAGATATTTTCAAATTCCTCCCCCCCTGTGAGTCTTTCATAATCTTCTTCTTTGATCGCCCTACAGCCCTTGATGGACCTTGGCATGCTGTACTATTTTATTCCAGGCTACGCCAGGCTATTTTATTCCATTACACGCCTTTTTTCCAGTTGGTTATTCTCATTGTTCTAATACTGGCAAAATATTTGTATTGAAGTTTGCGAAGAGTTTCCTTTAGTTTTTTAACTATTATTTTAAACTTTCTTATTTCGCTGTCAGGGGGGATGTTAGTTAACTGAATGGATTCTCCAGGGTCAGTTACTTAGGGGTAGACCTTACTTCCAAGACCCTATGAGACGTTGGTCCCAAAAAAAATGGCCTGGTGGTTAGAGCATCTGACTGCAATGTCGTACGTCTGGGGTTCGAATCCTCGTTCGGCATGGATGTTAGTGTTACTGTCCTTGTGTGTGTTGAATTTACCTATACGGGTCCATTACCTTCATGTGAATTTGTACAAATTAAAAAAAATTTAAAAAAAAGCCGTTAAAATGAGAGGTTTAAATTTCATGAGATATAGGTTAAAGACATGAAAGATATCCCATGTTCTAGATCTAGATTATTGGTAGATTTTAGAAAAAAAGTCAAATGAGGACTGGACTTCAAAAACTATCTAAGTGCCAAAAAGTAAATATTCTGCAATTGATCATTTTAAATTCGATTCTCCATAGGAATACACATAAAAAGCCATCTTTCGGGCTAATTTTAAACTACTTATAATTGTTGTGGCGCTAAGCCAACTTTATAGGTTGTTGGAGATTGTTCTTAGATTGTTTTTTCGGGTTTAACTTATATTTTTTACTTTTGGCACTCAGCTTTTTTATGAAGTCCAATCCTCAAATGCTAATTTATTGGAAATCAGTTGGCTGAATTTTGGAAGTTATTTCACATGTATCGGTTGAAGCGCCAATTCGAAAGTATTTCTCCCGGTGGTACATTTCGCGCAACGTTAAAGTGCTCGGTTCACGTCTCTTACGTTGCAGTCACAGTGACATAACGAACTATCTTCATTAATGGTTCCATCTCAATACCGTCGAATGATTTCAAAAACTCGTTTTGATGATGATTCCCTTTCGAAGAACGTCACCTGAAAGTGACGAGATCACCGACACGCGACAGACACAAAATATCACCCTCCGTTGCGATGAGAGATGAGAGGGATGACAGACCGTTTCCTCGCCTCGGCGCGCGAAAACGGAGAACCACTTTCGGGAGAAATAAAGGAGGCCGGAAAAGAAGGCTCGAGAAGAATAAGAGGGGGTGGAGTTCACTTTCGAACAATGCCCTTCTGCTGAGGGATATCGCCCCCAGTTTGACAGATTCGAGGAAAATAAAGGATGGGCGCCGATTCATCATTACTACGTGCCTTATGAAGTGGAGGTATTATTATGAAGACGGCTTCTCTCTTCAATGGTTTTTAGTTTTCATTGCTGCCGTGGGCACACCTGAAACCGATTCAATTTGTCATCCTTGTCCTCCGTAACATTATTTCAATGTAATAAGTCTTGAAACTTGTTTTTTTAACTTTAACTATTCGATAATTATTATATTTTTATACTCTATTCATTTCAAATAGGCGCCTCTGGAAATATTTCCTTCCCCTCACCACCGAATAGGTAACCATAGCAACTATCATCGTCAAAGTGACGAAGAAAGCTTTAACTAATGGCTAGAGAGCCTGTATACGAGAGAGAGAGACGACAACTCGCTTAAAAGCGTCTCTACGCATCTTTGCGCGCAGTTAAAACTGTCCGAATCTCCAATTCTGTCCTAACTGAATCATGCCGCTTTTCTCGCTCCCATGCTAATCCAATGGAGGGAAACCTGCGGTGAACAGAAAACGCTGTTGACCAATCAGAGCGCTATACCGGGTTGTCGCCTCTCTTTCGTATACAGGCTCTCTACTATTGGCTACTCGAAAAGCGTAACTACTCTGTTAAAAAATTCTGGAACGTTGCTTTAAAAAAACTGGGCAGCTGAGCTGCCCATTTTTTTAAGTAATGTTCCTGGAAAATACCAGTAAAGTTTCTGTAAAATACTAAAACGTTTCGCAGAAATACCAGTAACCTATCTGTGAAGTATCAGGAACGTTACTGTAAAATACTGAAATGTTCCGCAGAAAAACCAGAAAGCTATGTGTATCTCAGATATGTCTTGTTCTTTCATGTGTCAACAAGTATTAAAAATGTGGCATATTATGCCGATCTACGAAGGTTATACGTTCCTAGTTTTAGAATCATCAGTCGGTTCTTACACCTCATCTTAAATAATTTGACCCTTTAGTGGTGAGCATGAAAACAAAAACAAACAATGGTTGCCTGTCCGCAAGGATTCAGAAACGTTTCAGAAATGAAAACCAGAATTTTCCAGGAAAGTGTTAAACTGCTGTAAAAACTCATAATAAGCAGGAACGTTACTGGAATTTATGCGGAACGTTTCTAATATTTTTTACAGTGTATGGTTACGCTTCTATAGCGAGGTGGAAAGCACTATTTCTCAAGCGCCTATTCTGAATGAACAGAGGATAGTTATGTCAATAACACTTACGACGTATAACACTAACGTATTACCGACTCCCACATACCTAATGTAAAGTAAGAGTAAAAGTATAAAAATTTATTAATACATTTTATTTTCCGTCGTCAGCATTACTATTTTCTAAATGTGGCTTTTTCGTAAAGTTGCATTCGGTTTTGAAACAGTTTGAAACAGAAAGTAAATTAAGCTTTTACCTCTAATCATCTATATTAAAGTCGTAAAAAGGCAAACTTATTGAGGTCTCTTATTACCAGTTTACCTTGAAGGATATTTTGTTTTTATCATGTTCATAATAGAAATCACTTGGTTGCAAACATCTTTATTCAAATATCTGCAATATTATCTAACAGCTCAATAGTGTAAACTAAAAAATTTGCTGGCAGATAAAAATTTTAAAAATTCTATATTGTTACTTAATTTTTCAACTGTCTCAATGTCCCTGCCACTATTGTGAATCCGTGCCGTGGCACACTGTGGTATGCATGCCGCGGGTTGCCCTTCCATGGTCTACTAGAAACATATCTTTATAATCTTTTTATACACAGGCACTTTTTTATTTATTATTTTGCAAAATTTATCTGTCGTTCGATGAAAAAAATATACAGAATATTCCCTTCATAACATGGAGTCCTAACTCGCTATTCAGCCCAAAATATCCCATCTACGGGAAAACACTTTTCATTTAGAGATTCCTTTTTTTGTTGCAGTACCGGTACGCGCCGGAATGAAAAGGATCCGTCACTAAAGCACACGGTACTCGATTCAAATAAATACCCCGCGAAGACGGAAGAAGAGAGTTTCTCTCTTTCGCCTGCTAGTTGGTTTCTTTGTCAGACGCCGATGTTTGCAGGGAAGCTACCTTTACAGAAGTGCCTCTCGAGGCTGGGAAATGTGCAGGAACGAGCCGTTTGATGTTTTGTGTTTTGCAGTGAAGTGATGGGACAGAAGGGGAGGGATAATTTCGTAGGGAAAAAGGGATGTTTTGGGGGGAACTTACCTTATGTACTCTTATGTTTGCAGTCTTTGGGCTACTTGCTCTCTACTTTTGGAAAGGGAGAATGCGATTGAAAGAGAGAGAATAAGAGGTATTAATTATGAGAGAAATTTAGAGAGTGAGATGTATTTTTTGAGAAAATTGAGAATAGATGAAAGAATATGGGAAACAAAGAAGTTAGGAGAGTCATGAATGGATTTAAGGGGGTCTTGGGTGGCAATGTCACCCCAACTTTTTCAGAAAACTCCATTTTTATAAAGAGAAATTATTTTTCTAAGGCCATTAGGGACAGCTTGCTCCCCCAACGGCTCAGGGTACTATCTTGGAAAGCGAAGGTCCAAGTGTAATGAGGTATTTGCATGAGTGAGGGATTTGCTTGCTTTTATACTTTTTCGATACATTATGGTTTAAAACTCCCAAATTTCTGACTTTTAAGTTCAAAAATGTGTTTTAAATAATTTAAAATTCAATTTTGTTTTTGCCAAAACGTCAGAAAAGTCACGTTATCAGAAAACGGGCTTCTCTTGGATGTGACGTCACAGGGCATGAAAACCATTGTGTTTTCTGTTTTCACGTGATCAGAAAACGGGCTCCTATTGGATGTGACCTCACAGCGCATGATTTGTGATTCGAAAGTGTTTTCGCGCCAAAACAAAAAACCAAATTTCAAGAATTTATATCTCAAAAACTACGCTACGAAAATACATGATGTAAATGTCATTCTTCATGGTTTTTATCTACTATTTTGATAAAATTTAATCCCAAAACGTGAGAATACCTCATTGTTGTGTGAGGCGATGACTTCTCGCCCATCACACAAAAGAGAAACTTCATCCTTCCAGGATCGATAAATGAGGACCAAGCTTGCTTGGGGAATCAACTGGGATTTCAACGTTGAGCTAGCTACTCGGCCTGGATGCAAGCTAAGTAATTAGCACCCCCAGGCCCAAAGGCTAATGAAACGGAGATGGGCACCGCCTGATAGGCCACTAGGCCTGGGCAGGTTTGATTTTTAAGGGGTAAAATGAGAGAGAATGGGAAGATTGCTAAAGAGGGAGAAAAAAATGAGTAAAATATAAGGGAAAAAATGTTCTCAGTTCAGTTACGATTTCAAATAGCATATGCTTTATCGCATCATAAAAAAATCTTTTACTCTCATAAGCTTAGTATTTACTTCCGGGTTGGATCTGAAAATAATTAACCTCTCGAAGCCTTGATATCCAACATTTAAAAAATAAAAAAAAGTCATTAGATTTTCTACTGAACCTCCGAGTAGATTGATATGAATTAAATGGAAAAAAATATTATTAGGATTAAACGGAAATAAATGTTTAGTGGCATGATAAATTGCTTACTAATGAGGCCATGCTTAAGGCTTATCTCATCTGCACAGTCGATAATTAGGCGCTCGATGAAGAACGCATTAATAACGGGCGATGTGACAGTCGATGAGAATTTTTGTGGAGTCGAATGCGATCTTTAATACGTTTACTACAAGTCTCGTTTCTTACATATAGTACGGTGGATATAAAAACTACTGTAAAGAGGTAAAAAATTAATTACTACTATACTAAAGCACCGTTTATACGTCTTTCAAGGGACCGACGTATAAATGAAAAGACGTAAAATTAAATTATTAGGTTCCTAATGGGCTCCTAATGCTATCTATATGTATAAAAATGAATGTTTGTATGTATGCATGTATGAATATCCTTTATATTTTTAAACTTTTCAAACCTACATTAACTTTTAAACTTTACCACGTTGCTCTACTCACTCCCGGGAAGGTTTCTGAATAAAAATAATTTAAAATCGAAGCGTCCTAACAACTTTTTTGGTCAATTTTACGCTCGAAAACCCCCATATTTCATGCCTAACTTCAAGGCAAAGCCACATTGTTGTAAATATAACAAGAGAAGATGTAACATTAACTGTTGTAGGCATAGCATCAAATTTTGTAGGTATAAGTAACATCGATTGTTGTAGTTTAAAATCCATTGTTAAACATAAAAATGGATTTAATTTATTTAACTATTTTCCTATTTGGA
This sequence comes from Tetragnatha versicolor, assembly GCA_024610705.1. Classification (NCBI taxonomy): domain Eukaryota; kingdom Metazoa; phylum Arthropoda; class Arachnida; order Araneae; family Tetragnathidae; genus Tetragnatha; species Tetragnatha versicolor. The sequence continues at coordinate 1,668,867 of JANDEH010000025.1, read as the reverse complement.
CTGGCGAAGCCCATTCTTTACGCACCAGATGATATTTATTAAAAAACTGACATTTTTAACAGTGGTCTGAACGGACTTTTAAACGTCAGGTGGCTGCCGCACTACATCGAAAACGACGCCAGTGTCATTAATGAAGTTGTAAAGAGCAGGAGAGAAAGCATGGAGTTGAGCCTTTCTCCCCTATCTTGACGTGAATCAAGATTCCTGGAATCTTTTTCGATGTAGTGTGGCAGCCGCCTAAGGTTATACATGCTACACTCTAAAAACAACAGTCTCAAAACTGAGTAAAAAGTGCTCCCTAATGTACTCAAATTTGAAAACATGAATATATACTCATTTCTGATGAAAATGTGCAGATACTCAAAAATCAAACATCTTGAGCTTGAACTCAAAAATGAGCTTATGGTGTTTCATTTTTGAGTAGTATGCACATTTTTAGAAATGAGTATATTCATGTTTTCAAATATTAGTACATTTGGATCGGAACCAGTTTGAGTACTTTTTTGCTCAGTTTTGAGCAGGAGCGAATCCAGCACGGCTACAAGGGGGGGGCACTTTTCCAAACAAGATCCCCTTGTGGTACCATTGGGGGTATGGGGGTCCTCCCCCAGAATAAAATTTAAATTTGACGAGTAAAAGTAGGGTTTTTAGAAACGTTTAGAAACGTTTTGAGTCTAAGGGGGGCACTTTTCAACACTTAGTATTAGCATTACTTTTTGACCCAAAATGTCAACATTTTGGGGATTTCCTAAAAATAAACACTGAATACCCCATTTTGATGCTAATGGGGGGTATGGGGGTCATCCCCCAGAAAAAAATTTTGAAATAAGACCTGTAAAAGTTGGGTTTTTACTCATTTTGAGAACCTTTTTTGGCACTTTCCAGAGTGACACCCCCCTGGATCCGCCACTGGTTTTGAGACAGTCGTTCTGTACCTGGATGAAGCGCAATCTCCTCATCCCCTTATCCCTTCCTCGTCCCGCCACGATGGTCATCCCCTCATCCCTGCCTCACTATGCCCACGCCCCCTGGCGTCGAGCAAGGCGTGAAAAGGAGGATGAATACGAGAGAGTCGTGAGTTATTGGGCCAGGGCCATTGTGGACCCTCAAAAGACCAGCGCCCAATAATCGGCCAGCCCACAATGGAGGCACAGGGTTTGTGCATGTAATTTGGAGACTTTTGTGCCCTTTTTCTCTCTTCGCTCTTTTTCCCTGCGGAGGAGTGTTTTTGAAAGGCACCTGTTATACAAAAGCCCCTTTGTGGGCGCCCTTTTGTGCCCAGCGGGGTTTATTTGGGCGCGTGCGTTGAGGGATGGCCTTCTTGAGCGTCCGAGGATCTTTTGTGGGGAGATATAGTACACTCTGGTGTAGTAGTTCATTAGGAGTAGTACCTAGTGAATGCGTTTTGTTATTGCCCTCTCTTTTGTGCTGTCTTTCTCTCTCTTACTATATAAATCTTCCTATATTTTTTCAATTGATGCTGTTTTATTGGTTGGTATATTTATTAGCAGTCGTTTAAACTCCAAGTATGAGGAGTAGTACCTATAGTCTGTTCATTTAGAATTGGCGCCTGAAACATGATCAAAAACGCTGAATAACGCCTAATAGCGCTCATCATTTAACTTCAGTGACCGATTATTTTACAGTATTTTAACTACCACTGTTTAGGCTGCCTTATCATTCCACAAAATTTTTTTTTCTATGATAATTATATTAGTAACTGCTTCTAATACATTTCGTCTAAGGCGCCAATTCTAAATGAACAGACTATAGTGAATGCGTTTTGTTATTACCCTCTCTTTTGTGCTGTCTTTCTCTCTCTTACTATATAAATCTTCCTATATTTTTTCAATTGATGCTGTTTTATTGGTTGGTATATTTATTAGAAGTCGTTTAAACTCCAAGTATGCGATCCGAATTTCAGCCTCCTCTAGCCATATGGGGGAATATTCAAATGCACACTAGTTCATTCATTAGGAGTATCCAGAGAATGTGTGTTGGTATTGCCTTCTCTTTTTAGGTATTTCTCTCCCTAACTAAGTTTCTACATTTTTTTACCAACTAGGGGGTTCTGCCCCCTGCTCGCTTTCGCTCACCAACCCCCGGAACTGCTTCGCGATCTTTGCGAACAGAGCTCGCATACTTCATCAAAAAAGTTCAGCAATCCCTGGCTCGTCGGCTTAGTTAATGCTCTTTTAATACTGAAACTGCCTATCTCTCAAGCTTATCAATAATTTAATTCGGATGACTATCTTGAAAATATAAAAATAAAATTTAATTAAAATGTTCTCAAAAAATATCCAGCTAGTCTAATTATCATCAACCATCTTAGAAAAAAAACATGCCATTAAAAACTGTTAAATTTATAAAATGCACGTCTGTATCTAGAAAAAATCAGACTCATAAAAATCATCGCCTGTTTCTCTAGTGAACGTCTAGAAAGAGAAGAAAAAATTAAAACTTTGAATCTTAATAATTCCTAAATAATTCGAATTAAAAAAAACGAAACTTTCTATAAAATCTTCTCTTCTATCTTTTCTTTCTATAAAAAATAATTGTATGTGTGTTTAAAATATCATAGTTCTACTGTGTGATTAGTTTTTCTATTAAAACGAAAAAACCGAAAAGTGGGTAAAAAATTTTGAAACTTTAGAACTTAATTACTTCAAAACTAATTCGTAAAAAGGGTGACGAGGTGCACAACTTCATACCTAAGGGTATGTATCTGGAAAAAATAATGTTTCTGCTGTAAATAGGTTTTGCTGGGGGCGAACTGACAGCAGAATTTTTTTTGACTTGAACATTAAATAACTCCATCAGAACTATTTATCTAATTAATTAGGTTTTGGAATAAAAATGACCATCATCCATTTGTCTAATAATGGTCAAAATTTCATTTTATTCCTTCAAATAGTTTTGCAAATAGTTCAAAGTGTTCAAAAATAACAGCGGCGGCGGCGCTACCGAATGTTCCGTTTTTTTAATATAGAGAGATTTCGGTCTTGGGAAGTACGAATTCCGAATTTCAATATCTTCGAACCAGAGAAAAATGTCTAAGGGCAGTTCATGTTCATAACCCAATGCACTTTATGTAGTTTTTAGTTTACATTTAACCTCGAACTAACAAATCCGAAGATTGATCCTTTTCATGCCAGAAAGAAGTGTCCATGGGTCATCCATGTCCATAGTCTATTGTTTGGATAAACAAATAAGAACGCTAAAAATTTTTTTATTTTGGTAGAGTGATACTGGGGTACTTAAGAGATGAACTGCAGTTAGTGCTAAACATCGAAAAGTAGAGTAAAAGTGTATAAAACCACAATGCAAAAATGCACAACCAATATGTCACTACTTTTTATTCTTTGTGTTCCCGATAACGTGAGATGACGAAAAATTGGAATGACTGTTGGTCTCCGGAAAACTCTTCTTCGGAGGGGAGGTAACTCTTCTGTGGCGGGCATAACTGCCGAAATTTTGTTCCTGATTTTTATGTAGTTGAGATATTAATTAAGCATAGTAATAAATTAATTATCGATGGCAGAAAAAGGAAGTAGATTTTGAATATCACTATTCTAAAAATAGTTTTTATTGAACGGTTTCCTGTGAAAAAGTTTTTAATTACTTTTCCACATAACCAAAATACTGATGAAAGTATTCTAAAAACTTACAGATATGATATTTCATACTGAAACTTCACACATTTTGTCTGAAATTTATAATTTTAATCTGATAATCGAAATTAATTGTAAACATTGAGTGCCATGAAGGTTTTTTCTTCTTTTATTTTCAATGGCTTAAAAGTATCGTTTAAGAAGTCTAGGTTTAAACAAAAATATGAATGTTAAAACACTAGTTATACTAACGAGTTACTAGGTACAGCTGCGGAAATAAAAAACGTTACAGTGGATGTTGTGGGCGAACGGCTGGGGTTAGAGAGATGGTTTTTGTGTCATTTTTCAGGAATTAGTGAATACTTGAAAACACTAATTGACTATTTTTCTCTCAGGGGTCGTCTTCTGGCGCAAAGGAATAAGAAGTTTAAATTTTTATATGGAAGACCCCAATTTTTATTCGATTTTGTGAAAGAACACTCTATAGAGACCCTAAAAATCAAGTTTCACTTAATTTGGTCATCAAGAAAAGCAATGGCAGACAGTCAAAATTTGAAAAAATAACATGGAGAGTCTGAAATTAGTCGCCAACCGCCAAGTACGGAAGTTTGGTAACCTACCAGTACTAGTGAATCGATTTTAAATATATTTATTTTTAATTGTTGAAACAGGAAGTTTATTTTTTAAATTTTTAGATTTTAAAATAAGCGTGTATTAAATACAATACTTATAATTAAACTATTTTAATTTTTGTTTATCTATTTTAGTTTAATTATATTAATTTTTCTACAGGTGAATAAATACATAATTTCACGCTTGAGGGAGTAAAGGTATCATACAAGTAGTAAAGGTATTACAACCCCCTCGATAATGTTAAATCCTTAGATGGGACTGAAGTAGATTGCCCTTCTGCTCCCTGGTTAAAAAATAAGTTCAAATTAAAGACATTAAAAGATTAAAAAATAAGTTCAAATTAAAGACATTAAAAGATTAAAAAATAAGTTCAAATTAAAGACATTAAAAGAGAGAGATAAACACAAAATTGTAATATAGAATTCCTATATTTAGTTTTTTTTACTCATACAGGTTACTTCGAAAACAATTGAAAAATTTTAGAAATTTAATCCTCCAAGTAGTTTTAGCCTTTTTTGAGACCCTTTGGGTCACTCGAAAGTGAACCTCTCTTTGTAAGGCACAGAATTTACATGGAAAAGAGCATATAAGAAGGGGAAGAATTTTAGAGGGTGGAGTTCCGCCTCCAAAAATTTTTCTTTAATTTACCCTTAAAAATAGTGATTTTACTTATTTTGAGACTTTTTGGGCTACACCTGAAGAGGTCCGCTCTTGTAAGTCGCAGAATTTTCAAGGAAATCAGACTATTTTTTGTGGGAGTTCATATTAGCTGTGGTGGATGTCTATTAATTAATTAACATGATTTTGGGCACCATAATGATACTACTTTGAACACTAAACAGAAGATGAAATTAACTGTTTAGTTTGTAAATAAAGGAATTAGTCCGATAGCCATGCTTTGAGAGAAAATGAAAAAAAAGTAAAAATACAATTTTTATTCTGTTCAATACAATTTTACTGAAAGTTTAGAATTCTTCTCAAACCACAGAACATCAAACGGAGTCGATGAAAGTTTACAGATTTATTTCCATATGTAGCTTGAACTGAGTAATACTGCTAAAAACCTTTCAAATTAAAATTAAGAGTGTTTTTTAGTTTAATGCATAAGTATGGAAAAATGGAAAACATAGGACTAATTAAATTATTAAACAGAATGGAATTTTTTTATTTAGTTTAATAGCTGACAATTGAGTCAGTGAAACACTGACTAGATATAAAATAAAAATTTCACATACGTCCACATCAAAATAAATGATTGGGAAAATAATTTTATTTCGCACAAATTACCAAGTTCCTCCCATTTTTAAAAATTTATTATTGAGATATTTTACTTTAAAATACTGGAGGGGAAAATTAAGTACGGAAAAATCTTGGGAAGGGGCAACTACATTCTCCCCTTTATTACGCCACTAGACTACTATAAAGGTGTTAAGATGGTTCTTTCCTGCTTCAACACTAAATATTTTAAAAAATGTATTAAATTTTAGTCCATTTTACAAAAACTCATGGGTTAATAGAGATTAAAAGTGCTTAAAATAAACATTTAGGTAAGACTATGAAATTTTGAATTTGTTGAAAAATATAATTTTAAAAATATTTCTAGGATAATTGTTCTGTTCATATAAATTCTCTTGACCTAGGATTGAATGTCGAAAAACGGTATAAACATTAAAATTAGCCAAGCAGCTCACTCGACTTGAATCAGATGGAAAACATTTGGGGGTATGGAAAAGAAAAGTTCTAACGTGGCACAACTTATTTTTACACTTTTCTCACAACTTTTATAATTAGAAAAGTTGAGGAAAATTTTAAGTGAAATTTTGTGATTTTAAATGTGAAAGATGAGAATAATTTGTTTAGTGAAAGAGTAAATGCCTGGAATCAAATCAAAATGAATACTAGGTTTGTCAATAAGCTTTTGGAGTCAATGTCCATACTTAAAGGGGCTGTGTTTTTAATAAAACCCTGTTTTTAAAGTTAAAAGATAAAAAATTTGGTAACAGTATTAACTGGTTAAAATTGCTTAACGTTTTTTTCATTTAATACGATTTTCTTGTTATCAATTTAAAAATAACTGTTATATCATTGAGGGGTAAAGGAGAAAAATGCGCAAAAGTGTAGGAAGCTATTGGTTTTTAAAACATATTTTAATTTAATTCAAGAATTAAAAAATTTGAAACTCTCAATTTGTTAAGGCAAAATATGACACTTTTAAAAAATCAAAAGAAAATTATTCTTCTAATTTCTTTTAACCTAAATTATTAAAGAAGCAATAATTATTGGTATTAGTTTTACTCACATGTTGTGTCAAATCACAAAGTTGGATTGTTAGTAGAAAAAGGAAAGGTGTCTTTAAAGGAGGGAAGAGCGGATAGAGTGGAAGTTCAAAAGATCAAGAATATATTAATTTCTTAATTTTTTTAAGGAAGGTATGAAAATTTTTTAAAAACCTCGCATTTAACATTTAAATTATTACAATTTCTGTGCGATGAACATAACTTTAATTTATTTAAAAAAAACCTATGGTGTAATGCTTTTCGACATGGTGTTATTCTCATCCCTTGCTAATTTTCTTAATTTTATAGAGCTGTTAATCATGATGTGTTATCTGAAATGTTCTATTCAATAAATTAAAATAGAACATTTCATTTTTTCGGTCCCGCTCACTTTCCCTTGTAGCGAGGGTCATAGATTCCCCCACAGGATGTCATATTCCATTAAGTTTAAGTATGAGGTAAAATCGCTACTTTAAAAATTCTCTTTTAAGAAACTTCAGTTATTAAGTGAAAGAGTAAAAATTTAACCTATCCCTGTCATATTTTATCCTTCTAAGGCACTAGAAAGACTTTTAAACGTGGGTGCCCACACTAAATTTCCTCATTTAAGGAAATTTTATGACTTAAATTACTATGGAATGAACTAAATAACAATATTTAACTTTTCTACCCCCTCATCTTACCCTCTCTCGAGTCTCCATCTTTCGCACATTCTACGCCATTTGGTATTAATTAAAATATTTTCGATTAGATATATGAAAATTTCGCGATTTTTTTTCTTCTCCTGTTAAAATTCCCGTTGAATTTTTCCAGATTTCATTTGTCGAAATTTTTCCTCTCTTGAAGGAAAGGTATAGAATAATACCCGTGATAGTAATTTGAAGAATTTATGATCCCTTCTCTGGTATTATGGACAATTTGACAAAATTAAAAGCGTAAAAGCATTTTGACCACAAATAACACAAAATCATGAATTTTCTTTTTCTGCTCCGGTCACCAACCCTAGTCGCAAACCATATGTGTCCACCATCGGGATCTGAAAACAGCAGGACCTGTGAAAGAATGCTTCTTTACCAAAATCACACCGAGTAAAAACATACAGCAAGACTCGCCGAATCATCGATAAATCGCCAAGCCTAAAAAATAACTGTAACGTTTTTTATTTCCGTAGCTGTACAATAATGAATTTAAAAGACTCATTGTTGTACATTTTTTTCTCTAGAATGTTGAGGGGGTTAAAAAACTAACAAAAACACGCGTTGAGGTAATATGGGATAACCCCCTTAAATCTTGAAAGCTTGAAGCAGGCTGGAACGACTTATATGCCCAGTACTTTCTTTTTACACGGAAGTTTCGCCGCTCTTACATTGTAAAGTACTTTAAGCTCGTCTTGAACATTTTGAATCAACAACGATGTCCCCACAGACAAACCCCAGACATCCAGAAAACAAAGCAAATCTTCCCAAACCGCAGAATTATAGAAGAGAGAACCATTGAAGGGATAGAGAACAATCTATATATTTTTATGAAGAAGTACAATCACTAAAAAAACCCTTACAGAAACCGGGCATTCTACGGAAAACAAAGGATCCTTTATCCACACATACGCATGACAAAAGGTCAACCCGGGTTTCTATATAAACTAAAGCGAATATTAAATAACTACCAACAATAGGTCTCCTTAGATTACAAAAGGTTTAGCTTGTATTACAATGGAGGGCGAAATCCAATGCATTGTCCGCTCTGGCCGTTTTTTACTGGGTTAATCTAAATGCTTATTTACAACACACCTTGTGCACAATAGCTCAATAGTGGCTTATATTAAAAAGGAGGTGGGGAAATGATTAAATGTTTTCTGCTCACAAACCATCAATAGACTATATCCTTTATGTCTACTCTATACGGGGCTTAATCTGGTCTTTTATTTTATAATTCGAGCCCCCAAATCTGAGGACATTTTTCCCGGTATTATTATCATTTAGTTGTTTTTTTTCTTTGATGATGTTTTTTTTAGTTCGTGCACCTTTTTGTTTCTGGGAGAAGAAAGGATATGAAAAGCATATCCGAAGAGAATAATAATAGAAGAAAGAAGAATGTTTTAAAAGAGTTATGGAAGTATAAAAAGGGAGATGAACGCCTCTTTTTTCCCCAACCGGTTGTTGTCGTCGAGTTTTCTCCGTAGGGTTATTAAACGAAGGGGGAGGATTGAACGAGCTTCCCATTTTGACGAGTGCGGCCGTAATTTCATCCATTATTTTTGAATTTTGACTGGATTGTTGTTTGGATTTCTGTGAGATCATTAAAGGGACTTGGGGACGTTCAAATATTACGTAAGCCTTTTTTTGTCATTTTTAACCCACCCCCATCCCCCTTGTCAGCGCAAAGATGAGCAAACCTAAAAACCCCCACCTATAACTACGTAAGAAACTGCCGGACCTCTTCTTCTTCTTTGGTCGCCCTACAGTAGGGTGTATCGAAAAAAACTTTTTTTGATTTTGATGATGCCTTAGTGCGGAAAAGTTGTCTAGGGTGGCAGAGAGTACCTGTGAATTTTTTCAGAATTTTCGGATAATATCTTGAGGTGCCGCCAAGGCCCTGAAGGTCCCCATGTTAATCCAATGGAGCGCGCAAGCCAAGAAGGCCGAAAATTGGTTTTTCGCCCCCATTTCTACCCTAATCACACGACGAATGTCTTCACTCGAGTTATGGACCCTATATGATCTAGGCTATCCGACAAAACTTGAATAATAGCCTAAATCTCTATATTATGTTGATTTTGGGCTCTGATTTGAACGAGGAAATACGCGATTTTCGATGAAATTGGAGCATACAAAAAAACGTAATATAGATATTTATGCTATTATTCAAGTTTTGTCGCATAGCCTAGATCATATAGGGTCCATAACTCGAGGGAAGACATTCCTCGTGTGATTAGGACAGAAATGAGGTCCGAAAAACGAATTTTCGGCCTTTTTGGCGGCGCGCCCCATTGGATTAACATGGGGACCTTCAGGGCCTTGGCGGCACCTCAAGATATTATCCAAAAATTCTGAAAAAATTCACAGGTACTCTCTGCCACCTTAGACAACTTTTCCGCACTAAGGCATCATCAAAATCAAAAAAAAGTTTTTTTCGATACACCCTACCCTACAGCCCCTGATAGGCCTTGGCCTGCTGTACTGTTTTATTCCAGGCAACTCTATCACGTCTTTTTTTCCCGTTGGTTATTTCCATTGTCCTATAAGATCTTTAAGAACATCATCCAACCATCTCATTTTGGGTCTCTCTCTAGGTATATTGCCCATTGGCTTCCAATTTAATGTCCTTTTGACTCTATTTTTGTCATCCGTATTTTGTATATCTTTTGTTCTCTAATTGACATCACCTAACCACACAAAGATCGGGGAGATTATTATCTCCCATCCACTGGTTGTCATGCACATCGTAAATCTCTAGACTCACTCTAAGGGTAAGGTCACCTTGAGAGCAGGATCAGGCGTATCTCCCCGATCTCTTTGTGTGGTTAGGTGAGGTCAATTGGCGAACAAAAGAGTGGGGTAGATATCCACTGCCCGATAAGATCCGCCTGTTGATACGCCTGATCCTGCACTCAGGGTGACCGTAGTCTAAGGGTAACGTCAGCCAGGAATCATGGACGATCGTATCTGGTCGAGCGCATCTTATCGGCTGTAGTTATCTACCACTCAATTAGTGGACAAAGGGGTCCCCCAAAAGGGGGACCCCTGCGGAGAGCGAGAGCTGATCCCGCCGATGACCCCTTTGTCCACTAATTGAGTGGGGTAGATAACTACAGCCGATAAGATGCGCTCGACCAGATACGCCCGTCCATGATTCCAGGCTGACGTTACCCTAAGGATCGCGCCCAACAAGCGTCTTGAAGAAGCCAAAGCCATAAAGAACTCGTTAAGACGATAATCAAGAAAGGGGAGAAAGCATGGAGTTGAGCCTCAGTCTCCCCTCTCTTGATAAGCATCTTAACGAGTTTTTTATGGTTTTGGCTTCTTCAAGATCCTAGTTTGGCGCGACCCTAAGGCTCGGAACACAATATGCCAGAAAACAGTCACGAGAACGATCAATCTCCGTTAAAAAAGCATGGAGAAAGCCTAGTCCCCTATCTTAACAGGAATCTTGATTCCTGTCAAGATAGGGGAGTCTCAGGCTTTCCCCTATCTTGATTAATGGGACTAGCATCTATTTCCCTCTAGTGTGTTTTGCACCTAAGGGAGACATCACCGAGGGTGCAAGACTGGGCATATCTGCTAGGGTAGATCTTATCGGCAGTGGATATCTACCCCACTCAATTAGCGAACAAAATAGTCGGGTAGATATCCGCTGCTGATTAGATTTGCCCGAGCTGGATACGCCCGGTCTTGCGCCCACGGTGACGTTGGCTTAAAAGTGGCCTGGGGAGGGTTTTCTCTTTACTAGAGGATCATAAAATTGAGGGCTGTAAAAGGTAAAAGTTCAGCCTCACCCATTGAGTTACGTCCTGATTCGCCAAACCTCGCTGGGTCACCCCAGCAGTGCACTCTATAAACACTACCTCTAACGCTTTGCTCCTTTTCTTTGTCGAGCATTTTTTTCTCCCCGCATATATTCCTCTTCATCTCGCGCGCGCGTCACCCTTTCCCTCACACAATGGGACCCCGTGCCATTCAGATCGCTTAAAACAACAGGCGTTTTATGTGAGGTTTTTTTTCTCTCCCCCCCCCTTCTTCAGTGTCTTTTTGTCCTGATGGGCGATTTTTCTTCATCCTACTCAAAAGAAGAAGAAGCTCGGCGTTTTAATTAACACACTAATGCGCGCGAGGATCTCTCTTTATTTATCGTTTTTTTTCTCTTATCCCGTTCAGGAGGTTTTGAATGCAAATTGCGCATGATAATAGGCCAGCCGTGAGCCCTAATAGGCGCAGGCCTGCTGAATATTTTTAACCGTCACAAAGGGGATCTCATGATGCCTTTTATATTCCTTCCTTTTCATAATAAAATCAGCGACAACAGAATGATTCCGAAAGAGGGGAGGGGGGTTGTCCACCCCCGTGTTCTCCGAAACAAAAGTCTTCAGAAATTATTTCAATCGTCGATGAAAGGGACTTTATGCTGAAGAAGAAGAAGAAAAAACAATGCAAAAAAACAACGCATAAAAGATCCTTTCTTCTGCTAACAAGAGAGACCGGAGTGTTGCGTATATACACACACGCGACACTTTTTTTTATGGTTTTAAAGTGTTGCAAAAAGATGCGATTCTCCGAAGGGTTTTTGTGTAGCTATTATGAAGCGGGTGAATATAATATATTCGAGGAGGGATCGATGAAAGGTTTATTTTGGGGGCAGTATATACCGTCTCACTGCAACTTTTGTCACCTTTGCCCGGGAAGTTTAAAGTTAACCTCGTCCCTAGTGGGTATACTACAGTTCTTATGGCTTAGATTCAAATACACTAGAGTCCAAAATTTATGGATAACTTCATTTTTTTGTCAATTAGGTGGCTACCACCCCTTTCTAGCTAACGCTTAACCAAAGGGGGTGTCGAAATGTCTTTATAGATAGTACAGTTTCAAAGAAGTTTGATCTCTTTGACTCATTTTTATAAGAATGGAGATATTTTCACAGATATTTGTTTCTTTTCAGACATTTATAAATCCTTAAACACTAATATATGCTTCTTTTTTTAACTTTAATAACATATGTTCTTTCTGTGAAACAAAACAACACTTTTGTTCCGTTTCAGCACCCCTTATACGCTACACAGATTTACATTGGTGTCTGCAATTGTGCAATTTTGTTCTCATGTCCCATTTGCCTCTATATATTAGAAGACATTTTAGGTTCATATTTTGTCTTTTTAGAGTAAAAGTTGCACAAAATCACGAGTCTCTATCTCTAAGTTTCTCATTGTTAAAATATTAAAAGAATAAAGTTACTTTTAGGAACCCCAGACCTAAACACAATCAAGCAAAACATAGTAAAAATCATTGTTTCAATTCATTACCTTATCCCAATAAAATTGTAAGGATTTTTATAATAATTTTAACCATACATAAAACAACTATATCATAAAAGTTATTTGACAATAATAAAAGTTATATAAGTTACAATACTGATAAAACTGAAAATAAGAAATATAAATAATATTCTAGACTACAACGTTTCTTGACAATAAGGAAATCATCAGCTGAAACACATGCGAATGAAGTAATTCCAAGCGCGATGTTGAATTTTGAGTGAAATTCAACACTTTACTTTAGAAATGTCTAATTCTTGGTTTGTTAAATCCTTCTATGTGTTGCGTTTTTTTGTCCTAATTTCCGTACAATGTTACATAATTTCGAATTTTCGATGTAGCACATTCATTTAGAATTGAACAGGCGATCTGCTAAATCAGTTCTTCTTTCGCACGTCGTCGTGATGTCATTTTCAAGAAAGGTTGTAATCTAGTATAAGCCCGTTTGATAATGATATAAGTAGTGTAAGAGTTTTTACCTGAAACTTCCTTTAGTTTAGTTCATGGGGGTTTCCTTTTGACCACGAATTCAACTTCAGTTTTCAAAACTGCTCTGGAAAACCTAAACCAAAATTTATTTGATAGGAAACTTGTAGTTATCTGGTAAATGTATATGAAGTGAAGCTGTTAATTTTTGTAAAGTGTTATTATTTTCTATTGTTGAGATTTCGGAGTACAGTCCATTGTTTAAAACAGGTGGTATTAACTTACATTGTAAAACAACAATGCGAATTTTAGTTCGATGTTTATTTATAGTGCAGTATTGCAGTTCATTAGTTCATAGCATTGAGCTACAATACTGCACAATAAACTTAGGAAACTTTCGGGAATCCATTTCAAAACTTTTTACGTCAAAAACATAAAATAAAAAAGTTTTAATGTGAAAGGAATTTCAAAATTAAAAACCGCTATCTGAGCCTCTATTGGATATTATATCAAAATTCTATTCTAAGCGAAAATTCAAGCAATTACAAAGAAGAAACAAGTTCCTCTTGATATGATGGTATTTCTTAAATATTGCACTAATAATTTACTATAATACTAAGGTTATTAAGAAACTCTGAGTACTTTGCGATCGTCTCGACGGTGTAAGACCCCCTACTAGATGCGCATGCGTGTGGACTTGATTTTAGTGCTGTTTTGAAAAGTGAAGTAAAATAATAACCGGGTATAGAACCTAGGAACACTGCTTCATGTTCAGAAAGCATCCTACTACTGATTCAAGCGGGGATTCCATAACTTTAAAATTTAATAATTATTGGTATTAGTTTTACTCACATGTTGTGTCAAATCACAAAGTTGGATTGTTAGTAGAAAAAGGAAAGGTGTCTTTAAAGGAGGGAAGAGCGGATAGAGTGGAAGTTCAAAAGATCAAGAATATATTAATTTCTTAATTTTTTTAAGGAAGGTATGAAAATTTTTTAAAAACCTCGCATTTAACATTTAAATTATTACAATTTCTGTGCGATGAACATAACTTTAATTTATTTAAAAAAAACCTATGGTGTAATGCTTTTCGACATGGTGTTATTCTCATCCCTTGCTAATTTTCTTAATTTTATAGAGCTGTTAATCATGATGTGTTATCTGAAATGTTCTATTCAATAAATTAAAATAGAACATTTCATTTTTTCGGTCCCGCTCACTTTCCCTTGTAGCGAGGGTCATAGATTCCCCCACAGGATGTCATATTCCATTAAGTTTAAGTATGAGGTAAAATCGCTACTTTAAAAATTCTCTTTTAAGAAACTTCAGTTATTAAGTGAAAGAGTAAAAATTTAACCTATCCCTGTCATATTTTATCCTTCTAAGGCACTAGAAAGACTTTTAAACGTGGGTGCCCACACTAAATTTCCTCATTTAAGGAAATTTTATGACTTAAATTACTATGGAATGAACTAAATAACAATATTTAACTTTTCTACCCCCTCATCTTACCCTCTCTCGAGTCTCCATCTTTCGCACATTCTACGCCATTTGGTATTAATTAAAATATTTTCGATTAGATATATGAAAATTTCGCGATTTTTTTTCTTCTCCTGTTAAAATTCCCGTTGAATTTTTCCAGATTTCATTTGTCGAAATTTTTCCTCTCTTGAAGGAAAGGTATAGAATAATACCCGTGATAGTAATTTGAAGAATTTATGATCCCTTCTCTGGTATTATGGACAATTTGACAAAATTAAAAGCGTAAAAGCATTTTGACCACAAATAACACAAAATCATGAATTTTCTTTTTCTGCTCCGGTCACCAACCCTAGTCGCAAACCATATGTGTCCACCATCGGGATCTGAAAACAGCAGGACCTGTGAAAGAATGCTTCTTTACCAAAATCACACCGAGTAAAAACATACAGCAAGACTCGCCGAATCATCGATAAATCGCCAAGCCTAAAAAATAACTGTAACGTTTTTTATTTCCGTAGCTGTACAATAATGAATTTAAAAGACTCATTGTTGTACATTTTTTTCTCTAGAATGTTGAGGGGGTTAAAAAACTAACAAAAACACGCGTTGAGGTAATATGGGATAACCCCCTTAAATCTTGAAAGCTTGAAGCAGGCTGGAACGACTTATATGCCCAGTACTTTCTTTTTACACGGAAGTTTCGCCGCTCTTACATTGTAAAGTACTTTAAGCTCGTCTTGAACATTTTGAATCAACAACGATGTCCCCACAGACAAACCCCAGACATCCAGAAAACAAAGCAAATCTTCCCAAACCGCAGAATTATAGAAGAGAGAACCATTGAAGGGATAGAGAACAATCTATATATTTTTATGAAGAAGTACAATCACTAAAAAAACCCTTACAGAAACCGGGCATTCTACGGAAAACAAAGGATCCTTTATCCACACATACGCATGACAAAAGGTCAACCCGGGTTTCTATATAAACTAAAGCGAATATTAAATAACTACCAACAATAGGTCTCCTTAGATTACAAAAGGTTTAGCTTGTATTACAATGGAGGGCGAAATCCAATGCATTGTCCGCTCTGGCCGTTTTTTACTGGGTTAATCTAAATGCTTATTTACAACACACCTTGTGCACAATAGCTCAATAGTGGCTTATATTAAAAAGGAGGTGGGGAAATGATTAAATGTTTTCTGCTCACAAACCATCAATAGACTATATCCTTTATGTCTACTCTATACGGGGCTTAATCTGGTCTTTTATTTTATAATTCGAGCCCCCAAATCTGAGGACATTTTTCCCGGTATTATTATCATTTAGTTGTTTTTTTTCTTTGATGATGTTTTTTTTAGTTCGTGCACCTTTTTGTTTCTGGGAGAAGAAAGGATATGAAAAGCATATCCGAAGAGAATAATAATAGAAGAAAGAAGAATGTTTTAAAAGAGTTATGGAAGTATAAAAAGGGAGATGAACGCCTCTTTTTTCCCCAACCGGTTGTTGTCGTCGAGTTTTCTCCGTAGGGTTATTAAACGAAGGGGGAGGATTGAACGAGCTTCCCATTTTGACGAGTGCGGCCGTAATTTCATCCATTATTTTTGAATTTTGACTGGATTGTTGTTTGGATTTCTGTGAGATCATTAAAGGGACTTGGGGACGTTCAAATATTACGTAAGCCTTTTTTTGTCATTTTTAACCCACCCCCATCCCCCTTGTCAGCGCAAAGATGAGCAAACCTAAAAACCCCCACCTATAACTACGTAAGAAACTGCCGGACCTCTTCTTCTTCTTTGGTCGCCCTACAGTAGGGTGTATCGAAAAAAACTTTTTTTGATTTTGATGATGCCTTAGTGCGGAAAAGTTGTCTAGGGTGGCAGAGAGTACCTGTGAATTTTTTCAGAATTTTCGGATAATATCTTGAGGTGCCGCCAAGGCCCTGAAGGTCCCCATGTTAATCCAATGGAGCGCGCAAGCCAAGAAGGCCGAAAATTGGTTTTTCGCCCCCATTTCTACCCTAATCACACGACGAATGTCTTCACTCGAGTTATGGACCCTATATGATCTAGGCTATCCGACAAAACTTGAATAATAGCCTAAATCTCTATATTATGTTGATTTTGGGCTCTGATTTGAACGAGGAAATACGCGATTTTCGATGAAATTGGAGCATACAAAAAAACGTAATATAGATATTTATGCTATTATTCAAGTTTTGTCGCATAGCCTAGATCATATAGGGTCCATAACTCGAGGGAAGACATTCCTCGTGTGATTAGGACAGAAATGAGGTCCGAAAAACGAATTTTCGGCCTTTTTGGCGGCGCGCCCCATTGGATTAACATGGGGACCTTCAGGGCCTTGGCGGCACCTCAAGATATTATCCAAAAATTCTGAAAAAATTCACAGGTACTCTCTGCCACCTTAGACAACTTTTCCGCACTAAGGCATCATCAAAATCAAAAAAAAGTTTTTTTCGATACACCCTACCCTACAGCCCCTGATAGGCCTTGGCCTGCTGTACTGTTTTATTCCAGGCAACTCTATCACGTCTTTTTTTCCCGTTGGTTATTTCCATTGTCCTATAAGATCTTTAAGAACATCATCCAACCATCTCATTTTGGGTCTCTCTCTAGGTATATTGCCCATTGGCTTCCAATTTAATGTCCTTTTGACTCTATTTTTGTCATCCGTATTTTGTATATCTTTTGTTCTCTAATTGACATCACCTAACCACACAAAGATCGGGGAGATTATTATCTCCCATCCACTGGTTGTCATGCACATCGTAAATCTCTAGACTCACTCTAAGGGTAAGGTCACCTTGAGAGCAGGATCAGGCGTATCTCCCCGATCTCTTTGTGTGGTTAGGTGAGGTCAATTGGCGAACAAAAGAGTGGGGTAGATATCCACTGCCCGATAAGATCCGCCTGTTGATACGCCTGATCCTGCACTCAGGGTGACCGTAGTCTAAGGGTAACGTCAGCCAGGAATCATGGACGATCGTATCTGGTCGAGCGCATCTTATCGGCTGTAGTTATCTACCACTCAATTAGTGGACAAAGGGGTCCCCCAAAAGGGGGACCCCTGCGGAGAGCGAGAGCTGATCCCGCCGATGACCCCTTTGTCCACTAATTGAGTGGGGTAGATAACTACAGCCGATAAGATGCGCTCGACCAGATACGCCCGTCCATGATTCCAGGCTGACGTTACCCTAAGGATCGCGCCCAACAAGCGTCTTGAAGAAGCCAAAGCCATAAAGAACTCGTTAAGACGATAATCAAGAAAGGGGAGAAAGCATGGAGTTGAGCCTCAGTCTCCCCTCTCTTGATAAGCATCTTAACGAGTTTTTTATGGTTTTGGCTTCTTCAAGATCCTAGTTTGGCGCGACCCTAAGGCTCGGAACACAATATGCCAGAAAACAGTCACGAGAACGATCAATCTCCGTTAAAAAAGCATGGAGAAAGCCTAGTCCCCTATCTTAACAGGAATCTTGATTCCTGTCAAGATAGGGGAGTCTCAGGCTTTCCCCTATCTTGATTAATGGGACTAGCATCTATTTCCCTCTAGTGTGTTTTGCACCTAAGGGAGACATCACCGAGGGTGCAAGACTGGGCATATCTGCTAGGGTAGATCTTATCGGCAGTGGATATCTACCCCACTCAATTAGCGAACAAAATAGTCGGGTAGATATCCGCTGCTGATTAGATTTGCCCGAGCTGGATACGCCCGGTCTTGCGCCCACGGTGACGTTGGCTTAAAAGTGGCCTGGGGAGGGTTTTCTCTTTACTAGAGGATCATAAAATTGAGGGCTGTAAAAGGTAAAAGTTCAGCCTCACCCATTGAGTTACGTCCTGATTCGCCAAACCTCGCTGGGTCACCCCAGCAGTGCACTCTATAAACACTACCTCTAACGCTTTGCTCCTTTTCTTTGTCGAGCATTTTTTTCTCCCCGCATATATTCCTCTTCATCTCGCGCGCGCGTCACCCTTTCCCTCACACAATGGGACCCCGTGCCATTCAGATCGCTTAAAACAACAGGCGTTTTATGTGAGGTTTTTTTTCTCTCCCCCCCCCTTCTTCAGTGTCTTTTTGTCCTGATGGGCGATTTTTCTTCATCCTACTCAAAAGAAGAAGAAGCTCGGCGTTTTAATTAACACACTAATGCGCGCGAGGATCTCTCTTTATTTATCGTTTTTTTTCTCTTATCCCGTTCAGGAGGTTTTGAATGCAAATTGCGCATGATAATAGGCCAGCCGTGAGCCCTAATAGGCGCAGGCCTGCTGAATATTTTTAACCGTCACAAAGGGGATCTCATGATGCCTTTTATATTCCTTCCTTTTCATAATAAAATCAGCGACAACAGAATGATTCCGAAAGAGGGGAGGGGGGTTGTCCACCCCCGTGTTCTCCGAAACAAAAGTCTTCAGAAATTATTTCAATCGTCGATGAAAGGGACTTTATGCTGAAGAAGAAGAAGAAAAAACAATGCAAAAAAACAACGCATAAAAGATCCTTTCTTCTGCTAACAAGAGAGACCGGAGTGTTGCGTATATACACACACGCGACACTTTTTTTTATGGTTTTAAAGTGTTGCAAAAAGATGCGATTCTCCGAAGGGTTTTTGTGTAGCTATTATGAAGCGGGTGAATATAATATATTCGAGGAGGGATCGATGAAAGGTTTATTTTGGGGGCAGTATATACCGTCTCACTGCAACTTTTGTCACCTTTGCCCGGGAAGTTTAAAGTTAACCTCGTCCCTAGTGGGTATACTACAGTTCTTATGGCTTAGATTCAAATACACTAGAGTCCAAAATTTATGGATAACTTCATTTTTTTGTCAATTAGGTGGCTACCACCCCTTTCTAGCTAACGCTTAACCAAAGGGGGTGTCGAAATGTCTTTATAGATAGTACAGTTTCAAAGAAGTTTGATCTCTTTGACTCATTTTTATAAGAATGGAGATATTTTCACAGATATTTGTTTCTTTTCAGACATTTATAAATCCTTAAACACTAATATATGCTTCTTTTTTTAACTTTAATAACATATGTTCTTTCTGTGAAACAAAACAACACTTTTGTTCCGTTTCAGCACCCCTTATACGCTACACAGATTTACATTGGTGTCTGCAATTGTGCAATTTTGTTCTCATGTCCCATTTGCCTCTATATATTAGAAGACATTTTAGGTTCATATTTTGTCTTTTTAGAGTAAAAGTTGCACAAAATCACGAGTCTCTATCTCTAAGTTTCTCATTGTTAAAATATTAAAAGAATAAAGTTACTTTTAGGAACCCCAGACCTAAACACAATCAAGCAAAACATAGTAAAAATCATTGTTTCAATTCATTACCTTATCCCAATAAAATTGTAAGGATTTTTATAATAATTTTAACCATACATAAAACAACTATATCATAAAAGTTATTTGACAATAATAAAAGTTATATAAGTTACAATACTGATAAAACTGAAAATAAGAAATATAAATAATATTCTAGACTACAACGTTTCTTGACAATAAGGAAATCATCAGCTGAAACACATGCGAATGAAGTAATTCCAAGCGCGATGTTGAATTTTGAGTGAAATTCAACACTTTACTTTAGAAATGTCTAATTCTTGGTTTGTTAAATCCTTCTATGTGTTGCGTTTTTTTGTCCTAATTTCCGTACAATGTTACATAATTTCGAATTTTCGATGTAGCACATTCATTTAGAATTGAACAGGCGATCTGCTAAATCAGTTCTTCTTTCGCACGTCGTCGTGATGTCATTTTCAAGAAAGGTTGTAATCTAGTATAAGCCCGTTTGATAATGATATAAGTAGTGTAAGAGTTTTTACCTGAAACTTCCTTTAGTTTAGTTCATGGGGGTTTCCTTTTGACCACGAATTCAACTTCAGTTTTCAAAACTGCTCTGGAAAACCTAAACCAAAATTTATTTGATAGGAAACTTGTAGTTATCTGGTAAATGTATATGAAGTGAAGCTGTTAATTTTTGTAAAGTGTTATTATTTTCTATTGTTGAGATTTCGGAGTACAGTCCATTGTTTAAAACAGGTGGTATTAACTTACATTGTAAAACAACAATGCGAATTTTAGTTCGATGTTTATTTATAGTGCAGTATTGCAGTTCATTAGTTCATAGCATTGAGCTACAATACTGCACAATAAACTTAGGAAACTTTCGGGAATCCATTTCAAAACTTTTTACGTCAAAAACATAAAATAAAAAAGTTTTAATGTGAAAGGAATTTCAAAATTAAAAACCGCTATCTGAGCCTCTATTGGATATTATATCAAAATTCTATTCTAAGCGAAAATTCAAGCAATTACAAAGAAGAAACAAGTTCCTCTTGATATGATGGTATTTCTTAAATATTGCACTAATAATTTACTATAATACTAAGGTTATTAAGAAACTCTGAGTACTTTGCGATCGTCTCGACGGTGTAAGACCCCCTACTAGATGCGCATGCGTGTGGACTTGATTTTAGTGCTGTTTTGAAAAGTGAAGTAAAATAATAACCGGGTATAGAACCTAGGAACACTGCTTCATGTTCAGAAAGCATCCTACTACTGATTCAAGCGGGGATTCCATAACTTTAAAAGTTATTATAGCATGTTCTTTCTTTGTGACGCATGTGCATTAGGTAAGGGTACTTTACTGGCTAGACGTATTAGGTACTTTCCTTCCTAATACTATTTTTCCTCATTGTCATACGTATAAATATTATTTAAATATATGACTGTTTGCAATATGGTTTAAGATGTTTAATATCTGAATAATAACCCAGATTACTTATGCTCTTAAATTTATTTTGTTTTATTTTTTATTAGTTTAGAACTATCGATGGTTTTTATCATCTGTTCCACCTAAAAATTTCTACGCATAAAAAGGTATGTTTCATTTTATTTAAATACTATGACCCTAATTAAAGCAAAGTGTGTATTTTTATTGAATAAGACCTTTTGATTTTACTAGTGTTGGATCTGAAGTAAATATGTAGAAAGTAAAAACCCTACTACTACACAGTAATTATTTTCTGAATGTATAGTAAAAGGGTTTGCTATATCTGATTTGTGTTAAAAAAATAGTATTGATTATAAGTCTTCAATAAAAATGGCTGGAGAAACAAAAGTTCTTTAATTGAATTTAAATTGTTGATTAAGAAAACTTAACCAAGGAAATAAATTAGGAAGAAAATGTATTGAAGTTTCGCTGTGATATAATAATCATCATATTCTATTTCTCCTTTGCAAAATTATGTGTGTCTTAAATAAATTGAAAAACATCCTTTTAATGTTTGGCGATTTGCTTTTTACCATTAAGTACTCTAACAAGTGGGAAAGGATGTTAATTTTTAAGTAAATACTTTTTAAAGCAAAACGCATGGAATACCATAAAAATATTTCGTAAAACAAGCCCCTATCCCTGATCATGAACATAGTATAATTGTGAATCACAGAGTATTGAGCTTAACAGGGGATTCATCTCCATAGACGGTAATGGCAACTTTTTTAACATGGGATTTCCCATAGACAACTTCAAGTACATCGGACCGCCTCCTATAATACCACGTCATGCCTGCTCTCTGTCATTCACCCACTGAAGCTGTCACTCAAAATCCAAATCGGAAGTGGAGGGAAAAGAGCAGCACCGATGGAATTAAAATACCGCTTGACAGAAGTTCCATATCCAATCAGGAATCACTTTCGCATTTCGCCTTCCCTAATTGGCTGCTAGTGAAATTAATTATAATCTGCGAGCTGAATTAAATTAAGTACCCAAAGAGGAAAACGGCCGTTCGGAATCTCTGTTAGCTCTTTACTCTGTGAATATTATAAAAGTTGGGTTTGAATTTTTTGTGTAAAGTTTGTTTCTTTGCAATAAGTCAATCCTGAAGGAAAAACAAGTTCTACAGGCGTTTTCAGCGTAAAGTTTTCTTCATTGCCATGAAAACGGGAAGTTCCCTAACTACAGATCCCGCTGTAGGTTGAAAGATAGTTGAGATAGATGCAGATATCTGATTTGATGGGCAAATATGGCGGTGGTAGTTTTTCCGTATTTTTATTCTTTAGTTTGAGCCGTTAAAGATGGCTGATGAGTGGTCAATTTTTATATCAAATCAAGTGGGATTGCTTTAGAAAAAAGTTTGAAAACGAATGTAAATTCATTCATACTATAAATCGGCTATATTTGGTAAAAAGGCGCATTTTTATTTTATTCGTGTTGATGTTATTACGTATTTTCTTTTTCCTTGTAGACGGTTGTCTCTAAAGATGACACGATAACTTACTTGAAAATATTTAATTTTCTAGTATACCTACTGATAAAAATTTTTTATTTTTATTTTTAAGAATATAATTTTATTTTACAAATAACATTAATTTAAACTAAAATAATTCTATGCATAAATTAAGAAATTTCACCCCTAAAAATATATTCATATGATAAAAAGAAAGAGTTACAACTTTACAACTCGGGAGTTACAAGTGTTTCTTGGGGCCCCCGAAATGTTGATAGCCTTCAACCTTCCAAACTTTCTATATTGGCTTTGATTAGATATAAATGATATAATTGAGATAATATTTTTATACTTATTGTCATAGAATTTCATAAATTGTAACTCTTTTTCGAGTTGTAAAGTTGTAACTCTTTCTTTTTATCATTTGTATACATTTTTGGAGGGGTGAAATTTCTTAATTTATGCATAGAATTATTTTAGTTTAAATTAATGTTGTTTGTAAAATAACTAATGCACTCACGTTTTGAAAATTTTTAGCTAATAATAATCTAAATTCTAAATCTTCAAAATTTTTTCTGCAGAACATAAAACATTTACATTCCATGTTAGCATTTCAACCAGATTTCATCACTACAAAAGAACTCTACAAACCGGTATTCCGATTGTGTATTTTTCTTCTAGTATAAAGACTTCTCCCCAAACCTTTGGCAACAGCCCTAACAATGGCATAATGACACCACTTTATTCTATCAACAAAGACACGAAAAAAAAGATAAACGACATTGAAAATAACATTAAGAGGGGGGACCATAAAAAATTTACGTGACCTAAAACAATATTGGCGACATTTCAAGAAACAAACAAAAAAAAACAACGGAAATATTTTTTTTCTCTCTCCAGGAGGAGGGGGGGGTGAGAACGAGAATAAAAAAAAACATGTTCTAAAACTGCGTCAGTATCTAGTTCGTTCGATTCGAATCATATTCCTTAACAATGGACTATTGTGCGGAAAAGGAACGAGAGGAGTTACACACTCCTTTTTAGAAAAAGGGGATAACAAAAAGCGAATTGTAAATAAGAGAGTTCTTTGTCATATCCCTCCCTTCTGGAATCACTTTTACTAATGCAACGCTAAGCAGTCTTCGATTCCATACCCCCCTCCTTTCTACTTCTTCTTTTTGGAGAGTAAAATAATGTGAGATTCTCAGAGTGACTGTGGTCTGAGTCCGACGTTATAAAATTTGAGATGAGATTTAGTTTTTCTTATTTTTTTTCTTGAGGTCGTCACAGGGACAATAGTTCTACAACTTTGGGGTTACGAAGCAGAGGGGTATGAGTTAATCCGTGATAATTTCATAAGTTTATAAGGGTCCGTTTAAATATTAAGTAAGAACTTTTTTGGTCATTTTTATCCCCCATCCCCCTTGTCACAAAAGATCAGTAAACCTAACCCCCCCACCATAATTACGTAAGAAACTGCCAGGTCCCCCCTCGAAATTTTGACAACCATTTTAGCAAGCTCTGTTTTTTTTCTCCTTGAAAATTAATCACTGATACAAGGAGTTATCCTTTTTTTGTGTAATCCTAAGGGTTTAAAAAGGAGCCGAAACACTATTTTTGGGGTTAAAATTTCAAAATGTTTGGGGTTCCATACCCAGAAAAAAGTGCTTGCGTCAGATTTCCTAGTGCAATTTTTTGTTAAATTTATTTTTGGTTGAGTTTCGAAATTATTTATGCAAGAAACAAGAGATTTTCCAAATTGCAGTATCTTACGTAAGCTCCACTCATATCCCCCCTTGTCAGGAAAAATAAGCAAAGAGCAAACCCCCTCCCCAGTAATTAAATAATTAAATGATATATATTGCGTTTTACTCAAAACGGACCATATATCCTTCCAGGGTGGATTTTAAGGGGGGCGCCAAAAAAATCCGACTGGATGTGTACCAAAACAAGTTAAATACCTGTTTTTAATGGTAAAATTATCCGGGAGAGGACCTCCAGAGCCATCTTTGATATTTAGAACTCTACTATTCACACTAATTTGAAGTGCCTCAAGATGCAAATCCTGCCTTAAATGTTAAATATGCTTATATGTTAAAAATCTACATTGGACTCCTATTAAATATGCATGAGAGGAACTGAGGGATTTTTGGGTCCTTCCCCCGTTGGAAAAAATCTAGCTTTAGACCTGGTATACTTTAGAGAATATTTGAGCCCCCCCAGCAAAAAAATCAGCAAAATTTCTTCAAAAAAGTGAATGGAATTAGGACACTTTGTCTGCAGTTTTCTGTAGGAAATGTAGTTTTCTTTAAAAACTCTTCAGTTTTTTTATAAGACCGCTGAAAGGTCTTTAGAATGTATTCCAAACTGCCGAAAAAAAAACTGCAGACTTATGTGCTGAAGTTCTATTGCTGCAAAGTAACTACAGACTTCATTGAGATAACTGCACTTTTGAGGCTTTTTCGAAGGAATTTTGGAAATGCTTTTTTGCTGCCCCCCTCCCCCGAAATAAATTTTTACATACGCCACTGTGCCTTCTAACCCCCCTCAAGAAAAAATAATACCTACTTCATAAGAAAAAATACACCGGACCAGCTACTGAAAACCTAAACTGAATTCGTCTTAACCTTCCTACCCTCTTCAAAAAATATGTCACATATTACCCCTCGTGGGGTCTAAGAGTACCTCAAGCGTAAAACGTGCCTATGACTCTAATAAAGGGTAAAAATACCTTAAATAGAAAATAATTATATTTTTTTACTTCTAAGAAGATGCTTTAGAGTAATTTTTCTAATTTGTTTTGGTATTTTTCTCTTTTTTGTCCTATTATGGCGTTATTTGGTTTCTTTCGACACATGTTTTTTTATAACACCTGAACCTTCAAACAATAATTAAATTACAGAAATACAAATACAAATTAAGTCGACCAACTACAGGCAAGAGCCCAACAAGGTTGGTCCGGTCCATTTAACTCGAACCACCCGATTCCCAGTATCTGTCAATTTTTTTCTTGAATTCGCTTACCCCCCCCCCACTTGAGTTGATTATCATTTCCAGGTAACCCATTCCATCTGTCCACTACCCTGTTAAAAAAATAATACTTCCATAACCATAATAAATTAAATGAACCATAATAATTTTGTTTTACTTAAAATGTTTATTATAATAACACTGCTTACATAGTAGAAAAAACCATATATCGGATCCGCTACTGATGAAAACCTAAACTGAATTCGTCTTTAGACTTACACCGTTATCCTTCTAAAAAAAGAATCCAGCGCACTTCTGACACTACTCCGCCGGGGGAAGGACAATAATAATAACGAACAAAAAAAAAGGAAAAAAGAAAAAAAAAGATAGAACCTCTTCCGAAATGAAATAAAAATCCATTTACTTTAATCTGAACCGTCTGAAAAGAGAGGAGCAGACTCCTCCTCCTCCTAATGCTTTTCTGTTAGTCAATGCAGCGGCTATGAAAAGCAAGCTTCTTAAACACAGAGATTCCTTATAAGAATGGAAGGTGTCTTCTCAGTAGTGAAAAGGGGGGTGGACCCCCCTTTTTGACGACCAGAGTGCCCATTGTTCGTCTCGGGGTGGTCGTACTACATATCTTATTCTGCGCCTTTTGTGCGGGCGCACGACGCCCATTGTTGTACCCCAACAGAATTGTTAACATGGGCACAAAAGGGTGTAAGAGAACAATGGGAAGGAGAGTCCTCTGCGGAGTTATCTAACGCCCCCCCCTCCCCCCTGTGGAGCTTTTGATTCTGATTCCGTAGTTGCGATGATGGTGATGATGATGAAATCGATTCTTATGTGTGTGGGGGGTGATCTCTCTTTTGATGTGTCATAATTGGTGGGTGTTAAAGGGTGACTTGACCGAGATGTGGGGGTGTGGAGGTAGGTGATCTGATTAACTCCCGGTTTGATTGTTTTTGGAGGAAATGTGGTTGTCACTTTCGAATGTGGCTGATGGAGATATTTGTGAAAGTGATCTGCTATAAGGATAGGAAGAATCGATACTTATCGGTATCGATATTTATACAGGTGTGTTTCAAAAGTCCGTTTCGTGGGATTTTATTTGGAACAACGTGTCCTAGGGTCATGGAAGTAAGGCTTACCCCTAGATAAGTGACCCTGGCGAATCCATTGAGGTGACTTACAGCGCCTCTAGAGGCGAAATAAAAAAAGTCATTAAAAGGACGTTATGAAGAACTCAATGAAAAAAATTTCATGGAAATATTGTGTAAATTTGCGGAGATATTAGCATATGAAAATAGCCCTTTTTCAGGCCTTAAAATAGGAAAAGTTCGCATATTTGCGATGTAAAAAAATTATAGTACCATAACATTACGGGGAGCTTGTCAACTTTGTCAGCTATTTTTACTCTGGGTGGCACTGAAGCGTATTAACATTCTAAACATCTATTGGGCAATGTTAAATTTTTTAACGTTTTTTCGGGATAACCAGTTGTTAGTCATTCCTTTTTACGGCAGATGAAAAAAAATTTTTTCTTCTATTTTTGCAGTAGAAAAATTTAACATTGCCCAATAGATGTTTAGAATGTTAATACGCGGCACTGAACATGGTTGCAATCACGTAAATCTTCCCTTTCAGCGCAAAATCACCACTTTTTAAGTAAAACAATTTAAGAATAAGCGTCGGGTTTTGTCATCCATTAGACTAATCGTATATTTCTTCAATTTTTTAAAGTTCTTCATCAAGTGTAGAACGAGTATCTCATTAAAGAATACCATGTCCCCCAGAGGGTGAAACCCTACCTAGGTAGCCAGGCACCCGGGGTTCAAATCCTTGTTTAGGCTAAATAGTTTTTCCAAGTTTGAATTTTATGATCACACCTGATTGCCAAAACCTGGTATAATTATTAAATTTTGAGTAATATCTTAAAAATAAGGCTTGTTTTTTTTGGGGGGTGGGGCAAAAAAATCGTATTTTGAGTTTTATTGGTTTTGATTAAAAATAATGATTAATCTTGATCGATTTGGTTTTACTCAGATGATAATCATTAATTCGTGATGAAAAATATTTCGTTCAAATAAAACTTAAACAGCGCCAAAACGTATTATTCACATCTCGCCAAATACCACCAATCTAACTTTTCGAGAATAGACGTTCTCTTTGGCATTTTTCAGAAATGGGGATATCTCTCCGTTCCCGATTTGGCGATTTTTCATGCAAGAAATATTATTTTTATTTTTCGGAGACACAAATATAAAAATCAAGAAGCAATGTTCATAAATAACCATTAAAGGGGGTAGGTACACAACTTTCGACCAAAAAACATATTTTTCAATTTTTGCTGTGTATTTTATGTGTTTGTGTACAACTGTGTATTTTATGAACTTATTCCCCACTTCAAACTGACAGTTCAGTTCTATTCATAGTTTTAAGATTAAGCACAAAAACAATAATAAATGTAGGATTGTATGCTGGGGACAGTAAATAAGCATGCTTGGTGTTTTCAAACCTTTCAGTTCTAGGACGTCCGATATTGCCATGTTCGGGGAATTCCGGGTGGCTGGAACTAAAAAGGTCAAATGACACTCCTGAGCTTAAACTTATTAAAAGTATTTTATTTGTTTGATGGAGAATATTGAGGGGCAATGCCACAAAAAACCCACCACCTAATTATACAAATAAGTAACCCTTCTAAAGTTCACCACTTTTTAAAATAATTCTATGTGAATATAACATTTGATTAACGTCTTACCTTAGCACAGGATGGTTGTGGTAATTCTTTTAAAGTTCTTCAATTCCTTGGATGAGTTGGTGAATACGTGTTAGTGATGGGCAGGTATCGATACCAAATACTTAAGTACTCGATACCTATAGGTATCGAGTGTATTCGATACCCACAAAAGTATCGATACTTTATTGACATATTTCGTTTTAAATTTTTCAATAAAGTAATCTTTATAATACCTACTGTAGATCAAACGCAGCCTGTTTCCGTTTTCATTTTGCAACGCTCTAACCCAAGTCGTTATCATCCGCGAGAGAAATTTGACGCGGCTAGGTTTTTCCCCCGCCAAATCCTTCGCCTCTATCCACCTCCAGGCCCGTAGCTACGGGGCTTTTTGATGGATCGCTTTCAGTTTTTTGAATATTAGTCTGATTATGGATAGGCCCTAAAAAAATTGTCCCTTCAGGTTCATTTCCCGACATTGAAAAAAAGTACTCGATACCTAAAAGTACTCGATACCTATAAGTATTCGATACCAAAGTATTCGATACCTATAAGTATTCGATACCAAAGTACTCGATACCTATAAGTATTCGATACCAAAGTATTCGATACCTATAAGTATTCGATACCAAAGTATTCGATACCTATAAGTATTCGATACCTATAAGTATTCGATACCAAAGTATTCGATACCTATAAGTATTCGATACCAAAGTATTCGATACCTATAAGTATTCGATACCAAAGTACTCGATACCTATAAGTATTCGATACCAAAGTACTCGATACCTATAAGTATTCGATACCTATAAGTATTCGATACCAAAGTATTCGATACCTATAAGTATTCGATACCAAAGTATTCGATACCAAAGTATTCGATACCTATAAGTATTCGATACCAAAGTACTCGATACCTATAAGTATTCGATACCAAAGTATTCGATACCTATAAGTATTCGATACCAAAGTATTCGATACCTATAAGTATTCGATACCAAAGTACTCGATACCTATAAGTATTCGATACCAAAGTACTCGATACCTATAAGTATTCGATACCAAAGTATTCGATACCTATAAGTATTCGATACCAAAGTATTCGATACCTATAAGTATTCGATACCAAAGTACTCGATACCTATAAGTATTCGATACCAAAGTATTCGATACCTATAAGTATTCGATACCAAAGTATTCGATACCTATAAGTATTCGATACCAAAGTACTCGATACCTATAAGTATTCGATACCAAAGTATTCGATACCTAAAATTATCGATTTTGCCCATCACTTATACGTGTGTCTTTTTATAGTGTCTTTTTATCACGATTCGCGTATCGAAGTTCCTCCTATCAACCCAACAGGCTTTGTGTTTACCCACTTTCTCCTTTCGCATAGTGACGTACGGGGGTTCAGGAAACGTTGCTGTTGAGTATAGTATACAGGGTTGGCAAAAACCCGGGTTTTTTTGAAAAAACCCAAGTGGGTTGGGTTTTTTCGGGTTTTTTCAATAAAACCCTGAAAAAACCCATATAAAACTGGGTTTTTTTTCGGAAAAAGTGTGGGTTTTTTCAAAATTAAGTGGTTTTCTTCTGTAAAGTAAGTGGGTTTTTTCAAATTTTAGTGAGTTCTTTCAATGTTCTGTCAAAATAATGTCAGTTTTTCCACAGTTAAGGTGGTTTTTTACAGTTCTTACACTTTGAAAAAACCCACTGAATTGTAAAACACCCCTTATTTACTGAAACCTGGTTTAAATTTTGAAAAAACCCACTAAAATTTAAAAAATATCCTTAACTTTGAAAAAACCCATTCAATATTGAAAGAAATCTATTTAACTTTGAAAAAAAACCACTGAAATTTTAAAAAATCTTCTTTATTTTTTATATCTAGTTTGAACTTTAAACGTCCTAAATATTGAAAAAAAACCCATTCAATAATGAAAAAACCCACTGAATAATGAAAGAACCTATTTTACTTTTTAAAAAACTCCCTGATATTGAAAAAGCACCATTTAATTTTTGAAACTAAGTTTAAATTTTGAAAAAAACATGAAAATTTTAAAAATATCCTAAACTTTGAAAAAAACACATTAAATTTTGAAGGAACTGCCAAATTCTTGATTTTTCTTGAAAAAACCCAAAAATGGGTCCAAAATGTGGGTTTTTTCACATGGTTTTTTTTGAAAAAACCCATTGGGTCCAACCCAATTGGGTCCAATCCAGCCAACCCTGATAGTATAGCAGTTGCATTGTTTACTGTAGCTATCACGTGATAATCAATATTAACGCCCTTTGGGGATGAATTGACGTCATTGCTTGTCCTTATTGTTTTGGGGGGGGTAAGCATAATAAAACGTGCTACGTAAACTTTAACGCAACTTTTTTACGTAAAATAGTGCTTTCACTACAGAATATTTCTCAGCACTAAGCCGTCTTCCCAAGGTAATCAATTTGTATAAAGTGCTGTCCTTTAAAAAAAAACCACTCTTTCATTTTTCCTTCATTAAAAGCTTAAAAAATATGATAATTATATAAATCGAACAAAATACTATCGAACCAAAGATATTAAAAGGGTCACATTGCCTTTGATTCTTTGAGTATTTCATGACAGGGAAGATCGTATTCTTTTCATAATATAGCAACAAAAATGAGGATCTCCACCTACACACATCTTTAGTATAGTACTATACTCTATTCATTTTGAACTGGCGCCTGAAGAAAAGTATTTTTCCCCTCACTAGAAGCGTAACCTGGCTACGCTCTTCGCGCGGACCATAGTATAAGCCTTCTTCTTCGCTGTGAAGTTGATAGTTGCCATGGTTTCTGATTCGTTGGTGGGGAAAGAAATATTTTCGAGGGCCAGATCAAAATGAACAGAGTATAATATAGTCTGTTCATTTAGAATAGGCGCCTGAAACAGGATCAAAAACGCTCAATAACGCCTAATAAGGCTCATCACACAATTTCAGTAACCGATTCTTTTACAGTATTTTAACTACTTCTGTTTTTAGACAACATTTCTGTTCACAAAAAAATTCTCGGGGAAGACCCCCAGATACCCTTTTTGATATTTTAAAGATAATCTTCTTTTATTTTGCTTTACATTTTTATACTATAAATACACTATACATCAAAATGAGAATATTTCCTAATATAAATGCAATTAAAAGTACATAAAACCTATGATGGAAAACCTATGAGGAAGATTAGGAATAATTTTAGGTCCTCTCTTTCGCTGCAGAAATCTAGCTTTTCGCCTGATAATGACTTATTTTTTGGAGGATATTTTGGTTCCTTCAGAAATAAATTTATATTAACGCCACTGTCATCTAGAGCAGTGATGACCGCTCATCTTAAGGGTATCTCTGAAAGGATGGGACCTGAAAATGCTAACCCCCGATCCCATCTTAAATGATTATAGATTTCATTATTAAGATGGATTATCCATGGGGGGGGGACGGGGATTCAAAATTTTGTTGGGGAAGAAGCTCCAGCCTTCTTAAAATAAGGTTGCCCCCCCTTAGGTCCAGGCTGGATTTCCAAAAATATCTTTTGATTCGATTTTGGAATCGATTCCGACCTGGAATCGATTCCTTATGGTCATTATCGAAAACGTAGAATCGAACTTATCTATTTCAATCACAAAGCAAAGATAATTAGGAATTATTACTAATTTAATTAATATTTATTAATTATCAAAATACTAATTAATGAACAATATTATTAATTATCTGTATCAATTAGAAAATTAAGTACGATTCCTAAGATTCGATTCCTGTTGGAATCGATTCCTTCAATGGTTCGATTCCTTGGTATCGATTCCAAGGTATTCGATTCCGGAATCGATTCTATAATTCAGAAATATTTAGTAAAAAATTAGTTATTTAAAAATTCTATTCAGAAATATTTAGAACCCTAACTACATGGCCCCTCGAGTCTCTCCTCTTGATAAGGATATTCAGGATAAGGATATAAGGATTGATAAGGTGCGACAATTTTAGCTGACTGTGGCCGGAGGGGGTGTAAGTGGATGTTTTGCCCTGGTTTTGAAGTAAAACGGGACTTTAGAACGCTTAAAGTGAGGGGATGAGTTTTTCAGGTGTATTTTCCCTCTGGGGAAAAGATAGGGAACCCTAGGCTGGATACGCCACATGGGAAGAGTTAAAAATAAGGGATGTCGTTAATTTTTTGCCACTCCCCCCTCCCCCCCCCCAAAAAAAATTAAAATACCATTAGGGGGTGCTTGTCAATTTTGTCAACTATTTTTACTCTGGGTGGCACTGAACATGATTGCAATCACTTAAATCTCCCCCAAGAAAATCAGCGCAAAATCACCACTTTTTAAGTAAAATAATTTAAGAATAACCGTTGGGTTTTGTCTTTTCTAGTAGGTAGTTGATATCGGACTCATCTTGATACGTATAAGTTCCTCATCAAGTGTGGAACAAGTATCTAATAAAAGAATACCAGCTACCCCAGATGGCAAAAATCTGCCTAGGCAGCCAGGCACCCGGGGTTCAAATCCTTGTTTAGCCGAAGTTGTTTTCCGAGTTTGAATTCTATGATCACACCTGGTTGCCAAAACCTGGTATAATTATTAAATTTTGAGTAAAATCTTAAAAATCGGGCCTTAAAAGTTTAAAAATCGGGATACGAGACATTTGCTGAAAAAAGTTTGCCACTTCACCTACTCTTTACATCTTTAGTATTGTTTAATTGATAGTCTGGCTTGATATACAGATAATAACTAATGTTCTCACACATTTGGGTAAAATTTAAAAACGAAATATCTCGGGGCTTCTCTTGACCCCTTGAGAAGGTACTAATTTGCTGAAATTCTACACAAAATAATGCTCAAGAGTTCCTAATCTTAACACATTATTTTAGAATTGTACCAACTTGTGTTTCAATTATGTCCAATGTGTTTTAAAACGAGTTAAGTGTCCGTTCAAATATTATGTAACCACTTAAGGGGGGAGGGGTTTACTATTCTTTTCTTATTTTTCGTGATAAAGGGGCATGAGTGATTCTTACGTAAGACCTTGCAAACACTGCATTTTCAAAAATTTCTTGTATCTTGCATATATAAGAAATCTTAAATCTCATAATTTAATTCATCTAATATAATAAAATCAAGTGTGGGTATATGGTTATGTATGTATGTTTGTCTTTTATACAAATCCACAGTTTTCTTCCAATCTGCACCAAACTTGGTATACCTACGTAAAAAAACTCAGAAAAAAACATAGGCTATGTTTCAAAAACTTTTAATGACCCCTTGACCCTCTTTCGACCCTTTTTATGGTCATTTTGCTGAAATAGCTTTATTTCTCCACATGAAGAGATCTGCTTACTCCATTGTTACAAAGAAAATTTAATGCTAAACAACAAGTTTTTAGTAGAAACACTAGGTACAAGTCTATTTAAAAATTATATTAATAATTTATAAATCTATTTCAGTGAAATTTAAAAGTTTTAAGTATAGTTTAACATATTTTAATTTGATAGTTTATCTAATTTTATATTTTAAAAGCTTCATGGAATACCATTGTTGTTAAAAAAGTCTCCATGGAAACGATAATGTAAAATCAAAAGGTGATAATATTTTAGCTTTTAAGAAAGTTGGTTAACAAACAAAAAACTATTAAAACTCCCTTTCAACTAGAAAAGATTGATTTTTTTCTTAAATTGCAAATCGGAATAAGCTTTAATTATTGAATAATATCACTGAAAACGTTAATTCCTAAAGATATGATTAATCAAGGGATCTAAGTATTTTAAATAATTTTTATAATACTTTTCCATGTAAATTTGGAAATCATTCAAAAATTATATTGCTTGAGAACTGAAGGAATTTTAAACAACCCGGGAACACCGGGATAAGAAAAATTACTATAGGAACACCGGGATAGGAAAAGTTACCGGGAACACCGGAATATGAAAAAAGACGCCTGGGATACCGTGATTGGTAAATGCTGATTATGCAAAATTAGAAATGTATTTGGGAGAACTTAAAAATGAGGCGTTTGCTATCAAAACCAGCTTATTCCATTTTTGGAAATTTTACAGGAGAGACAAAAAACTTCTCACGTCCACAGTTCTAAAGCTAAATTTTTAATTGTAGGTATAACCATCTAGAATTCGATTAGTTTTTCATTTTCATTTCAGTTGCATTACCTTAGGCGTAATTACACTAATTAGGTTGGAATGAACTGATTTTGATGCAAAAACCCGATTTTTCATGCTTTTTTCAGGTTTTTTGTTCAATTAAGTTGTGAATAGGTTTTTTCCAGTTTACCAGTTAATATTTGTGTCTTTACGAGTTTTAAATAAATGACGTTCACTTAACTTTTTTAAATGATCTGAAATTTCACAATTGAGATCACAGTTTTTACCCTATAAATCTAATTTTCGGTTGGAATGAGCTGGATTTGAGCTATATCCCTTCGCCAGGTTATGAAGGACCCTCTAAACTTTCAAAATATGCAAAAAAGTGGATTTCAGAAAAATATGGAATGAGCTGGTTTTGATAGCAAACGCCTCAAATAATAAATTTATACTCTTCACCCGTGCAAGGCCGGGCATATCAGCTAGTAATTAATAAATTATATTTTTATAATTTTTGTTTTGTAAAAAAAATTAAAAAAGGGGTCGGGCAGTTTTCATACGTAATTATGAAGGGGGTTGCGGTTTGCTTATCTTTGCTAAAAAGGGTTGAGGTGGGGTCAAAAATGACCAAAATGTTTGAATGACCCCTAACCTTCTCTTTTAAGTTTAAAATTTCCGACATTTTACTGAGGATGTACCCCTAAATCCCCTTTTACACTTAGGGTATCCGCCTACCCCAATAATTTAGATTTTCGACTTTTTCGTCGAAAATTTGGTTCTTACATTTTCAAGTACTTTCAACTTTTATCTTTCCAAAACTGTTCCAATATATTCCCTCCATTTTTTTGCAGTGTATTAATCATACTGTTTTTAACCAGATGGGCTACAGATTTGCATGTAAGTTTATATTTTTTATTTTTATTGATGTTTTTTGTTAAATAATTGTAGAAATTTTGAAATTTATCACTTACCTTTACATTTTATGCTGTAAAACAATAACATTTCAAAATATGTCTTAGAAAATAGTCCATTCTGAAGATAAGTGTTAAACGATACTTGTGTCCAACGGAAATTTAAATACGGGTAATAGGGCAAAAGTGAGAGGGGTTTTATAAAAACTCCCTTAAATATTACACTAATAGCCTTATATTTAAGAAAGTAATAAACTTTGTTTTTTAGCATTATTATCAATGTTATGATGTACAGTTAAGCTAAAAATTAAAACAAAAATTTGTAAATCAAGTATTTTAAAAAATGGTCTCAAAGGTAGGCGCATGCCTTAAAACTTATCACACTCAAAGTTCTTTTATTAAGAACTGAAGATTCCTATCCTATAATTTATCTAAAAAGTTTCATTTATCTATGTATGCGTGCGTGGAAGAGTTAAAAATAAACGATGGAAGTTGATTTTTTTGCCAGTCCCCCCCAAAAAGTTAAACTACCATTAGGGGGAGCTTGTCAACTTTGTCAACTATTTTTACTCTGGGTGGCACTGAACATGATTGCAATCACTTAAATCTCTCTCAAGAAATTCAGAGCAAAATCACCACTTTTTAAGTAAAATAATTTAAGAATAAGCGTCGGGTTTAGTCATTTCTAGTAGGTCCTTACCTAATATCTCTGAAATTAATTTACAAAGTTCTTCATCAAGTGTAGAACAAGTATCTAATAAGAGAATACCAAGTCACCCAGAGGGCAAAAACCTGCCTAGGTAGCCAGGCACCCGGGGTTCAAATCCTTGTTTAGGCGAAGTTGTTTTTCGAGTTTGACCTTTATGATAGTATAATTATTAAATTTTGAGTAAAATCTTAAAAAGTAGGCCTAGTTTTTTTGGGGGGTTGAGGCAAAAAAAATCGTATTTTGAGTTTTATTGGTTTTGATTAAAAATAATGATTAATCTTGCTCGATTTGGTTTTACTAAGATAATAATCATTAATTCGTGGTGAAAAATATTTCGATCAAATAAAATTTATAAAACGTATTATTCACATATCGCCAAAAACCGCCAATCTAACTTTACGAGAATAGCGATCTCTTTGGTATTATTCAGGATAATTTTTCAGGAATGGGGATATCTCTCCATTCATGATTTGTCGATTTTTCGTGCTAGAAATAATATTTTTATTTTTCGGAGACACAAATATAAAAATCAAGAAACAATGTTCATAGATAACCATTAAAGGGGGTATAGGTGCTCAACTTCCGACCAAAAAACACATTTTTCAATTTTTGCATTTTCGTTAAGTATTTCATTTTACGCTTCAAACGACACCAAAATTAATACTCCACGCGGATTACAAGTATTTTCCATTATTTTTTATGGAAATAATTAATGCTCTACTAATGTGTAAGATTTTTACTAAATTTTCATTACTACTAAAATTTCCGAAACTACTTGACAGAATTGGATAAAAATTGATATTTTTTCTAATCTTTATTGATATATAAAGCATACAAAATTTCATGAAAGTCTGAAAACCTAGGGTATCAATTTGGGTTTTTGGATTGGGCAAGGAATGACCCTACTACAAAACATACTTTTCAAATAGAATAACTACTTTTTTTGCATATCTGTATGTAAATATTTTTATATCGGCGTATAGAGGGTATTAATTCCCCCCCTCTTCAAACTCATGTGGAGATTTTTTGAGCACATAAAATTGATTTGCCGCACTGTTAATATAAAAACTACTGCACGTTACACAATAAAGTGGCGGAAAGAAACTGTCTCCATAGTCACATTGTTACCTCCCTCCTATAATCTATTCATTTTGAATTCGCATCTGAGTACATTTCCTTCCCCCACCACTGAATCGGTAACCATGACAACTATCAACGTCAAAGTGGCGAAGAAGGCTTACTATTGGCTGCGCAAAGAGCGTAACCATGGTTACGCTTTTACCGAGGAGGACAGCACTATTTCTCAGGTGCCTATATTATTCAAAGTGAACAGAGTATAGTTTAGGTGGGAGGTTCTTTCGTATCTTAGTGTAACATCTCTCAATGATATGGTATACTTAGATTTCTAAATATTTCAGATCGATACAGAGGAATCGAACCCTTAAAGGAATCGATTCTAGCAGAAATCGAATCAAAGGAATCGCACCTAATTTTCTATATTATACGGATAATTATTAACAAATTTGTTCCCTAATTAATTTATATTTTGAAAATTAATTAGTATTATACTACAGGAATCAAATCTTAGGAATCGTACTTTGTTTTATGATTTAAACAGATATTTATTAACAATTTTGTTCACTTAATAATTAGTTTTTTGATAAATAATTAATATTCTGATTATTAATTAAATTAATAATAATTACTATTTATCTTTGATTTGTGATTGAAATAGAGAAGTTCGATTCAATTTTTTTCAATACTGGCTATAATGAATCCATTCCAGGTTGGAATCGAATCGAATCCAAGAATCGAACCTCAGGAATCGATTCCGGAATCGAATCGAACGATTTTTTAGATCGCTAATGGTACTTTATTGTAAAAAACGATCCGCCTTTTTTTACTCTATATGTTTTTAACTTATTTTCTACTTCAAACTGATAATTCAATTATGTTCATAGTTTTACAGATTAAAATAAAAACGACAATGAATGTAGGATTAAATTATTTAACAATTAATGTAGTAATTAACGACAATTAATGTAGGAATGTAGGACGCTGGGGGGACAAATTCAGCATCTTTGTTGTTTTTAACTCTTTCCTTCCTAGGACGTCCAATATTGCCATATTCGGGGAATTCCGGGTGCCTGGGACTAAAAAGGTAAAATGACGCTCCTGAATTTATACGTATCAAAAATATTTTATTTGATTGATGGAGAATATTGAGAGGCAATGCCACAAAAAACCCACCAAATTATACCAATAAGTAACCCTTGTAAAGTTCACCACTTATTAAAATAATTCTATGTGAATGTAACATTTGATTAACATCTCTTATCTCGTAGAACTCAATGTATATTTTGTTATGAAAATTCTTCAAGTCCTTGTTTGAGTTGGAGAATACGTACTGTCTTTAAATAAGCGTTTACTGGCCTAAGCAATAGGCCGCTCATGATTGTCTGAAAAATGCGACTTTAGAAATTGTTGACTCTCACCCCAAAAAAATTATTTTTCTGTGAATATAAAGACACTGAGAATTTTTTAAATATATTTAGAGGTCCCCAAGGTCATAAAACTTAAAAAAAGTACCAAAAAAAGGGTATAATTTAACATTTTTTTAGAATTTAAAAAAAAATAACCACTAATGTTCAAATGTCATTTATAAGAGCTATTTACATTGTTTCAAACAAATTCTGTATTAATTATCTTTTCGTAAAATAATATGCATCAGTAAATTACAATCAACAAACACGCGATTTTTTCGAAAATTACTCTGTTTAACCAATTTTAAATTCAAAGTTTTTACAGAGATGAAAACAATCATTTCTTATAGATTTTGGTTCGCTGAACATGAATATCCCCATTGACTCAGCATTTAAGGGGAGCAGTCCCTCCCCCTTTTTATGTTTTTCGTTGACTTTGAATTTGATCTTCAGGATCAAAAAGCATTACTTTAGTCTTGAAACTAACTTCTAAGGGGACAAAAAAGTTCAAGTGAAACTTTTGCCAGTTTATTCCAAATTTTAACGCCTACTTCTTGCATTTTTGAACCTTTATGTTCTTCAAGTTATGGGTAAAACGAATCTTATCACCTTGAGGTGGGGTTGGCAAAAACCCGGTTTTTTTTAAAAAAACCCAAGTGGGTGGGTTTTTTTCGGGTTTTTTTTTCAATATAACCCTGAAAAAACCCATATAAAACTGGACTTTTTCGGAAAAAGTTTGGGTTTTCAAAATTAAGTGGTTTTCTTCTACATAGGAAGTGTGTTTTTTTTCAAATTTTAGTGAGTTCTTTCTATGTTAAATGTGTTCTCGTTAGATTGTGCGTTTTGGCACATTGCGACCGAACGCGTCAGTTTACTTTTGCGACCGACGGAGAGTTAATGACGCCCCTGAGCTTAAACTTATCAAAAATATTTCATTTGATTGATGGAGAATATTAAGGGGACAATGGGCACGAAAACAAAACCTAATTATACAGATAAGTACCCCTCGTAAAATTCACCACTTTTTAAAGTGAAGATAACATGTGAAGATAACATTTGATAAACATCTCTAGCCTCGCAAATGTTTCTTGTGGACAATTGTTATAAAATTCTTCAACTCCTTGGGAGTTGGAGAATACGTAAGATAAGTGTGAGTATGCTGGACACTTTAACCCTACTGCACCGGACGGGACTTATGCTGTCCCAGAGAGGAAAATTTTTGAAATTACGGCTGGGACAACATATGTCCCATTTACCGAAAAAGAGAAACAGAAAATAACACCAAGTTGCGCTACCAAACGCATCAGGATTCTTGTGTGATCCCATGATTGTCTAATCTCAGTTCCCCAAATGATTAAACAAGCGGGAAAATAGCCAATATTTTTTGATTGTTGACTATCTTATGCCAAATTATTCATTTCTGTTGCAAAACTACAGTCACCACTATAAAGTTTAAGTGAAACTTTCGCCAGTTTATTCATTCGATTCCAACGCTTAGATCTTGCATTTTTGCACCTTTATTTTCCTCAAATTACGGATCCAACGACTATTGGAGGTCTAGTAATAAGTGTGAGTTTTCAATCAACAAAAAGCGGCAGCGGGACTAAGGCTGTCCCAGCAGTTTTGACTCTAGGATTACGTCCGGAATATATCTTGTCCCGGTATGCAGGTGCTCTGGGTTTACTGCGGGACATATGCTGTCCCATCAATAAAGCTTGTAATATCGTCGTTTTTGTTGATGCGTCGTTATGGGATCGTTTATGCGTCTCTTGGACCTTCAGACTTTCATACAAAAAAGTTATTGCATCCTTTTAATCACTTGTAGGAAAAATAACTGCCACATATGCCACATATTTGTGCCGTATAACAGTGTTATAGTTTAGGTGGGAGGTTCCTTCGTATCTCAGTGTAACATCTCTCAATGTGATATGGTACTTTTTGTGTAAAACAGTGCCGTAAAATTATGCCACATATTTGTGCCGTAAAACAGTGCCACATATTTGTGTCGTATAACAATACCACAGTGCCGTATATTTTACTGTGCATCTTTTGAACTTATTCTCTACTTCAAACTGACAATTCAGTTTCATAGTTTTACAGATAAAAAGACGACAATGAATGTAGGATTTTATGCTGGGGGGGGAGAAATTCAGCATCCTTGCTGTTTTTAACTCTTTCCGCCCTAGCACGTCCAATATTGTCCAATATTCGGGGAATTCCGGGTGGCTGGGACTGAAAAGGTCAAATGACGCTCCTGAGCTTAAACTTACCAAAAGTATTTTGTTTTATTGATGGAGAATATTGAGGGGCAATGCAAACCCCTCCCCACCTAATTATACAAATAAGTAACCCTCATAAAGTTCACCACTTTTTAAAGTAATTCTATATGAATATAACATTGTATTAACGTCTCTTACTGTAATACAAAGCTATCAACACTTAAGCAACGACGCTCCCATGGTAACAGCGGTCGCAACTTTCTGAGCGATCGCAGCGCCAATTTTCCTTCTGGCGAACGTGCGAGGAGTTATCCGGTGACGGAGGGCTGCCCGCGCATGCGTGGTAATACCTTCCTTAGCATTGTTTGCCATTCCTTAAAATTTATTTTGTTTAGTCTTGTTGAAGAAATAAAATAAATTGGGCTTCCCATAAATTTGATCATTTTTTATTAACGTATCATTGCTGATTATAAAATATAATAAATATTGAAACATATATGAAAAAACATTTTAATTTGAAACCATTTTTTTTTAATTTCATCACATTAAATCATCATTAATTTCATCACAAAACAATAAAATCTAGCTTTTAAGTTAAGACATAAAATGTTAATTTTTTTAATTAAAAAAAACTAAAACTGCAATAGTATATGGTTTTGTTTAGCAACTTTATTCTGTTTTCACAGAATACATAAAATCGTTAATGATATTTAAAATTAAAAAATTAGGATTTTTGTACATTTTTATGTATCCAAATATTCTTAATAGGATATTTCATTGGTGCAGGAAAATAATTGTTTCCTCCAAAAGAAGATTTTATTGTAAAATAATACCAAGTTGATTCAGTTACTGAAATTCTTTAAGTTTCAACAATTTTCACATAATTCATGGATAAAAATTTTAATAAAATTATACCCTATTTTAGTCTTCCTTTCGTACTTAAAGCTTATCTTTTAAGTGGATATTTTCTTCAATTATTAATTAGATATAGGTATTTTTTTCTCGAATTTAGCTAGCTTAAAGCAAGATTGGCAGTGTTGCATATGCAAATTTTTGGTTGGTCCACAATATCAAAATATTCCATCTCCAACTTCTAATAAAAATAATTCTATAATCAAAACCTAAATCCTTGCAAAGAAATTTAAAATGTCCCTTTAAAGAAAACTGGAAAGTTATTTACAATATGTAAGGTGATGGGGCAGATTTTACAAACACATTCTTAATACTCCAGTTTGGAAATAAGAAAAGAGTGAGTCTGTCTAGGATTTTTTTAAAACTACATTATTTTGGGAAAATTTAAATCAACTTGGAAAAAAATTAAAATGATAATGTATAAATTAACATGCACATATACATAATCTTCAAAAGATCAAAAAATAATAAGAATTTTGTTTGACTTATTAATTTTAAAAATAGGATAAAACAGCTTATATCAGAGAACTTTTCTATAGAAATTTATTTTGTGAAGGTACCAATAAAATGTAGTAAATTATCCTTGAACAGACACCTGGAGTAACTTGTAAAACTTTAAAA
Source organism: Tetragnatha versicolor (assembly GCA_024610705.1). NCBI lineage: Eukaryota > Metazoa > Arthropoda > Arachnida > Araneae > Tetragnathidae > Tetragnatha > Tetragnatha versicolor. The sequence continues at coordinate 1,626,484 of JANDEH010000025.1, read as the reverse complement.
TTATATAAACTAAATCTTGGAAAAAATATCTTCTAATTACAAGAAGGTTCTAAACTAAAAGAATGTTAGCAAAACAATTTATCAATTATTCAATGTTTATTCAATGACTTAAATATAGTTGAATTGTCACTATTTGATGGTCACAATTCTAAGGAAAAATATTTTTTTTAATTACTAAATACAATAATCTGTTTTTCACTATCAGAATGGTTATTGTCACCAAAAGATAACTCAGAAATGAAGAGAATTTATCAAAAGGAAAAATGTTTATTTGACTACATTAATCGACACTAATTCTTGAAATACATGACATTTTATTAAGTTACATCATTTTTAAATTCTTCACAATCTGCCCTTTTCAATATTCGTTTCATGGATTTACAAAGAACAGCATTTTATATGAAATTAAAAAAACAATTTTTATAGCAAGCGATTACAACATCGAAATAGTAATTACAGGAAAAAATATAATTCACTGATTGCTATATTAAATGACTCATTGAAGTATGAAAAGTTTACTTATTTGCATTCAATGATATTTATTTTATCTTGGTGTAAATTTCTAAATTTAATCTCCTAAAGATAAAAACTTTCATGCGAAAGAAATTAATACAGTACTTCTAGTTGAACAAAAAACAAGCGAATAAGAATTCTTAAAATATGGGATTTCCTAATTCTAGAAAAATGCGTAATTTAGCTAATTAAGAACGAGAAAAACAGTCAAAATAATAAATATTTTTATCCCTGTTTCAATTAAGAATTACAAGTAATACGTAATTTATAACTATGGCGAAAAATATTTTACACAAAATTAAATAAAACGATCTCTTATTTTTTTACAACTGAAAAAACAATAAAAAGCTCCGACATTTAAAACAAAGTAAACAATAGCTGCTAATAAATATATAATTTGTCGAGTAAGATAACCCAGCAAAAAAAATCAGCATAAAACCTTCAAAAAAGTACCCCTTTTGAAGGTTTCATGAAGTTACCTGCAGTTTTTTTGAAGGCAGTCAGATCCATGCAGGTTTTATAAAGGTAATGTGCAGTGTTTTTGAAGGCATTGTGAAGGTTTTATGCAGCGCAATTTTCCCTTCACAAAAACTGCAGTTTTTATGCAGAATATTAAATGAAGATTTTGAACTTAATGTTTCCTTAAAGAAAAATGCAGGTTTTGTGAAGACATATTGCAGGTTTTATGCAGTGCTATTTTCCCTTCACAAAAACTGCAGTTTTTCCACAGAGCAATAATGAAGATTTAAAACTTTACTTTTCCTTCATAAAACCTTCAGTTTTTATTAATTTTATTTTGGACGAAGATTTGACGCATGCGCATTTCCAAGGGTTTGCTGGATCCGATATCCGAAATAAAGTAAGAACATTTTTATGATTAATATAATTTTATTAATCACATAATTTAATTGATTTAATAATTAAATAAAATTAATCAAACCAGTTTTTGTCTTTATTTTAATCATCCCGGAGTAGTGAAGACGTTCTGCGCAATCGCGTTACAAAAAGATCTGTTTTATTGTGATAATGGCGGTATAAAGGAAGCAGCGTTGAAATTGGTGAGCGGAAAGTTATTTCTCTGAATTTTACGATTCCATACTTATTTCTTGATGTAATATGATTAATATTCTTTTATATACTCATCAAAATTTGTCCATTTGTAATTGCATGCTATTTTACTTATGCATTGTCAGGTATCGTATTTTAAATGTCTGATTTATTTGTTGCTTTGGTACCGTGCTTTATACATTTTGCAAAGTATTATTTACAAGCTTATTGCCTTTCTGGATCAGCTTCGCTAAGAGTCGACCAGCCGCCATGTTTACCGACAGCTCAAATGATGACACACAACCATATACAGGGTGATTCTGAAATGGACCGCCAAACTTTGAGGGGTGATAGTACTCATCAAGACGAACAAGAATTGGTATAGAAAGGGGGGTCGCAGTTACACCGTTAAAGAGCTAGGTCCTAATGTAGTGCGAGAGCGTTACAAAAGGACGTTTTGCCAAGGCCCGTTTAACGAAAAAAAACATAATGAAATGAAAAAATTTATTGCATGAGGTACAGCAGTATCCGTATTACTTACATCATAAATTTGATAGAAATTGGACCACTTTCTAAACCGTGGGGTGAGTTTTAAAACGTGCTCTTAGCCAAACAATGGAGTTCCATTAATGGTATTTAGAAAAATGATGATCGGGGAAGGAATTTTCAATGATCAAACAGTTTCAGTGATCCATGTTACGATCATTGAAAATTCCTTCCCCGATCATCATTTTTCTAAATACCATTAAGGAATGTGATTCTTTGACTAAAAGATTAATATTGCACTTTTGAAACTAACTCCGCGGTTTAGAAAGTGGTTCAATTTCTATCAAATTTATGATGTAAGTAGTACGGATACTGCTGTACCTCATGCAATAAATTTTTTCATTTCATTATGTTTTTTTTCGTTAAACGGGCCTTGGCAAAACGTCCTTTTGTAACGCTCTCGTACTACATTAGGACCTAGCTCTTTAACGGTGTAACTGCGACCCCCCTTTCCGCATCAATTCTTGTTCGTCTTGATGAGTACTATCACCCCTCAAAGTTTGGCGGTCCATTTCAGAATCACCCTGTAGATCTAATTTGAGCTGTGGGTAAATATGGCGGCTGGTCGACTCTTATCGAAGCTGTGCCGTATTTCTTTTCACTTAAATCGGAGTCCCCGTAAAGCACTTGAGTGTTATCATTTGAGCAGTGGTGAAACATGGCTGCCGGTATGCATAGCTCCAAATGATCGGATCTGCCAAAATTTATACAGAGGAAACATTTGCAGGCATGAAAATCACGCGTTAATTTTGATGGCAATCGGAGAAGTTTGATGACAATGTGTATTGGTTGTCTTTATTTTCCCGATCGCATCTGCCGTTTGAAAATTTTACGAAATGGGTACATGTATTTATTAAATGTTTTGGGATAAAATTAGGCAAATACACAAATGTTAGCAGTCAAACGTAAGCCAGGTTTGTGTCAATGATTATGTTTTGGTTCACTGTTCAATACAATAATAAGTGGTAAGTAAATTAAAATCTATTATTTTTTAGAAATAGTTGGAGCATTAATTTATTTTGCTTAAAAATTGAAATAGAATTTATTTTGCTAAAAGCTTGAATTTTCTATAAAAAAGCAGAATCAAAATTTCCACCTTTGCTTTCCCGCCATAGAGTAAGCCCATTTCAGCTTATCATAACTTTATGCTTTGCCCTTTTTGGGATACGAGAATTAGGTAACATTATGAAAATCAAAGTTATTAAAGATTGTTTGCGTTTTTCAGTATGCTATCATAGGGTTTAGTGCCATTAAACTCTTACCAAACCAGGATGTTAATATAACTCCTAAAACTAGACTAAAATATTTTAGTTAGTTGAGAAATCTTTCAATTTGAGCTAACTCTCTATATATGGATGACATTCAATACACTAAACTTCTTTTTCCCTAGATAATGTTTGTTGATGATAGTAGAATTTTACTGCTCTGCTGCTAAAAAAGTTGATACGGCCTAATTAACATTTGATACGAAAAATTTTTAAAATTCAAAAAATCAACAAATGTTTTTTTTATTCATGCGTATGTTACATTTTATTATGTTGATTTTTCATACCAGTTGGCTGATTTTTGTTGTTGATGGATGCAGTTTAACCGTACCCAACATAAAAATAGTCAAAAATTCTTTTCAAAAACCCCGGCAGGTTTTCTGCAAGAAAACTCTAATAATCCAAGATAAATCAGCATAAAACCTTCAAAAACAACACTGCAGGTTTTCTGAATGAAATTCGGACAACTTAACTGCAGGAAACCTGCAGTCAAAGAAATCAGCATGAAACCTTTAAAAAATCAGCATGAAACCTTCAAAAAAAACCTGCAGGTTTTCTGCATGAAATTCGGACAAATTAACTGCAGGAAACCTGCAGTCAAAAAAATCAGCATGAAACCTTCAAAAAACCTGCAGGTTTTCTGTGGAAATTCGGACAACCTAACTGCAGGTAACCTGCAGTCAAAATCTACAGGTTTCTTGCAGGTTTATTTGTCCGAATTCCCTGCAGGAAACCTGCAGGTTTTTTTGAAGGTTTCATGCTGATTTTTTTTGCTGGGAACTTTCACTGGGATCTAAAAAGTATTAAATATTCAAAATATTTACCTTCGTAATTCCAATCTTGAATTGACCTGAGCTAGTCTATAATTTTTTATGTTGATCTGAAACTAATGATTAATCAAAACAATACTCGCCTCTATCGATTCAATTGAGTGACATGGGGGAAAATGGCGGCAAATTTTGAGCTCTGAGATTTCTGTAACTCCTCGCACGATCGCTAGAGGACGCCACGAGAAAAAAAGCGACTGGTCGTCCCATTGGATTGTCTTCGCTTAACTATATAACGCTTTGGTGTAATATGACCTTCATCATGATTTTTTTTAAGTTCTTCAATTCCTTGGATGAGTTGGGGAGTATATACTGTGTTTAAAAAAAGTTTACCGGCATAAGCGATAAGGCATCTCATGATTGTGCATGTGCATACAGCGAGGTAGGTTCTACTATACTATACTACAGACAGCAACGTTAGTTGACCCTTCGACGTCACTATCAAGCAGGGTTGGCCGAATTGGACCCAATTGGGACCATTTTTGGGTTTTTTCAAGAAAAATCCAAGATTTTGGCAGTTCCTTCGAAATTTAATGTGTTTTTTTTTCAAAGTTTAGGATATTTTTAAAATTTAGTGGGTTTTTTCAAAGTTGAATAGATTCCTTTCAATATTGAATGGGTTTTTTCAAAGTTTAGGATATTTTTTAAATTTAGTGGGTTTTTCAGAGTTGAATAGATTTCTTTCAATATTGAATGGGTTTTTTCAAAGTTTAGGATAATTTTTGAATTTTAATGGGTGTTTTCAAAGTTGAATAGATTTCTTTCAATATTGAATGGGTTTTTTCAAAGTTTAGGATATTTTTTAAATTTAGTGGGTTTTTTCAAAGTTGAATAGATTTTTTTTCAATATGGAATGGGTTTTTTCAAAGTTTAGGATATTTTTTGAATTTTAGTGGGTGTTTTCAAAGTATAAAAACTTTGAAAAAACCCACTTTACTGTGGAAAAACTAACATTATTTTGACAGAACACTTTTAACATAGAAAGACTCACTAAAATTTGAAAAAACCCACTTACTTTCTAGGAGAAAACCACTTAATTTTGAAAAAACCCACACTTTTTCCGAAAAAAAAAACAGTTTTAAATGGGTTTTTTCAGGGTTTTATTGAAAAAAACCCGAAAAAACCCAACCCACTTGGGTTTTTTCAAAAAAACTCGGGTTTTTGCCAACCCTGCTATCAAGCAAAGTAGTTCCCATCGCGGTGTCTGAATTTCGAGTCAAACGATGAACGTCAATTTTAAAATACGATTATTTCGTTAAACCCATGTATATATAGTGTCTTTTTTATCACGATTTGCGTAACCAAACTCCTCCTAGCAACCCAACAGGCTTTGCTTTTACCCACTTTCACCTTCCGCGTACTGACGTACTGGGTTCAAGAAACGTTGCTGTCGAGTATAACCGTTTTATCCGATTAACTGACACATCTGACACATGGAACTTCCTTATTATCAATATAAAACCCTGAGAGAAAAATGGAGGGAACTACTAAGGACCACCCAAACGTGAGAGTATAGTTTAATAATACATAAATATCTTGAAATTGGTCTTTGTAAAGTTCACCTAAGTTATGTTTTCGGTATAAACGAGCAGAATTTTTAGAATATTTATAATATTTAAAAGTGTAGAAAAAGATGTATTTTAGTTTTCATTTCCTAAAATAAACTTTAAGAAATTAGGAAAATATTTTTTCCGTCTCATTTAAAACCCAACTATTCAAAGAAGGACCTCACCAACGTTAGAGTTATTTAATTGCTTCATTATCTAGAAATTGTCCCTTTGTAAAATTCACCACTTTTTAAAGTAATTCTATGCGAACACCTTACATTTTTTATAGTTTTTCTTACATTGAATATAAATTTAAGTTATTCCTACTTAAATTTCTTCAAATCCTTATTGGAGATGGAGAATACGTGCTGTCTTTAAACGAAAATGTACCTACTGCGAGGTCGATGAGCTTTGCATTGTTGTTTACCTCAGGCAGTAAGTTTTACCAGCGTTTTAAGTTTTGAGTAAAATCGTAAAAATTGGGACAGATTTGAGGCATGCCCTTTTCCCATGAGCATTAATTTAAGATTAAAATATTTCAATCAAAAATTAAAACTCAAATAGCACTTAAATACACCGTTTTTTCTCACCGTCATGCTAACTTTTCAAGATAGGAATTCTGTATTTTTTTTTAGAATTTTAAGCGTTTTGTTAATGTTTCGCATGATTAAAATGATCTTACTTTTTTTGGGGAACAAAAAAAAAACAATACTCCTAAAATAATGATCCCGAATATTCATTTAAATTGATCACTATTCACGATTAAAACGAGATTTCTCTTTTCTGATTGCAAAACGTCGATCCGTGTTCGATGTAAAACGTTGCTTTATTTTTAAAGGTGGCTAATAAAAATTTTGATCTGGTTTTGAGTTTTTTATCTCTCTCTCTCCATAATTATCGATTTTTAAACTCTGAGAGAAAATTGAGGGAAATATGCGGGCCACCCGGAAGTGAGGGTAGTTTGATTTCTTATTAAATATCTTGAAATTGCCCTTTGGAAAATTAACCACTTTTAAAAGTAATTCTGTGCAAACTTAACATATTATAATGTTAAATTGGTTTCTCGATATCCTTTTTTTGTACTCTTGTAAAAGTTCTTTAAAATTCCGTATTGAAGAATGCGTATAACCTTTAACCCATTAACGCCCAAACTATTATTTTTTTGGGTGATTTGAATAAAAATCATGAATCTGGTGTATTTTGCCTTTAATATGAATATTATGAACAAATTTTGTGAAAACAGTCACTAGTTTCGTTAAAATATGCTGATCTAAAAATAGATCACTGGGCGTTCGGAGGATATTTTTTGTCACAGAGCTAAGTAATAGTAGAACCTCAAAAAATCATAAAAATTATGAAATAAATATACCTATTAGTATTTTTCTTTAAAAAATGCATATTTATTTATAAATCTGAGAAAAAATAATTAAATAATTATAAAATTAAATAATTTACCCAAGATTTATTATATGAATAGCCTATGTTGAAAGTAATAATTGGTGAAAAAGTGGGAATTGAACCAATAACTTTAAATTTATATGTATATTATAGAAATAATATTTCATAATATTGTGTATTTAGGTTAAATAAAATGCATTAGGTGATTTTTTTGTAAATTTTATGGATTAGTTTTATTATAAAATAATGATATTCATGAAATAAAATGTAACTTATTCGGCAACATAAAAATTGCTGCGTGTTGAAGCTTTTTCCGGCCTATTCTAATTAACTATACTTTTCCAATTAACTTACTATTCTGCCATAACGTCAATTTTAAGGTTGTAAAAGCTGTTTTAGGGCGAATTAAAAAAAATTATTACAATTTTCAATTTAAGATTTTTACTTCTCCTCAAAAACTTTTAATTGTCTATTAATTTTACCTATAATGTATTTCAAAACAAAATGCTTGCATGGACTTAAGTTGTATCAACAAATTAATGTGAATAAACTTGAGTAAATAATACTATTTGCAATCTTTTGATTTACTAAATAATCAATCAAGAAGGTCTACCTTTCATTCGTCCACCAGAAAAATTATAAAATTTAATTAACAATAATATAATGATCAATTTCTGAAGAAAATCTGTATTTGTGTCCATCCTGAATATTACTGAGTATTCTCCTGTTCATTTTTACAGTTTATAGTCGAAAAATCTGAATAATCATATTGTAAGCATCACATAAAAAATTAACACCCGAACGCCCAGTGATCTATTTTTAGATCAGCTATATTGGGTCGTAATTTTTCACTAAATAAATTAGTTTTTACAAAAATCTGCATTGTATCCTCATAGCTACATCTATAAAGATAAAATAAAATCTGAAAAGGATTCAATTTGTGGTATATTTTTATAGATTTCTCGTAAAACATGAACAAAGATGAAAAAATTGCAAAATGAAACTCCAAGGCAAAGTTTTGCCCATCACTGTAACAAAATAAATGTTGCAAACGAAAAAAAACACATTAGATTATTCTTAAGGAAGGCTTTCTCTTGCCATATGAGCAGTTTTGTTTTTGTGGGGTAAATTTAAGGTAATTTAAAAGACCATTTCTGACACTATGTTTAGCGATCTAAAAATAGATCAATGGGCGTTAATGGGTTAAATGAAAGTCGCATTGTTGGGTGTCTCGTGTGTTACGTTTTACCTCTATTGTAGAAGATAAGCGAGCAAAATGTTAAAAAATAACTATTTTCCTGTTATTTTTTTCCCTTAAAATTGACTAGTTGTACTTTGAAAAAATATTTCCCTTCTTTCTTATTACTATCTATTTTTACTATTTTAATACATGAAAATTGTGTTATTACTCTAATCATAAATTGAATTATTTTTATCTATATGCCCCGTGTAATATTTAGTGTTGATTCTGAGGTTGGTAAGTAAGAAATGTCCAGTAAATGTAAGTAAATAAGTTGTTTTAAAACTCATGATTTAATTCATAATTAATAAATTTTATTTTTATAATTTTTATTTTGTGAAATGATGAACGTGGGGAAAGGGTCAGGCAGTTCTCATACGTAATTATGAAGGGGGTTGCTGTTTGCTCATCTTTGCTAAAAAGGATGGAAGTGGGGTCAAAAATGAAAAAAAAAAGGTTTGAATGACCCATAACCTTCTATTTTAAGTTTAAAATTTCCGACATTTTTCCATCTACCCCTCCATAGATCTACCCCTAAATCCCCTTTTAACTTAAAACTTATCACCCTCAAAGTTTTTTTAATAAGATCTGAAGATTCCAATCCTATAATTGATCTAAAAAGTTTAATTTATCTATGTATGCGTGGAAGATACCTTTGAAATTAGAAAATAATAACTAAACTAAAAATTAAAACAAAAATTTTGTAAATCAAGTATTTTTAAAGAATGGTCTCAAAGGTAGGCGGATACGTTAAAACTTATCACTCTCCAAGTTCTTTTATTAAGAACTGAAAATTCCAATCCTATAATTGATCTAAAAAGTTTAACTTATCTATGTATGCGTGCGGGGAAGATTTAAAAATAAGGGATGTTGCAAGTTAATTCTTTTGCTACTCCCCCAAAATAAAATTAAAATACCATTAGGGGGAGCTTGTCAACTTTGTCAATTATTTTTACTCTGGGTGGCACTGATCATGATTACAATCACGTAAATCTCCCCCAAGAAAATCAGCGCAAAATCACCCCTTTTTAGTGAAATACTTTTAGAATCATTTACATTAAAATATTAAAAGTTCTTCATCAAGTGTAGAACAAGTATCTATTAAAAGAGTACGAAGTCCCCATAATACAGTCGAGTCCGCTTAATGTGATCACAGTTGTCCGGGATTAAACTGATAACATTATCCGATTGATAACATTAAGCGATTTCATAGAAAAAAAACAGCAAACAGTGTAACCAGATTGTTTTCTTTAAAATCAAAATCATGTAATCGTAATTAATGTATTTAAACACTATTTTTACACTAAGGCACTTGGCAACTTAAAATTTTTATGGAGAAATATAAGAGTAGTTGAATTAATAAATATAAAACAGTCGCTTACTTTGTATTTTTAATTGTATAGAAAGGTGTCTCTTTTTTCCCTCCATTATATCCTTCCACTCCAATAAACCACTTATTTTATAATATGAATTCCAAAAAACAAGGGAAAATCAAAATCCTTTATCAGAAACATCAAGGCGCCGATGGCATAGAGTTGCCGATGGTTTCTTTAACCAATCACAAATATGGATTAGGACCCCCCTTTTAACCGTTTTCTTTCAATATTATGCGGAATGTTTTCATTTTTTACTCGTACTGATTTCAGAAAAAAAAGAAGCACCAAATGCTAAGTGGGCTGATGTTTATTTGTAAAAATTGACCTTCAAAACGAAACTCGAACTCTAAAGCGGTCGTTTTTAAGGATATATGGACAAATTTTGATAACATTAAGCGGCGTGTTGAATCATAGTTGATCACATTAAACGATGCATTTTACATTAAATTAAATAGGAATGATCGGGACCTGTCGATTTCGATAACATTATCCGATTGATAACATTAACCGTGATCACATTAAGCGGATTCGACTGTAGAAGGGAAAAGCCTGCCTAATTAGTCAGGCACCCGGGGTTCAAATCCTTGTTTAGGCAAAGTGGTTTTCCCGAGATTTAATTTTATGATCACACCTGGTTGCCGAAACCTGGTATAATTATTAAATTTTGAGTAAAATCTTAAAAATTAGGCCTGGTTTTTTTGGGGTTTGAGGCAAAAAAATCGTATTTTGTGTTTTATATTGGTTTTGATTAAAATAATGAATAATCTTGCTCGATTTGGTTTTACTCAGAGTATAATCATTAATTCGAGGTGAAAAATATTTCGATCAAATAAAACTTTAACAGCGCCAAATCGTAATATTCACATCTCGCCAAATACCGCCAATCTAACTTTTCGAGAATAAACGTTCTCTTTGGCATTTTTCAGAAATGAAGATATCTCTCCGTTCACGATTTGGCGATTTTTTGTGCTAGAAATATTATTTTATTTTTCGGAGACACAAATATAAAAATCAAGAAGCAATGTTCATAAATAACCATTAAAGGGGGTAGGTACACAACTTTCGACCAAAAAACGTATTTTTCAATTTTTGCTGTGTATTTTTGTGTATGTGTACAACTGTGTATTTATGAACTTATTCCCCACTTTAAACTGAAAATTCAATTCTATTCATAGTTTTACAGATTAGAAAACCGACAATGAATGTAGGATTGTATGCTGGGGGGAGGGGAGATATTCAGTATCCTTGCTGTTTTTAACTCTTTCAGTTCTAGCACGTCCAATATTGCAATAATCGGGGAATTTCGGGGAATTCAAATGACACCCCTGAGATTAAACTTATCAAAAGTATTTTATTTGATTGATGGAGAATACTGAGGGGGCAACGCACAAAAAACCCCACCCAATTATCCAGATAAGTAACCTTTGTAAAGTTCACCACTTTTCAAAGTAATTCTATGTGCGTGAATATAATATTTGATTAACATCTTTTATAGCGATGAATTCCACTGTTCTACACTGAAAAAATTTCCTTGATGAAAATAGTAATTTCTTATAGATTTTGGGTCGCTGAATACGAAAATCACCATCAAAATTCTCAATTGACTCAGGATTTTCGGGGAACAGCCCCTCCCCCTTTTTACGTTTTTCGACGACCTTATAACTTTAAACTCGATTTTCAGGGTCAAAAAGCATTATTTTAGTCTTCAAATTGCTCCCCAGTTAACAAGAAATGTTCAATTTAATAAAATATGATAAATTTATAACAAATGGATAGGTTTAAGGGGTAGTTAACCCCCTAAGAATGCCAAAAATTAGCTAAAAATTATAGAGGTTTTTATACGCTATTTTTTCCTCTTATTTTTTACGCAATTCCCGTTTGAAGGGTCCTAACCCTTCCCCAAGGACCCAAATTTGATGGCAATATGCAGCAATGATTTTTGCTAAAAGCGGTTGAGGTGAGAGCTCCCCCAGAGCACCCACGGAAGGGTTCAATGCCGCACTTAGAGTTTAACTGTGCTGTACAAAAAAAAATTTGAAGCCACTTACTGAATTTCAGCTGATTCTTGTGTAAAATGATCTGCTGAATTCAAATATGACACCCATTTTCCTCCATCACCCTCAGTTTTTAAGGGGATGCCCCCTAATTGTTATCCACAGCCGTGCATCTATTAACATCTTGAAACAAGGAATCCTCACTCCCGAAAACCGGTCTGTTTTTAAAGAACTGAAGAGTTTCTACTTAGGATACACCCAAAATATAAGAAAAACATAATTTGTAATCTTTTCAAAATCATCGATATTAATTCCTGAACTCGCGAGCGCCTTCGCGATTCTGGAAGTCTTCCGAACTCTTCCGCGGGGACTTCTGGGAGGCTAACACCTCAACCGCTTTTAGTAAAAATTATTGCTGCATATTGTCATCAAATTTGGGTCCTTGGGGAAGGGTTAGGACCCTTCAAACGGTATTTGCGTAAAAAATAAGAGGAAAAAATAGCGTATAGAAACCTCTGTAATTTTTAGCTATTTTTTGTATTTTTAGGGGGGTAATTACCCCTTAACCCTATCCATTTGTTATAAATTTATCATATTTTATTAATTTGAACATTTCTTGTTAACTGGGGATCAATTTGAAGACTAAAATAATGCTTTTTGACCCTGAAAATCGAGTTTAAAGTTATAAGGTCGTCGAAAAACGTAAAAAGGGGGAGGGGCTGTTCCCCGAAAATCCTGAGTCAATTGAGAATTTAAATGGTGATTTTCGTATTCAGCGACCCAAAATCTATAAGAATTGACTATTTTCATCAAGGCAAAAATTTTGAAGGTCAAATTTGTAGAACAGTGTTCTGTGTGGTTTTCTTTTTCAAGTTCTTCAATTCCTTGGATGAGTTGGAGAATACGTACTGTCTTATGAAAGTTTACTGGCATTAGCGATAGGCCTCTCGTAATGGTGCATATAGCGAGGTAAGTTCAACTCAAAGCGGTAGCGAGAAGCGACGTCATTCCCATAGTAACACCGCTCGCCTTTTTAAGGCGGGCGACCGCAGCGCCATTCTCTCCAGCGGTGTGCGGCCAACTAAAATCTGAGACACCGCCGCGCATGCGTGTTTAAGCCACTCTTGCTCCTTTCCTTTACGCGCTTTCGACTCCTAGTTGTTTGTTTACAATTAGCTGTGGTGCTTTGGAAGTTATTTTGATCGGAATAATTAATCGGAATAATTAAGCTATCAGATCTCAGAAAATAGATTAATTCTCCTTTAATCAAACATCCACAATCTAAAAGAAAGGATTTCTAAGTAAAACGACAATACCGATTTAAAATTTAAACTTATGCCGGCTGAATCAACCGCCGGAGCCGATCTTTGAGTTTTCGTTTCGGATTGTCACGTGATCCGCCAGGTGCATTGGAGCGCATGCGTCAGCTCGCTAACTGGAATAAAAAAACAGCTATAACTTATAGTAGGGCTCACAAATTAGAGATGGCGCTGCGCTCAGTGGCGAGCGCTCTCCCCATTGGAGTGTCTTCGCTTTACATATACCGCTTTGGTTCAACTGTACTATAGACAGCAACGTTAGTTGACCCTTCGACGTCACTAGCAAGCAAAGTAGATCCCATCAAGGTGTCTGAATTTCGAGTCAAACGATGAACGGCAATTTTAAAAATCGAGTATTTCGTTAAACCCATGTATATATAGTATCTTTTTCTCTATCACGATTGGAGTAACGAAACACCTCCTAGCAACCCAACAGGCTTTGCGTTTACCCACTTTCACCTTCCGCGTAATGACGTACTGGGTTCATTAAACGTTGCTGTGGAGTATAACCGTTTTATCCGATTAACTCAAATAACAACTACAAAATATATCGTTTTCACCTCACCAAAGCCACCATTATTCTAACTCTTTTTGAGGGCAGTCGTTCCCTTCAGTATTTTTTTTAGAATAATAAAGACGTTTCGACAATGTTTCACAAGACAGAAATGACTAATTTTTTTTAGCAAAATATATTATGCTCTTAAAATAATGATCACACATCATTATTAAAATTATGATCACTAGTTAATGATTAAGAGGCGAGTGTTTTCCTTTTCTGATCGCCAAACGATGATCATCAGTGGTCGATGTAAAACGATGCCTGATTTTTTTTGAAATAATCGTATACAAATTTCGATCAGATTTTGAGTTTTTTCTCCGTCTCCATAGTTAGGAAGTTGCATGATTTTTTAAATTATTTTATATTTTTTTAATCGATACTTCATTCAAAAATCAGCACCGACCCAAAAGTTGAGGCCGATCGAGAAATTTTTTGATTGCAAAAAAAATTAACAAAAATCCCCTTTTTCAAAGCGCTCGAAAAAGCTAAGAGTTCGGGATGTGACGTCATCGTACGGTGACCATTGTTGGAAAGCAGCAGAGTTAATGGTATGATTGTGGACGTCATCATACGGTGTTTTCACGTAAGCGTTTTCAGTCACGTGTTTTTTCTCGACTCTTAAATTAAAATATTTAATTACTTGTATATTTTTTTGAAAAATTGACTAGATATTTCATTTTACCATACAAAAAACCATACGAAACACTTGAATCTTTATAAAAATCTGACCAATGGAACTTCCTTATTATCAATTTAAAACCCTGAGAGAAAAATGGAGGGAACTACTAAGGACCACCAAAACGTGAGAGTATAGTTTGATAATACATAAATATCTTGAAATTGGCCTCTGTAAAGTTCACCTAAGTTATGTGTTCGGTATAAACGAGCAGACTATTTATAATATTTACAAGTGTAGAAAAAGATGTATTTTAGTTTTCATTTCCTAAAATAAACTTTATGTAATAAGGAAAATATTTTTTCCGCCCCTCATTTATAACCCAACTATTCAAAGAAGGACCTCACCAACGTTAGTTATTTAATTGCTTCATTATCAAGAAATTCTCCCTTTGTAAAATTCACCACTTTTTAAAGTAATTTTATGCGAACACCTTACATTTTTTATAATTTTTCTTACATGCAGAATAAAAATTAATGTTATTCGTAAATTTCTTCAAATCCTTATTGGAGATGAAGAATACGTGCTGTCTTTAAACGAAAATGTACCTACTGGGAAGTCGATGAGCTTCGCATTGTTGTTTACCTCAGGCCAGAGATGGGCAAAATGTAATCAGATTAATGATTAACGATTACGATTACAAATGTAATCTGATTACATTTGTAATCTGATTACTTTTGAACAAATGTAATCTGATTACAGATTACATTTTGTAATCGTTAATCTGATTACAGATTACAATTGTAATCTAATATAACATATCTTGATTACTTTTTCTGATTGATAATGGTAGGGTGCAAATAGGGTGTATTGTTGTTCCGCCACATACAGGAAGTGGTCCACAACTGACAGGAAATGGTCCAAAATTGACCGGAAGTGCTCCAAAATTGACCGGAAGTGGTCCAAAACTGACTGGAAGTGGTCAACAACTCACCGGAAGTGCTCCGAAACTTCCCGGAAGTAGTCCACAACTTGCCGGAAACGGTCCGCAACTTAAAAATAGAGGTTCGTAACTTCCCGGAAGTGCTCCGAAACTTTCCGGAAATGGTTCCCAACTTACCGGAAACGGTCCGCAACTTAATAGAAGTGGTTTCGTAACTCCCCGAAAGTTGTCCGCGACTCCCCGGAAGTGGTCCAAAACTGATCGGAAGTGGTCCGAAACTTACCGGAAGTGGTCCACAACTGACCGGATATGGTCCACATTTTACCGGAAATGGTCCGCAACTTAAAAGAAGTGGTTCGTAACTTCCCGGAAGTTGTCCACGGCTCACCGGAAGTGGTCCACAGCTTACCGGAAGTAGTCAACAACTGACCGGAAGTGGTTCCCAATTGACCAGAAGTGGCCCGCAACTGACCGAAAAGGGTCCTCAACTGACCGGAAGTGGTTCACATCTGACCGGAAGTGGTTCACAATTGACCGGAAGTGCTCTGAAACTTACCGGAAACGGTACGCAACTTAATAGGCATAGTTCTTATCTTCCCGGAAGTTGTCCGCGGCTTACCAGAAGTGGTCCAAAACAGATCGGATCGTGTACAACTGACCGAAAGTGGTACACAACTGACCGGAAGTGGTCCACAACTTCCCGGAAGTGCTACGAAACTTACCGACAAGTTGTGGACCACTTCCGGTAAATCATGGACCACTTCTGGTAGGTTACGGACCACTTCCGGTTCGTAACAGATCACTTCCGGCAAGTTGTGGACCACTTCCGGTAAGTCATTGACCCAGTTCTGGTAGGTTACGCACAACTTCCGGTAAGTAACAGACCACTTCCGGCAAGTTGTGGACCACTTCCGGTAAATCATGGACCACTTCCGGTAGGTTACGGACCACTTCCGGTAAGTGACAGGCTACTTCCGGCAAGTTGGGGTCCACTTCCGGTAAGTCATGGACCACTTCCGGTAAGTAACAGACCACTTCCGGTAAGTAACAGACCACTTCCGGCAAGTTGTGGACCACTTCTGGGAGGTTACGGACCACTTCCGGCAAGTTGTGGACCACTTCCGGTAAGTCATGTCCGGCAAGTTGGGGTCCACTTCCGGTAAGTCATGGACCACTTCCGGTAAGTAACAGACCATTTCCGGCAAGTTGTGGACCACTTCCGGTAAGTAACAGACTACTTCCGGTAAGTTGTGGACCACTTTTGATAAGTCACGGACCACTTCCGGTAAGTAACGGACCACTTCCGGCAAGTTGTGGACCACTTCCGGTAAGTTATGGACCACTTCCGTAGGTTATGGACCACTTCCGGTAAGTAACAGACCACTTCCGGCAAGTTGTAGACCATTTCCGATAAGTTGTGGACCACTTCCTGTAAGTCATGGACCACTTCCGGTAAAGGTACCAGAGTAATTGGATTGAAGATTACAAATGTATTTAGACTAAAAATGTAATCAAACTAAAAATGTAATCAAACTACAAATGTAATCAAACTACAAAAGTAATCAGATTACATTCACATTTAGATTACAAAATGTAATCTAACTTCAAATGTAATCAGATTACATTCATTCAGATTACAGATGTAGTTGGATTGAAAATTTCAAAATGTAATCAGATTACAAATGTAATGATTACAAATGTAGTTAGATTAAAAACTGCAAAAAGTAATCAGATTACAAATGTAATGATTACAAATGTAATCAGATTATTAATCTGATTACAAAAGTAGTTTGATTACGCCCATCTCTGCCTCAGGCAATAAGTTTAACCAGCGTTTTAAGTTTTGAGTAAAATCGTAAAAATATTGACATTGTATTTGGGGCATGCACTTTTCCCATAATCATTAATTTACGATTAAAATATTGCAATCAAAAAATATAACTCAAATAGCACTTAAATACACCGTTTACACCTCGTCACCATGCTAACTTTTCAAGGATAGGAATTTTGTATTTTTTTTTAGAATTTTAAGCGTTTTGTTAATGTTGTTGTTGTCGTGTGCCACTTGGATTACCCAAGCTCTATAAGGTTTCAAGGCAAAGGGGATGCGGCTCCTGAGAAAGAGAGGCCCATAAATAGCAGGAGTCCGACTTCTGCCTCATGATAGATGCTGCCACTATCTATCGCCACCTCCACAATTTCGCCATGTATCTGAACGGGAGGGAAATAAGCGTTTTGTTAATGTTTCGCATGATTAAAATGATCTTACTTTTTTGGGGGGACAAAAAACATTACTCTTAAAATAATGATCACAAATATTAATTTAAATTAATTCCCAGTCATGATTAAAATTCGATTGATCTTTCCTGATTGCCAAACGACGATCCGTGTTCGATGTAAAACGTTGCTTGATTTTTAAAGGTGGCTTATAAAAATTTTGATCTGATTTTTAGTTTTTATCTCCCTCTCCATAATTATCAATTTTTCAACCATGAGAGAAATTTGAGGGAAAGATGCGCGCAACTGAAGACCACTCGAAAGTGAGGGTAGTTTCATTATGTATTCCAATATCTTGAAATTGCCCTTTGTAAAAATTCACCACTTTTAAAAGTAATTCTGTGTAATCTTAACATATTATAATGTTCTTTAGTAGCTTGGGTATATTACATGTCTTATTGTTAAAGTTCTTTAATTCCGTATTAAAGAATGCGTATAACCATTAGATGAAAGTCTACATATTGCAAATGCTATGAGCGTTGCATTGTTGGGTGTCTCGTGTGTTACGTTTTTTACCTTTATTGTTCTAGATAAGCGAGCAAAATGTTAAAAAAAATACGTAAAAAAGAACTATTTTCCTGCTATTTTTCCCCTTAAAATTGACTTAGTACTTTGAAAAAGTATTTCCCTTCCCTCTATGTTACTATCTATTTTTACTGTTTTAATAAATAAAACTTTTGCAATTACTGTAAGCATAAATTGCATTATTTTTATGCGTAAGCCCCATGTAATATTTAGTGTTGATTATGAGGTTGGTAAGTAATAAATGTCCTGAAAATTTATCGTTAAATAAAACATTATCGGTCAGATTGAAACATACACCTTCAAGCAACGTTTCTTGCCCAGCAGCTGCCCCCTGGAACTAGGGGGTCGTCCCTTAAAAGTCAAATGCCCAATGTCTTAGATCCTCTTCCCCTTCTTATTTCTCCCTTTAGTGGTGTGAACTAAGAAGAAATATAATTTCAATTTCAATTTAATGTTTTTTTAGAGATCTTTCTTCAGAAAAACTTCCTAAGGTGAAAGAAGGGAATAAGTCCATCAATTTATTTTTAACCATATAATATGTTTAATGTATTTATATTTGTTTTGGTGATTTCTCTGTTTTCTAAATAGGGTTCTGAATTTCCAGTAAAAATTTGGTGGTTATACAATGAAAATTCCATTACTAATACAGTTTTTTTTTTCGATTTTCTCAGAACTTGGTTTTCGGACTTATTTCCCTTCTTCTAACTTGATGACGATTCAATTGATCTAAAAGTTTCATTTATCTATGTATGCTTGGAAGAGGTACCTTAGAAATAAGCGATGTAAGTTAATTTTTTTGCCACTCCTCCCCCCCAAAAAAACAAATTAAATACCATTGAGGGAAGCTTTTCAACTTTGTCGGCTATTTTTACTCTGGGTGGTACTGCTCAACCAACGATAGTAAAAGGGTCACGTGATTTTTACAGACTTTGCACAGCCGATTGTTGGGTAACCGGCGATAGTCTTGCTTCTATACAGGGTGTCCCATAAACGTTGGGACACACTTCTAGGGGGGATAGTAGACACCTAGATGAAACAGAATCACATAGGATTTGGAAGTCCTAGACCAAATCCCAGGGAGTTAAAAATGGAGCGACACCCCTAAAAAATTATTGAAAAATTATAATTTGTAGAAGAACTACTATTGGTAAAAGCTTAATTATGGTCTCAAAAATTGTGGTTTAATATGATCTTTAAAATTATCTCAAAAGTATTCACTTCAAAATTTGTTTTATTATGAAAAAAGTTAAAAAACCACAAAAAAATGTGAAACTCTTCCAAAACCTTATTTTGTATTTTGAAATCCTTTCTTTTGATTTGATAATCTGAAAGATCATAGTTGTAAACCCTTAAGTCCAAAGTTTCAAGAAAAAAACCATCAATATTAAACGCTTGAGAGCTTGTTAAAGTTCGTTTTTTGCGTACGCAAACAATGTTCCTATAGCTGTTTCCAAAACAGCAGTTTGCGCACGCAAAAAACGGACTTTAACCATGCTTTAACAGGATCTCAAGCGTTTAATATTGATTGTATTTACGTTGAACTTTGGACTTTAAAGATGATATTAAACCACAAAATTTGAGAGCATAATTAAATTTTTACCAATAATAGTTTTTCCACAAATTGAATTTTTCAAAAAAATTTTTTGGGTGTAGCTCCATTTTTAACTCCCTGGGATTTGGTCTGGGACCCCGAAATCCTATGTGATTCTGACTCGTCTGGGTGTCTATTTCCCCCCTAGAATGTGACCCAACATTTATAGAACACCCTGTATACAAGCAATTGTATCTTCCTCTTTCGATCAACTGCCCCTCAACTTCCACCTGTCTCCCCTCCGAAATACTAGTTCCAGCTTTGTCAAAATCACGTGACCATTTTACTATTCCTTGGTTTAGCAGTACTTAACATGATTGCAGTCCCTTAAATCTCCTCAAGAAAATCAGTGCAAAAAATCACCACTTTTTGAGTAAATTAATTTAAGAATAAGGGGTGGCTTCCTCACATTTCAGTACTTTCGTATTAGAATTTTCAAGTATATTTAAAGTTCTTCATTTATTAAGTGAAGAACAATTAATTATAATAAAAATACCAAGTTTGCATAGGTGAGAAAAACCTGCCTCTGTATCCGGGCACCCAGGGTTCAAATCCAAGTTTAGGCGTAATTATTAAAGTTTAGGCCTTAGGAGAAGTTATTTTCCGAGTTTGAATTTTGTGATCACACTTGGTTGCCGAAACCTGGTTTATTTATTAAATTTTGAGTAAAATCTTTAAAATCTGGCCTGTTTTTTTAGGGGGGGGGGAATTCATGATCAATTCAACTCTCTAACAAAAATTCAACTAAAATTCACACCTCTTTAAAGTATTTCTATGCGTTCCTTAAATTTTTTATAATTTACAAATAAAATTTATTCTTCACCCTTTAATCAGTTTAATGTGCCTCAATATCGGGAACTTATATTATTGAAAGGATTAAACGAAAATGTACTGTGAAGTTGATGAGCTTCGCATTGTTGATTACCTCGGGCGGTACGTTTTACCAGCGTTTTAAGTTTTGAGTAGAATCGTAAAAATTGGGACAGATTTGGGGCATGGCCTTTTCCCATAATCACTAATTCACGAGGAAAATATTTAAATCAAAAAATAAAGCTCAAACGGCGCTAAAATAAACCATTTACACCTCACAGCCATGCTAACTTTTCAAGGATAGGCGTTTTGTATCTTTTTAAAAGAATTGTTGTAAGAGTTTTGTCAATGTTTCGCATAATTAAAATGATCTTACTTTTTTGGGGGGGCAAAAAACATTACTCCTAAAATAATGATCACAAATATTCATTTAAATTGATCACCAGTCATGATTAAAACCCGATTTATCTTTTCTGATTGCCAAACGCCTATCCGTGTTTGATGTAAAACGTTGCTTGATTTTGAAGTTGAGCTAATTACAATTTTTATCTGATTTTGAGTTTTTTTTATCTCTCTCTCTCCATAATTATCAATTTTTAAACCCTGAGAGAAAATTGAGAGAAAGATGCGGACCACCCGAAAGTGAGGGTAGTTTGATTTCTAATTAAATATCTTGAAATTGCCCCTTAAGAAATTCACCACTATTTAAAGTTATTCTACGCAAACATAACATATTATAATGTTAAATTAGTATCTCGCTTCTATTTTTGGTTGACTCGTAAACGTTCTTTAATTCCGAATTGAAGAATGCGTATAAAACCTTTAAACGAAAGTCTACATTTTGGAAATGCTATGAGCGTCGCATTGTTGCCTGTTTCGAGTGTTACGTTTTACCTCTACTTTTCTACGGAATGGGACGATTCGGCGCGGCCGATTTGGCGCGGCCGTTTGGGCGCTGGCCGTTTCGGCGCGAGACAAAATTTTTTTTCTTCGAATTTTTAGAAGAATTATGAAAGAGTTCTATTTACTTTCATTTTATTTCTGGCGCCGAAACGGCCAGCGCCGAATCGGCCCGCGCCCAAACGGCCGCGCCGAATAGTAGTAGACCGATTGTTCTAGATAAGCGAGCAAAATGTTTAAAAAATACGTAAAAAAGAAATATTTTCCAGTTATTTTCTCTCCAGTTTAATACGTAAAAAAGAAATATTTTCCAGTTATTTTAAAATTGACCGGTTGTACTTTGAAAAAATATCTCCCATCCCTCTACTACTATCTATTTTTACTGTTTTAATAAATGAAAATTTTGTTATTACTCTAAGCACAAATTGCATTATTTTTATCTGTAAGCCCCGTGTTATATTTAATGTTGATTCTGAGGTTGGTAAGCAGGAAATCTCCAGTAAATGTATCGTTGAAAACCTTTATAGGTCGGATTGTGACAGACACCTTCACGCAACGTATCTAGCCTAGCAGCCGCCCCCTGGAACGGGGGGACGTCCCTTAACGGTCAAAGGCCCATCATTGTGTCAGATCCTGTGCCTCTTCTTATTTATCCCTTTTGTGGTGTGAACTAAGAAGAAATGTAATTTCAATTTCAATATAATGTTTTTGTTTAAGATTTTTCTTCAGAAAAATTTCCTGGGGTGAAAGAAGGGAATAAGTCCATCAACTTATTTTTAACCGTATAGTATTATGCTTAATGGAATTTATATTTGTTCTTGGGATTGCTCTGTTTTATAAATAGGGTTCTGAACTTCCTGTAAAATTTGGTGGTTATACAATGGGAAAAATCCATTATTTATAGTTTTTTTTTTTCGATTTTCTCAGAACTTGGTTTTCGGACTTATTTCTCTTCTTCTAACTGACGATCCAATTGATATAAAAGTTTCATTTATCTATGTATGCGTGGAAGAGGTACCTTAGAAATAAGGGACGTAAGCTTTTTTTACTACTTCTCCCCCCCAAAAAAAACAAAATTAAAATTGTCAACTTTACTCTGGGTGGTACTGAACATGATTGCAATCACTTAAATCTCCCCAAGAAAATTAGTGCAAAAAATCACCACTTTTTGAGTAAAATAATTTAAGAGTAAGGGATGGTTTTGTCACCTTTCAGTGTTTTCATCAATTCTTGATGGTATAAAAACTTCTTCATTTGTCAAGTGGAGAACAAGCATTTAATAAAAAAATATACCAAGTTTCCATAGGCGGGAAAAAAACATGCCTGAGTAGCCGGCTCCCCGGGTTCAAATCCAAGTTTAGGGGAAGTTATTTTCCCAAAGTTGAACCTGGTTTATTTATTAAATTTTGAGTAAAATCTTAAAAATCTGACCTGGTTTTTTTAGGAGGAGAGGGAAAAAACTCGTGATAAACTCCCCACTCTAACTAAAATTCACCACTTTTTAAAGTATTTGTATTCTTGAACCTTAAATTTCTTATAATTTTTTACATATAATGTTTATTCTTAAATTTCTTCAAAGCCTTATTGGAGATGGAGAATACGTGCCGTCTTTAAACGAAAATGTACTGCGAAGTCGATGAGCTTCGCATCGTTGTTTACCTCAGGCGGTACGTTTTACCAGCCTTTTAAGTTTTGAGTAAAATCTGTGACAGATTTGGGGTATGCTCTTTTCCGATAAATCATTAATTCACGATGATTATACAGTCGAGTCCGCTTAATGTGACCGCAATTGTCAGAGACTAAACTGATAACATTATCCGATCGATAACAATAAGCAATCTCGTATAAAAAAACAGCAAACAGTGTAACTAGATTGTTTGCTTTAAAATCAAAATCATGTAATCGTAATAAAGGTATTCAAAACTATTTTTACACTATTTATTACATAATCTGAATTCCAGTAAACAAGGGGAAATCAAAATCTCTTATCAGAAACAACTGCAAAGCATCTTGGTGTTTCTTTAACCAATCACAATTATGGATTCTCGGACCCCCTCATAACCGTTTTATGTCATTATAGTATGCCGAATATGTTTTTTTTCTTTTACTGAGTTTCAGAAAAAAGAAGCGCCAGATGGTTCTTATGGATACAGATATTTACTTGTAAAAATTGATCTTCAAAATTAAACTCGAAATCAAAAGCGGTCGTTTTAAAGGGGATATGGACAAATTTTGATAATATTAAGCGGAGCGATGATTCATAGTTGAACACATTTAACGTTATATTTTACATTAAATTAAATAGGAATGATCGGGACCTGTCGATTTCGATAACATTATCCGATTGATAACATTAAACGTGATCACATTAAGCGGATTCGACTGTATTTCGAAAAAAAACTCAAACAGCACTAAAATGCACCCTTTACACCTCGCCGCCATGCTAACTTTTCAAGCATAGGAATTCTGTATTTTTTTATTAGAATTTTAAGCGTTTTGTCGATGATTCACATGATTAAACTGGTTTTCCTTTTTGGGGGACAAAATACATTACTCCTAAAACAATGAACACAAATATTCATTTAAATGAGGAAGTTTCATATTTTTTTATTATTTTTTAAATCGATCCAACCTTACAAGAAAACCCTGAAACCGAGATATTTTTTAATTCTGATCATTATTTTTTTTATTGCGGCTTAAAGTTTGCGCTCTGGAAAAGGCGAGAAAAACAGCGATTTCAGATTCGTGACGTCACTCGGCATGTCAAAACAACTACATTTCGCATCTCCTCCTAAACTACGCAGCCGGCGTAAACAAAACTCGATATATAGACGTATCCCGAGGCGAGGACTATCACTATCAAGTTTTCCAAGTTCGAAAATCGAATATTTAGAAATAATAAACGATTTTATGGCTAAAAACGCTTATTTCTCCATTTCTCTACTAGAGTAGATCTGCTTGACTCACTATTTTAAATGAGATGAAAACCTCAGAATTAAATATTTTTAATAAGAAAAACTCTATAATTGCTAATTTAAAAGTTAAATCAGCTATGAAAACACCAAAATAAAATCAAATAATTAATTTTAAATTATTACATTTTTATATTTTAAGATTTTTTCCCTTAAAATTAAAATATTTATGGAAAATGTATATTTTCTTTACGGAAACAAAGTTTAAAATGATGCATTGTTTTATAAAACACTGTTTACTAGACTTAAAAATTTACTAGATATTTTATTATAATGTGTTTTCAAATGAGCTAGTCCACACAACAATTTATTTTTATTTTTTAAATCTATTCATCCTTTCGAGAAACCCCTTAAACCAAGGTATTTTTTTATTCTGTTTCTTTTGATCATTATACATAATTATTTTTTTATTTTCGACTCAAAGTTTGCGTTCTGAAAAGCGCGCGAAAAACGGTGATTTGAGATTTGTGACGTCACGCAAAATGCTCGCCCGATTGTAAATGGATTTGTTTCTGTTCGATTTCGATTGTTTTATATTTGTGATATTTCTAGTGCTTTTATTGGTTTTTGATCTGATTCTCTGTTCATTATGGTGAACTATAAATACTGTTTAGTTCCAAGTTGCAAAAATTCGACATCAAAGTGCACCGAGAAATATTATTTTAATGTTCCTCGACAAGCTGAAATTCGAAGAAAATGGTGTGTTGCTATGGAGAGAGATGGGGAAATGTATCCCGATTTATCCCCTTTAAGTAATCTTTATGTGTGTCAGGACCATTTTGATGTAAGTATTTCAATCAAAACAATAAAATAATAATTGAAAATGTTTGTAAAATACTAACAGTTAAAAATTTAAGCGCTAAGTACAACTATTTTCCCTTTAGCTGGAAAATGACACTGAAAATTTGATTAGACACAAGCTACAGGGAGTGCATTTGAAACTGAAACCAGGTACTTTGCCTCACAAATTTGACTGCCAAAGAAAGTTGAAAAACCCTCGTAGCACTGGAGTACAGCGAAAAAGGTCAGCAATATTAGATGTACTTCTGTCGGCATCGCCATCCACTTCTGCTGTTCCGGAGCCCCTACCACCACCTGAGCCCATTCTAGAAGAGCACAAGGATGAAGTGCCAGAAAAACAAGATAAAGGTTTTCAAACGAATCTTAAGAAAACGAAAAGCCAAGGAACTTCCACCAAATGGCCTGTGGTAAACAGAGCCACATCTCCCATTCCTCCCGATACCCATAATGTTGGTGTTTCACCTGTAAAGTTCAAACCACAACCTGTCTCTGTACCAGAAAAAATATACTCCAGAGACAGTGAGGATAGGGTTGCATCGTCTTGTAGCGACTATGAACAATCCAATTCAGAAATTGAAGAAACCATTGAATTCGATTTAAAAACTTCCATGCAGAGGCTGTTTATCCTAACTGTGGAAAAAAATCCACGTCTCTGCCTTGGATTGCCAGAACAATGTTACTTTTTGATTATGTTTTTAGAAAGGAAAGTTAATTGCAGATACATGAATATCATGATTTCTCTTAAAAAGATTAGGCTAAATGATCAATATGAAATATTAGCCATGCATTTTGGACTATCTAAATCAAACATCTGTAAAATTTTTAATGAGACTATCACATTCATTGCACCGTTGATGAAAAAAATTTGTCATGTGGCCAGCACCTTCAAAAATACGGAGGAATCTCCCAATTCCGTTTCGGGCCAGATATTCTGGTGTTCAGTCAATCATTGATTGTTTTGAGACGAAAATGGAAAAGCCTTCAAACCCTGTTCATCAGTCCCTGACATGGTCGGAGTACAAGAAAGCCAATACGCTTAAATATATGGTTTCTTGTACTCCAGACGGATTAGTCAATTTTATATCGGAAGGTTATGGAGGGAGGGCAACTGACACTGCCATAACTGAAGATTGTGGATTTTTACAGATGCTACAGCCTGGAATGCATGTGATGGCAGACCGAGGATTTAAAAATGTTTCTCATATCCTTGAAAAGAAAGGTTGTGTATTAGTGCGTCCACCAAGTGTAGCTTCCAATACCCTAAGTACAAAAAAAGAAGTGAAAGAATCGAAGCAAATTGCCTCCCTACGAATTCATGTAGAAAGAGTTATAGGGAGGCTCAAAGAATTTAAAATCTTGACAGAAGTTATAGACCATAAATTAGTACAAAGCTTCGATTATATTGTGTACATTGCCTGTGGACTTATTAATTTGCAACCATGCTTATTCAGAAATGATGCACTTTACTTGCCAAAATATTAAACTTTCAGTAGTTAAATGTGAAAATATTACATTTGTTGCAGTAGTTAAACAATGCTGATACTTAAAAATCCTACTACTATTATAATTGTGAATGTTTGTCTGGATGTTTGTTACTCTTTCACGCAAAAACTACTGAATGGATTTTAATGAAATTTTACAATAATGTAGCTTATACATCAGAATAGGACATGGGCTATAATTTATAAAGAGAAAATCAGTCCTTCATTCTTTTTTTCCCGTTTTTCCTGCTTTTTTTCACTTATTTTTCCGTGTTTGAAAACCTGTTTTACCAGTCATACAACGAGTTAAAAATAAAACATTGTTTCAAACGAGACAGATCACTAGACTTTTTCATTTACTAGATCTTTTATTTTAGTTTTAAACACTGGTAATCTAATATAATAAAGTTAAGTGTGGGTATATATGTGTGTGTGTGTGTCTTCTATACAAATCCACAGTTTACTTCCGATCTGCACCAAACTTGGTATACCTACGTAAAAAAACCCAAGGAAAAACATAGGCTATGTTTCGAAAACTTTTAATGACCCCTTGACCCTCTTTCGACCCTTTTTATGGTCATTTTGCTGAAATAGCTTTATTTCTCCTCAAGAAGAAATCTGCTTACTCCATTGTTACAAAGAAAACTTAATGCTAAACAACAAGTTTTTAATAGAAACACTAGGTACAAGTCTATTCAAAAATTATATAGCTAATTTAAAAATCTATTTCCATGAAATTTAAAAGTTTAAGTATAGTTAACCATATTTTTATTTTAGATTTTATCTAATTTTTATACTTTAAAAGCTTCATGGAATACCATTGTTGTTAAAATAGTCTCCATGGAAACGAGGATGTAAAATTAAAAGGTGATAATATTTTAGCTTTTAAGAAAGTTGGTTAACAAATAAAAAACTATTAAAACTCCCTTTCAACTAGAAAAGATTGATTTTTTTTCTTAATTTGCAAAATGGAATAAGCTTTAATTATTGACTAATTTCACCGAAAACGTTAATTCCTGAAGATATGATTAATCAAGGGATCTAAGCAATTTTAAATACTTTTTAGATTAATTTTTCCATGTAAATGTGGAAATCATTCAAAAATTATATTGCTTGAGAACTGAAGGAATTTTAATCCATCTGGGAACTCTGGGATAAGAAAAATTACTAGGAACACCGGGATAGGTAAAGTTACCGGGAACACCAGAATATGAAAAAGACGCCTGGGATACCGGGATAATTTGTAAATGCTGATTATACAAAATTAGAAATGTATTTGGGAAAACTTAAAAATTATAAATTTACACTCTCCACCCGTGCAAGGCCGGGCATATCAGCTAGTCTCTCATATAAAAGCCCACGTCACTCACTGACTCACTGATTCTGGAACGCTCGCACACTATGATGCCATCTCGCGGTAAGATAAAGAAGTTAAACTTCTTATTTAATGTATAATTAATAGGAACTTGAAGTAGTAACGAGGGAAGCTCGCATAAAAGGCTAGCCTAGCTGTTACGACCCGGCAAAGCCGGGTCGTAACAGCTAGTTATATATATGCTGTTAATTTTGAAAGTTGCAGGAAGTCAAAAATATAAAAATGGAGTTAAATTATTGTAAAATTAATAAAAGAGTTAAAGTTATAGTGTTTTTTTGTTGAATATGTAAGAATTGAAAAGAACACAAATGGGTCCTCTTCCTATCAACTTTTTAAATACAATTTTTTTATCATTTAAACATATTGCAGATTTTTTTTAGTTTGAATGTTTAGTATGTTATGATTAATGATTTTGAAAAATAAAAACAAACTTCATAAAAAATATTAAACTTTTATATTTATAAAAAAAAACCATGTGGTAAATATTTATATATAATACAGTTTAGTATTCTCTCCCTCTAGATATACATATGCATCAAATCATCTACATAAAATATTTTTACATTTTTTTGCATAAAATTTTTTACAAATATACATCAAATATTTTTTTTAAATTCAGAGTAGAAATGTTATTTTAATTACTATAAAATACAGTAAAACGAAAACTCAACCTTCACAAACGTGGAAAAATAGCCTCACACCAAAATTTTCGACACATTCTGATTAGGGATTCGCATAACTGTTCATCATATTGAACCCACAACTCGGTGAATCCTTCGGATTGTTCGAAATTATTATCAGCAACAATGAAAAGTCCTTTTTTAGTATTGGCGAATAACATCTGCAGTTGAATCTGCGCATTGTGTTTGGAGGCTGGGGCATCATTAATTACACTGGTCTACAAAAAAAAACTTTTTTCTGATGGCTGGAATATTAAAGCTGTTTTTGTATATATTTGACCTCCTGATTCCGAATATGGCATCCGTTTTTGCTCATCAGCTCTAGTTTTTAAGATATTCGAAAATTAAGTTTTTTCACTTTTGACCTACCTTTTATACAATATGGTGCTATAAAAATGACTTAAAAATAAAAAACCTAACCACCCAAGGCTTTTCCTATTCCTTAGGGTCTCAATAGATAGTGTATAAAGTTTCAGCCCCCCAAGTTAATTTTAAGGGGTACCTATAGGGCCCTAAAGTTGAAAAAAAGTCGAAAAATTGGTCTTTTTTTCAGAATTTTAAAAAAAATATTTTTGAGTTTTCTAATTTGATAAAACTGGCTAATATATGTTTTTTAGAACTTATTCAGACCGCTAAAAATATTTTTACTTTAAAACTGCACCTCTTTAGAGCGATTTTATAGTTTTTAGGCGAGAATTAGGGTCATTTCCCTCAAAAACGCTTGGTACCAATAATGGTGGTTGAAACGAATAAATTTCGAATTTTTCAGAAGTAAGTCATCAAAAAAGATGTCCTTTGATGTAAAACTGAATTTCACATGATAAAGATCAGTAAAACAGTAGAAGCTCCTCTCGCGCTTTCAAGCCCTAACATTGGAAAAAATGCTTTTTTTCACTGATCTGTATCATATGAAATTTCAGTTTTATATCAAATGACATCTTTTTTGATGACTTACTTCTAAAAAATTCGAAATTAATTCGTTTCAACCACCATTATTGGTACCAAGCGTTTTTGAGCGAAATGATCCATATTCTCGCCTAAAAACTAAAAAATCGCTCTAAAGAGGTGCAGTTTTAAAGTAAAAATATTTTTAGCGGTCTGAATAAGTTCTAAAAAACATATATTAGCCAGTTTTATCAAATTATTAAACTCAAAAATACTTTTTTAAAAATTCTGAAAAAAAGACCAATTTTTCGACTTTTTTTCAACTTTAGGGCCCTATAGGTACCCCTTAAAATTAACTTGGGGGGCTGAAACTTTATACACTATCTATTGGAAGCCTAAGGAATAGGAAAAGCCTTGGGTGGTTAGGTTTTTTATTTTTAAGTCATTGTTATAGCACCATATTGTATAAAAGGTAGGTCAAAAGTGAAAAAACTTAATTTTCGAATATCTTAAAAACTAGAGCTGATGAGCAAAAACGGATGTCATATTCGGAATCAGGAGGTCGAATATATACAAAAACAGCTTTAATATTCCAGCCATCAAAATGAGTGTTGACCAGTGTTATATATTTTTTTCTTGTGGATTCATTCGAAGGACATTTTATTTCTACTACAAAGTCTTCGCCCAGACCATCAGGGGAGGCACCTAAAAATGGGTACTTTGGATCTAGCAAAAGACCACACTTTTTTATCTTTATAGTGTGCTTCCTACATAGGGCTTGAAGCACCTTCTTTTCCAGTCTTCGACCTCTTTCCATTGCCTTCGTGCTTTTTAATCTAGCCCCTCTGATGGTTTCCACTAAAGATCCATCCATAGTGTGGCAATGAGCAGCGTCGTAAAACTTGGAGGCAGTTATACGACCATAACGCAGCTCATGCCACAACGAGGAATCTGCCTGCCCTTTAGTTTCTGCTGCTACCGTTTGGCATAGATCATTAATCACCCGAAAAGAGCAGAACTGTAGAAATTCCTGAGCATCACAGTTACTGTATTTCTCCTTGAAAGAAATTAGAAGTTGATGTAAGGATATGTCCTCCATTTCAGTAACAGAAATTTCATACCTCGATAACTGAACATCTCTAATTTCCTTTTCTTGAAATTTTTTTATAAACTCATCTATACTTTGATCAGGGGCTTCTACCATTTTAAAGACACTTCTTTTGCCAATATCTCTTCCCTTCAGAAGTGTGATGGAAGTTCCAACGGCAGCTATAGCTGATTTCTTCCAATAGCAAGAAGTTGCAGTTGTGGCGGGATCCTCGCTTCTTCTATGGATCCATGCAAGAAAAGCAATGGTATGTTTGCAGCCACCTTTTGCTGCTACACAATCCTCGCATGCAGCTGTCACAACTATTTTCTTCTCTTCATCTACTACAACTGATACATGGTAAGGCTTTGCCCTTACTTTGTGCTCAGGAGAAACACGTCCCTTTACCGTACAGATGCCTCCCTCTCTTTTCACCTGTACGTAACCTATGGCGTTGTCGCCGTAGTTCTCCCGTGCACTCCTAAATTAAAAAATAAAAGAAAAATTATAATTTTTTGAAGAAAGTTTTTATCTGCATTTAAAATCTCTATGCCACACAGTTTTGCGAATTTCAGAAACGAACCTTATTTGTTATTTTCATTCTTTATATTCCTTATAATCAAATAAGTTTTATAAACAATTATAATTATATTAATATATTAACAATTTCATAAATTATTTAATATGCATGTATACTTTCAAAAAGTACCTTCATAATGAAATGTAAAACTTAAAAGATTCAAATGTCAAAAGAAGAAGATTAGAAGAAGAATTAGAAGTATTAGATTTTTATAATAATATCATAATGAATAAAAATAAAGAAATTACCTTTCTGCTTTTACTCCTTTTATCTCTACCGACAGAAAATCTAAGTTTCCATTGAAAAATTCAGCCACCATTAATGAGTCCACTTTCGGAAGATTGTCCGATTTCGCTTGAACATATCCAGCTTCTATGATATACTTTACATTTACTAGATGTTGTTTTGAAATAATTATAAATGAAATACTAATTATGATTACTAATTATTACTTTTATGAAATAGTTGTTAAGAAATTTGTCGGAACAGAAAGAGAAAAGAACAATAAAGCTGATAAAAAAACTGTAAATTAATAAACATCAACAAGTGGATCTGCTTGACTCTCTATTTTAAATGAGATGAAAACCTCAGAATCAAAAATATTTTTTTATTAAGTGGAACTAATCCTCATCTTATCTAGTGAAACTAGACCAGATTCATGAGGTCATAAAGACCTTTTATTTTAATAATGAATAAATATCAACAATGCCTTTTGTTTATAGTGCCGAGTGACGTCAAACTTGATTTTTGAGCGTTTGCGATTGCATCATTTGTTTACGACTTTTTTCAACTTTTATTTCTTCTATATCTCAGTAAATAAATTTTTAAGGAAAGTCTGGATTGCAGATTTCGATTTTTCACATCTTATATTGTATTAATATACCCAAAAATCGAAAATTTAAAAAAATATGAAACTTCCTCATTGATCATCAGTCATGATTAAAACGCGATCAATCTTTTCTGATTGGCCAAACGACGATCCGTGTTCGATGTAAAACGTTGCTTGATTTTTAAAGGTGGCTAGTAAAAATTTTGATCTGATATTGAGTTTTTTTTCCCTCTGTTTTTTTACATCCGTAATTATCAATTTTTAAACCCTGAGAGAAAATTGAGGGAAAGATGCGGAAAACTGAATACCACCCGAGAGTTAGGGCACTTTGATTATATTTCAATCAAAAAATAAAACTCAAACAGCACTAGAATACACCGTTTACACCTCACCAAAACCGATATGCTAACTTTTCAAAGATAGGCGTTCTGTATTTTTTAAAAGAATTTTAATCGTTTTGTCGATGTTTCGCAAGATTAAAATGATCTGACTTTTTTGGGTGGGCTTGATTTTTAAAGGTGGCTTATAAAAATTTTGATGTGATATTGAGTTTTTTTCACTCTGTTATTTTCATCCGTAATGAGGAAGTTTCATATTTTTTTTTAAATCGATCCAACCTTACGAGAAAACCCTAAAACCGAGATATTTTTTTAATTCTGATCATTATTTATTTTTTTATTGCGGCTTAAAGTTTGCGCTCTGAAAAAGGCGGGAAAAACAGCGATTTCAGATTCGTGATGTCACTCGGCATGTCAAAACGTCTACAACTCGCATCTCCTCCTAAACTACGCAGCCGGCGTAGACAAAACTCGGTATATAGACGTATCTCGAGGCGAGGACGATCACTACCAAGTTTTCCATGTTCGAAAATCGAATATTTACAAGTATTACAAGTAAAAGCTGACCTTCAATGTACAAAATTTTTCAGCTCTTGCTTAGGAGAAATCTGTGAAAATGCAGGTCCCACATCAAACTAGATTTGATTAAAATGATGAGGAAAACTTTATAGAGTTTCTTACTTTATAGAATTTTATTTCTAAATACATTTTTAGTAATAAATAAATACAATTTTGGATAAATATTTTTTGTTATGTACTAATTTAATATATTTATTCCAGAACATCCCTTTCTAAAAAAGCTTCTTAGATAATCTTCCTAAAGTAAAATAGAATACCTTAATTTTAGTTGTTTTCGCAAAAGCTTGAAAAGAAATCTGTCAAAAGTGACCAAGTACACTATTAACGTTAGTTATAATATTTCATACTCATTATAACTGAGCATGCCTCCATTTAAAATGGAATATCTCGGTCAATTTTCAACGGATTTTCATAAATTTTTTTACAAAATAATCCTGGTTTATAGTACTTTTAAAAAACATTCTAATTAGATTAAGGGATTTTTATACGGTTACAGTTATAAGGAAAAACATGTGAATAAACGGCCAAATTTTCACATTGATGTCATTTAACTCTCTGTATTCCAAATTTACAAGTTCTTTTATAGAAAAAAATTATTGAAACTTATAAAGGGTCTTTTTCTGAGTATATGGGTGATTCTCTAGAAATGCGAAAAATTGAGAGCAAAAATTTTGGAAAATTAAAATTCTTCCAAAACTTCTGATTTTTTTGTAAATGTTAGTTGAGAAGCTTCTAGTTGATATCCAATGAGCAGCAGTGAAGTTTAATAACATTTAGATAGAAAAAAAATATTTAAAAAAAACAAATTTTTCATATTAGGATAATGAGGTTAGGTACAATGAAACATCTTATTTCGAAGGCAAAATAAAGTTATTTTTTCATCAAATTCATCTTGGATGTCACTATTGTACCTTATTAAAGATTCCGGAAGGAAAAGTTATTAGACTAGAAAGTGTTATCGGGTAAAGAGTCCGTTAGTACCACATAACTTGAGAATATATTAAAGTTGTCGAACGAGTTAAAAATATAGATAATTATTTACCATCAAAGAATAAATGAATATTACCAAGAAAATTCTCAAGTTATGAGGTAAGAATAATCATAAAGAAACATTTTAGAATACTATTACAGGGAAAATAAATTTTCTTACTTGAATTTTGACTTTAAAAACAAGAACTAATTAGTAAATAAACACATCATTGCGTTGCCAGTTTCGGAGTTCTAATAAAGAAATTGTTTGAGCTTTTAAATGGAAAATTCGTAATTCCTGATTCTATCGCCAATTCTTTAGTTTTTCATATTTCGACCTGAAAATTTCACAATCACCATAAAATAATGATACCTTGAACATATCCAAATTTCAATAATATGCTCCTTTTCGTTTAGGAGATATGGAGGACAGGATAATGACGCGCCAGAAAAATGATGATTTTTAGCATTCCGCCATTTCTTTACTTTTTAAGATTTAGACCTGAAAATTTCACAATAACCATAAAATCATGATACCTCTAACATATCCGAATTTCAATAATATGCTTCTTTCCGTTTAGGAGATATGGAGGACAGGATAATGACGGGACAGGATAATGACGTTTTTATAAGTAATTCCTTCGCCATTTTTTTATTTTTTGATATTTAGGGCTACAAATTTCACATTCACCATAAAATCATAATACCTCTAACATATCCAAATTTCAATTTTTTACTCTGTTTGGTTTAGGAGATATAGAGGACAGGATAATGACGTTTTAAAAGCATACGCTCTGTTATGAACAGTTCAAAGTAAAAATTTCCTAAGTAAAATAATTTATAATCGCTCTGAAAGAGAATACCCACTTATTCTGATTATAAATGATTATTAAAAAGAAGAATTGCTTCATTCTGTCAATTTTATGTGCCTCATAATTAACTAAAATGTTCATGTCAGGCAAATAACGCTATTGCCTGGGACAACCATGTTTCAATTCGAAAATGTTATTTAAAAAATTCAAAAAAAAATTTCTTCCACAAAAACATATACTATAAGATATGATTAATAACATTAGGTAAAAAAATCGGGAAAAAATATGCTTTTAGTACACTAAAATTCCTTTTGTTTGAGCATATATGTCAGTAGTGGGACAAGCCAAAATGATGAAATTTTGAACTTTCAAGTTTTTTAATTCCTTAATTTTTGCTCTCAAAAATTATTATGCACTAGCTGTTACGACCCGGCTTTGCCGGGTCGTAACAGCTAGGCTAGCCTTTTATGCGAGCTTCCCTCGTTACTACTTCAAGTTCCTATTAATTATACATTAAATAAGAAGTTTAACTTCTTTATCTTACCGCGAGATGGCATCATAGTGTGCGAGCGTTCCAGAATCAGTGAGTCAGTGAGTGACGTGGGCTTTTATATGAGAGATATGTTCCATACTTATCATAAGGCTATTTATCAGAATGTTGTGAAGAAAAATTAATTTTAGGACAATACATGGATTTTTGACCCCTGGACCGCAATTTTTCACATTTATAGAGAATCACCCATATAACCTTTTACAGCATTAAAAGATATTGATTTTTTCCTTAGTTATGAATGAAAGACTGCATTGCTTGGCGGCCATCTTTGATCTCCATTTTCGAATGAAGCCGGCAGGGGAACTTAGGGGACTTTTGAGGTTTGGTTATAGACGTCATAGAGAACTTATTCTGAAATTTTCAGCGAGTTATAAATTAGTGCGCTAAACACCAATTTTTATGCCTTAATTTACTGGGCTATTACTCTAAGCATAAATTCAATTATTTATATTTGTAATCCCCGTTTAATATTTAGTGTTGATTCTGAGGTTGGTAAGTAAGAAATGTCCAGTAAATTTATAGTTAAAAAACCTTTATTGGTCAGATTGTGACAGACACCTTCGCGCAACGTTTCTCGCCTAGCAGCCACCCCCTGGAACGGGGGGGGTCGGCCCCTAAAGGTCAAATGCCCATCATTGTGTCAGATCCCCTGACCCCCTTCTTATTTCTCCCTTTTGTGGTGATAACTAAGAAGAAATATGATTATAATTACAATTTAATGGGTTTTTTTAAGAATTTTCAACAGAAAAATGACATAAGGTGAATGAAGGGAATAAGTTCATCAACTTATTTTTAACCGTACAGTATTATGTTTAATGGACTTTATATTTGTTCTTGGGATTGCTCTGTTTTATATATAAAGTTGTGAATTTCCAGTAAAATTTGGTGGTTATACAATGGGAAAATTCCATTATTTATACAGTTTTTTTCGATTTTCTTAGAACTTGGTTTTCGGACTTTTTCCCATCTCAACTGACGATTCAATTGATCTAAAAGTTTCATTTATCTATGTATGCGTGTAAGAGGAGCCTTAAAAATAAGCGATCGATGTAAGCGATGTAATAAGCTGTAATTTGTTTGCCACTTCTCCAGGCACGGATTAAGAAACTTTTCAAGGGGGGGGCGGTCCGATTTTTTTAGGGTAATTTTAATCTTATGATTGTTCTGCATGTTGAAGGTTATTTTAAAGATTAAATTGAGAAAACAAAATTACTATTCAAACCCTTTTAAACATTCGTATCTCCTGTTGACCAGTGGCGGATCCAGGATTTGGTTTTTTGGGGGGCTAAGAATTTTAATAATCCATTCGATTTTTCTTGTGGTAATACGGTAAAGGTAGTAGTGAATTATCCTACTGAAACCAATAAAAGGGGGGGGGTCTGGGGGTCCTCCCCCAGAAAATTTTTGAAAATTTAAGTCAAAAACCCCATTTTTTCAACTCGTTTTGGTACGCCTCATGCGAATTTCTGGAATAGATTTTTTGCGTTTTGACAAACATAGTAAAATATTAGACGTTTTGGGGGGCTTCAGCCCGAAAGCCCCCCCCGTAGATCCGCCACGGCTGTTGACTTTATAGGAGCATTATGTTTTAAAATTCTTCCACATAATAATTTATTCACAACAAAAAACTTTCCTGTAATGCAAATATTTTCATAAGCTGGGTTTTTTTTAATTTCTTTCTTTCCTTGCCTTACCCTTCTACTTCGACTTACATTATACAATTCAAATTAAAATTTTTATAACTCTACCCGTTCTACTCTTCCTTTTTTTTTTAAAAGAAAAATGTAATACTCGACGATCGCTGCATGATGTACTTTTATATTGTGTCAAAATCTGAAGCAATTTTACTTAATATGTCCTTACAAGAATATTTTCAGAGGGGTTTTCATTATCTTAATAAGGGATTTAATAAAATTAGCATGCATAAATAAAGTATAATAAACGTAGACCAATGCTCAACAATACCCTTGGTGTAAAAGTTAGTTTTATGGATTTTAAATTAATTTTTATTGACTCTTTGGCGTTGTTAAAAGCTCATCTTCCAGATAGAGTTTTCAAATCCCTCAAATACTATATCCGAATCCGGAATAAGCGGGTAAAATACCAAACTTAAGGGGGCTCAGTACCAAAAATATTTTTTTCTCTAATAACAGGATTTTATTATCTTTTAAGATGTTAAATTATGTATTTACTTCATACTAATTCATATTTATCCCAAAAAGCGAGTTCAAAAATTTATTTTTTAAAAAAATTACAAAAAACCTCACAACAATGCCCAAAATTACCCTAAATTTAAATTGATACTCCTCCCTGAATATATGTTCTTTTGATTGGATTTTTTGTCTTAACATAGATCAAACATATATAGTCACTTGTAGGCATGGAAATTTGATTATCTATAAAAGTTTCTGAAAAATTAAAAAAACTCTGAAATTAGGCATTTTTTTTCGAAAAATATCCTAAGTTTCCACTTTACTGCTCCGTAAAAAAAATTCTAATAAATATATTATAAAATCCATGCCTGAAGATGTTAAACAGGTGTTACTAATAATGACTACAAAGTTTGAAGTGGTTTGTATGATTAGAAAAAAAGCCTTGTGATTTTAAACATTAAAAACCTTGTTTTGAGAAAAAGCCGTTTAAAGATAGAAAACTAGGCTTCTTAACACTATCTAGGCTTCATAAATCTAAAAATTTTCACGCTTAGAATCCTCGTATCATTATGAAACTTGGTAGGAATAATTCTAAGGGTATTATCTTTATTTTTATTGCAAAATCTCAAAATCGATACTTTGACAAAATTTTGGTACTGAGCCCCCTTAAAAAGCCAAAACCTAATGATCGGCTAAATAATCCTTCGTTCAGGGGTATTCACCGTATTTCAGAAGGTAGCCTTTACTTCCGGTTTGAACCGGAAGTGATCGGGTTTGTTTACATGTTTTAGTCATGATGACTGTTATTGGTTATTATGACTGTTATGAACACATAAATCCCAGATGAATCTTGCGCACATGTATCAGAATGGGAGGAGCACATTACGGAAGATGAGGAAGCAGGTGAAATATTTTGTTTGTTTTTCTAGAAAACTAGGTGAATTTTCCCAAGTAGAAAAAATAAAAGTGTTCTTAAAGTATAAAAAGAGGACATAGGAACAAAATGAATAGATATAAGAGTAATGATTAGGAGAGAGAAGAGAGAAAGAGTAATGATTAGGAGAGAGAAGAGAGAAAGAGTAATGATTAGGAGAGAGAAGAGAGAAAGAGTAATGATTCTTATAGAAAGCATTTTTAAAACGAAAGAAAGGCGTTTAAGCAGTTTAGTTTTGAAAAACACAAAATTGACACATTCAATTACTCTTAATTATGTATACACAACTTTTGGTTAGTAAATTTCGCATTGGGTTCACTAAATTTCATCTACAATAATCATAAAGTTCATTTTAAAAAATTGTGATTATTGATGACAAATCTAAAATTAGATGAATTGAATAAGTAGCAAAGCGCTTAAATATGTAAAAGCATGTGAATAAATCGAAGTATGTAACATAAAGCTAGTATAAATCGATAAATCGATCGAAAATCCCTTGAAACGTGTAATGTTCGAAACAGAACTCTTCAAAATAATAATTATAAAATAAATGTAATAACATGTAACTTCCAGGACCTAGTCATAATTTTAAATACATGAAACAAACATTCTTTTAAAAGAGTTGAGTATAAACTTACATTTTTCTCCTTGCGTATAGAAAAATATATAAATTGGTAGGCAAACGCTTGAAGATAAAATGCCCCTTATGTCCCACAGGCCACAGCTAGAAAGTTCTCCAACAGCAATGACAATTTTATTCACTCGCGACCCGAAGCACTGAAATTGTCTCATTAGGCAGTGACCACTGGTGTTTGAGAAGCACCTCACGTGAATATTTTCACTAGAAGGGGAGGCGATATCCCCTTAGCGAGAATTCCCTGCATTCCTTGCCACCTATCCCCTCCCTCTCTACCAGTTCCTCAGAGGAAACGGAAGAAACCCTAACGACGGGAGAGCAGATAAACAAACGACAGAACGACTGTCCGGTTATCTTGTTTGAATGACCTCTTCAAGGTGACAGCCAAGGTTAAAGGGGGCCTGTTTGGTGACCTTTTTCAACCCATCCAACAGGAGTTTCTTCACTTGCGTGGTTTACTGAAAGCTATTTTACTTCTTCGAAATTTATTACGAGCAAATTTTGTTATTTGAAACCAAAAAAATTTTTTCGTCTCAGGGCAAGGGGGGGGCGATCGCCCCCACCGCCCCCCCCCTTAATCCGTCCTTGCACTTCTCCCCGCCCCCCAAAAACAAAATTAAAAAACCATTGAGGCGAGCTTGTGTCAGCTATTTTTACTCTGGGTGGTACTGCTCGGCCAACGATAGTAAAAGGGTCACGTGATTTTTGCAGACTTTGCACTGCCGATAGTTGGGTAACCGGTGATAGTTGGGGTCTTGCGTCTATACAGGGTGCCCCTTAAATGTTGGGTCACACTTCTTGGGGGGATAGTAGACACCTTGTCGAAACAGAATCACATAGGATTTGGGAGTCCAAGACCAAATCCTAGGGAGTTAAAAATGGAGCATCACCCCCAAAAAAATTATTGAAAAATTCAATTTGTAGAAGAAATACTGTTGGTATAAACCTTAATCATGGTCTCAAAAATTGTGGTTTAATATGATCTTTAAAATTATCTAAAAAGTCTTCACTTTAAAATTTGTTTTATAATGAAAAAAGTTAAAAAACCACAAAAAAATTTGAAAACTCTGCCAAAACCTTATTTTGTATTTTGAAATCCTTTCTTTTGATTTGATAATCTGAAAGATCATAGTTGTAAACCCTTAAGTCCAAATTTTCACGAAAAAACCATCAATATTTAACGCTTGAGAGCTTATTAAAGTTCGTTTTTGCGTACGCAAACTGTGTTCCTATAGCTGTTTCCAAAACAGCAGTTTGCGCACGCAAAAAACAGACTTTAACCATGCTTTAACAGGATCTCAAGCGTTTAATATTGATTGTATTTACGTTGACATTTGGACTTTAAAGATCATACTAAACCACAAAATTTGTGACCATAATTAAATTTTTACCAATAAGAGTTCTTCTACAAATAGAATTTTTCAATAATTTTTTTGGGGTATCGCTTCATTTTTTACTCCCTGGAATTTGTTCTTTGACTCCCAAATCATCCCCAAACTCCCCAACTCCCAAATCATTTGTGATTCTGACTCGTCTAGGTGTCTATTGTGGAGTCGTGGAAGATGAAGTTTACGAGTTTTCAAATAAAAAACCTTTATTGACACATCAAGGTGCAGAGACAAGAGTAAAAGATCAATCAAAATTCAGCATCCAAATAACAAGTAAACGAGCTAATATATGTAAAAACTTAAACAGTTAAAGTTAAAAAGGTAAAAAAGGTTTAGCCACATCAAAACAATTATTAAGGTTTAAAGACAGCCATATAAAAACAGTTAATAAGGTTTAAACTAAACCACTACTTTACAGACTCTCCTCCCCATCCAGAAGAAACTTTTCCTAAACCCAAAAGGAAAAGTTAGACATTAAAAAATTGAACAAATTGAACATTGTAAAAAATACAGTTTTCAAACAGATCCTTCAAGGCACTCTACTCAGGGAGTAGTCTACATCGTCCAAGTACGGTATACAGTTGCGAACTCTTCATAATCCTTCAAAATATAAGACATCAGTTCACAAAAATAGTAATAGGACTAGTGATGGGCAGGTATCGATACCAAATACTTAAGTACTCGATACCTATAGGTATCGAGTGTATTCGATACCCACAAAAGTATCGATACTTTATTGACATATTTCGTTTTAAATTTTTCAATGAAGTAATCTTTATAATACCTACTGTAGATCAAACGCAGCCTGTTTCCGTTTTCATTTTGCAACGCTCAAACCCAAGTCGTTAATCATCCGCGAGAGAAATTTGACGCGGCTAGGTTTTTCCCCCGCCAAATCCTTCGCCTCTATCCACCTCCAGGCCCGTAGCTACGGGGCTTTTTGATGGATCGCTTTCAGTTTTTTGAATATTAGTCTGATTATGGATAGGCCCTAAAAAAATTGTCCCTTCAGGTTCATTTCCCGACATTGAAAAAAAGTACTCGATACCTAAAAGCAGGGCTCGATTTCTAAAAAAAGAGGTACCGGAGCGATAAAATTATTGGTCTCAAAACTGAAAAAAGCGAATACTTTTTGATACAAAAACTTAAGCATTTATTTTTAAATTCCAATTTAAAAAATAAATTCAAATGTGTTGTACGAAATTAGGAAGAATTTTCTAACTTAATTATTGTACAAGACGATGAAATTTAGGCGATTTTTTGGTTAAAACCCCTTTTTTTTACAAACAATTTTTTTCAACAGGGCGACTCTTTTAGAAGGCGGGATGGTTTATCATCAATTAACCAAAAGTGTTGTATATTTTGCCAGTTTAAGGAAAATAATGTGCAGTTTAAGTCCTTAAACCGTAGAATTTAAGATGTCGCAAATTTTCTTGGAATCTGGTTCAAATAAAATAAAATCATCAACACCAGGAGCTGATTGTGTGAGTAGTTCAAATTGGGGTTCACAATTGTTTTAAAAGATTATTGATTGTTATTAAGTAATAAAGTAATAACCTTAATATTAAATCACAAAATTATTGTTATTTGCAAAAAAGATAAAAAGTGCATTTAAAATTTTTTAAAATTTAAAATATGCACAAGTGAATTGTTGAAAATAAGTTTTAAATAGTAACAACAGAAAATAGTTTTTTTAACACATCTAGGATCATAGTGGCGTATGTAGAAATGTATTTCGGCGGGGGCCCAAATATCCTTTAAATGTGATTAGTTGAGTTCTAAATACAAAAAGGGGTGTCTGGGGGTCCTCCCCCAGAAAAATTTTGGAAATTAGACCCTAAAAAAGGGTTTTAATTCATTTTAGGACCTTTCTTTATATATAGAAAGGTTTTCGCGGGCTGTAGTTATAAGAGACCCCTGAAATAAAATATTAATTTTTTAATCGAAAAAGAGGTTCCGGAACGTCGTTCCGGACCGTTCCGGCTGAAATCGAGCCCTGCCTAAAAGTACTCGATACCTATAAGTAGTCGATACCAAAGTATTCGATACCTATAAGTATTCGATACCAAAGTATTCGATACCTAAAATTATCGATTTTGCCCATCACTAAATAGGACACATTCCTCAATCCAAAAGACAATTTCATAGTACTATAAGTTCCAAAACTGGTAATAGAAGCATTAGCCATAATAAGAGAGGTGAAATCTGACTCACCTGGCTCACGATCAATGTTGTGCGCGACCAAACCCGTGCAACCTGGTACGTTTGAAAATGTACGTGGATATTTGGTCAGGAGTTCTCTCAGATGTAGTTCTTTGCTTTCTGTCGATTCTTTCCCATCAATATGTCGCAGCAATTCCGAAAAGTCATCCTCCTCTTCACTGAACTATAGGCTAGGAATCTCAGGATCCTTCTCCTTAGCATCTTTAGTCGTTGTGACTCCGGGATTATCGGCAGTATCTTCTTGGCTCTTCGGCTGATTTCCAAATTTCTCAGGAACCCCAATCAGCTTTCTTTCCGATCCATCCTTGTTCTCTTTTCTGTGGACTAGCATTCCGTCATCCGTCATGAATTTTGTCTTCGCATTACTTTCCGTTTTAGCTTCCTCAAAAAGAGGTTTCAGTTTTTCACTTTTTCTTTGCTCTGTAAGAAACAGCCCAACTAAATCAGCTCTTGAATACTCTGGTTCAATCGCTGGCAACACAATCTCATCAGATAAGATCACCGGTTCGGAAGCAACTTCATCTTCTACAGGCGACTTCTTCTCCAATTTTCTTCTTTGAGTCCTTGTTTCTTGATCCAATGAATCTCCGATCACAGCAGCCTTAGTCGCAATGTGACCCGGATTACATTCCAACTCTACTTCTGGCAAGGGTGGGCATATCGGGGTTTCACCTCTCGGTTCATATTCTTTCTCTCTATTGGACAAAAGAACTTTCTGATCCGAGTAAACTTCGCCTCTTCCTTTACATTGGTCAGCAATAGGACGTCTCTTTCCAAATCCATCAAAAGCTACCCTCGTCCTGAAGTCTTCATATTTTGCTTCTACATTAGCTTCAAACTCATCCTCTTTAAATTGTCAACTTTACTCTGGTTGGTACTGAACATGATTGCAATCACTTAAATCTCCCCAAGAAAATCAGTGCATAAAATCACCACTTTTTGAGTAAAATAATTTAAGAGTAAGGGATGGTTTTGTCACCTTTCAGTGTATTGGTCATTTCATGGTGGTATATAAACTTCTTCATTTGTCAAGTGAAGAACAAGTATTTAATAAAAAAAAATACCAAGTTTCCATAGGCGGGAAAAAACATGCATGAGTAGCCGGCTCCCCGGGTTCAAATCCAAGTCTAGGTGAAGTTATTTGAAGTTTAAGTTTTTTGAACCTGATTTATTTATTAAATTTTGAGTAAAATCTTAAAAATCTGACCTGGTTTTTTAGGGGGTGGGAAAAAACCCTCAACCTTAAATTTCTTGTAATTTTTTACATATAAAATTTATTCTTAAAATTTCTTCAAATCCTTATTGGAGATGGAGAATACGTGCCGTCTTTAAACGAAAATATAATGCCAAGTCGATGAGCTTCGCATCGTTGTTTACCTAAGGTGGTACGTTTTACCAGCGTTTTAAGTTTTGAGTAAAATCTGTGACAGATTTTGGGTACACTCTTTTCCGATAAATCATTAATTCACGATAAAAAATATTTCAATCAAAAAATAAAGCTCAAACAGCACTATAATACACCCTTTACACCTCGCTGCCATTCTAACTTTTCAAGGAAAGGCGTTTTAAAGAATTTTAAGCGTTTGGTCGATGTTTCGCATGATAAAATTGGTTTTAC
This sequence comes from Tetragnatha versicolor, assembly GCA_024610705.1. Lineage (NCBI taxonomy): Eukaryota > Metazoa > Arthropoda > Arachnida > Araneae > Tetragnathidae > Tetragnatha > Tetragnatha versicolor. The sequence continues at coordinate 1,582,297 of JANDEH010000025.1, read as the reverse complement.
TTTTTGGGGGGCAAAATACATAACTCCTAATACAATAAACATAAATATACATTTAAATTGATCATCAGTAATGATTAAAACGCGATTTATATTTTCTGATTGGCCAAACGGCGATCCGTAATTTATGTAAAACGTTGTTTGATTTTTAAAGGTGGCTAATAACAATTTTGATCTGATTTTGAGTTTTTTTTATCTCTCTCTCCATAATAATCAATTTTAAACCCTGAGAGAAAATTGAGGTACCTACAACTGTAGACCACCCGAAAGTGAGGGTAGCTTGATTTCTAATTCAATATCTTGATATTGCCGTCTGTAAAATTCACAACTATTTAAAGTTATTCTGTGCAAACGTAACATGATACTGTTCACACAATTCATAATTCTTTTTTTTTGTTGTAAAAGTTCCTCAATTCTTTATTGAAGAATGTGTATTCCCTTTAAGGGGTCATAGGACTGTTAAAACGCAATGCAGTGAAAAAAACTTTACATTTTCCAAAAAAATTAATATATTTTTTTCTAATTTATGTAAAGAATCGGTTTAAACATATTTTTAATCCTTATTTATTAAACTTTATGTAAAAAAATAATTGAATACTTAATAGACATAGTTAAGTTTATACATTGAGTCGAAAAAAAGCAACTTTGACGGTTAAATGTTAGTATGCAGTGGCTTTCATGCAAGATAATTAACTAACTATTAAATGGAAATTCAAAATTTCAATTCACATATATACTATATGTGTATACAATCAAGCCCTACCAGATATTTTGAGTTTGACAGTCAATTAATATTTTTTATTATAATTTGAACTTAGGTGTCAAAAACACAAAAAAATTATAAGTTCACAATCTCAAAAAATAATGAAATATAGGTTCAAAACTCTAAAAAGAGGTAGGGCTTTATTGTCAGTACTAAATATTGATGCTCTCAAAGTTTCAAGGATATATTCTTATTACTTCAAATTTTATCATGCATGGAACACAAAAAAATCACATTTTGAGAAAAATGACCTCAAAGTTCTAAAGTTAGTAATCTCCTTGGGTTTCTTGTTTCAGAATTTTAGCCATAACTTCTGAAATAATACGAATTTTTGCATGCGGTTTTTTTTAAATTGTTAAGAAATATCTAGGCTATCACATATATTTTTTTCAAAAAATCGAATTTTTTGATGATTTAACAGTCCTATGACCCCTTAACACAATAGCACCGGATGGGACATATGGAAGACTCAGAAAAAAACTAGACCAAGTCCACTTTTTGTCATTTTTGAGTTTGCAACGCTATAACATGCACCAACTATGTAAAATTTCAGTGCAATAATAAACCAAGTCCTAGTTCTGATAATATCCGCTAGGCAGCAGCAAGTTCTGTTGCGTTAACAGGCAAATTGTTATGAAACTTTAACCTTAAACTCCAATAGCTCAAAAGTAGCAAAAGTGGACTTGGTTCACTTCTATTCTGAACCCTCCATATGCTGGAATATGTTTGAAATTACGGCTGGTCAAGATATGTCCCAGTTACAGAAAAACATCTAGGAACCGAAAATAACGCCAAGTTCAAGCCAAACGCATCATGATTCTTATGTGATACCAATGGTTATCTAATAACAGCTGTTCCCAAAATGAGCAAACAAGCGGGACAACTGCCAATATTGTTCAATTGTTGACTCTTATGCCAAATTATAAATTTCTATTACAAAACCACAGTCACCACTATAAAGTTCAAGTGGAACTTTCGCCAGTTTATTCATCCGATTACAACGCTTAGCTCTTGCATTTTTGAACCTATATTTTCTTTAAATTACGGATCTATTAGGTGGAGTGCAAGTAATAGTGAGAGGATAAGGGCTGTCTAGTAGTAAGTGTGAGTTTGCAATCAGCAAAAAGCGGCAGCGGGACAAAGGCTGTCCCATCAGTATTGGATCTAGGATTACGATCGGAACATACCTTTTCTCGGTATGCAGGTGCTCTGGGTTTACGGCACCACATATATGCTGTCCCCTCAATAAAGCTTGTAATATCGTTGTTTTCAATGATGCGATGTTATGGGATCGTTTATATGCGTCTCTTGGACCTTCAGACTTTCATACAAAAAGTAATTTCATCGTAATAATCACTTGGAAGATAAATAACTGTTCGCGATAATTAGGCGCACTAAACTGATTTTTTAGCCGTATTGAAAGGATTAAACGGAAATGTACCTACTGCGAAGTCGATGAGCTTCGCATTGTTGTTTACATCGGGCGGTACGTTTTACCAGCTCTTTGAGTTTTGAGTAAAATCGTAAAAAATTGGGACAGATTTGGGGTATGCCCTTTTCCCATAATAAATTAATTCACAGGGAAAATATTTCAATCAAAAAATAAAACTCAAACAGCACTATAAAATACACATTTTACACCTTGTCACCATTCTAACTGTTCAAGGGCGGGCGCTCTGTATTTTTTGTTAGAATTTTAAGCGTTTTGTCAATGTTTCGCAGGATTAAATTGATTTTACTTTTTGGGGGGACAAAATACATTACTACTAATACAATGATAAAAATTTTCATTTAAATAGATAACTATTCACGATTAAAACGAGATTTATCTTTTCTGATTGGCCAAACGACGATCCGGGTTCGATATGACGACTTTTTAAATGTGGTTAATAAAAGTTTTGATCTGAATTTGAGTTTCTATTTATCTTCCTCTCCATAATTATCAATTTTTAAACCTTAAAAAATTGAGGGAAAGATGCGCGCAACTGAAGACCACCCGGAAGTGAGGTAGTTTGATTATGTAAAATTCACCACTTTTAAAAGTAATTTTTTGCGAACTTAACCTATTATAATGTTCGAAAGTTAGTTCGTGTGATGTACTTTTATTTTTTTGAAAACGTTCTTTAATACCGTATTGAAGAATGTGTATAACATTGAAAAATGAGAGTCTACATATTGCAAATGCTTATTAGCGTCGCAATGTTGAGTGTCTCGTATGTTATGTTTTACCTGTATTGTTCTAGGTAAGCGATCAAAAATCAATACGGCAAAAATAATGAATTTAGTGCGCTGTATTTTCTCTTCCAAGTGATTATTACGATGAAATAACTTTTTTGTTTGAAAGTATGAAGGTCCAAGAGACGCATTAACGATCCCATAAGGACGCATCAACAGAAACAACGATATTACAAGCTTTATTGATGGGACAGCATATGTCCCGCAGTAAACCCAGAGCTCCTTCATACCGGGAAAAGGTATGTCCCGGTCGTAATCCTGGAGTCAATACTGCAATACTGCGCTCTACTTTCTCTTACATGGGAACGCGCGTGGGGTCTCTCAGACCCCGCAAACCGTTTTCCGTTCTATACGTTCAGTGCATGCAAAGTTTTTATCATGGAAAGTTTAAATATATAATTTAATGGTACAATGTTCATTATTAGTTGACTGCTTCTTATTAAGATATAATATAAGACTATTTCATTAAACCATTTCATATGTTATATATCTTATAGTGATGGAAAAGTATTTTGAGAAATTAAACACAAAAAAAGATTTTATTTTAATTTAATAATATCTTGACTAAAATGCAATACTAATTTAATACAATACATAGATATCCTTGACTATAATACAATAACAATGTAATACGTAAGTTTATTTCACATATATTTTTGATCATATCTTTGAACTCCCCTAATAAGATGAAATTTTAAATTATATTCTTACTCACATAATTAAATTTAGGTTAACAGGCCACTCACTAAAATAAAGAATAATGGGTTTCAAGTTGAATTAATATAACTATAATAATACTTATGTAGAAACGTCGGCTAATAATTGAGTCAATCTTCTTATTTCATCTTCATAACTCAAATAACGAGGCATTTTGCAACATTCACTTTGCTCTCAAAATAGGATTGAATTATTCCTCGAGAAGCACGCTGATGTACAGATGCGACAAGCTTCTGACTGAGAGAATTTGAAAAGCACCCCAGCACTCAAGATGAATTGTCCAAGATTGCCTCATCTTCAAAGAGAGGCCGACCAATGTAGTTGACCATTTGTTTGGACATGTGGTGATGGGGACAACAGTTGGTTTCCTGTAATCAGACTACCAATTTTATTTAACACGGGAGAGGAGGGGGGAAGGCAGACAGCCCCGAATTCGTCGAAAAGATACCAAGGGAAAGCAGGAAATACAATGGAATGTAAGCGGAGATACCGAATTTCTTTGGCTAAACTGAACCGATGTTTATTTTCTAAAATCCTTTATTTTCTAATTTCTTTTTTTGAAAGAAAAATTATGGATTGTAGTTACCTCTACCTTACTTTTGGAAACCTCTTTGGCTAACTCGCACCAATCTTTATTTAAACCAATACTTTACCAATACTTACCAACACTTTATTTAAACTTTATGAGGTGATAGGTGGAAACCTTTTAGACAGCTACACGGAGTTTCATATATTTTCATTAAAAATTAGAGTTCTTATGGAGGAGGAGACGCGTGGGGTCTCGCAGACCCCACGCGTCTCCTTGCGGGTTAAACCACCGATAGTCGTTGACCCATACTTTGAAGAAAATTAATGTGCAAAAATGCAAGAGCTAAAGCGTTGGAATCTAATGAAAAAACTGGCAAAAGTTCCACTTTAACTTTATAAGTATGGTGACTGTGTGGTTTTGCAACAGAAATGAATAATTTGGCATAAGAGTCAACAATTGCACACTATTGTCGATTTTCGCTTGTTTCATCATTTGGGAAACTGATATTAGATAATCATGGGATCACACAAGAATGCTGATGCGTTTGGCAGCGCAACTTGGTCGTTATTATCTGTTCCTAGATGTTTTTTAGTAACTGAGACATATGTTGTCCCAGCCGTAATTTCAAAAATTTTCAAGCCTGAGACAGCATATGTCCCGTCCGATGCGAAAGGGATAAAGAAGTTCTTCAAATCCTTATTGGAGATGGAGAATGCGTGCCGTCTTTAAACGAAAACGTACTGCGAAATCGATAAGCTTCTCATCGTTGTTTACCTCAGGCGGTACGTTTTACCAGCGTTTTAAGTTTTAAGTAAAATCTATGACAGATTTGGGGTATGCTCTTTTCCGATAAATCATTAATTCACGATGATTATAATTCGAAAAAAAAAAACTCAAACAGCACTAAAATACACCGTTTACACCTCGCCGCCATGCTAACTTTTCAAGGATAGGAATTCTGTATTTTTTTATTAGAATTTTAAGCGTTTTGTCGATGTTTCGCATGATTAAAAAGATCTTACTCTTTTGGGGGGGCAAAGTACATTACTCCTAAGATAATGATCACAAATATTCATTTAAATTGATCACCAGTCATGATTAAAACGCGATCAATCTTTTCTAATTGGCCAAACGACGATCCATGTTCGATGTAAAACGTTGCTTGATTTTTAAAGGTGGCTAGTAAAAATTTTGATCTAATACTGAGTTTTTTCATTCTGTTTTTTAACATCCGTAATTATTGATTTTTAAACCCTGAGAGAAAATTGAGGGAAAGATGCGGGAAACTGAATACCACCCGAGAGTTAGGGCACTTTGATTATGCACTTCAATATCTTGAAATTGCCCTTCGTAAAATTCACCACTATTTGGAGCAATTCTGTGCAAACATAAGATATTATAATGTTCTTAAGTTAGTTGCCTGTTGAAACTGGTCTTGTAAAAATTCTTTAATTCTATATTGAAGAATGCGTATAAACTTTGAATGAAAGTCTACATATTGCAAATGCTTATGAGCGTCGAATTGTTGGGTGTCTCGTGCGTTACGTTTTACCTCTATCGTTCTAGATAAGCGAGCAAAATGTTAAAAAAATACGTAAAAAAATTAAATTTTGTCCACACTCTAAGCATAAGCGTGCACAAGAGACTTTAGTCACGGCTAAAGAGATAAAATTATCACCCTGGCTATTGCGAGAAGCTAGAGCGCGCGCATAGGCGACGAGACTCTTGGCTGATTGCCAAGAATCTCTCCATACCAATACATTGCTCTCGAGTGACTAGTGTTATAAGTCGCCGCGACAGAAGACTCTAGTGCGCGCTCAGCCTTATTGCCTCAGCCCCTAAAGGTCAAGTGCTCACTGTCTCAGATCCCCTGCCCCTTCTTATTATTTCTCATTTTTGTGGTGTGAACTAAGATGAAATATAAGTTCAATTACAATTTAATGTTTTTTAAAGATTTTTCATCAGAAAAATTTCATAAGGTGAAAGAAGGGAATAAGTCCATCAGCTTATTTTTAACCGTACAATATGTTTAATGTACTTGTATTTGTTTTGGTTATTGCTCTGTTTTCTGAATAGGGTTCTGAATTTCCAATAAAAATTTGGTGGTTATACAATGAAAATCCCATTACTTATACACTTTTTTTTCCGATTTACTCAGAACTTGGTTTTCGGACTTATTCCCATCTTAACTGACGATTCAATTGATCTAAAAGTTTCATTTATCTAATGCGTGGAAGACGTACCTTAGAAATAAGCGATGTAAGTTAATTTTTTTGCCACTTCTCCCCGCCCCCCCCCCAATAACAAAATTAAAAAACCATTGATCTTTTTTATCTGTAATCCTCGTGTGTAATTCGTGTAAAGAATACAATGGCTTGGACATCTGGAGAGAATGAGTGACGAGAGAGCTACAGAAGGTCTACAGAGGAAAAATAGAGGGTAAGAGGAAGATCGGACGTCCTAGAAAGAGATGGCTGGACGAGGTTGAGATAGATTTGAGGAAGATGAGGGTGAGAAATTGGAGGATAAAGGCCAGGGATCGGAGAAAGTGGAACTGTCTTGTGAGGGAGGCCAAGGTCCTACATGGACTGTAGAGCCGAGGAGGAAGGAAGGAATCCTCGTGTAATATTTAGTGTTGATTCTGAGGTCGGTAAGCAAGAAATGTCCAGTAAATATATCCTTAAAAAAAACCCTCATTGGTCGCATTGTGACAGACACCTCCGCGCAATGTTTCTCGCCTAGCAGCCGCCCCTAGGGGGAACTAGGAGGGACATCCCTTAAAGGACAAATGCCCATTGTCTCAGATCCCCTGCCTCTTCTTATTTATCCCTTTTGTGGTGTGAACTAAGAAGAAATGTAATTTCAATTTCAATATAATGTGAATATAATGTGAAGAAATGTTTAAGATTTTTCTTCAGAAACATTTCATAAGATGAAAGAAGGGAATAAGTCCATCAACTTATTTTTAACCGTATAATATGTTTATTGTACTTTATATTTGTTTTGGGGATTGCTCTGTTTTATAAATAGGGTTCTGAATTTCCAGTAAAATTTGGTGGTTATACATTGAAAATTCCATTACTTATATAGGTTTTTTTTTTCGATTTTCTCAGAACTTGGTTTTCGGACTTATTTCCCTTCTTCTTACTGACGATTCAATTGATCTAAAAGTTTCATTTATCTATGTTTGCGTGTTCGAGGTACCTTAGAAATAAGCGATGTAAGTTAATTTTTTTGCCATTTCTCCCCGTCCCCCAATAACAAAATTAAAATTACGTTATTTGTCCATATAATTTCTTTTCGCCTGTACGGGAAGTTTCTTCCCCTTGGCGAATCACATTGTCTTACTTTTCTGTGTTTGTTTAATGAATGTCTAATAAAATTATTATTATTATTAAAAAAAATACCATTGAGGCGAGCTTGTGTCAGCTATTTTTTTCTCTGGGTTGTACTGCTCGGTACGATAGTAAAAGGGTCACGTGATTTTTGCAGACTTTGCACTGCCGATAGTTGGGTAACCGGTGATAGTTGGGGTATTGCTTGTATGCAGGGTGTCCCTTAAATGTTTGGCCACACTTCTAGGGGGGATAGTAGACACCTAGAAGAAACAGAATCACATAGGATTTGGGAGTCCCAGACCAAATCCTAGGGAGTTAAAAATGGAGCGCCACCCCAAAAAAATTATTGAAAAATTCAATTTGTAGAAGAACTACTGTTGGTAATAACCTTAATTATGGTCTCAAAAATTGTGGTTTAATATGAACTTTAAAATTATCTCAAAAGTATTCACTTTAAAATTTGTTTTATTATGAAAAAAGTTAAAAAACCACAAAAAAATGTGAAAACACTGCCAAAACCTTATTTTGTATTTTGAAATCCTTTCTTTTGATTTGATAATCTGAAAGATCATAGTTGTAAACCCTTAAGTCCAAAGTTTCAAGAAAAAAAAACAATCAATATTAAACGCTTGAGAGCTTGTTAAAGTTCGTTTTTTTCGTACGCAAACAATGTTCCTATAGCTGTTTCCAAAACAGCAGTTTGCGCACGCAAAAAACGGACTTTAACCATGCTTTAAAAGGATCTCAAGCGTTTAATATTGATTGTATTTACGTTGAAGTTTGGACTTTAAAGATCATATTAAACCACAAAATTTGTGACCATAATTAAATTTTTACCAATAATAGTTCTTCTACAAATTGAATTTTTCAATAATTTTTTTGGGGTGTCGCTTCATTTTTAACTCCCTGGAATTTGGTCTATGACCCCCAAATCCTATGTGATTCTGATTCGTCTAGGTGTCTATTTTCCCTCTAGAAGTGTGACCCAACATTTATGGGACACCCTGTATACAAGCAATTGTATATTCCTCTTTCGATCAACTGACCCTCAACTTCCACCTGTCTCCTCTCCGAAATACTAGTTCCAGCTTTGTCAAAATCACGTGACCATTTTACTATTCCTTGGTTTAGCAGTACTTAACATGATTGCAGTCACTTAAATCTACTCAAGAAAATCAGTGCTAAAATCACCTCTTTTTGAGTAAATTAAATTTAAGAATAATGGGTGGCTTCGTCACATTTCAGTACTTTCGTATTAGAATTTTCAAGGATATTTAAAGTTCTTCATTTATCAAGTGAAGAACAAGTAATTATAATAAAAATACCAAGTTTGTATAGGTGAGAAAAACCTGCCTTAGTATCCGGTCACCCAGGGTTCAAATCCAAGTTTAGGCGTAATTATTAAAGTTTAGGCCAAGTTTAGGCGAAGTTTTTTTTCCGAGTTTGAATTTTGTGATCACACTTGGTTGCCGAAATTTGGTTTATTTAATAAATTTTGAGTAAAATCGGGGCCTGGTTTTTTTAGGGGGGAGGGAAAATACTCGTAATCAATTCACCACTTTTTAAAGAATTTTTATGCCAACCTTATATTTTTTTATATAATTTGCAAATAAAATTTATTCTTAACCCTTTTAATACGAAAAAAAAATCAATTTACTGCGCCTCAATACCGGGAACTGTTATTATTCCTCCAAGCGATTATTACGATGAAATAACTTTTTTGAATGAATGTCTGATGGTCCAATAGACGCATAAACGATCCCATAACGACGCATCAACAAAAACGACGATATTACAAACTTTATTGATGGGACAGCATATAACCCGCCGTAAACCCAGATCACCTGCATACAGGGACAAGGTATGTCCCGGCCGTAATCCTGGAGTCAATACTGCTGGGACAGCCTTTGTCCCACTGCCGCTTTTTGTTGTTTGTAAACTCACACCTACTACTAGACCACCAACAGTTGTTGGATCTGTAATGTGAAGAAAATGAAGGTGAAAAAATGCAAGAGCTAAGAGTTGGAATCGAATGAATTATTAGGCGAAAGTTTCACTTAAACTTTATAGTGATGGTGACTGTAGTTATGGAACAGAAATGAATAATTCGGCATAAGAGTCAATATTAGAACAATATTTTTGATTTTCGCTTGTTTAACCGTATTGAAAGGATTAAACGAAAATGTACTGCGAAGGTGATGAGCTTCGCATTGTTGATTACCTCGGGCGGTACGTTTTACCATCGTTTTAAGTTTTGAGTAGAATCGTAAAAATTGGGACAGATTTGGGGCATGCCCTTTTCCCATAATCATTAATTCACGAGGAAAATATTTCAATCAAAAAATAAACCACCAAACAGCGCTAAAATAAACCATTTACACCTCACCGCCATCCTAACTTTTCAAGGATAGGCGTTTTGTATTTTGTTTAAAAGAATTGTAAGCTTTTTGTCAATGTTTCGCATGATTAAAATGATCTTACTTTTTTGGGGGGACAAAAAACATTACTCCTTAAATAATGATCACAAATATTCATTTAAATTGATCCCCAGTCATGATTAAAACGCGATTTATCTCTTCTGATTGGCCAAACGTCGATCCGTGTTCGATGTAAAATGTTGCTTGATTTTTAAAGTTGAGCTTATTACAATTTTTATCTGATTTTGAGTTTTTTATCTCTCTCTCCATAATTATCAATTTTTAAACCCTGAGAGAAAATTGAGAGAAAGATGCGGACCCCACCCGAAAGTGAGGGTAGTTTGATTTCTAATTCAATATCTTGAAATTGCCCCTTGAAAAATTCACCACTATTTAAAATTATTCTACGCAAACATAACATATTATAATGTTATATTAGTATCTCGGTTCTATTTTTGATTGGCTTGTAAACGTTCTTTAAATCCGAATTGAAGAATGCGTATAAAACCTTTAAATGAAAATCTACATCAGGCATGGCCAACCCGCGGGCCGCATGCGGCCCTCCGGGTCATTTTGTGCGGCCCGCGACGCTCTCTGAAAACTCTCCAAAAAGTAGCTTCAAAACACTTTTTAGCACACTAAAATTAAAATTTTTCGGGGAGAATCCCCGACCCCCCATATACCTCTTAGATCAGGCTTTGCCAACCCGCGGCCCGCATGCAGCCCGTTTTGAAATAATTTTGTGATCCGCAAGAATTTTTTTAGTCAAAAGTTAGAGTTTTAGGGTAAGTTAAGGCCCCCTCAAATTCGGACAAAGGGTACCAAAGCACGTTAAAGTCTGTTAATTAGAGTCGTATTTCCAAAAATTTTTCTGGAGGAGGACCCCCAGATCCTCCTTTAGTATTAGGAACTCTATTGGTCACAACTTTTTTAGGATATTAGTTCAGTCAGGTTCAAATCCTAATTAAAAATATATTTTAATTTATGCATTGAACGAATTAAATATCTATGGGGGCATGAGAGGAAGATTTGGGTGTACTTTTTCCCGATGCAATAATCTAGCTGCAATTTTTAGAGAAAATTTGGGTCCTCCCGAAATAAATTTCTATAAGAGCCACAAGCTCCTTATAGTTTCAAGTGATTCCAAGTGTTTTGGGGCCGTTCAAATATTACATAAGCACTTTTTTGGTCATTTTTAACCCCCCTCCCCCTTGTCAGCAAAGATAAGGAAACCTCAAACCCCCCTACCATAATTACGTAAGAAACTGCCGGACCCCCCCTAAAATTTTGACATCATTTACAGTAAGTACTGTTTTTTTCTCCTTGAAAATTAGGTGACTTATACAAGGAGCTGTCATTTTGGGTATATCCCTAAGGGTTCAAAATTGAGTCGAAAAACTACTTTTCGGGATGAAAATTTCAAAATGTTTGGGGGTCCATCCAAAGAAAAAAGTGCTTTCGTCAGATTTCCGAATTCAATTTTTTTGTTAAATTTATTTCTGGTTGAGTTTTGAAGTTATTAATGCAAGAAACAAGAGATTTTTGAAAAGGCAGTGTCTTACGAAAGCATTACTCATACCCCCTCCCCCCTTGTCAGGAAAAATAAGCAAAGAGCAAACCCCCTCCCCCCCTTAGGTGCTTACGTAATATTTGAACGGCCCCTTTTTAACGGCTCCTTTTTAGTTCCTATGGATATACTACAGAAGGTATTCTTGGGGTTGCTCCTTAAAGTAAATTTAAATGAATATTTTATTTAGGAATCTGTCAAACTAAGCAAAGGATCTAAGAAACTCTCTAATTTATATACCTAATTTATTCAATTTACTTCACTGTCATTCTGTGCACCTAATATCCTAAAATTTTATATGTGGCCCGCGAGAGTATTGTGGTTTTCCAAAGTGGCCCTCTACAACATTTGGGTTGGCCACCCCTGGTCTACATATTGCAAATGCTATGAGCGTCGCAATTGTTGCGTGTCTCGAGTGCTACGTTTTACCTCTATTGTTCTAGATAAGCGAGCAAAATGTTTAAAAAATACGTAAAAAAGAAATATTTTCCAGTTATTTTAAAATTGACTGGTTGTACTTTGAAAAAATATTTCCCTTCCCTCTACTACTATCTATTTTTACTGTTTTAATGTCTCTATTCTAAAAAAAAAGTTTTTGTAAATGGTTTCCAGAGAAAGGCTTTTTAATTACTGATCCGTATAACATGTTTTTGGTATCAAACTGTTCGGATTCTTTTGAGGATGTGCAATAAGCCTTTAGAATTTCTAAAAAAAAATCTCAATTCTAAAATATTTCCATTTTTCTGGATTACGGATAAGGTTGCAGTTAACAGCAAGAAACTGTCGTACAATTTATTATACCTCCAATCACAATGACAAACCGACGCTATTTTATAATGATGAAAATAATTCCGTTCACGCTTTAAAAATGTGCTTCAAAATAAGTAGTTTCTGAATAAAATATTTTTAAAAGACTGATAAAAGTTTTCCAGAAACTCACAGATATTCTATTTAAGTATAGAATTTCACACACCAAAATTAATTGTTTGTAAAAATTGAGTGCAATGTAGATTTTGTCTCTTATTATTTTCAATAGCTTAAATTGTATTGTTTAAAAAGTCTGTTTTAAAACTAAAACTTTAATGATAAAACACTAGACATTTTGACGAGTTACTATAGGTAGTATATTAAATTTGACAGATTCATTGTTGAACGTTTTTGTAAATATTGAATAACAATAGTTACGGGCAGACTTGAAGGCTATTTTCAAGGAAAACGTGTTGATTAAATTATTGATAATTTACAACCAATAAAAAATCAACTTTTAAGGGAGTGTGCTTCTGGAAAGTTGGTTGAAGTTTTTTCTACTAATTGCTATAACGAATGTTTTATAAATAAATAATTTTAGTGAGCAGGGTTTTTTGGGGATTGCGAAGCGATCCGAAAGGCCCTGCGTCAGCAGTTAACGGGGGTTGGTGAGCGATAGCGAGCAGGGGGCGGTAGCTCCCTAGTAAATAAAAATTTTGTTATTACTCTAAGCACAAATTGCATTATTTTTATCTGTAAGCCCCGTGTTATATTTAATGTTGATTCTGAGGTTGGTAAGTAAGAAATGTCTAGTAAATGTATCGTTAAAAACCTTTATTGGGCAGATTGTGACAGACACCTTCAAGCAACGTATCTCGCCTAGCAGCCACCCGGGTCGTCCCTAGGTCAAATGCCAATTTTCTCAGATCCCCTGACCCCCTTCTTATTTCTCCCTTTTGTGGTGTGAACTAAGAAGAAATATAATTATAATTACAATTTAATGGGGTTTTTTAAGAATTTTCTTCAGAAAAATGACAGAAGGTGAAAGAAGGGAATAAGTTCATCAACTTATTTTTAACCGTATAGTATTTTGTTTAATGGACTTTATATTTGTTCTTGGGATTGCTCTGTTTTATAAATAGGTTTCTGAATTTCCAGTAAAATTTGGTGGTTATACGATGGGAAAATTCCATTATTTATAGTTTTTTTTTTCGATTTTCTCAGAACTTGGTTTTCGAACTTATTTCCCTTCTTCTAACTGACGATTCAATTGATCTAAAAGTTTCATTTTTATCTATATGTATGCGTGGGACAGGTACCTTAGAAATAAGCGATGTAAGTTATTTTTTTTTGCCACTCCCCCCCAAAAAAAAAATTAAATACCCTTGAGGGAGCTTGTCAACTTTACTCTGGGTGGTACTGAACATGATTCCAATCACATAAATCTCCCCAAGAAAATCAGTGCAAAAAATCACCACTTCTTGAGAAAAACAATTTAAGAGTAAGGGAAGGTTTTGTCAAGGTTTGTCAAGGTTTTGTCAAGGTTAAGGGAAGGTTTGTAATATCTCTTGCTGTTTTTATTATAAAGTTCCTCATTTGTCAAATGGAGAACAAGTATTTAATAAAAAAAAATTCCAAGTTTCCATAGGTGGGAAAAAATATGCCAGAGTAGCCGGCTCCCCGGGTTCAAATCCAAGTAAGGTAGTTTCCAAAGTTGAACCTGGTTTATTTATTAAATTTTGAGTAAAATCTTAAAAATCTGACCTGGTTTTTTAGGGGGGAGGAAAAAAACTCGTGATCAATTCCCCGCTCTAACTAAAATTCACCAATTTTTAAAGTATCTTTATTCGAACCTTAAATTTCTTATAATTTTTTACATATAAAATTTATTCTTAAATTTCTTCAAATCCTTATTGGAGATGGAGAATACTTGCCGTCTTTAAACGAAATTATAATGCAAAGTCGATGAGCTTCGCATCGTTGTTTACCTCAGGCGGTACGTTTTACCAGCTCTTTAAGTTTTGAGTAAAATCGTAAAAAATTTGAACAGATTTTGGGCATGCTCTTTTCCGAAAAAATCATTAATTCGGGATGAAAATATTTCAATCAAAAAATAAAACTCAAACAGCACTAGAATACACCGTTTACACCTCACCAAAACCGATATGCTAACTTTTCAAAGATAGGCGTTCTGTATTTTTTAAAAAGAATTTTAAAAGTTTTGTCGATGTTTCGCATGATTAAAATGATTTTAATTTTTTAGGGGGACAAAAAACATTACTCCTAAAATAATGATGACAAATATTCAATTAAAGTGATCACCAGTCATGATTAAAACGCGTTTTATCTTTTCTGATTGGGGCCAAACAACGATCCGTGTTCGATGTAAAACGGTGCTTGATTTTTAAAGGTTGCAAATAAAAATTTCGATGTGATTTTGAGTTGTTTTCATCTCACATTCCATAATTATCAATTTTTAAACTCGGAGAGAAAATTGACGGAAAGATGCGGACCACCCGAAGGTGAGGGTGGATAGATTTCTAACTCAATATCTTGAAATTGCCCCCTGTAAAATTCACCACTTTTAAAAGTAATTTTGTGCAAACTTAACATATTATAATGTTTAATTAGTAGGTCTTTTTCTACGTATATGGTCTTGTAAACGTTCGTTAATTCCGTATTGAAGAATGCGTATAACCTCCTAAATGAAAGTTTACATATTTCAAATGCTTTGATCGTCGCATTGTTGAGTGTCTCGTATGTGTTACGTTTTACCTCTATTCTAGATAAGCGAGCAAAATGTTAAAAACTAACTATTTTCTGTAATTTTTTCCTTTAAAATTGACTTGTACTATGAAAAATATTTCCCTTCCCTCTATTACTATATATTTTTACTGTTTTAAAAAATAAAAATTTTGCAATCACTCTAAGAATAAATTGCATTATTTTTATCTGAAAGCCCCGTGTAATATTTAGTGTTGATTATGAGGTTGGTAAGAAATGTCCAGTAAATGTATAGTTAAAAAACTCTTATTGGTCAGATTGTGAAAGACACCTTCACGCAATCTTTCTAGCCTAGCATCCGCCCCCTGGAACGAGGGGGGGTCGTCCCTTAAAGGTCAAATGCCCATTGTCTCAGATTCCCTGCCCCTTCTTATTTATCCCTTTTGTGGTGTGAAGTAAGAAGATTTATAATTTCAATTTCAATATAATGGTTTTTTTAAGATTTTTCTTCAGAAAAATTTCATAAGATGAAAGAAGAGAATAAGTCAATCAACTTATTTTTAACCGTATAATACGTTTAATGTAGATATATTTGTTTTGGTGATTGCTCAATTTTATTAATAGAGTTCTGAATTTCCTGTAAAAACTTGGTGGTTATACAATGAAAATTCCATTACTTATATAGGTTTTTTTTTCGATTTTCACAGAACTTGGTTTTCGAACTTATTCCCTTCTTTTAACTGACGATTCAATTGATCTAAAAGTTTCATTTATCTATGTTTGCGTGGAAGAGGTACCTTAAAAATAAGCGATGTAAGTTAATTTTTTGTCACTCCTCCCCCCAAAAAAATACAAATTAAATACCAGTGAGTGGAGCTTGTCAACTTTGTCGGCTATTTTACTCTGGGTGGTACTGCTCAGCCAACGGTAGTAAAATGGTCACGTGATTTTTGCAGACTTTGCAGGGCCGATAGTTGGGGGGTCTTACTTCTATATACAAGCAAATGCATCTTCCTCTTTCGATCAACTGCCCCTCAACTTTCACCTGTCTCCCCTCCGAAATACCAGTTTCAGGGTTGTCAGAATCACGTGACCCTTTTACTATCGTTGGTTTAGCAGTACTTAACATGATTGCAATCACTTAAATCTCCCCAAGATAATCAGTGCAAAAAATCACCACTTTTTGAGTAAAATAATTGATGAATAAGAGATTGTTTTGACACATTTCAGTAACCGATTAGTATAAATATTGAATATATAAAGTTCTTCATTTATCAAGTGGAGAACAAGTAATTAATAACAAGTAACAAATTTCTCCAATGTTGGGAAAAACCTGCCTTAGCACCTTGGCCCTTGGCACCTGCCTTGGGCACCCAGGGTTCAAATCCAAGTTAAGGCGAAGTTATTTTCCGAATTTGAATTTTGTGATCACACTTGGCTGCCGAAACCTGGTTTATTTATTAAATTTTTGAGTAAAATCTTAAAAATCAGGCCTGATTTTTTTTGGGGGGGAGGAAAAAAAACTAGTGATCAATTCACAACGAATTCAACTAAAATTCACCACTTTTAAAGTATTTTTATGCGGATCTTACATTTTTTATAATTTACATATAAAATTTATTCTTAACTTTTTTAATACGGCAAAAAAATCAGTTTAGTGCGCCTCATTACCGGAAACAGATTTTTTTTCGATTTTCTCAGAACTTGGTTTTCGGACTTATTTCCCTTCTTCTAACTGACGATTCAATTGATCTAAAAGTTTCATTTATCTATATGTATGCGTGGGACAGGTACCTTAGAACTAAGGGATGTAAGTTAATTTTTTTGCCATTTCTCCCCGCCCCCCCAATAACAAAATTAAAATTACGTCATTTGTCCATATAATTTCTTTTTCGCCTGTACGGGAAGTTTCTTCCCCTTGGCGAATCACATTGTCTTACTTTTCTGTGTTTGTTTAATGAATGTCTAATAAAATTATTATTATTAAAAAAAATACCATTGAGGCGAGCTTGTGTCAGCTATTTTTTTCTCTGGGTTGTACTGCTCGGCCAACGATAGTAAAAGGGTCACGTGATTTTTGCAGACTTTGCACTGCCGATATTGGGTAACCGGTGATAGTTGTGGTCTTGCGTCTCTACAGGGTGTCCCATAAATGTTTGGCCACACTTCTAGGGGGGATAGTAGACACATAGAAGAAACAGAATCACATAGGATTTGGGAGTCCCAGACCAAATCCTAGGGAGTTAAAAATGGAGCGCCACCCCAAAAAAATTATTGAAAAATTCAATTTGTAGAAGAACTACTGTTGGTAAAAACCTTAATCATGGTCTCAAAAATTGTGGTTTAATATGATCTTTAAAATTATCTCAAAATTATTCACTTTAAAATTTGTTTTATTATGAAAAAAAGTTAAAAAAACACAAAAAAATGTGAAAACTCTTTCAAAACCTCATTTTGTATTTTGAAATCCTTTCTTTTTATTTGATAATCTGAAAGATCATAGTTGCAAACCCTTAAGTTCACGGTTTCAAGAAAAAAACCATCAATATTAAACGCTCGAGAGCTTGTTAAAGTTCGTTTTTTGCGTACGCAAACAATGTTCCTATAGCTGTTTCCAAAACAGCAGTTTGCTCACGCAAAAAACGGACTTTAATCATGCTTTAACATTATCTCAAGCGTTTAATATTGATTGTAGTTACGTTGATTTAGAGAACTTTAAAGATCATTTTAAACCACAATTTTTGAGACCATAATTAAGTTTTTCCACAAATTGAATTTTTCAATAATTTTTTTGGGGTGTCCCTCCATTTTTAACTCCCTGGGATTTGGTCTGGGACCTCCAAATCCTATGTGATTCTGACTAGTCTAGGTGTCTATACTATCCCCCCTAGAAGTGTGACCCAACATTTATGGGGCACCCTGTATACAAGCAATTGTATCTTCCTCTTTCGATCAACTGCTCCTAAACTTTACCTGTCTCCCCTCCGAAATACTAGTTCCAGCGTTGTCAAATCACGTGACACTTTTAATATCGTTGGTTCAGCAGTACTGAACAACATGATTGCAATTACTTAAATCTCCCAAGAAAATCAGTGCAAAAAATCACCACTTTTTGAGTGAATTAAATTTAACAATAACGGGTGGTTTCGTCTTATTTTAGTAGCTTCAAGGATTTCCAGTCATATTTTAAGTTCTACATTTATCATGGAGAACAAGTAATTATAATAAGAATACCGACATTGCATAGGTGGGAGAAAACCTGAGGCGTTAGTATCCGGGCACCCAGGGTTCGAATCCAAGTTTATGCGTAATTATTAAAGTTTAGGCCAAGTTTAGGCGAAGTTATTTTCCGAGGTTGAATTGCTTGATCACTCTTGGTTGCCAAAACCAAGTTTATTAATTAAATTTTAAGTAAAATCTTAAAAATCTGGCCTGGATTTTTTTAGGGGGGGGGAGGAAAAAACACGTGATCAATTCACCACTCTAAATAAAATTCAACTAAAATTCACCAGTTTTTAAAGTATTTTTATGCGAACCTTACATTTTTTATAATTCGCAGACAAATTTTCTGAAATAAGTTCTTCAAATCCTTATTGGAGATGGAGAACACGTGCTGTCTTAAACGAAAATGTATCTTCTGCGAAGTCGATGAGCTTCGCATTGTTGTTTAGTTTACCTCAGGCGGTACGTTTCAAGTTTTGAGTAAAATTGGGACATATTTGGAACTTGACCTTTTCCAATAATCATTAATTCACGATTAAAATATTTCAATCAAAAAGTAAAACTCAAAAAGCACTAAAATACACCGTTTACACCTCGCCGCCATGCTAACTTTTCAAGGATAGGCATTCTGTATTTTTTTTTTTAGAATTTTAAGCGTTTTGTCAATGTTTCGCATGATTAAAATGATCTTACTTTTTTTGGGGGGCAAAATACATTACTCATAAAATAATGATCACAAATATTCATTTAAATTGATCACCAGTCATGATTAAAACGCGATCAATCTTTTCTAATTGGCCAAACGACGATCCGTGTTCGATGTAAAACGTTGCTTGATTTTTAAAGGTAACTAGTAAAAATTTTGATCTGATATTGAGTCTTTTTTCACTCTGCTTTTTTCATCCGTAATTATTGATTTTAAAACCCTGAGAGAAAATTGAGGGAAAGATACGGGAAACTAAATACCCCCTGATAGTTAGGGCAGTTTGATTATGCACTTCAATATCTTGAAATTGCCCTTTGTAAAATTCACCACTATTTGAAGTAATTCTGTGCAAACATAACTCATTATAATGTTCTTAAATTAGTAGCAAGATTTGATACTTGTGGTCTTTTTGTAAAAGTTCTTTAATTAGACCAGTGCAGAAGCCTTTGAAAATGGTAAAAAGTGAAAAAAAATAATAGTAGGATGAAACACATTGGAAAAGGAAGGGAATATAACAAAAAGGAAAGGAAAAATAATTTACGGCCGATCTGAGGTCGGGAAAAGGAAGGGGGGTAAAAAGGGGGTTTTTTAGAATAAAAAACGGTTTATCTCGATTTTCGGCAAAACTACAAGTCCTATAGAAAAAATTTGAATAGCAAAGTTGTAGGTAATAAAAAGATCTACAACTTTTGTATTCAGACTTTTTTCACATAACCTCAAAATTTATGTGAAAAATTCAAATAACCAAGTTTTTGGTTTTTTATTTTTATCTCTTACAAAAAAAAATTTTTTTTTCACGAAATTCGGTGAAAACTTACCTTTTGATGTCCCAAACACATTTTAGTTTTTTTTTATTTAAAATATTTATATTTTCTCATTATTTTGACTTGATATCGAAAAAGCACCCTAATTTTCAATCGAAAATTCTCACGTCAAAATATCTGCTTTTTTAAAAAAGTCGGCGGGCTTTTTGTTCGTGGAAATCTCTACTTTCTGATGGTGTAAAAAAATATATGCATCACTATGGTAAATGTTCTCAGAAAATGCAAAGAAACGAAAAATGCTCGAAGAGAGTTCAATTATAAAAACCATACAAAAATACCATTTTTGCAAGAAAAATTTTTATCTTACAAGAAAAACAAGGACAAAATAATAAAACCGTTAATGAAAATATTACAGTCACAAGGATTTTCCTGTAAACAAGCAGAAGAAAATACAGACATGCTGACGTAATTAAGGCCTCGATAGAAATTGACAGAGATACTAATAAAACTGTCTTTGTTGTGGGACAAGATATTGATCTTTTGGTCCTTTTGAATCAATTAAATTCAAATAATTATGACATTTATTTTCTCAAGCCAGGTTATTGAAATGTAATATATCTATTATTCACGTCTAATAGTTTCAAATATGAATCCTTCAAAAATATCGTATCATTCTGCATTGTTTTTCTGGTATTTCCTTGCAAAAATGGTATTTTTGTATGGTTTTTATTATTGAACTCTCTTCGAGCTTTTTTCGTTTCTTTGCATTTTCTGAGAACATTTACCATAGTGATGCATATATTTTTTTACACCATCAGAAAGTAAAGATTTCAACGAACAAAAAGCCAGCCGATTTTTTTAAAAAAGCAGATAATTTGACATGAGACTTTTCAATTGAAAATTAGGGTGCTTTTTCGATATCAAGTCAAAATAAGGAGAAAATATAAATATTTTAAATCGAAAAAATTAAAGTGTGTTTGGGACATCAAAAGGTAAGTTTTCACCGAATTTCGTGAAAAAAAAATTTAATTAATTTTAACGGCCGTAATTTATTTTTCCTTTCTTTTTTGTTATATTCTCTTCCTTTTCCAATGTGTTTCATCCTACTATTATTTTTTTCGTTTCCAAAATTATCGACCCTGGACTAAATTCCGTATTGTAAAATGAGTATAACCTTGAAAAATGAAAGTCTACATATTGCAAATGCTTATGAGCGTCGCATTGTTGGGTGTCTCGTATGTTACGTTTTACCTGTATTGTTCTAGATAAGCGAGCAAAATGTTAAAAAAATACGTAAAAAAGAAATATTTTCCAGTTATTTTTTCCTTTAAAATTGACTGGTTGTACTTTGAAAAATTATTTCCCTTCCCTCTACTACTATCTATTTTTACTGTTTTAATAAATAAAACTTTTGTAATTACTGTAAGCATAAATTGCATTATTTTTATCTATAAGCCCCGTGTAATATTTACTGTTGATTATGAGGTTGGTAAGTAAGAAATGTCCACTAAATGTATCGTTAAAAAAAACCTTATTGGTCAGATTGTGACAGACACCTTCATGCAACGTTTCTCGCCTAGCAGTAGCCCCCTGGAACTAGGGGGGGACATCCCTTAAACGTCAAATGCCCATTGTAACACATCCCCAGCCTCTTCTTATTTCTCCCTTTTGTGGTGTGAACTAAGAAGAAATATAATTTCAATTTCAATTTAATGTTTTTTCTTAAGATTTTTCTGCAGAATAATCTCATAAGGTGAAAGAAGGAATCAGTCCATCAACTTATTTTTAACCGTATCATATGTTTAATGTACTTATATTTGTTTTGGTGATAGCTCTTTTTTCTATATAGGGTTCTGAATTTCCAGTAAAAGTTTGGTGGTTATACAATGAAAATTCCATTACTTATACAGGTTTTTTTTCGATTTTCACAGAACTTGGTTTTCGGACATATTTCAATTCTAACTTGATTACGATTCAATTGATCTAAAAGTTTCATTTATCTATATATGCGTTGAAGACTTACCTAAAAAATAAGCGATGTAAGTTAATTTTTTTGCCACTCCTCCCCCCACCCAAAAAAAATTAAAATACTATTGAGGGGAGTTTGTCAACTTTGTCAATTATTTTTTCTCTGGGTGGCACTGCTCAGCCAACGATAGTTAAATGGTCACGTGATTTTTGCATACTTTGCAGGGCCGATAGTTGGGTAAACGTTGATAGTTGGGATCTTGCTTCTATATACAAGATAATGTATCTTCCTCTTTCGTTCAACTGCCCCTTAAACTTCACCTGTCTCCCCTCCGAAATAATAGTTCAAGCGTTTTCAAATATACGTGACCCTTTTATTATCGTTGGTTTAGCAGTACTTAACATAATTGCAATCACTTAAATCTCCCCAAGAAAATCAGTGCAAAAAATCACCACTTTTTGAGTAAATTAATTTAAGAGTAAGGGGTGGTTTTGTCACATTTCAGTGTCACAAATTCGTTTGAGATTTATAAAGTTCTTCATTTATCGAGTGAAGAACAAGTATTTAATAAAAAATAACAAGTTTCAATAGGTGCGAAAAAACTTGCCCTAGTATCCGGGCACCCGGGGTTCAAATTCCGAGTTTAGGCGAAGATATTTTCAGAGTTTGAATTTTGTGATAGCACTTGGTTGCCGATTCCTGGTATATTTATTAAATTTTGAGTAAAATCTTAAAAATCTGGCCTGTTTTTTTTTATGTGTGGAGGGAAAAAAACTCGTGATCAATTCACCACTCTAACTAAAATTCAACTAAAAATCCCAACTTTTTAAAGTATTTTTATGCGAACCATACTATAAAATTTATTCTTAAAGAAGTTCTTCAAATCCTTATTGGAGAGGGAGAATACGGGCTGTCTTTAAACGAAAGTGTATTGCGAAGTCGATGAGCTTCGGATTGTTGTTTACCTCAGGCGGTACGGTTTACCAGCGTTTTAAGTTTTGAGTAAAATCTGAGACAGATTTGGGGTATACTCTTTTCCGATAAATCAGTCATTCACGAGGAAAATATTTCAATCATAAAATAAAGCTCAAACAGCACTAAAATAAACCCTTTACACCTCGCCGCCTTGCTAAGTTTTCAAAGATAGGAATTCTGTATTTTTTTAAAGAATTTTAAGCGTTTTGTCAATGTTTCGCATGATTAAAAGGATCTTAATTTTTGGGGGGACAAAATACATTACTCCTAAAATAATGATCACAAATATTCTTTTAAATTGATCACTTTTCACGATTAAAACGAGATTTATCTTTTCTGATTGCCAAACGACGATCCGTGCTCGATGTAAAACGTTGCTTGATTTTTAAAGGTGGCTAATTGTGGTAATTGATTTTGATATTTTTTATCTCCCTCTCCATAATTATCAATTTTTAAGCCTTGAGAAACAAAATTGATGGAAAGATCCGCGCAACTGAAGATCACCCGGAAGTGAGGGTAGTTTGATTATGTACTGCAATATCTTGAAATTGCCTTTTGTAAAATTCACCACTTTTAAAAGTAATTCTGTGCAAACTTAACATATTATAATGTTAAATAGTATTTCGGTTCACAATCTGTGGTATTGTAAACGTTCTTTAATTCCGCATTGAAGAATACGTATAACCTTGGAAAATGAAAGTCTACACATTGCAAATGCCCGTTGCATTGTTGAGTGTCTCGTATGTTACGTTTTACCTCTATTGTTCTAGATAAGCGAGCAAAATGCTAAAAGAATACGTAAGAAAGAACTATTATTCAGTTATTTTTCCCTTAAAATTGACTTGTACTTTGAAAAAATGTTTTCCTTCTTTCTACTACTATCAATTTTTACTGTTTTAATAAATAAAAATTTTGTTATTACTCTAAGCACAAATTGCATTATTTTTATCTGTAAGCCCCGTGTAATATTTAGTGTTGATTCTGAGGTTGGTAAGTAAGAAATGTCTAGTAAATGTATCGTTAAAAAACCCTTAGGGGCCATTCATTAATTACGTAAGGGTCCCGAGGGGGAGGGGGGGTTGGAAAAATCTCTACATACCCTTACTTGGGGGGTGGGGGGTCAAACCAATTCTTACGTAAGATTTTCCTAGTTAATATAAACAAATTCCAATTATTATAATCAAGAGATAATAATATAATAGTAATATGTAGTTGACAGCAAGAATATTATTTATCAGTTGAAAAATAATAATCTTTGATTTACGTCAAACGGAGAGTTTTCTAACATTTTATTGTTTTGAAAAACAATGGAATCTTACGTAAGAATAGGGGGGAGGGGTTTGAAAAATCTTACGTACCCTTACATGGGGGGAGGGGGGGTCAAAAATTGCCAAAATCATCCTTACGTAATTAATGAATGGCCCCTTATTGGTGAGATTGTGACAGACACCTTCATGCTACGTTTCTCGCCTAGCAACCGCCCCCTGGAACAGGGAGGGGGGCGGTCGTCCCTTAACGGTCAAAGGCCCATCATTGCGTCAGATCCCCTGCCTCTTCTTATTTATCCCATTTGTGGTGTGAACTAAGAAGAAATGTAATTTCAATTTCAATATAATGTTTTTGTTTAAGATTTTCCTTCAGAAAAATTTCCTGAGGTGAAAGAAGAGGATAAGTCCATCAACTTATTTTTAACCGTATAATATGTTTATTGTACTTTATATTTTTTTTGGGGGATTACTCTGTTTTATAAATAGGGTTCTGAGTTTCCAGTAAAATTTGGTGGTTATTCAATGAAAATTCCATTACTTATACTGTTTTTTTTTTCGATTTTCTCAGAACTTGGTTTTCGGACTTATTTCTCTTCTTCTAACTGACGATACAATTGATCTAAAAGTTTCATTTATCTATGCATGCGTGGAAGAGGTACCTTAGAAATAAGCGATGTAAGTTAATTTTTTTTGCCACTTCTCCCCCCCCCCCAAAAAAAAATTAAAATTGTCAACTTTACTCTGGGTGGTACTGAACATGATTGCAATCACTTAAATCTCCCCAAGAAAATCACTACAATAAAATCACCGCAATAAAATCACCACTTTTTGAGTAAATTAATTTAAGAGTAAGCGATGGTTTTGTTACAGTTCAGAACCTGTTTGATTATTTGCGGATATATAAACTTCTTCATTTGTCAAGTGGAGAATAAGTATTTAATAAAAAAATACCAAGTTTCCGTAGGTGGGAAAAAACATGCCTGAGTAGCCGGCTCTCCGGGTTCAAATCCAAGTTTAGGTGAAGTTAGTTTCCAAAGTTGAACCTGAGAAACAATTGTATATTTTAAAGTTTTAAGTTGCAATTAAAAATCGTTGTCTTTTAAACCTCATTGAACCTGGTTTATTTATTAAATTTTGAGTAAAATCTTAAAAATCTGACCTGGTTTTTTAGGGGGGAGGGAAAAAAACTCGTGATCAATTCCCCGATCTAACTAAAATTCACCAATTTTTTCTAAGATAATGATCACAAATATTCATTTAAATTGATCACCAGTCATGATTAAAACGCGATCAATCTTTTCTGATTGGCCAAACGACGATCCGTGTTCGATGTAAAATGTTGCTTGATTTTTACAGGTGGCTAGTAAAAATTTTGATCTAATACTGAGTTTTTTTCAGTCTGTTTTTTAACATCCGTAATTATTGATTTTTAAACCCTGAGTGAAAATTGAGGGAAAGATGCGGGAAACTGAATACCACCCGAGAGTTAGGGCACTTTGATTATGCACTTCAATATCTTGAAATTGCCCTTTGTAAAATTCACCACTATTTGGAGTAATTCTGTGCAAACATAAGATATTATAATGTTCTTAAGTTAGTAGCCTGTTGAAACTTGTGGTCTGCTTGTAAAAATTCTTTAATTCTATATTGAAGAATGCGTATAAACTTTGAATGAAAGTCTACATATTGCAAATGCTTATCAGCGTCGAATTGTTGGGGGGCTCGTACGTTACGTTTTACCTCTATCGTTCTAGATAAGCGAGCAAAATGTTAAAAAAATACGTAAGAAAAAATTAAAATTTTGTCATAACTCTAAGCATAAGCGTGCACAAGAGACTTTTGTCACGGCTAAAGTGATAAAATTATCACCCTGGCTATTGCAAGAAGCTAGAGCGCGCGCATAGGCGACGAGACTCTTGGCTGATTGCCAAGAATATCTCCATAGCAATACATTGCTCTCGAGTGACTAGTGTTATAAGTCGCCGCGACAGAGCCTTAATGGTCAGATTGTGACAGACACCTTCGCGTAACGTTTCTCGCCTAGCAGCCACCCCCTGGAACGGGGGGGGGTCGGCCCCTAAATGTCAAATGCCCACTTTCTCAGATCCCCTGCCCCTTTTTATTTCTCCTTTTTGTGGTGTGAACTAAGATGAAATATAAGTTCAATTTCAATTTAATGTGTTTTTTAAAGATTTTTCATCAGAAAAATTTCATAAGGTGAAAGAAGGGAATAAGTCCATCAGCTTATTTTTAACCGTACAATATGTTTAATGTACTTGTATTTGTTTTGGTTATTGCTCTGTTTTCTGAATAGGGTTCTGAATTTCCAGTAAAAATTTGGTGGTTATACAATGAAAATCCCATAACTTATACAATTTTTGCTCCCAAAGGAGCGGTTGCTCCTTTGGGATATGTATGTACTCGATCAACTGCGTTTGTATTTTTTCTTGTTCTGTTCTTTTGTTTGTCCAATAAATTATTATTATTATTATTTTTTTTTCGATTTTCTCAGAACTTGGTTTTCGGACTTATTCCCATCTTAACTGACGATTCAATTGATCTAAAAGTTTCATTTATCTAATGCGTGGAAGAGGTACCTTAGAAATAAGCGATGTAAGTTAATTTTTTTGCCACTTCTCCCCCCCCCCAATAACAAATTAAAATACCATTGAGGCGAGCTTGTGTCAGCTATTTTTACTCTGGGTGGTACTGCTCGGCCAACGATAGTAAAAGTGTCACGTGATTTTTGCAGACTTTGCACTGCCGATAATTGGGTAACCGGTGATAGTTGGGGTCTGGCGTCTATACAGGGTGTCCCTTAAATGTTGGGTCACACTTCTAGGGGGGCTAGTAGACACCTAGGCGAAACAGAATCACATAGGATTTGGGAGTCCCAGACCAAATCCTAGGGAGTTAAAAATGGAGCGCCACCCCAAAAAAATTATTGAAAAATTCAATTTGTAGAAGAACTACTGTTGGTAAAAACCTTAATCATGGTCTCAAAAATTGTGGTTTAAAATGATCTTTAAAATTATCTAAAAAATCTTCACTTTAAAATTTGTTTTATAATGAAAAAAGTTAAAAAACCACAAAAAATGTTGGTAAAAACCTTAATCATGGTCTCAAAAATTGTGGTTTAAAATGATCTTTAAAATTATCTAAAAAATCTTCACTTTAAAATTTGTTTTATAATGAAAAAAGTTAAAAAACCACAAAAAATGTGAAAACCCTTCCAAAACCTCATTTTGTATTTTGAAATCTTTTCTTTTGATTTGATAATCTGAAAGATCATAGTTGTAAACCCTTAAATCCAAAGTTTGAAGAAAAAGAACCTGGTTCGTTTTTTGCGTACGCAAAAAATGTTCCTATAGCTGTTTCCAAAACAGCAGTTTGCGCACGCAAAAAACGGACTTTTACCATGCTTTAACAGGATCTCAAGCGTTTAATATTGATTGTGTTTGCGTTGAACTTTGGACTTTAAAGATCATATTAAACCACAAAATTTCTGATCATATAAATTTTTACCAATAATAGTTCTTCTACAAATTGAATTTTTCAATAATTTTTTTGGGGTGTCGCTTCATTTTTAACTCCCTGGAATTTGGTCTTTGACCCCCAAATCGTATGTGATTCTGACTCGTGTAGGTGTCTATACTATCCCCCCTAGAAGTGTGACCCAACATTTATGGGACACCATGTATACAAGCAAATGTATCTTCCTCTTTCGATCAACTGCCCCTCAACTTCACCTGTCTCGCCTCCGAAATACTAGTTCCAGCGTTGTCAAATCACGTGACACTTTTAATATCGTTGGTTTAGCAGTACTGAACAACATGATTGCAATTACTTAACCCTACAATGCATGATTTTTTAAATTCACTTGAAAATCATTTATGTGACTTCTATTATGGTGTACATTAGTAAAAAAATACTAAAAAAATTCAATTTAATTTTTTTCTACTTTTTATTGGCAAAAAACTTTGTCCTTGTGAAATTAATTTGTGTCTCTTGTGAAATTAATTGTGAAGTGAAATAAAACCAAATGCTCTAAAAATATAAAAAAACAACTTATCTTTTCAAAACATTTTTTGTTCAAGCTGAAAATTTTTTTTATTTTAATTTATATGGTCCTTTTATTTTGGCATTTTCTGTGTCTTGACTTTCGTTTCACTAGCTACTAACAAATGTCTCAAAATAGTACCCCTGCTGTGATCTACTGGCGATCTAAAGTGCTAATATAATGAAATGTTATATCTATTGTACTTATTGCATGGTGTTGCCGTTTGGAAATGAAAGTTCGAGTAGGAAATGCGGGAAAAATGTCGTGTTGCCAAATGGCATCAGTATGCACTGTAGGGTTAAACCTCCCCAAGAAAATCAGTGCAAAAAATCACCACTTTTTGATTGAATTAATTTAAGAATAACAAGTGAATTTGACACATTTCAGTAACTAAATACATTAATATAGACAATACATAAAGTTCTTTATTTATCAAGTGGAGAACAAGTATTTAATCAAAATTCCAAGAAAAAACATACCTCAGTAGCCGGCACCCCGGGTTCAAATCCTAATTTAGGCGAAATTATTTTCCGAGGTTGAATTTTGGTGATCACCCTTGGTTGCCGAAACCTGGTTTATTTATTAAATTCTTAAGTAAAATCTTAAAAATCTGGCCTGTTTTTTTAGGGCTGGGGAACTCATGATCAATTCAACACTCTAACAAAAATTCAACTGAAATTCACCCCTTTTTAAAGTATTTTTATGCGATCCTTAAATTTTTTATAATTATATTATACAAATAAAATTTATTCTTAACCCTTTAATAAAAAAAAACATTTATTGAGAAACCAGCCTACACTTAAAAACTGCCAGACAATGCATTTAAAAGTTGGAAAACTGGGAACAATACCGGGAACTGTTATTATTCCTCCAAGTGGTTATTACGATGAAATAACTTCTTTGAATGAATGTCTAATGGTCCAATAGACGCATAAACCCATAACGACGCATCAATTGGAAAACAGTTGCCAAACAGAGATCGAGATGGAGAAATGTTCTTTGGATAGCCTTGGCCCACCCTGGGCTGTCGTGCTAGAGAAGAAGGAGAAGAAGAACAAAACAACATCAAACAACATAATTGCATCAACAAAAACAACGCTATTACAAGCTTTATTGATGGCACAGCATACAGGGTGTCCCACGAGAAGTGGCCCAACCCCTTTAACTTTTGAACCCCTACAGATATAGTCATGAAAGTGGGGTCTAGGTATAGTAAAGTGACCATGCTCTATCCGATGAGATAACTTTCAACGCCCTCTAGCGTAAACTTTAGGAATTGTAATTTTTATTTTAAAAACTATTTGAGGTATGTGAAAAAAGTCAATGACTAAGTTGTAGAGCAGCATCGATTCAGTAGGAAAAGACACCTTAAGCAGAAAAATATCTTGAATAAAACCCCTAAAACGAACGCTCAGTTAGGTTGAATTTACGTAGTTTTTACGTCTTAAGACGCTCCTCACGAGGCGAAAATGAGAAATTTTTATTTCTATGATTTAAGTAAATGACTAAAAGTATTCTTAGTTCATTAAATTGAAAATTTCTCATTTTTGCCTTGTGAAGAGCGTTTTAAGATGTTAAATCTACGTAAATTCAACCTATTTGAGCGTGCGTTTTAGGGATTTTATTCAAGATATTTTTCTGCTTAAGGTGTTCTTTCCTATTAAATCCATGATGCTCTACAACTTACTCATTGACTTTTTTCACATACCTCAAATAGTTTTTAAAATAAAAATTATAGCTCCTAAAGTTTCCGCTAGAGGGCGTTGAAAGTCATCTCATCGGATAGAGCATGGTCACTTTACTATACCTAGACCCACTTTCATGATTATATCTGTAGAGGTTCAAAAGTTAAAGGGGTTGGGCCACTTCTCGTGGGACACCCTGTATGTCCCGCCGTAAACCCGCATACCGTGACAAGGTATGTCCCGGCCGTAATCCTAGAGTCAATACTGCTGTGACAGCGTTTGTCCCGCTGCCGCTTTTTGTTGATTTCAAACTTACACCTACTATTAAACCACCGAAAGTCGTTGACCCATAATTTGAAGAAAATTAAAGTGCAAAAATGCAAGAGCTTAAGCGTTGGAATCTAATGAAAAAACTGGCAGAAGTTCCATTTTAACTTTATAGTGATGGTGACTGTGGTTTTGCAACAGAAATGAATAATTTGGCATAAGGGTCAACAATTGAACAATATTGTCGATTTTCGCTTGCTTAGTCATTTGGGATACTGATATTACATAATCATGGGATCACGCAAGAATCATGATGCGTTTGGCAGCGCAACTTGGTCGTTATTATCTGTTCCACGATGTTTTTCAGTAACCGAGAAATGTTGTCCTAGCCGTAATTTCAAAAATTTTCAAGTCTGATACAGAATATGTCCCTTCCTGTGCGAAAGGGTTAAAGAAGTTCTTCAAATCCTTATTGGAAATGGAAAATACGTGCTGTCTTTAAATAAAAAAGTACTGCGAAGTCGATGAGCTTTGCATTGTTGTTTACTTCAGGCGGTATGTTTTACCAGCGTTATAAGTTTTGAGTAAAATCTGAGTCAGATTTGGAGTATGCTCTTTTCCGTAAAAATCATTAATTCACGATGATTACATTTCAATCAAAAAATTAAACTCAAACAGCACTAAAATACACCGTTCATACCTCACCAAAACCGCAATGCTAACTTTTCAAGGATAGGCGTTTTGTATTTTTTTAAAAAGAATTTTAAGCGTTTTGTCGATGTTTCACATGATTAAAAGGATTTTACTTTTTAAGGGGGGGGCAAAATTCATTACTCCTAAAATAATGATCACAAATATTTATTTTAATTGATCACCAGTCATGATTAAAACGTGATTTATCTTTTTTGATTGGCCAAACGACGATCCGTGTTCGATGTAAAACGTTGCTTGATTTTTAAATACAAATATTGACAACCAACAACAGGCGTGAAGCCCAACTAGGTTGGTCCAGCAACTCAAACTACCGATTCCCAGTATTTGTCTATTTTATCCTTAAATTCCTTTACTCCAATGGAACTTACTATCTATTCTGGCAACCCATTCCATCTATCCACAACCCTGTTGTAAAAATAATGCTTTCTGCTTTCCTTGTTTACATGTGCCTTGTTTAATTTGAATCTGTTACCCCTTGTTCTATTATCTGTTCTTAAGTGTCCCCTTGCTTTATCATTTTAAAAAGTTGAATCAAATTCCCCCTAATAGTCTTTCTTTTCTCTAGAGTGATGAACATATTTAACTACTTTAAGCGCTCGTCATAATTTAAACTGGGTATAACCTTGATGATTTTGGTAGCCCTACTCTCAATTAAATCCAGGGCCGCCGAGAGCCAAGCCGGGCCCGGGGACAAAGTTGAGAAGCGGGCCCCCCAGTCCAAGCCCCTTACCTAGATCCAGTTTAAATTGTTACCACCCTTAGTTTTATGATCCTAAAGAACACTCAGGATGAGGATGGATGGCTCAATTAGTTAACAAATGACCCATCTAGCACGCAATGGCGGATCCAGGATTTGGGTTTGGGGGAGCTAAGAATTTTCATAATCCAATTGAGTTTTCTTGTTTATGATAATACGTAAAGGGTAGTGAGTTATCCTACTAAAAGGGGGGTCTGGGGGTTCTCCCCCAGAAAATTTTTGGAAATTTAAGTCAAAAACCCCACTTTTTCAACTCGTTTTGGTACACCTCATTCGAATTTCGGATATAGATTTTTTGCGTTTTGACAAACTTAGTAAAATATTAAACGTTTGGGAGGGCTTCAGCCCGAAAGCCCCCCCCCCGTAGATCCGCCACTGCTAGAACGGGGTTCAAGGGGGAACCCTCAAACACATAGATTGTTGGTGTTTTTTACCCAATTTGTCATGCTTTTTTACCCTGTAAAACTGAGCGTAGTAAAGCTCTTGGCGTATTTTGCGTATTTTAAAGCAATTTGGCAAATTAAGCTTAATAGATTTGTGAATAAGAAACATTTAAATTGTAGCATTCCTAAACCCTTAATTTTTTAAGTCTCTGTGGGTGTGGAGTATGAAATTTCGTATAAAAAACTCCCAGGCTAGTCAACAAACCGTATGTTTTTATCTCCTTTATTTTTTATTAATTTTGTAAGAGTATTATTATTTAATTTTGGGACAGCCTGTTAAATGACACAGACAATATACATTACTTTTTAACAAAATTTAAAAATCCTTTATTCTTAAATTTTATTTTTATTTAATATTGTAATAAATTTTCTTGTTTTAATGATTTAAATTTTTTCATCATCGAAAATTTTCATTTTTTTTAAAAGAAAATTAAGCAAATAGCAATGCCCTTAAAACCCCCCAACACCAACATTATACAAAACATGAGACAAAAACAACTAGTGTAATGCAAAATCCGTATACTCTTTCAACCGATTCTTATATTTTATTTTCATTTAATAATGGAATATATTTTCTTGTTCTCTAAGTAAATTTTTTATGGTTTACAAAACTTTTCATTATCGAAAACTTCAATTTTTTTAAAGAAAATTAAACAAACAACAACCCTCCAGCATATGTAAAACAAGAGACAGAAACAACTAGAAAAATAAAAAGATGTATAATACTTTCAAATGTATTTGGTAGCTGAAATTTCTATTACTATATAAAAAATGAATAGAATACTCACCTAGACCTACGGTACGGTCATCTTAGAAGACTAACGTTACCAACTTTTTCAAGTACGGTAACTTTCAAACAATCGGGAAAAAACTTAATTGCTTTTTAAAAAATTGATGATTTTTATAAACAGAATACACGTTTAACTAACGCTTTCTAGGTCTGCATGGGTAAATGGCTTGAAACTAAAATTGTTTCCGCTGTCCTCTGTGGTATTTTCCATTTGGTCAAGGGGAGGAAAAGGGGCCTCATTTCCTGTTTGTTCTGGCTAACGAAAGACCTTTCCGCAAATAGGGTTGGGGGGTGTCCGGTTCGGGCCCTTATCTTGTGACAATTCTTGGAATGTGTTGCAGCGTGTGTGTGGTAGTGGTGGTAATTATCTTAGTTAGGAAACACTGGAGATTGCATGCCAGGGAGGAGGGGGCCCGGGGCCCGTTCTCAGGAAGAAGGGGTAGTTGGGAGAAAAATCTATGAATGGGTATTCTTGTTTCAAAACGTTTAGTAGTGTATCCCAAGATGGAGATTCTTTACGGGCCCCTATAGGTCTGGGAAAATCCCCGGGCCCGGGGAAAAGTGCCCCTTTTGCCCCCCCCTATCGGCGGCCCTGATTAAATCTATGTCTTTCCTCAAATATGGAGACCAGAATTGAACTGCATACTCAGGATGAGGCCTCACCAAACCTCTGTACAGAGGCAAGATTATGTTCCCAGTCCATGAAGAGATAGTTTTCCTAATATATCCCAATATCCTATTAGCCTTTTTACTAACAGATGAGCATTGGTGTTCTATTTTAAAATCCACATTTACTATTACCCCCAGGTCTCTGGTCATATTCCCCTCCTTTAATTTAGCCCCTTGCAGATAGTATAATTCAGCTTTACTATTCCTAGATCCCATATGCAGCACTTGACATTTATCTATATTAAACGACATACCCCACTTGTTAGCCCATCCCGATATATTAATTAGATCACTTTGTAAAATTTGTATCTGCTCAACAGTGTCTACTCTCCCCCAAATCTTCAAATCATCAGCAAAAATACTGATTTCGTTTCTTATATTCCGACTTATATCACTAAAGGGGGCTAATAACAATTTTGATCTGATTTTGAGGGGTTTTTTTTATCTCCCTCTCCATAATTATCAATTTTTAAACCCTGAGATAATATTGAGGTACAACTGTAGACCACCCGAAAGTGAGGGTAAATTGATTTCTAATTCAATATCTTGAAATTATCCCTTGTAAAATTCACCACTATTTAAAGTAATTCTGTGCAAAGGTAACAGGATACTGTTTGGATATACCAGGCCTTCTTTTTTCTTCTTTTTTTTAAAAGTTCTTCAATTTCTCATTGAAGAATGCGTATCCCCTATAAATGAAAGTCTACATGCACATTGTAGATGCTATAAGCGTCGCATTGTTGGGTATCTCGTATGTCACGTTTTACCTCGTACTATAAAAGAGAGAAAAAACAATGTTGAAAAAATATGTATAAAAGAATTAATTACATATTTTTTTTTCTTAAAATTGACTAAGGATACTTTTAAAAAACATTTCCCTTCTAGTCCAGGATCCACGGTACATTTTTTGCACTTGATTACTATCAAGCTAATTTTCCGAGAGTAGCTTCATTTTGATGAGACGCCCAACAACTTCCATTACGAAACTCTGGATTGTGGTAGCTAACAGAGGTAGCAAGGATACAATATGTCGATTTGATGATTCTCAAATATTTATTACTAACTGGATTCTTTTTTATTAAATCTCAAGATAATTATCTAAATTATTCAAAAATATATTTGTCCTACAAAATGTAGGGTTTGATCAAAGAGTCCTTTCAACATGTATCGATAACAAGGACATAATAAATTATTACTAACCAGCTGATTTTTTTTGTTTTACTTAGGTAAAATTTATATAATTTAGCAGTTATATTGTCATACAAATTGCGTGGTACGTTATCCCGGTCCTACGTTCATAAATTGTTAATACCACAAGACCATTTTTCTCATTACTAGCTGTAGGACAAAAATATTACAAAATAGGTTAGTGTGTTCTCTGCCCAAATGAAACAATGTCCTACAGGAAAATAGGTATTTTATCACTAGTCCGACAAGAATTGTCATTTTTTCGTTTTCCTATTTGCAACATAAGATGCAGTTCAATTATTACGGGTTTTTATTAGTGAACTTTTAGGGAGGTTATAGGCTATATAATTCACCTTTTGTTCTTCGATTTAGGGTAGTGGATCATTCTTAAAAGTGCCCTGTTTCTTATTTCCTCATTTAATCAAAATTATGGGGTAATAA
The DNA here is from genome assembly GCA_024610705.1 of Tetragnatha versicolor. Taxonomy (NCBI): domain Eukaryota; kingdom Metazoa; phylum Arthropoda; class Arachnida; order Araneae; family Tetragnathidae; genus Tetragnatha; species Tetragnatha versicolor. Next base: position 1,547,345 of record JANDEH010000025.1, on the reverse strand, counting down.
GGAACACTAGCATTTTATGCATTTAAAATACACCGTTCATACCTCGCCAAAACCGCAATGTTAACTTTTCATGGATAGGAGTTCTGTATTTTTTTAAAAAGAAATTTAAGCGTTTTGTCGATGTTTCGCATGATTAACCTTCCTACCCTCTTGAAAAAATAGTCACATATTCCCCTCGTGGGGTCTCTGAGGACCCCATGCGTAAAACATGCCTATGACTCTAATAAAGGTTAAAAATTCCTTAAATGGAGAAGAATTGTCATTTTTTATTTCTAGAAAGATGCTTCAGAATAATTTATCCAATTTTTTTGGTATTTTTCTCATTTTTTTCGTCTTATTACGGCTTAATTGGGTTTCTTTTGATACACGGTTTTTATAACATCTGGACCTTCAAACAAGAATTAAATTACAGAAATGAACTACATTGAAGTTGTTTTACTTAAAATATTTATAATCACACTGTTTAAAGCATACTAGTTGATATACCCGGTCTTGCACGGGTAGAATTTAGTAGTTTATTTTAAACGATTTATGAAGCTGCATAGATTCTCTATTCTGCATTATCAGCTACCTGTCACCCCAGATTAATTTATTTAGTATTATGAAACATGTAAAGTTTGGATTCTTCTTTTTAAAATTGAAATAATACAAAAAAAATGATCGGTTCAGATTTCTTAGTGAAATCAGTATCTCGCTTGCTTATGTAAGTTTTAACATAAAATTGGTTTTTTTCTTGATAATTCTTCGAAATCACATTCTGGACTTCCGTAAACACTCATAAATATTTGAAAGCATTCTTATTTTTCAAAGAAGACTGAATATAAAAACCTATTTACAATCAACCATGAATTTATATTGTTTTTGTAAAGAATGTGTTCAACAGGAAGTAATGGCGACAGTTGTCTGAGTTTTTTTTGCTGCAACTGTTAGATACTCAAAAGATTTCTATAAATAGCATATTTTTCTTAGAATGTGAATAAAAAATTTAAGAAATAGCGAGTGATTCAATGTATTTAGCCGCAATCTTCCTTTTGTAAAAAAATGACAATTTCTACGAAAATATCTTTCTAATATTTCTCCAAACGTTCTAAACAAACATGCAAACCTTTTTTTATCTATAATACAACAAAAAATAAAATACTAAACTTTATTTGATACTGTTTTACCGCCATTCATGGCTGGGGTCTCAGAAGACCCCAGAGGGGGAATATGTGACTATTTCTCCCAAGACACTTAAAAATGGAATAAGAACTCCAAAATTTTTACCCATTGTAAAACTTAGCGTAATTAAGGAATAGTAGCATCGGAAATTGTCAAAACAAAAATGCATGGGAGATATCAAGCGTCAAAGTGCGTCTGGGGTCGAAAAAGACCCCAAAGGGGTAGGAAGGTTAAAATGATCTTCCTTTTTTTGGGGGGACAAAATACATTACTCTTAAAATAATGATATTCATTTCACAAATATTCATTTAAATTGATCACAACACTTGTTAAAACGCGATTTATCTTCTTTTCTGTTTGGCCAAACGACGATCCGTGTTCGATGTAAAACGCTGCTTGATTTTTAAAGGTGGCCAATAAAAATTTTGATCTGATTTTGAGTTTTTTTTACCCCACTCTCCATAATTATCAATTTTTAAACCCTGAGAGAAAATTGAGGTACAACTGTAGACCACCCGAAAGTGAGGGTAGTTTGATTTCTAATTCAATATCTTGAAATTGCCCCTTGTAAAATTCACCACTATTTAAAGTAATTCTGTGAAGACATAACATATAATACTGTTCATACATTGTCCTCGATCTGTTGTTTCTTTTTGTATAAGTTCATCAATTCCTTATTGAAGAATGCGTATTCCCTATAAATGAACGTCTACATACATATTATAGATGCTATTAGCGTCGCATTGTTGGGATCTAGAGAGGTAAGTTTTACCTCTATTGTTCGAGAAAGTAATGTTCGGCACTTACTAGTTAATTAAAGTAGTTGAAAAGTAGTTAAATACTTGTTATAACTACTAGTTAACTAGTAGTTCAACTACTTTTGGTTTAGAGTAGTTGAACAAACTACTTTTTTCACCAACTACTAGTTCCAACTTTTTTCAAAATTTTTTACTTCAAAAATATTGAAAGATCAAAATTTTAAAAAATGTGTTACATCTACTAACAATACATCGTGATACATTTTCTTATTTAGCAACCTTGAAATGTATTTCATCCCAGCAATTGACATAAATGCAACCTTTTTTGAAATTATCTCTTGGAAATTCCAGCACTTTGAAAAGCGATTTTAGGCTTGGTTTAAGATGATTCTAGATATTTTTCCTGCATTAAAAATTAGTAAGGCAATACTTAAAGTTAACGGCTCAATTTTGTACTTAAAATATTGTTGTTCAGGCTAAGTGGGTTTAGAACCTTTAACCCCCCTATACGACACTGTACTGACTCATATAAATAAAACTTAGAAAACTTTAAGACACCAAAAACCTGTATACCTATCAAAGATTATCGAATCTTTAGCCATGATATTTTTGCTATAGGTAAGAAAAAGTAATCGAAAATTTGGGGGAAAATATCTTATGAAATTAAATAGACTAGTTAACTAGTAGTTAACTACTTTGGGAAATAATCACCTATACAAGTTACAACTACTTCCATAAAAAAGTAGTCAACTAGTAGTTACAACTACTTTTGCCCAGACAAGTTGGTAGTTGGTAGTTAACTACTTTTTGACCAGTAGTTGCCGAACACTACTAGAAATGAGAGCAAAATGTTGAAAAAAATGTGTATAAAAGAATTAATTATATTCCAATTGCTTTCTTAAAATTTGCTAAGGGTGCTTTTAAAAAACATTTCCCTTCCCTCTATTTTTTTACTTTTCAATAAATAAAAATTTTGTAATTAATCTAATTATATAGCATTACTTCCATCTCTTAGTCCCGTATAATACTGAGTGTTGATTCTAATGTTAAGTAAAAAAATATGCAATAAATGTATCATTAAAAAAACTTATTGGGTCAGATTGTGAGACACCTCCACGCAACATTTCTCGCCTAGCAACCGCCCCCCGGATTAAGGGGTCGTCCATCCCCCTTAACGGTCAAAGGCCCATTGTCTCAGCCCCTGCCCGGAAAATCGTTTGCGGTCATTGTTGCGGAAGGGTGGAGCTCCCTTTCTGATTTATATATCTACGGGGGGAATGATTCGTTTGACCCGTGGAGGAATTATGGATAGAGGAGGTTGGGTATTGCAATCCCAACGAAGTCAGTGGCAAAGAAGAATTACTAACATGGGAAATATCTCTCTAACTTTTTTCTCTTGTCCTTTGTCCAACCCGCGGACCGTTTGAAATAATTTTGCGGCCCACGAGAATTTTTTTTAGTCAAAAGTTAAAGTTCTAGGGTAAGTTAAGCCCACCCACCCGAAATTTGGATATGTGTACCAAAACACAGAGTACTAGAACTGAGAGTCCGTCGCCATAGGCGCTAATGGAAATCGAAAAATTGGATGGATATGGGGCTATTTTGGCGCTGCGATCGCATCTACGTCATGAGAGGCGGGATAAAAAGCCTGATTGGTTGAGAAAAACGTTTTCCTTCTCCTTCGAAAATAGAAGATTGAGTGACCACCAATCACAGGTTTGGTCACCAAAATGTACTGCCAATCTCTCTGTCAATCATTTAAAGTTCCTCGTGGTGCCCTCATATCCATCCAACTTTTAAATATATCGGTTTTGGACCCTCTGTTAGGATTTTTCTCTGTGTACCAAAACGCGTTAAAACCTGTTGGTTCGAGTCAAATTATTGCTCACAACTTTTTTAGGATATTAAGTTGCATCATTTCCTAAGAAAATTCTTAAAATTTGCTTTGCTCCCCCCGGTGTGGATGGGGAGAAACACTGAATGTTTTTTTAATGTTTTAAATCAGGGGTTCTCAAACTTTTTATGTCACGGAGCCCTTTTCAAGAGACAAATTCTTCGCGGAGCCCTTTTCCGAAATAAATTTTTAAAGTACAAAAAGCAAATTACATAAAACCCATTGCTTCTAGAAATAAAAGCATAAAGGCAGTAGTGTGTATAGAATTTTATTTCGGGAGGGGTCTAAAATTATTCCTCAGCCCCTCCCATGCAAATTTAACAGTTTAACGTAGCTTTTAAAAACAATTTTTAGGTATAATTTGCATCTAAGATAATTTATTTGTAAGAAAAATTGTGACGAATTAAGATCCAAGTACAATAGAAAGGTCTGGGGGTCCTTCCTCCCCAGAAGATTTTGGGAAGTGTGATACTTAAAGTGAGTTTAACTCGTTTTAGGTACATCATTGTCCAAATTTTGGACATTCATTTTTAGGTAGGATTTTAATTTTAACGAACTTATTATAAAAATTGACAATAACAAGTTTCAAGTACAATAGGGGGTTTTGGGGGTCTTCCCCCAGAAAAATTTCGGAAATTTTACCCTAAATAAAATGGTTTTAACTTGTTTTGTTATACGATACGTAGTCCGAATTTACGGGGGGAGGCAGGGCCCCCTCGCCCCTCCTATATACACCCCGGGATGTATGGAATATTTTGTTAACCAATTATATTTTATCATTGGATGCAATGTAAATCTTTGTTTTAAATTTCTGAATATTAAAGCTATCACTTTTTAATCATTATGCCCAAGATGCATGATCAAAGGATTCATACAGAAATCTGTACATCTGTAAATTTTGTTTTCCTAAAAGTTACTTCATCTTTTGAAATCCAGAGCTGTTTTGGGGGGGCTGCTAGACCATACCTCAGAGGTACATATCGAAATTTATTTACACAGGAGCCCAAAGCATTCCTTATCCCCTCTCATGCCATAGGATCAATGTAGCTTTTTATACATTTTTGGTAGAATTTGCATCTTAATACAGTCGAGTCCGCTTAATGTGATCGCAATTGTCCGAGATAAAATTGATAACATTATCCGATTGATAACAATAAGCGATCCATATAAAAAAGCAACAAACGGTGTAACTATATTGATTGCTTTAAAATCAAAATTATGCAATCGTAGTTAATGTACTTAAAACAATTTTACACTATGCACTTGGCAATTTACAATTTTTAGGGTAAAATATCCAATAAGAAAAAATAAAATAATCTCTTACTTTGTTATTTCATTTATTAGTACACACTACACCTATGTGATTCCGCTCATAAATTCGTTTTCTTTTGACTTCCAGACAAGATCAACACGAACTTTCAAAAATTTACATGGAAAAGGCTAAAACATGAATCACTGAAATTAATCTGAACTGAATTCCACTAAACAGGGAAAAAAATCAAAATCTCTTATCAGAAACATCTGCAAAGGGCCAATGGTGATAACCAATCACAAACATTGCTTCGCACCCCCCCCCTTTAACTGTTTTCTATCAATGTATGCGGAGAGCATAGAATATTTTCTTTTTCTTACAATCAAACTAAAGAAATATAACGGTGCATGCAAATGGACGTTTTTTAGGGGATATATACAAATTTTGATAACATTAAGCGGCGCACAGTGGAGTATTTGCCCTGAAAACTCGGCCAAAAATATTTCGCTGCATTTTTTTGATGTTAAAGCCAAGATAATGTTCTTTTATTGTTTTTATCACTAAATACACTCATTTAAGTGGCAAGCATTTATATAAATTTATATTATAATACAAATAAATTAATAATGTAATAAATTATAATAAATATTTAATTTATTTATTTATATTAACTATTGGTTTTTTATTGCGATGTTTAACTTCACAGAGAAAATACGAATGAATTAAAACTATTACTATAAATGAACTAGTTAGAATAAAATTGGTTTATTATCCCCCAAAAAAACTGGGATTGTTTATATTTTACCTTGTGGGGTAAATTTGACATTAACCATAAATTCCGTTTTTGGCGTGATCCGTTTTCTCAAAACTTAACTGAAAGTTGTTTAAATTAACTTTTAAACTTAAACCATTTTCACACTAAAAAGTTAATAAAATGGTTAACAAGATTTGTGTGGAAATCTCACAAAATATAAAAAAAGACCATAAACAAAAATGTTTTTTAGTTTATCCATAAGGTATTAAAATTGTATGGTTAATTAAATATTTATTAATAAAAAAGTTACGAAATGTATCTTCAACGATGTATGACATAAGAGAAATCTAATATATGGGCCCTCATTTATACAGATTCGTGAATATGAATGACCTTGGTTTTTTTCTTTTAGCAAAACAAATCACTGAAAGAAACATGGTGTAGTCGTAGTGTCAACTTATTTTACTTAAAAGTTCTAATGAAAACTATTTTGGATATGTGTGTAATCGTTTTATAGGTCACCCTTGAGGCCAAAAATTAAACATTTAGCTTAACCATATGATATTTGATGCAACTCTAAATAAAAAAACCTAAAAACTAATCCAATTTCATTCCTAACTGAAATTTTATAGTTTTTGGACTTAGACCGCTTTTATCCTGCCCGAATAGCTCATATTTTCGGCTGAACCATAAATCCAAATGAATCAACGAAAAAAAAATCGTGAAAAACAGTTGGGAATTAAAGTTTAAACAGTCTTAATAAGAGCAAACGTTCTAACGGACTTTAACATTTCTTACAGTTGCGTAAAGTAGTACTTCACGAAAAAAATTATTTCTCAAAAAGTGCACAAAAGTGCAGTAATTTTTGAATTGGAAGTGGTTCTTAAAAGTGTAATCTTCAATTCAAGACCTTGTTTTGGACGGAGGATTACGGAATTCCCTTTTGAAAACCTTTCTCAATTCTTATGTTGCAGTTAAAAAGGACAAAAAATGAAGCATATTTTGAGTTTAAACAGTTTTTTCAATGAGAAAAAAACTTAATAGTTCAAAACAAAAAATACGTTAAGAAAGCCCAGAAAATTCCTGATCCTATACAGGTATTTACATTTCATTTCATTCATCCTGAAGCTCACAAAAAATTATTTTCTAAACGTCCTAAAAAGTAAAAAATCAGTCGAAAATTGCATTCACTTTCAGTGAAATCTCAACTTTGACAGAGGCTACGAACCAAAGTATGCAACTCACAGCTAAAATTTTTACACCGATGGATGCGAAATTTTATTAGCTTTTCAGAAATATTATTTTTATGCCTGTTTGTAGAAGTTCGTGTTAAGCCTTTTTGGCCGGGTTTTCCGGCCAAATACTCCACTGTGCGGCGTGTTGATACTTGGATGATCACATTAAACGATTTGTTTTACATTAAACTAAATAGGAATGATCGGGACCTGTTGATTTCGATAACATTATCCGATTGATAACATTAACCGTGATCGCATTAAGCGGATTCGACTGTATAAGAAACGTTTTGAGGAATTAAGTTCTAAATGCTATAAAGAGGGGGTTGGAAATTTTACTACAAACAGGTTTTCACTTAGTTTTGGTACGGTACATCTACTCCGAATTTTGGACATACATTTTTAAGTAGGATTATGATTTTGCTGAACTTAATAAAAAAAGGTGCTGAGTAATAACTTTGCGAGGTGGGGGAGTGGGGTTCCTCAGTGTGCTACTATTCGGCGCGGGGCCGTTTCAGCGGCAGAAATAAAATGAAAGTAAATAAAACTTTCATAATTCTTCTAAAAATTAGAAGAAAAAAATTTGGTTCCGAAACGGGCCGGTGCCCAAACAGCCAGCGCCGAATCGTCCCATCCCGGGAGTTCCTCCCCCAGAAAAGTTTTGGAAATTTGACCCTAAAAACAGGGTTTTAACTTGTTTTGGTAATTCATAAAAGACCTGAAAAAGACAAAAACCAGAAAAAAAACTATAATCAACAGAGCTCACTTCATTGGAGGCTCCACACCAAATCCACTTAAATTTAAGGGTGGTTTTAGAGCTCTAAAAACTTGGGTAGGAAGGATCAAAAGTAAGTTCTTAACAAGAAACACCTAGCAGTAAGTTATTTATTTATAAATTTTAGAGCAACGCAAATTAGAAATTATCATCGTATTTATTTCAAATTTCTTCGCGGAGCCCCTGGAAATGCTTGGCGGAGCCCTAAGGGCTCCGCGGAGCACAGTTTGAGAACCGCTGTTTTAAATAACAGAATAGATTTGCATTATCGGCACTTTAAAGTGACACACATAGTACGTATTTACATTAATTGCCTTTTCCGTTCGACACCTAGTAGCATAGTTTTTTCTCAAATTTTTGTAGTTTTTACTATATGGTAATTTGATAAATTTCAAGAGTTCAAATAATAGTTTGATAATTAATTATAAAGTCAATAACACGTTTGTAAAAATTATAAAAAGATACTTTATATCCAGAAAAATTAAAAATCTTCTCGCGACCCACCAAAAAATGACTGGTGACCAACAGTTTGAGAAACTCTGATGTAGGTAATTTGCTGATTAACGAGGGGGATCTGTAGAGGTGCGAATTCACCATAGCTGAAGAAGGGGACTATAGTCTGTTCATTTAGAATAGGCGCATATGAGACTGGATCAAAAACGCTCAATAATGCTTAATAACGCTCATCACACGATTTCGATTACCGATTTTGTTACAGAATTTTAACTACTTCTGTTTAGGCTGCATTTGTCATTGCACAAGAAAAATGTTTCAATGATAATTACAGTAGTAACTGCTTCTAATGCATTTTGTCTCAGGCGCCTATTCTAAATGAACAGAGTATAAGATGTAAAAAGGAAAAGAAAATAAAGGATAAAAAGAGAAAAAATACATTTTCAAAATCATTGAAATTTTTTTATTGGTCTTTCAGAATCTACTTTCGTTGTCTCTTTTTTATTACACCTTTTCTCTCTTTTCACTCTCTTTTTCAGTCCAACCAGTGCACTTTACGGAGTGCCCCTCGACCCCTTGAAACCACGTGAAAATCCACTTGAATCCACGTGATACATCAGGGGCGGATCAATGATCTGTTTTTTTGGGGGGCTAAGAATTTTCATAATCAAATTAAATCTTCTTGATGATCTTAATAAGGAAAAGGTAGTGACCTATCGTTCTCCAACTACTAAAAGGGGGGTTTGGGGGTCCTCTCCCATAAAATTTTCGAAAATTAAAGTAAAAAACCAACTTTTTCAACTCGTTTTGGTACGCCTCATCCGAATTTCGGATATAGATTTTATGGTAGAATTTTTGAGTTTTGACGAACTAAATATAAAATTAAGTTCTAGTTTTATAGAGTTAAAAGTACAAAGAAAGTACCAAAATTTTTTTAAAAATATAATATCATGGTTTTAACTCCTTTTGGTGCATAAAATGACATATTATCTAGTGTAAAACTTTTCATTTTTTTAGTGCGATACATGATCCTATGCGCCCTCTAAATGCAGTAACTCTATGTTTGACCCTTGGGCGGGAAAACTGATTCGGAAAGGATGTTTGATTGTTCTCTGATGCACTTTATTGTTTTGTTCTTTTTTGGGGGGAGAGGATCCCTTTGTGATACAGAACTGTGATACAGAAGGGGGGAGAAGCTTCTTTTTATGGGTTTGAAACATACTATGATATCGCTGTTAGTACCTGCAGTAATAGTGATTTGATTCTAGAATATTTTATGTAATTATTTTCTTTTTGGAATCGAAATGGTTTTAGAAGTGTTCTCCTAAGGAGGCTTCGAATGAAATTTTGTTTAAGATATTTAATGAATTTTTTATTAGTTTAAGTTTTGCGCAATTGAAAAAAATCTTTCATGCTATAATAAAGGTCTTAGCGTTTCTTCCCAAATATGCAAATATTCACTAACATAAATACACTATCATCGCAAAAAGAAATAATGCAAAAATTTCAAAAGGATATAAAAAGTTATTGAAATATGGTTCATAAACTTGATACAAAAAAGTTTTCTTCATGTTCTTAAGTTCTGTTTAAAATTTTTTCCAGTGCGCTGAAACATGTTTTCCTGCAATGCACATATGCGATATCTTGTTACCTGTAAAACTCTCTTCACCGTGGTGATAGTCTTATGGCTGAAAAGCCAACCATGTGATTCCTATTTCATTAGAAATAATATACATTTCATTCTCTCTTCTGGGTTATCGTTCCAAAAAAAGGAGTTTTTATCCAACAAAAGTTTTATACCATAATTTTTATTTTGTTTACTATACTTGACTTCCATATTATGCTTTATTTTTTTCTTTTAAAAATTGTACTTAAAAGTTTATAATTTTGTAATTGTTTTTGTATTATTTAACCAGACTAATGCTTAACATCTTTATACCTTCACACATTATTTCTATTCATTCTCTATGTTTCATTCAAATTTCAAAAATATGAGAATTAAGGCTACTTTTGGCGCCATCTAGTAACTGGGAATTCTAACCTTACTCATTATGACAGATTCACACTTAGTCGCTATCAATTGAATAAATTAAACAAATAAATTTTATAAAGAATGTTGGATAATAATAAAAATATTTTAAACAAGCAAGAATATAGATAATTTTTAAAATTATTTTTATTAATTTTTATACTCGCAGCAAAATATCTAGAAAAGAAGATTGGACATTTAGGAATTTTTACAAGGAATTTCTAAAATCAGTTTTTGTTGATTACAATTTTAGTATTTTATTAGAAAATAGTTAAAATATACTTTTTTGTAAAGAAATTTTTGTCTTAAAGTCTAGAAATTTTCTTTATTTTTACTTTATTTTTCCTACATGAAAATTCAATTATATTTTTATGGACATTTCTGTACCTCAAAGCCAAAAGGTTTTTTAAGAAAGAAGAATAGGTAATTTTATAACTTTTATTTCCAATTTTCAAACCAATTATTTAATTCAACTTTAAAAAAGCTTTTAAAACCTTTTTTTTATATATAACTGACGTACATTCAAACTTTTGTAACTTCTAAAATTTGATTTAAGATCTTAAACTTTTATATTTTCTTCTCTTCTTAATCTCTCTTATTAGATAGAACCTTATTGGTTCTGATGTACAGAATTTATCTATTAAAAAAACAGATTTTTCTGTAGGCCAAAATAAATTTAACATTTTGATAACAATCCAGTTGAGAGCGTAAATTGTTTTTAAGAATTTCATTTGCATTTTAAATCCTTCCTTCTTCGAAAAGTTCAGGAAAAAGAGGAAAAAGTTCCTCTTGGAAAGGGTTTTGCTACTCTGTAATAGATGGCAGCACGTAAGGTATTCTAGTTTTCTCCTTGAAGATAACATCCCTATACTTTACAGGCACACAATACAATATGGATACTTTAAAAAATATTGATGAAAAAATATACTGCCATTTATTCAGCATTATTGTATTATGTTTTTTATTATACTCTATAATATGATTTAGAATTTTCTTATGTCTTTATAAAATATATTTTTTATACTTTTTGGATTATTTTGACTAATTATTTATTTCTGTAAAATAAAATTCCTTATTGAGTTTAATTTTTTTAGGTTTATAGTTTTTAATCGTCATTGAAGTATTTTGTAGAAAAGATCTCATTTGGATTTTATTGAAATTAGACTTTAATTAAAAATGAGGTAAGAAAATATTTATTTAAGATTAATAATTTACTGATAGTTTACTACTATTGTACAAAAAATGCCCATATTTTTTATTTTATGGACTTTATTAATTGATTGTAAAGATTCATTTTATATATAAGGAATTGCAGTATTTCTGATTTTAGGTAATATGAAACTATGAGTTTTCGGTAACATATGTTCATACTGTCATCTAGCGGCGAATATTATAACTATTCTTAAAGCTGTTAAAGAGTCTGGGTTACAAAGATTTACAGGTACTAAATGTGCTAAATAAATTCAAAAAAAGGTTCATTACTTATTGCCTAAATATTTTTTTAAATATGAAATTTTAATATTAAAATTTAGCATCATATCAGCATCTTTTTTAATGATTAAAATATCGGGGTAGAAAATATGTGGGGTCACGTCATAAATTTTGTTATATCCTTCCATAAATTTGCATCCATTTTGAAAAAATTGTGTTCATATTCCTTGTCACACCAACCAAGTCCTAACTAAGTTGGTTGGTTGGTTGGTGTCGTGTCCAATTTTTCGAAGTCAAGCTAAATTTCTCCATGAGCCAAAATTACGGCCCTGGCAATGTCCACAATATTTTCATTATATTGTGGACCTAAGTTTTTCTTGTAATTAAATTATTTCTTCTTTGCTTTGGCGTAATTTAGTTCCACCTTACACTTTCGTCTCTCTCACCTAAATAACAAACAATAAAACAATAACTAACAATAACAAAACAATAAACAAACAATAACTAAATAATAACCAATCGACGTTATTTTTAGTTGAGAATATGTTAAAATATTAATTTCAAACACATAAATTTTCATATTTCTAGCAGCGCTAAAAAATTTCATCTGTGTTTCAAATACTTTTTCTTAAATAATTCACATAATTGTCAAAATTTTTTTTGTTCTGAAATGAAACAAGACGGCAATTTATTTTTATTACCTTAAAATTTTTTTGAAATTTCATTTAAAATATTATTTTTATACATTTTGGGATCCTTTCGGGCAACAGCCGAAGTAGACCACTTTTTGTTAGTCACATAGTTCTCAATGGAAAGGAAATAATAAAAATTGATGTTGCAATTTTGGGAGTTCGAACCATTAAACCCCTTGGATACGGCCCCTGGGATACATAAATTTAAAGCGCCTTTGAAATTAGTTCTGTTTATTTTTCATTATTTTACTTTCTCTTTTTTCTCATTCTTTACAACTTGCTCTTCTTTCAATCATCTCTTTCGTTTATGGTATTATTATATTACCTACCTTTCTCTTTCTATATAATCATATCCACTTATTATTTCCTCTACTTACCTTTCTCATTCTTTTAATTAACCTTCCAGCGGGCGCGCGTATGTGAGAGATACTTAGGTTGGATTTGATCATCGAATATTTCAAATGTATTTAAATGAAACGTAATCATTTTCACCATAAACGGATCACAGCTGTTTCAAAACTTGTTATTCTTGAAAATATACATTTCCGATTGTTTATATAGGAGATACAAGCGTCCTTTTCTTTCTCTTTTAAAAGTGCGCCTGCTGGAACGTTAATTTTATCTCTCCTTCATTCTCTTCATATCTCTCCTCTTTCAAAATCTCTCTCTGCAAGAGTCCCTAAAAAACTTCTTATCCTTAAACACTGCATTTGGGGGAAAACTTTCTTTTTTTTTTCGTAAAAAAAATGACTGTGTTACCCTTTTACTTAAAAGATGATTTCTATTATCTCATCTTCTTTTTCGATGAACTGTTTTTTTCCTTTTCTCTATTCTTTTTTCTTACTGAAACACTCTATTTCTTCTCGCTTGTATTCTTTCCATCTCCTATCCTTCCTCTTTATTATACCCGTTCCTAAACCCTTATTTCTCTTAGTTCTCTCTTTGCCTTGTTCTCACTTACTTTTACAAAAGAATTCACCTATTCTCTAGAAGAATTTACTTATTCACTAGAAGGATTAGAGGGGATTTGATTTAACTTTTTAAAAGGGTTAAGCAAGGGGACACAGAGGGACTAGATTTCAATACGGGTAATAGAACAAGGGGTCACAATTTCAAATTGAATAAAGTAAAATTTAAGACGGATTGTAGAAAGCATTATTTTTTTAATAGGGTAGTGGATAGATGGAATGCGTTGCCTGAAACAATTGTAAATTCAAGTGGGGTAAACGAGTTCAAGAGGAAAATTGACAGATACTGGGATTCCGGTAGTTTAGGTTAAAAAGACTGGACCAACCTTGCTGGGCTTACGCCTGTAGTTGGTCGACTTAATTTGTATTTGTGTTTGTATTTAGAAGAATTCACTTATTCACTAGAAAAATTCACATATTCACTAGAATTTCATCAGAAGGGGAGGTAGATTATGGGGCCGCCTCCCACTCAAAAAATTTTCAGGCTTGGTGCACTAGGGTAATTTTTGTGTTAAGCTCAAAAGGGTTTCGCATTATTATGTTCAGCTAAAAAGTTACCTGGAATCTATTAAATATGCATAGGGAGGGGCTTAGGGGCAATAAGGAAGTTGCATGTGTCAGATCTTCAAAAACAAACAAGTGTTCCGTATGGTTTTTTGTTTGGTAAAATGAAATATCTAGTCAGTTTTTCTAAAAAAAAATGTACAGGTAATTAAATATTTGAATTTAAAAGTCGAGAAAAAAACACGTGACTGAAAACGTTTATTGTTTACAAATCGTAGGATGACGTCAACAATAATACCATAAACTCCTTGCTTTGCAACAATGCCTATCGTAAGATGACGTCACATCCAAACTCTTGGCGTTTTCGCGCGCTTTTTAAAAGAGGATTTTCGTTAATTTTTTTTTGGCAATCAAAAAATTTCTCGATCGGCCTCAAATTTTGTGTAGTTGCTTATTTTTGCAAGAAGAATCGAATCGAAAAAAATATAAAAAAAATCATGCAACTTCCTCATTGTAGATCCTCTTCGTTGCAAAAATCTATCCTTGGTCCCTTTCAAAGGCTAAATATTTTTAGGATATTTGGGCCCCCTAAATAGATTTCTATGTACGACACTGCTTCTTAACCATCAACATAACATTTTAAGAAGAAAAAAAAAGTATCATCCACCCTTCCACTTAAAAGTCTCACCTCCGCCGCTTAGAAAACACCAGAAAATCGTGATTCCGACGATAACGCCAGAGAGAGAGATTTCACGACTGCTCGTATTAAATCCGCTTTATCGCTCTCTAAGCCTACTTTTATTGGTTTTTTACCTCCGCGTATCAAAAGGCCTTCAAAAAGCGGCGTTCTTCTAATAAAGACCTTTTAGTGCTCTTTTATGGACGGGATCGCGTCGTCTTTTTTGTGTTGCCGTTTTTTACCACCGAGGGCGCTAGGTTCGGGGTCGTAAAAGTGGGGTTTTACTAGGGCTCTCCCCCTCTTTAAAAAAAAAGAAGGTAATTGCTGTAAGACGTGATTTTCGAGAAGCGTGGTTTGGAGATTTTGTGGAAACCACAGGAACTATACAGGATGGATTTTAATTTTTACATCAAAGTCCTTTTTGACTTGAGACCTCTTTCTTTACAGAAAGGACACTGTTGTATTTCCTTCCTTAAGGCGCATCGAGACTTGCAACACCGTTTTACCGAGTTCCCATAAGACAAAAATAGAAATAAAAACTATTTTTCCTACAGATATCTATAAGCATGCTACGGTTTTTTTTTCAATTTAAATATACTACAAAAAAAATTACAGGGCCGTAATTTTTTTACAATACGAACGAACAATTTACAATCAAATATCTCTTTTAGGGAATTCATAATAACAATTTTAAAAAACCTCTTTTCATGTCCCAAGGTGCCCCCCCAGTGGCCCACGTTGGGACACTTTCAATAATAGTTACAAAATTGTAGTTTTTATTTTGAAAAATACAAATAATTAAAAAAATATGTCCAGTAATTATAAATTAGACATACATCATATTTTAATTCCAAATTTTTTGCTGATTTCTTCATTTTTGTCATTGTTTTTTTGACGATTGACTTTTTGGTTTACTTCCAGAAAAATTTTTGCATCAATTTCTAAATTAAAATCCTTTTCCTTCTTAAATTAATTATTTCTTTAAATAAAAACATCTTTTTTACTCATGAAAGGTTTCAGGTATCTTTTAACAAATCCCAAGGTGCCCCACACTTTAGTGTCCCAAGGTCCAAGGTCCACACCTTGATGCTTTTTGGATATTAAACTTAATTACTCTTTTAGGTTTAACAATAATTTTTCTTTTCTAAAATATTCATGGATGCACGTACTTTACTCTGAATATAGTTATTATGACATAAATATATTCATTTTATTTCAAAAATTATTTTGAAACTACAAGTGAAGTTAAGTAAATAATTATCTAGATGCACCAAATATTCCAAAATACGTTGAGGAGTAGATTTTAGTGTAATTTATTAGTACCTAAAAGCACGAGTTCATTACTATAAAATTGCGTCTGAAAAGTCCAGTAGTACTTCTTTTGAATCCACTCCCTACTACACTCTTAAAACAACAGTCTCAAAACTGAGTAAAAAAGTACTCAAACGGGCTCCGATCCAAAAATACTCAAATTTGAGAACATGAATGTACTCATTTCTGAATTTCTGTGTACTCAAAAACGAAACATCTTGAGCTTGAACTCAAAAATGAGCTCATGATGTTTCATTTTTGAGTATATTCATGTTCTCACATTTGAGTATTTTTGGATCGGAGCCTGTTTGAGTACTTTTTACTCAGTTTTGAGACTGTCGTTTTAAGAGTGTACTTTTCATTGTAAATTGATTTACCTAAGAATTTGCTGAAAAATTTTTTGTTGATTCGGTCTACTCTGCAATCCATGAGCTATAATTTTCCAAAATAATTTATTCATTGAGGACTCCAAAACGGATCCTGACACCACGTATCTAATAAAGAAAATAAATTATGAAACAAAAAAACTACACATTTTATTTTCATTTTCTTCATTTTCAATAACTACTACATACTACATCTATACCGTGAGTGTCAGGAGATGTTAGCACTCTGCAAGTTCTCCCAAAGTGGACAAGCTTTTCCACATTCGTTCTGTTTAACGACCCCCTCCATCCCGACCCCTGCAGAAACCCGTAATTAAATCTGCATGCGCGTCAACACCTCTCCAGCGTGACGTCTCCCCTTGAAAAGGCTCTATTAGTCCGATTCCAGAAACAGACGGACACGAATAGAGATAACATTTACTAGAGGGCACGTCAGTTGCATCCCATCATGGGAGTGGGATTGAAAGGAAATGCCTTAAAAGAGCTACAAGTGATGCCAAACTGCCTATTTATCCAATACGGGCGTGTTTCTTTGTTTAACACCCTATTTTTTGCTCAAATAAGAGTTCTCGGTCTTCTTTTTGAATGAGAAAGTTGCATAGCCCGATCGAGAAATTTTTTGATCGCAAAAAATATTAACAAAAATCCCCTTTTTCAAAGCTCACGAACACGCCAAGAGTTTGGGATGTAACGTCATCGTAGGGTGACCATTATTGAAAAGCAGCGGAGTTGATGGTATGATTTCGTTTCGACATCGTACATGTTACACACTTAGCGTTTTCAGTCATGTGTTTTTTTCTCGACTTTTAAATTAAAATATTTAATTACTTGTACATTTTTTTTTGAAAAATTGACCAGATATTTCATTTTACCATACAAAAAACCATACGGAACGCTTGAATGTTTATGAAAATCTGACACACGCAACTTCCTTATTGTCTATTTCCTTATCTAAAATTTGAATCAGCTTGTATTGATGTAAGCTACTTTTTTATAGCTTTGATCAGGGGGTTCCGAAGTATGAACAGGAATCAATACTAGTCCATTTTCTTCTATTTAAAATATTGATTGTAGTGGCTGACTAGATTTTCCCATAATTCATCTCTACCAAATTTATTTTTAGGAGTCAAATTTTCAAAAATTTTCAAACAAACAATTATTAACAACTTTTTTTGCATAATAAGTTCTTTTAGATGTATATTTTAACAAAAAATATAGAAAGTTTCATTGGACGTAATAAATTTGCTTGGGAAATGGTGAAGAATAATTTTGGGCTCCTCCCGAAATAAATTTCTATGCACGCCACTGCTCCAGAATAAGATAAATGCCACAAACCAAAAAAAAAAATCTCCCTCTTATAAAGTTAAACATAAATTCTATAAAACAATAAGGTGAAAGCTGGTTCTATGATATCTGCACGATCACTCCAGCCCTAAAATCAGGGTTGGCTAAAACCAGGTTTTTTCGGGTTTTTTCAATAAAACCCTGAAAAAACCCATATAAAACTGGGTTTTTTCGGAAAAAGTGTGGGTTTTTTCAAAATTTAGTGAGTTCTTTCTATGTTACATGTGTTCTGTCAAAATAATGTCAGTTTTTCCACAGTTAAGTGGGTTTTTTTCAAAGTTTTTATACTTTGAAAAAACCCACTGAAATCGTAAAAACATCCCTTATTTACTGAAACCTGGTTTAAATTTTGAAAAAAACACTAAAATTTAAAAAAATATCCTAAACTTTGAAAAAACCTATTCAATATTGAAAGAAATCTATTCAACTTTGAAAAAACCCACTGAAATTTAAAAAAAATCTTCTTTATTTTTTTATCTAGTTAGAACTTCAAACTTCCTAAATTTTGAAAAAAAACCATTCAATAATGAAAAAACCCACTGAATAATGAAAGAACCTATTTAACTTTTTTTAAAAACTCCCTGAAATTGAAAAAAAAACACCATTTAATTTTTAAAACCTAGTTTAAATTTGGAAAAAATCCATTAGAGTTTTAAAAATATCCTAAACTTTGAAAAAAAACATTAAATTTTGAAAGAACTGCCAAAATCTTTCTTGAAAAAACCCAAAAATGGGTCCAAAATGTGGGTTTTTTCACATGGGTGTTTTTGAAAAAACCCATTGGGTCCAACCCAATTGGGTCCAATCCAGCCAACCCTGACTAAAATCATGTCTTATAAGGGCAAACATAAACGCTATAAAACAATTAAGTGAAAGCGGAGTCGATGATATCTGCACTGTCACTCCAGCACTAAAAACATGTCCGTGCGTCTCCCTATTCAAGTATCGATCTACGCAGCGTGCTATAGGAGGAGGACGGCGGCGTAGAGGAGAAAAAAACCTCCAAATCCCTGCAATTATTTCAACACTTGGGACGCAGCGAGCAATAAAAGCCGATGACGGTAATGAAATAAAAAATAATACAACCCGGAGACTAAATACAGGTCCGGCATAAAACGGACGAGAGAGGGAGTAAAAACTAGATGGCGAATCGAACCATAGGGAAATCTTTTATACAAAGTGCTTGTGTAAAAATCCTTCAAATTTTCTTTCAATTTCAATAAATTTAATTTCATTGAAGTTTAATTTCTCTATAAGTTCCAGGAACTAAATTCATTTTAAAAGTGTTTTAACTTAAAAAATTTGTCAATTCCCCTTTTTTTATTAAACTGAGGGGATGACTCTAATTGCTCTATGTTCTAATTAAATTTGTCTTGGCCTTTTTGTATTTACAAAACTGCTGCCATCTTTTATAACTAAAATTCTAAAATACATTTAATCTTACTTAATTTTTCACCTACCCAAAATGAAAAATGGAACTTAATAAAATACTCGACGAATATTAACACTTGAGGTTGTTCAAATATATAATATTAAGATTTCAAGCAAATATTTAGCTCATATTTTATTCTTTGTGCTGTTTCTGTCAGTACAATTTTTTCTGCTTAAAAACTGTTGTATTAAGTAACACAATTTTTTATATTAGCATTATGCTAAAAATGCTTTTCACCTCCTCCATTGAAGGGTTTTTCCGAAAGGAATATTTTCCCTAGTTCAAACCCTGCCGTGTTCTTAATAGGATTCTTAACTTCCAGTAAATTTTCTGGTTATTTAATAATTTCTTCATTAAAGATGTCATGGACGAATTTAAAAATGAGTACTCTCGAACCAAGGATAGTAAAAGGGTCGAGTGATTTGACATACTTGGAGGGGAGAAAGGAAGAAGCTGAGGGGCAGTTGATCGAAAGAAGAAGATACATTTACTCCCTCTAACCTTAGTTATACCCTCTATATACATAAAAAATCAGTATATTTTATATAAAATAAAAAATACTGAAGCAAAATATCACGTGACCCTTTTACTATCGTTGGTTCGACAGTACCTGATGTTTTATTTTTTAGTACATATCTGCACATTTTCCAAAATGAGTACATGCATGTATTAAAATTTGAGTAAATTTGGATCGGAGCCTCTGTTTGAGTGCGGGAAATGCTCAGATTTGAGTAATTTTTCCTCACTTTTAGACTGTCGTTTTAAGAGTGTTCATATCGGCACGCAAGAACTGCTGCCTTTGCTCCGTCTATCCCCTCCCCATCTCTATACTTCCATGGCTGTCGACAGCTCCAGCGTTACCTTGTAACAACACACAAGCGGCGACATGAAACATCCGTGAGAGAGGGACCGAGTGAATAATAAAAAAAAGAACAAAATGAAAATGACGACCCTAAATACCTGCGGAACAGCCGAGGGAGGGACCCAGGGACAGTGACTGACACGTCGCGCGATTATACGCATTTAGAGCAATTACGGTTTTTTTTATTTAACTTTATCGTCTGCGCTGAGGTTATTTTCTTTTGGGATAGTGTGTGCTTAGAGAGAGGCAGGGGTGAGATGCCCCGCATGGGGTGGAGGGTAATTTTTTATTCTTTCTCTTCTCTCTCGATTTGTTTTGAGTGAGAAATCGAATTGGATGACGGTTGTTTTATTTTGTCGCCTTCTTGTTCTCTCTTTGGTTCCTATATAGAAAGGTGAAGGCGAATTTTTTTTTTGTTGGTTGCTGTGTGGAGACTGCGTTTGTCTGGTGGGGTTGATTGAGGTTATTACGGATATTTGTCGTCCGGTAGTGTTGTATTGAACTGATTCACGATAAGGAAGTTGCATGATCGATACTTCATGCAAAAATAAGCAACTACCCAAAATTTGAGGCCGATCGAGATATTTTTTTGATTGCAAAAAAATTAACAAAAATCCCCTTTTTCAAAGCGCTCGAAAACGCTAAGAGTTAGGGATGCTACGTCATCGTACGGTGACCATTGTTGGAAAGCAACGGAGTTGATGTTATGATTGTTGATGTCATCGTTCGTTTTAAACAATAACGGTTTCAATCAAGTGTTTTTTTCTCGACTTTTAAATTCAAATATTTATTACCTGTACATTTTTAAAAAAAACTGACTAGATATTTCATTTTACCGTACAAAAAACCCTACGGAACACTTGAATGTTTATGAAAATCTGACACATGCCACTTCCTTACTCTCGATACCTGGCTGTAAAAAGTGTATTAAATATTCGGGACATACGTTTATTCAAAAAATACTCGTAAAAAATATTTTTTTAAATAACTAGTTCATTTAAATAAATTTTCCTTTCACTGGACCATTTAGCTATTATTATTTATTTTTTGTTCTGAAAACCTAGAAGTTGTAAGCTGATAAAAAAATATACCTGTATTTTCTATCTTTTATTTCCCTCTCTTTCTACATTTTACCACTTTCTCTCTATCTTACTTTTTATTTATTTATTTATTTATTTATTTATATATATACACTGCCAAACAGAAATAATCCAATTACTTGGCAGGGAAAATAAAATACAAACAAATACAAATACAACAGATAAAAGACACAAAAAAGTACAAAGAAACATATGAAACAAGCAAACACTCTAAAAAATATATGTACAGAAAAATTAAGAAGAAACACTTTCTAGGTATTGATTTTTCAATTTGGTAAAAGAATCACAGAAAAGATCAATTGATCCGGGAAGATTATTCACTATTTTATAAAATTGAAACATGGATTGATGTGAAAGATAGCTTTTAATAAGTGGAATTTTGAAAACAATTATGTTTCTTGTGATGCGTGGTGGAACGTAGAAGTTAAGTAACTGTAGTACAGGGGGGCAGTCAATATTATATCTTATTAGGTTATAGTAATACTTTAAAATTGAGAGATGCCTTCGTTGTTCCAAAGTGATGTTAACAGTGATTCCATTCAAAGGTGAATTCCCAGTTTTGAAAGATATGTACCGAAGAAAACTTTTTTGAATTTTTTCTATTGAGGAAATATGCAATTTATTGGAGGGACTCCATACCACACAGTTGTACTCCAATATAGGTCTAACCAAAGTAAAGTAAAGCAAAATTAAGACTTGAATGTTAGAAAAATTAATTGTGCTTCGTTTGAAAGCTCCCAATGTTTTTGTGGCTTTTAGTTTAATGTCCTGAATATGCATATTAAAAATAAAATTTGATTCATAAGTGACACCAAGGTCCTTAATGTGGGAAGTTCTAGAAATGGGCAAATTATTGATAGTGTAGTCTTTTGAAAAAGGATTTAGCTTACGTGAAAAAGTTAATACAAAACATTTATCTATGTTTAAATATAATTTATTAAGCGTGCACCAATTAGATAGCTTAGAAAGTTCAAACTGTAATGTATCAAGATCATCATAAGAGGATATTCGCTTGTAAATTTTTAAATCATCTGCAAATAAAAGACAAGATTGAAAAAGTTCAGTGATATCATTTATAAACAGAAGAAAAAGAAGGGGCCCCAGAATCGATCCCTGGGGAACTCCGGAAGAGCTAGAAAAAACACTAGAGAAAACAGAGTTGTACTTTACGAAAAGAGACCTTTGAGAGAGATAAGAACGTAACCAAAAGAGTAACTTGTGGTCAAAACCCATGTTGAAAAGCTTAAACAGTAAAATTTCATGATCAACGGTGTCAAACGCCTTAGCGAAGTCAGTGTAAATGACGTCTAATTGCTGATTCACCTGCAAGGCATCTGAAATTTCCTTATTTAGAATAAGAAGATTTGTCGCAGTGGATCGTTTTTTTAAAAAACCATGCTGGTTAGGAGAAATGATCTGATGTATTTGTAAGGAAATTTTGTTGTGAATAACTGATTCAAAAATCTTTGCAAAACAGGATATAATGGCTATAGGTCTGTAATTTTTTACATCCGATCTTTTACCCTTTTTGTAAACAGGAATGATCTTGGACGACTTCCAAATATCAGGGAAGGTGCATGAACGAAGAGAGAGGTTGAATAAAATGATTAAAGGGTAAACAAAGCTGTCTACATTAGCTTTAATAAGGTAAGGAGGCACTAAGTCAAGGCCACAAGAACCAGAACCTCTCAATCCTTTTATACTATTAACAATGTCATCATGGGAGACATGGCTTACCTTAACTAGATCAATAGAGTTTACACCCATAGCAGTATCAAAATCGTAACCATTTATCCCACCATCAGAAGCACTATAAGCACTATAGAAGTAACTCTTAAATGCCTCAGCCACATCACCGTCATTCTGTAGTTCAATATCATTGTAATACAAACTGTTTGCACTGTGAGTTTGATTTTTCTTTCGGTAATAAGACCAAAAATACCTAGGATTTAACTTCAGAGATGATTCGACTAGGGCAATGTGGAGCTTACGGGCCACACGAATATCAGACTTAATACTTTTCCTGATTGCTTTAAAGCTCTCAAGATCTCTCGGGTCATCAGAAACTCTAAACTTCTTTAAATAGGAATTTTTCAGTTTGATGTTACTAATAATGTCTCTGGTGAACCAAACAGGATATTTTCTGTTGTAAGGAATAGATTTGGGCACAGACAAATCAAGAATATTGTACAGTACGTTGTAAAATTCAAATAACGCTGCATTAATACATGAATAGTGATTTAAAAAGTTCCAGTCAACAGATGATAAAAGTGTGTACATTAAGTGAAAATTTGCTCTTTTAAAGTTATAGGATTTGGCAGAAGAATCAATTGATTTGCATTTAGAAGATTCAGGTTTAAAGTTTTTGACTTTTTTTGTTCTTATTAACTTAATAAACAAAGCCGGATGGAAACTATCTTCGCTAGTTATTGGAAGAACAGATTGTGAAACTGATACACTAAAACTATCCAATCTCACCAAAACAAGATCCAGTATTCTCTTCAAACGATTTTCAATCAAATTACATTGTTTCAATTTGTGACACTCAAGGAAACTAATGAAATCATGAGAAGCAAGTACCTGGTCACCCGGATCAGAAATTTGCCAATTGATAAAAGGTAGGTTAAAATCTCCAACAATTATAATGTTAGATACATTAAAAAAATACTCGTCTATAATGTCATAAAATTCATGAAAGACACTGCTACTAGTAGATGGAGCAAAATAAGCACAACACACAAAAAAGCTAAAACTGTTATTAAATAAAAGTTTGATCCAGATAGCTTCCCCAGAAAAGTCAAAATTAGACAGTACTCTTGCACTTAAGGATTTTTTTACGGCAATCATGACCCCTCCTCCGCGACACTGATTAGTAGATTGGTAACAACGATCACGTCTAAATACATCATATCTGGCATCGAATAAATCATGGCTTTGAAATTCCTCATTAAGCCAAGTTTCAGTTAGACAAATTATATCATAAGTTTCAGCAATGCAAACTTCATATATTTCATGGAATTTTGTTCGCATACCGCGAACATTTTGATAATACAAATTCAAACCTGAAACAATATTTCCGAGAGATCCATCACAAGAAGATAGTCATTCAATTGCAGCAGAGTCACCAATAGAAACACCATCAGGATCATCTATAATCTGATCCCGCCTGAGACGGCCCTTGAATCTGGATATAATACAGCCTTCCGGCCATAAGTCTTCATTAAGAAGCACATTAATATCACATTCCAAAGTTTCAACATGAAAAGAAGAATAATTGTTGTATTTTGTTTTCATCTTAGAACACACCAGATGTTTCAAATCAAGGGATATCAGAGAATCGGTAACATCCTTAACTTGTGTTGCAGGATCAAGTCTGGAGAGGAAAATGGCTCCCCTTTTAGGGAACCTCTCGGCTGATCTCAGAGAAGAGGATTTACCAGCTCCAGTAATTGTGTTCTTTCTAGATGAGGCCAGAACTCTGGGACCCGATGTAGAAGCAACAGAAAGTCCGGTGTGTTTGACAACAACAGGAGAAGGCATGATGTGTTTTGCCGCTCTGGTGACATCAGCATAAGACTTAGTGTCAGCATTTCCAGTGACGTGTATCTTTTCAGCAACAGATTGTACCTGTGGGATCTTATTCTCTAGGCACTGGAACCTATCCTCCATTTCCTGTCTGATATTGACAAACTGCTCATTCAGGTCGTTCAGACGAGAAAGGATCGCGGTAGCCGACAAGGACGAGATTTCACGATCGATCGTCCTCTCCTCATGGTGCTCGTAACATTCAGAAATAGTCCTAATGATTTCAGCAAACTCAGCCTTGTCACCAGAAGAACATGACCTCTTATCACATACTCTCAAGAAAATAGTAGACAAAGACTCAAGGGCAGAGTTCAGATACCTCAGATCGAAAATCGGATCACCAGCAGCATCTTCCGACGCACACCCCATAATGCTGTTATAATAAATGCTGTTATTTTCATCCGCATTCTTCTTTTCTAATCTTCCTAAATATTTGCCCTCTTTAAAAGAGAAATAAAGAGAGAATACTGAGAGTTCTTTTTCTTTTAGTTCTACTTTGTTCTTTAGACAGTTGCAAACGAAGTTTGTGATTTTTGTTGTTGTTGTTTGCTGCTTTTGTCTGTCTGGTGAGGTTGGTTGAGGTTATTACGTATTCTGTATGTATTAGGTATAGTAGTAGTAAAGTGTTGGTTTCAAATGATTCATATTCCTCGATTTCTGCAAACAGGATATTTTTTCAGTAGCAAATAACAGCATTTTTGTATAATCAGCAGATTAAAGAGAAGAAAATATTAGGGAGCATTAATGAAATTATTTTTATTACAGATTTTATCACTCTTAAAACGACAGTTTCAAAACTGAGTAAAAATTACCCAAATCTCAGTATTACTCAAACTGGCTCCGATTCAAATTTACTCAAATTTGAAAACACACATGTACTCATTTCTGAAAATGTGTTTATACTCAAAAATGAAACATCAAGTGCTTATTTTTGAGTTCGTACCTGGGATTTGCATAAATTGAACTATGATGAGACGATTAGTTTTAGAAGTAATTTGGGTGTAATATTGCAAAGCTGTGTTTCGCACTACCACGCCCTAAATCATACCAAAAATTGAGTATTTCTGACAGTTTTCGATAATCATTCCAATTTTCAAACATAAGATAAAAGTAAGTATAATTTGAGTGGTGACTATTGAATTGTTTGAAATTGAGTATATCTGATGTTTCAATATTGAAAGCATTGGGTCGTCAAGTTTGAAACAAAAAGTTTCATACCCCAAGATGAAAACATCGATTTCCTCAATCTTGAAACTTGTGATTTCTCTCAGTGTAAATGTAAAATCAAATCCGGATCCCTTTTTTGAGCCAAATAAAAAATACTACTTCCAGAAAAAGAAAGACAAGCAGAGAAATCAGAGGAACCAAGAATGATTAATAATAAGAAATAGGTAATTAAGATAAATAAACAAGAAACCCCTTAAATATCTCGTCTTTATGTAAAATGTTTAATACAATGATATTTATCTTTAGAAATTTTAAGACATTGCCCTATTTTTCATCTTCCATGCTGAATGTTTCGTTAACTTCAAAAACGCAAAAAATATTAATAAATAAAGAATTAAAATTGAAAACGTTTTGGAGTAGAGATCTTGAACTTTCATCTGAAAAAAAATATCAAAAATCCTCAAAAACCTGGCTATTTCGACCAAAAATTTCTCCTTCGTCGCTCTAATTCCTGTAATCCACGTCAAAAAAGATTTAATTTCGCCTCAAAACGGAAAATTCTCGAGCTTCGAAAACTTTTTTTCTTTCCTTCCACAGAAATAAATGATAAGGATGGTTCAAAGCTCAGCCACAGAGGTAATTGAATTTTGCCTGACTATCTCTAATTATAGCCCGTTTCCGTAGTAGGAGCAGGTTTATTTCTCCAGCAAAAATAACCCTTAAAACCAGACTCGTATCCTTTTATTATTAAGACGCACACAAAACCATATATCTCTTGAGAAAATCTCCCTGATGCGAAAATAAAAATGCAGAAATAATCTTCTCTGGGTACGAAAATCCAGATTTCGGAAGGTGTTTACTCCTTTTCCACATCCGGGTTACCCCCAGAAAACAACAACCGGTTGCGGGCGAAGTGAAATGACTAGAGAACGTAGAGTTAGGAGCATAGAGTTAGTACTAATATAGAGACAGCTTAAACATCTTCTACGCTGTTCAAAGTGTGACCGGTAGCTCGGTTTCGTTCTGCCACTCACACTTGACCCGCCTACGGGAGCTCCCATGTTAAAAATTTACTTCCGCCACTCACACAGGTCCGACTTTTTCGACATGCAAGGTTGCCTGACCGAGAAGAGTAAGCTGTCTCTATATTTGTACTAACTCTATGGTTAGGAGAAATATGAGGAGCGTTGGACTTTTGTTGAAGTGACCATGATAGAGGTGATGGGTAGAATAAACGTAATACTTTGATACGGTATAGATTTAGGAATGCTTAGACTAGTTTATTAGGGTTTTTTGTAAATACTTGAATATTTTCAATTTTTCTTAGGTAGTTAGTTCCTTACACTACTATTGGGTCAAAAATCTACACTGTTAGGAATTTATACTTTGATATACGGGATTCTCATGTGCTCTTAGGGCAGGCGTGGATCCAGCACGGCTCCAAGAGGGGGCACTTTTCCAGACAAGAACCCCTTGTGGTACCATTGGGGGTATGGGGTCCTCCCCCAGAAAAAGTTCTGAAATTTGACGCTTAAAAGTAGGGTTTTAACTCATTTTGAGAACCTTTTGGGGTTCCCAAGGGGGAGGCACTGTCTAGAGTGCCACCCCCCTGAATCCACGCCTGCCTTTAGGGGGAACTTTAACGCTGTTTCCTCTTCTGTTTTCGTAATTTTTAGTTTTGATAAAAATGCATAAATAAATTATTAAATAATGCAAAATCGGTAAATAATAAAAAAAGATAGAAATTTTTCTTGAAAATCCATTGATGTAAAATTTTCGGTCACCTGTAAGGCTAAGCGCGCACTAGGAGACAAAGACAAAATTGCTCTCGGAGACAAAGACAAAATTGCTTCCCTGGCTATTGCTAGAAGCTAGAGTGCGCGCACATGGCGACGAGACCAAGATCACTAGGCCAAGAATTTCCTCATAGAAATGCATTGCTCTCGAGTGACTAGTGTTTTAAGTCGCCGAGACAGAAGTCTCTTAGTGCGCGCTTAGCCTAAGAGTCAATTTGACTCCTTGGTGTCTCATACGTGTATTTTTGACATTTTCCCTTACATTTTTTGTTTTGACCTTAACTATGTATATATATTAGTAAAAAAATAAATTTTGATTTGATTTTTTTTTATTTGATTTGATTTAGAGAGATGAAGTTTTCTAACACTGTTTGCGAAGCCAATATAATCTTATGTTCTGAGTTAAAGTGTATACCAACTAGTGATGGGCAGGTATCGATACCAAATACTTATGTACTCGATACCTATAGGTATCGAGTGTATTCGATACCCACAAAAGTATCGATACTTTATTGACATATTTCGTTTTAAATTTTTCAATGAAGTAATCTTTATAATACCTACTGTAGATCAAACGCAACCTGTTTCCGTTTTCATTTTGCAACGCTCAAACCCAAGTCGTTAATCATCCGCGAGAGAAATTTGACGCGGCTAGGTTTTTCCCCCGCCAAATCCTTCGCCTCTATCCACCTCCGTAGCTACGGGGCTTTTTGATGGATCGCTTTCAGTTTTTTGAATATTAGTCTGATTATGGATAGGCCCTAAAAAAATTGTCCCTTCAGGTTCATTTCCCGACATTGAAAAAAAGTACTCGATACCTAAAAGTACTCGATACCTATAAGTATTCGATACCAAAGTATTCGATACCTATAAGTATTCGATACCAAAGTATTCGATACCTAAAATTATCGATTTTGCCCATCACTAATACCAACCAACATGCAATAATAAAAAAAGAGGGTATTAAACTTTTCAAAGGGAGTAAAGATAAAATGAGAAGATAGAGAAGGGGAGAAAGAGAGAGAGAGTGAGAGAAAAGGGTGATATATGAGGCTAAAGAGAAAATAGTGTATTGGAGAAAGAGAGAAAAAACAGGAAAAAGAAAGAAATTAAGGAAAATGATAGATGAGTGAGGTATGATGGACGAATGAATAATATAAAATGTTATAATAAATCATAATAATATAATACAAATATAATAAAGAATGAAGAGAAAGTGTGATACAATTTAGAATGAGTAAAAAACACAAAGAAATAAGAAAACAGTTAATAAAGAAGAAGGGGAAGAATTTTAGCAAGAGAGAAGATAGCAAAA
Source organism: Tetragnatha versicolor (assembly GCA_024610705.1). Lineage (NCBI taxonomy): Eukaryota > Metazoa > Arthropoda > Arachnida > Araneae > Tetragnathidae > Tetragnatha > Tetragnatha versicolor. The sequence goes on along the minus strand of JANDEH010000025.1, from coordinate 1,518,462 downwards.
TGGAGATAGAGAAATAATAACAAAAGAAACATGTGTGTGTGATATAGAAAAGGGGTAAATTACATAAGAGGGATAAGGAAACCTTATTGATTCCCTGAACCCCAATCTTTCGGGCATCCCTTGCTGAGTATTTCTCTTTCGCCACTCCACACTCTAGCTATGCAAGGTTGCTTTCGATGCGAGCTCTATTCCTTCCTGCTCCATGCTTGCGATGGCCGGTTCTTCGCTCTTCTTTGAAAGAAACAGCAAAAATATAACGCTTTCTCTCTCTTAAAACCTCAACGTTATTAGCTTCACTCTCTCCATACGACCGGATCCCAACCCTCTCTAACCCTAACCGCCCGAGACTTTTCTATTGGTTTCAAAGGCATTCTTCGGCCGGCGTAGTATGCAAAGGGTCGATGTGGTTTCGTAGATGGACGCGAAAAGGTCAGATTTTCGCGTCCACTTGTGCCCTCAGATAGTTTTTTTCTGTTGGAGAATGTGGATTTCGTGTGAATTTTGGGTGAAAGTGTATTGGCGTAGCTGGAGAAAATTTTTTTGGGGGGCCGTCCATAAATGATGTCACACTTTTTTTGGCCATTTTGGACCCCCTCCCCCCCTTTGTCACAAACTGTCACACTTTCCCATACCCCCTCTTCTCCCCCTTTGTCACATGTCATGCTCTTAACCAACAATATGTCTAATACACGAATTTGAAAGTGCCCGGAACCAAATTTTTTTTTAATTTCAGCTTAATTTTACTTCTTCTGATAGTTTCATTTCTATACACCTGTAAGATGCCTTTTGAGAGAACAATATATGGTCTTTTTTACAAGTTAAGGTTTTTGTTGAATTTTAGCTGCAGGATGTGATGTCACAACTTTTAAACACCCCTCCCTCCCCCTTGTCACAAACTTTCACAAATTGATTGACCCCCTCCCCCCTCTGAGCATGACATCATTTATGGATGGCATTTTGAGAAAAATCTAGTATTTATTGTTGATAATCTCGACTTTTTAAAATTGATTTTTACTGTTCACAAAATTGCGAAGCAAGGTTTTTTATTAAAACAAACAAAAAGCTCCCAGTGTACCACGATGCATCACACGAGCCTTGCAGAATTGAGTAACTAAAATATGCTATTTATTGTTCAAATTTATATTTAAAAAAAACTGTGGTTCAACCCTTAAGAGCTCAAAAATTTCACCTCAATCTTGTTGAAACCTTCAACTGCTTAAAAGAGTACATTACGATAAAATTTGATACTGACCAATCATGCAAGAAAATGTAAGAAACAGAGTAATCTTTTGTCGTAAATGCAACAAAATAATCTCTGTTGAAAAATTAAGTAATAAAAAAATTCAATTGGTGGGAATCTTTTGAACCAAAATAAAACTGGCCACAATAGAAATGCCACTGTCTTTTATATGAAACAGTAGGTATTGATGAATATTGTTGCAATTCGATTTTTTATTTTATGTTTAACCATTATTAGAATATTTTAATGTTTTTCGTGCATTTGAATAAGGGATTAAGAAAAACCTAAAACTTCCATATTTATCCCAGATAATTGTCTAAAACTTCATTTTGTGCAATTTCTTATAAATTATTTCCCTTTCATTGTTGACGTACATTATTTTACGTAGTTTACATTCCTTTGTATTTAGCTAATAGCTTTTTCAAAGCCATTATTTCTAAGTATCTCTATGTTCTAAAGAAGAGTTTTTGTTGAATGGTTTCCAGAGAAAAAACTTTTCAACTACTGATCCGCATAAAATATTTTTGTTATCAAACTGTTCGGATTCTTTTGAGGATATGCAAAAAAAGGCTGTAATTCTTTGTTGTACTTTTCTGTTTTCTACCCGTTAAGAAATGCCAAGCTGTATTTATAATACACCACAAATTCAAATACGTACCTCCATTTTTTTATTGTTCCTACCAATATAACTGTATATTTTACCCACTTGGTTTGAAATCTACGAAGTTTAAAACTGATTGGCGATTTTTTTGGAGGATACAAAACAGATAAGTACCTTTTACTTGCTATGAAGAGAAATAAATTTAGAATATTTTCACCCATTTACACCTCGCTTGGACACCCCTCGCTTTCCCTAGAAGGGGGGTGGAAAACACTTCCCTAATCTATGTCATTGATTCATCGCGTGTTTTCCATTGTACCCCACACAATAGACTTAACATTACGCTGAATCCGATGGCTCATAAAACCGACAAAAACAACCAAAAGAAGAGAAAAAAAACCACCGACCACCCCTCAACTGGACATCTGACCGTGACCGGAAGCGCGTGGTCGGTTGACCACTCCATTCGAACGAAATAAAAAACCTCACCACCGGAAGGAACCAAACGCGAATTAGAGCTTAAATAACTCGAAAATAAACAAGTAAATAAAAAAGAACATTCTTTCAATGGCCCGGAAAAACATTCGGGGCAACAACCACCTTCTAATCCGCCAAATGGAAGCTTTTGTGCTCCGTTCCAATCGAACGTTTTTGAGGGGGGTTAATTGTGCTGGACTTCGGCTATCTGCAGTCGATAATAATTGCTTTGTAATGAAGCTTTTGCGGCGTAATGTAGTTGATTGAGCGAGGTTTTGGTGGTGGCTCAATTATGTATTGAGTAATTAATTTCTTAGGCAAGTGACTGGTCAATATCATTCAAGATACACTGTTAAAAATATTCCGTGAAATTTACGGTTTTAAACTGGCATCTCTGTTGGTTGTGCAAAACCGTAAAAATTACAAATTAAAACCGTAACTACACTGGTTTTTTTGTACAAAAAGTGGAATAAAATGGTGAAAAACCGATGAGGTTACCGATTTTTAGGGGTTTTGCACAACCAACCCAGCTACCAGAATAAAACCGCAAATTCTACGGGATTTTTTAGAGTGTATTTGATTATTTTTTTCTTGTAAAGTTTTCTAAATTTGCTAATTTGCTAATCTAAGAATTTTATCTAAGAGTTTTATGTTTTGTATTGAAAAAATATATTCATAGTTGAACTGATGTAAAACCTAATATTTATTCATTGCAGAAAACTCATTACTTTGAAAAGCAAAAGTTAAATCTTCTGTAAGAAAACCCAGAAAAAAGTGTATTTTTATTTCGTTAAATGGGGAATTAAAGATTTTAACCCAAATCCCACTGAGTGTAATAACATACTTACTTAATGTTAAAAAGGGAATAAGTGTTATTTTCCAATTAAAATAATACTAAAAATTTCGCTATCCTATAAAAAGGGGGCGAAATCAATGTTAAGTTAGAAAATAGTACAGATTTGTAAATATACAAATAGTACTTTAAAAGAAGGAGAACTCAACTTTTTTTCTTTGGGGGTGATTTCTTGGTTTTATTTTTACAAAAGGAGAAGTGCTGTACTACAGGGTGTCCCAAAAAAGACTGACACATTACAAATAAAAAATCAATAACTATCAAACTAAAAAAGATAAAATAAAGCGTTTTTTTTAATTCTACTCTAAAGACCAAATAATTTTATGGCACATATTTTCGTAAATCGTAGTTCAAAAATCACCCTACAGGTGGGAGCACTATTTTCCATTATCTCCTATGGGGAGATTGATACTTTTATGCCCTGTCGGGGGATTTGGGAACAATGATTTACGAAAATTTGTGTCATAAAATTCTTAGGTCTTATGAGTAGGATGCAATAAACCGCGTATTTTTATCTTTTTTTAGTTTTTTAATTAGAAATTTTTAAAATGGGACACCCTGTACAAACACAGCTTTAGTCTTTATAAAATTTAAAATATTTAGAACTTGAAAAACATGCAAATTATTATAAAAACTTCCGAAAATTTACATGAAACACTTATACTGCTTAGCCAACGATAGTAAAAGGGTGACGTGATTTTTACAGACGTTGCACGACCGATAGTACTCGACTTGAAGGAAATAAAATTTCCACGTTGATATTAAACGGTTCCGCTCCTTGGTTAATATCAATATGGAGATTTTATTTCATACAAGTCTGGTACTAATCGGCCGTGCAACGTATGTAAAAATCACGTCACCCTTTTACTATCGTTGGCTAAGCAGTAATCATTTAAGTGTTAATATGCTTGCAAACTAAGTAATATTTTTGAGAAAAAAAGGTCCTTTCAAAAAAAATTTTGGAAAATATTGTTGCAAATAAATGAATATACTTTATTTTTAAGTGGATTTACTTCTCATCATACATAAGACACATTTATCTGTGTATATCTTCTTCAATTACGAAAAAATTTGTTTACTAACCCTTCTGATCCTTTAAAGAAACGGAAGAGAAATTGATTTTTAGAATATCATGCACGTGACAGGAAAGTTTGTCAACTCCCTTTTCCTGGACCAACCCCCTCAAAAGAAAATTCCTTTCCCCCCCGTTATTACTTCACTTACACACGTTACTACTACATTCATTGACAACAAACGGGCCAACTTCCATTCATAAAATTCATCACTATTACTCCCGTTAACGTGATAGATCGTTACTATCGCGTGGTATAGACACGTGGAGTCAGGTGCTACGTGCTTCCTTCACGTGGCTTTGGTCGTGTAGTGTCACGTGATGGTATTGTGCCCATCAGGATGCAATTATTAGCGAGATGCGATCGAACATTAGAACGCACAAATGGGGGTATTCGGAACATCAGGTCGTTTGCGAAGTTGCATCTGCATCCGACAGATTTTCCGGAAATCTTTACGTTCGGTTTTGGAATTAATATACCATCAATAACGAAAATAATTTTCTTGTGTTCTCTAATATAGTTTCAACGGTCACCTTTTGTTATTTAGAAAGGGTTGTTTAGAACGTTAGAACTGTTGAATTGGCATACCTGTTCGTGTCCCGTTTTCGTTGGCATTATGTGTTTGAGGTTCGCATGTAATCAGTTTAAGTGGTAGGTTATAACAAAGGAGTTACACTTATTGTAATGCGAAAACTTTGAATGGATAATAACACAGTGTACACGACAAAAAAACCTATTATGACGGGATTCGGTCAGGATGAAATTCAGATTACATTATATTCGAGTAATTTCTAATACAAAATGAACTTCATATCCCTAAGTATTCAAGTGCTACAGTGTTGTTATAGACAAACTAACTGAAACATAATTGCAAATGTATTGGATTTTTGTTTTAATCTCCACAAAATGTTGAAGGGTATTTTCGTGATACTTTCTAGCAATCAGGTTGTCAACACAGACCAAACTTTGTAAGTAAAGCAAAAATAACTTGTTTATTTGAGTCTGGGTCGATTTTTTCATAATGCATATTTCCTTTAAAAATATTTTTATGAATTTATAAGCTTTTTTTTTGAAAAATTTATGTTTTCCAGCTACAAAAATGTATTATCTATTGAGAAAAAAGTATCGGCATTTATTACTTTCTATAGCCTAGTATCCATAACCATAACCCATCCTTTTAGCATTGGAACATCAATAATTAGTGTTGTGACTGATATTGGCCAATATCACAAATATTGGTCAATGTCGTTGGTATATTTTCTAGGGGTTTTAAACATTAAAAACAGCAATTCTAGATGACATTATTTGAGTGAAACAAGCTTGCAAAGATGAAATTGTATCGGTTTTTTTTGTCCCTTTTCTTGATAATTTGCAAGGTCAGAGAAGCTCGTAATAATGATGTGTGATTGAAGTTCTGAGCACTTATGGTCGCTCTTTGAAAACATCTGAATTTCAGTTTGAATGTAATTAAATATTTATAAAATTTATTTTAATAAAATTTTCGAAACATTTCCAACACTTTTAGTGGAATTAATTTCCATTAAATTGCTACGAAAAGTTGGTAGTTGTATAACAAAAGTAATAATTAGTTATGTTATTTTCTTATTAAAAATCGTCCATCTAATATTATTTAAAATGCTTTAAAAAATTTATTGGAATTAATTTTATATAATTCTAAGTGAAGTCAATTTGTTCTCAAAATGCAATCAAAGAGTGACTTTTAGTCTTTTATCACATCCGACAAAATTTTTAGGATGTGGATAGCTGTCGATATCGACAAAAATGAAATCGATCGAATGATGAAGTAAAACATTTTGTGCTACCTACGAAGGTATCTTCTTCACCTTTCTTGATAGTCAGTGTCTGAAAAACAATAATTGAAAAGAAAACCCTAAGCTTGGCGATTTGGTCGATATTTAAAAAAAAAGGGTCGATTTAATATAGGCCAATATTGACAAAACAATATGGTCTGGTGTTTTTTTGCTACCTGGAAGGCATCTTCTTCCTCTTTCAATTGAAGTCCTCTCATGTTACGTCTCAGGGTCATATACAAGGGGGGGGGGATTCGGGGGTGCAACCCCCCTCCGAAATTTTGACATAAATTTTTTACTTACAGTTTTTCCTTAAACATTCGCCTTAAAACGCATAAAACCCCTACTTTTAAGGTTCCCCTCCCCAAAAAGAATATAATCTAACAGTGAGAAAGAGGGGAAGTGGGAATTCAGGGGTGTAAAAAAAGGGAAAAGCGACTGTAAAACTAGTTAAAATCCTGTTTTTAAGGTCAATTTTCCAGAAATGTTCTGCGGGAGGACCCCCAGACCCCCCTTTGAATTCGGAACCCTATTATTTACCAATTTTCTGTAAAAAGTTCAACGAAATGCAAAAATCCTACCAAAATGTAAATTAAATTCTTGAAAGTGTATGTCCGAAATCCGGATTAGGTGTACCAAAACGAGTTGAAAATCTGCTTTTTAGACCTAAATTTCCACAAATTTTCTTGGAGAGGACCTCCAGACCCCACTTTTAGGGTATTAGGAGACAATTTTGATATTGAAAACTTTAGTTCTCCAAAACCAAATCCTGGATCCGCCGCTGTCTTCTTACGTAGGTCACCAACAAAATCGAACTAAAGTTTCAAGAAATTTTTTTGCCAACCCCCCCTTCCCCTCGAAAAAAAAGTCTAGTTACGGCCCTGTTACGTCTTATCCATGAGTCAAGGTCAATCATGCACCCACCTCATATTCCAGGTGCACCCACTTCCAGCTGGGTCGCCTTATCCACCCACAAAAGAGAGAGGGGAGGGAGTGGATCATCTCGCGGGTCGGTGGTTCAGGGACCGTGTAAACATGTTTGTGCTGGTCCCCGATCTTTGGGGTATGGGAAAGATATTGTTAGTATATTTTGTTTGTCCTTTAATGTACCTTACAAGGACAAGATAATGGTAGAGTATTAACATATCTTTAGAGGACATGGTTTGAATTTTATACAAATACAAATACGAATTAAGTCGACCAACTACAGGCGTAAGCCCAGCAAGGTTGGTCCAGTCTTTTAACCCAAACTACCGGAATCCCAGTATCTGTCAATTTTCCTCTAGAACTCGTTTACCCCACTTGAATTTACAATTGTTTCAGGCAACGCATTCCATCTATCGAAACGTACCCATACTACGTGACCCATTTTTTGCCATTTTTGACCCCCTCCCCCCCTGATGACCATCCGTAGTATATGCCAAGACCCCCCCCCTCCCCCTCTAGTTTTCACGTAGTAATTCATAAATACGGTTTGTCATCATTTTTTGCAAACAGAAAGTTTAAAAAATTAATTTTGCTTAATTTGTCTAATTTTAATAATTAATTTGGCTTAATTAGTCTTAATTTGGCAAATTTCAATAATTAATTTGGCTTAATTTTATCGTATTGACTAGAAGAAATTGACTACGTGGCGAAACCCTAAGCCCCCCCTCCCCCCTGTAACCGAGCGTGGTATTTTGAAGAACCCCCTCCCTCCCCTGAATGGGTCACGTAGTATGGGTACGTTCCCTATCCACTACCCTATTGAAAAAATAATGCCCTTTCTACAATCCGTCTTAAATTTTACTTTATTCAATTTGAAATTGTGACTTGGTTTCCAAAACATGGTTTATTGATTAATTTTGGAGTAAAATCATAAAAATCCGGTTTGGTTTGAGACAAAGAACTCATAAACGGATTTTGATCGGAATCATGATTACTTTTGAGGGATACGTGTTTACTCTGATAATAATCACAAGGGCTAGGATTTATATGTTAATTACATATTTCTTCAGGAATCTGATTACGAAAGTGTACTCTTGAATTCTATACGTTTTAAAAGATTTTGAATCGATTAAGACCATGCTTATTTTACACATTTTCACATATTTCGGTTTATTTACATATTTTTACATATTGAACCTATAACTACATATTTTTATAACATAGTAATCAGTTTTAAAGTTTTTTCAAAAATAATCACACGTTTAACCGAGTTTAAAATTAAAGTAACCCATAAAATGAAATGCGCATTCAAATTGTAGTTAAAATTGGTACACCCAATCCTAAATTTAACTTTTAAAAGGTTGTGAAGTCGAGATTGTCAGATGAAACGTGTCAGGCGCGCCGAGAAGGGAAATATATATATGGTTTTCGTTTTTTTCTCGCGACAAGACAGCAAAAAGAACATGAGCTGTCGGCAAATAACGAAAAACACCCTTCCCTACTATGTACTTGCGTAATATTTGAAGAGCCCCTTTAAAAAAATTACAATTCCTTTTTATTAGTATTGGCATTTTTAATACATATTTTGCTTAAATAAACACATATTATAAGTACATATTTTGTATTCTTAATTACATATAAATCACAGCCCTAATAATAATCCTCATTGCGGATTCTCAACTTGCCCCCTGTTGTAAAAACCAATATTTCTACAAAGAGAAATTGCATGTTAACTTTCACCACTTTAAAAATTTCGATAAGTTAACCTTAGCTAATAATCAACTGCTCTAAGCTGTAAATTCTTCATCGGTTCTAGGTCCATTTAAAACGGTGCTGTACTGCTTAAAGCCCTGTTCGGCACCAAGTTTTTTTTTAAAAAATGAGATATCCTTGTGAATCATGTAAGAAACACGAGAATAAAGAACTTAAAGGTTGGAAGTTTGGTTTTTCGTAGTTATCCACATCTTCACTAGAGGGCAGCATGTGGATCGTAGAGAGGAATTTTGTAATTTCAATGAATATTTTGAAAGTAGGATGAAGGCAGTGGGGAACACTTAGCATTTGGATGTGTGATTTTCCCACTTTAAACATTTTTTTCAGGGCTTTCACTCGATCAATTTTAAAAAGTAAGGTATGCTTCCATACAGGCTTTTTCTCAGAAATATGATAGAAGTATTTCCAGATCGCAGAAATCAATAGTTAAGAAGATCTAAAAATCTTAATTAAATATACATACTCTTTTGTGCATATAATAATTTTACTCAACCCCAGTTATCGCTTTTAGAGAATCAATGATAACAAATTTAAAAACATAGTTTAGTGCTCCCCTAGTAGCCCTCCCTAAGACGCTTTCAATAACAACATAAAATTTATGAATGTTAGTTCAAAAAATACAGTCAAAACAAATTTAAGGATAAAAAAGCAATGTGTGTGTTAAATAACCCTAAATAGGATATCAAACGTATTTTACACTTTCATTACATTATTATGCAAATATTTTTTCACGAGTACTTATCAGCTGGTATTGCCTATTATTGAACTCCTATTACATTAATACCGTCCTTATTTTGTGTTCTAATTAATTTTTTTCTTGTAACTCATTTGTATTTATTTTATTTGTATTCTTTACCTTTTTGGTTACAATCTTTTCTATTTTAGTTTGTCTTTATCAAAAAAATTTAAATTATAGATATCCTTTTTTGCTTTTTATTTTAGGTACCCCAAAAGGAAAGTCCCCAAGGAAATTATGATCCTGCGATGTTTTATTTTTGAAATGGTGATAAAACTAGTTCAAAGCTTATATCTCAACTAACATTTCTAACTTTTGTGATCATGCTACTTAAAATTTTTTCAGTGAAAAAAAGTATTTTTATAGTAGAGATGGAAAAGTATATTATTATATGTTGACTTATTTTATATTATTTCATACATTATAGGGTCACTTCGGGTAAGTGGGACCCCTTTTTTGGCCTAGTACATTTTTGGAGCTTTATAGAAAAACATTTGAAAGGGTTTATTTTGTACTTGTTGACTAATTTCGTTAAAGAGTCTATCGATAAAGAAAAATTTATCAGTAGTTTCTAAAATAAAGCTTTACATTTTCTTAACTGGTCTTTTTATCAATAATGAGATGGGTGACCCACTTACCTCAAGAGATGGGGTAAGTGGGTCACCCCCTCTTAATATATATTTAAAGCAAGCAAAACTTAAATGGAAGTAAGTGGGTCTTACTTGATAAAGTACAGTAAATTTCGATACAAAATATTTTATTGTAACTGTATCCATGAGAGAGAAATATACTCACATCCAAATCAATATGACAAGGTAAGAATAGAATGAAAAGCAAAATAAGTTTTTTAAAGAGTGTTTCGAAAGGCTAAAGGGATATGTTTTACTTTAGCATAAAAAATAGTGTTGAAAAAACATAATAAGGTTGATTAAGATTTATTTTGGCACTTTAATACACATTGTAAGATAAAAAAAATCGGACACACTAAATGAGAATGAACAATGTTGACGAGATATTTCACTTTACTCACCATAACTTAAATTATAACGCACATTAAATATAAACTGTCGATCAAACTATCCATAAATTTTAATGAATTTTGAAGTGGTGAGTAAGAGGTCTTGCTACTATAAATCGAAATTTTCTGAAAATATTGGGGGAAATTGTCCCTATAACCCCCTGAAATCCGCCCATGTCTTCAGTAATAGTTCCGATATCATAAGGGACCCTCTAGAACCACTTATATCATAACAAGGGGTCTCACTTATTAAATAAAGAGGGGTCCCACTTTCCCCAACCATGCTAAAACTATGGGGTAAGTGGGACACCCCTCTTAAACACTTCAAAATTAAAAGTTTTGAAAAAATTCAAATTGTAGTTTGTATTTTAGGTCAAACTCTACAAAACAGTTCAATAAAAATTGAAATGTAATGAAAACTTACCTGGAAATACTTCTTTGAAAAATGCATCTTTAACTCTCCAAAATATTCATTCTGGGAATCTATTTTAAATTAGTTCTATAATCTTACAAATAAATTAAACAAATCTCAAATATATGCAAAACTCATCGGTGTGACAAGCTGTAACATAATCAATGCTAGTAAGTGTGAAACTTCCTGTGCATATAATAGTTTTAGGGGGGTGACCCACTTACCCCAGTGACCCACTTACCCCAAGTAACCCTATATGTTGTAGTTCAGTTTTTAGTAACACTATTGCTATTTATTGTGATCTTAATTACCTAGGAAACTGTTTACTTAGTAATTTTAATCTTTACCATCATTATTTATATTTAGGTTGAATTTTAGGTTTACTTTTAAGATTTAGAATTTTAGATTCTTTTTATTTGATGAATTGTTTAGCTAAATATATGATTTTAGCGATATTCCGATATTGTTTATTGCATCTAAACGGAGAACCAAATAATCCAATTTTATATCGCAAAAACATGTGGCATTACTGCTTGCTAGAAAGGATATTTGCAGTTCTTTGCAGATCCTATATGTTTAATCTATGTAATATTTGAAGTATAACTTTAAACTCTAGGTCTAGATGCAGGGGAATATTTGTAGGGGGACTGAAAAATTAGTGCTATTCATTATTTAAACACGGTAACTACTTATACCAACAGTAATGATAGATAATTGCAGTTAATTTTCTTTAATCTGAATGTGTTCAGAATTGCTTAAAACCTCAAAAAAACATTTTAATTTACCTTTCAAAGCACTATATTTTAAGTCATTTTCAATTAAAAACAGCTTTTTTTTGTCTGAGCCGAAATAGTTTATGACGTTAAATGTGCCTTGCTCCCGTTTGTTGTTATCCCGCTTTGAAAGACTGAGCTCTAGTTTTTTTACAGCCATAGTTTTTCGATGAAAACGGTGCTCCCACATTTCCAACAGACACATGTGACGTCACATTGTTAGGAGCTTTCTGTATTAAAATATGTCATAATTACCTTTAAAAAAGTTTGTGGGAAAAGACAAGCGTATTTTTGGAATCAGGAGAGAATTTTTAATAAATTAAAATTGAACATTTAGAATTTTAAGACATGCTGCAGTAAGGAAGTTGCATGCGTCAGATTTTCAAAAACAAACAAGTGTTCCGTATGGTTTTTTGTATGGTAAAATGAAATATCTAGTCAATTTTTCAAAAAAAATGCACAGGTAATTACATATTTTAATTTAAAAGTCAAGAAAAAACTGAAAAAGACTGAAAAAGCTTATTGTTTAAAGATGTCAACAATCATACCATCAACTCCATTGCTTTCCCACAATGCTTATCGTAAGATGACGTCACATCCCAAACTCTTGGCGTTTTCGCGCGCTTTGAAAAAGGGCATTTTTATTAATTTTTTTGGCAAACAAAAAAATTTCTCGATCGGCCTCAAATTTTGGGTAGTTGCTTATTTTTGCAAGAAGAATCGATTAAAAAAATTTAAAAAAATCATGCAACTTCCTCATTCTCCATTACAACAGTGGCAACAAATAACAGATAATAAACAATTAAAATTAACTGAACTGAAACACTAGTCTTGCTCTCGCGACAAGCGTATGGCCGATGCAATCCATCCATCGATCTGATGCAAATCCCGCATCGTCCTACTATCGCATCGTCTTAATTGAGTCCTCGGCTCATTTATATGGATTAAAGTCGTCCACCTCATTTATTTTCGTCCTCGTACGTCATCCCTCTCCGACGATAAGGGGCGATTTTTGGCGGTTGGTTCGGTCACCGAGGGATCGCGGAGGTGGTACGGGTACAATCAAATTTGCCTAAATCAGGGGTGGCCAACCAAAACGATCTTGAAGGCCACTTTGGAAAACCACAGTACTCCCGCGACCGCTTACAAAATTTTAGGATATGAGCTGCTCAGAATTACAGTCAGTGACGTATGTTAAATAAACTAGGTAGCACGGCTCCAAGAGGGGGGCACTTTTCCAGACAAGATCCACTTGTGGTACCATCGGGGGTATGGGGGTCCTCCCCCAGAAAGAAAATTTTGGATTTGACTTGTAAAAGTAGGGTTTTAACTCATTTTTAGAACATTTTGATTCTAAGGTGGGCACTTTTCAACACTATTAGCTTAACTTTTTGCCCCAAAATTTTGGGGATTTCATAAAAAATAAACACTGAATACCCCATTTTGATACTAATAGGGGTATAGGGGTCCTTCCCCAGAAAAAATTTTGAAATTAGATCTGTAAAAGTTGGGTTTTTACTCATTTTGAGAACCTTTTTGGGTCTCCAAGGGGGGGCACTTTCCATAGTGCCACCTCCTGGATCCACCACTGGTATTATGGAGTTTTTTTTAGATAATTTGCTTACTTTTACAGTTTCCTAAATGAAATATTCATTTAAATTGACCTTTTGGAGCACCCTTAAGAATGCCTTCTCTATAGGAACTAAACAGGTACCGTTAAAAAACGTTATGAATTACTCGAAACTAAGTTAGGTCACTGCTTGTATATTTTAAAATTTTATATATTTAATTTTGTATTTTTGAAATTGTATGTATATTTTATGATGAATTTTTAAGAAGGATTCGCACCTGGATGAAGTTAATAGCCTAAAAAAGGCTGTGAATAATAGAGTGCAAAGCACTAAAGGGGGGTCTGGGAGTTCCCCCAGAATTTTTTTTTGAAATTCGATTCTACTTAACAGGTTTTTAACTCGTTTTGGTAAACATAGTCCGAATTTCGGGGGCCTTAACCTGAGTTAAAACTTTAAACTGTTGACTTCAAAAAATCTCGTGCGGTGCAAAATTATTTCAAGTAGTGGGCCGCGGGTTGGCCACTCCTGGCATAAATAAACTCAGATAAGGCGAGAATCTGATATATTTCTTTTCATGCGATAAATATTGTACCCCAATATGAAATTATTCTTATACGAACTTAGCTGTAACAATAAGGGAATAAGAAACATTTGGTTAAGGTTAAAATGTAAACTCACTGTTAAGAAATACGATATGTTACACAAAAAGTGGTGGGAAAAAACTTCATCAATATCATTAAGAAATGTTACAACGCGATACGAAGGGACATAGCTCAGAGTCTTGGTGGGAGTTACCACCGTTTCGCGATGTAACATTTTTCAATGATATGGAGACAATTTTTCCCAACACTTTTTGTGTTACGTTCCGAATTTTTTTACAGTGCGTTCGAAAAAAACCCTTCCTTATAAACATGAACTAACTCCATAAGAACTAATTGAATCGTCAGTTTGAAGAAGGGAATAAGTCCAAAAATCAAGTTTTGAGAAAATTGAAAAAAACTGTATAAGTAATGGAATTTTCATTGTATAACCGCCAAATTTTTACTGGAAGTTCAGAACCCTATTTAGAAAACAGAGCAATCATCAAAACAAATATAACTGTATTCAAAAATATTTTACAGCCAAAATAAGTTGATGGACTTATTTCCTTCTTACACCTTATGAAATTTTTCTGATGAAAAAATCTTTAAAAACCTTTAAAATCACATTTAAATTATATTTCTCCTTAGTTTACACCACAAAAGGGTGAAATAAAAAGAATAAGACAAATGAAATTCAAAATTATAGTGAAACTGGGTTATTAAAGCAGTATCAATGGAGTGAGTGAATATGAATGGAGTCAAACATTCCCTACATAAAAAAAAGTTTGAAAAACTTTGAAATTAAGAGAAAATTTTATTTTAACTTAGTTTACAGCACAAAGAATATGAGGAGAAAGAAAAATTAACTTTAATTCCAAATTAGCTTAAAAAATACAATGAATGGACATCGATTTCACAACTTCAAGGGGCGATATCTCCCTATAGGAGTTAGTTATTGTTCCCCTCTTTTCACCCATGTGTAGAGCAAAGCTTAGAGATTGTTTTGAGCACAAAAAGTCAATTTGTCATTTTTTGGACTTATTCCCTTCTTCAAACTGACGATTCAATTCATAACGCAAAAAATATATAATTTCAACAATTTATTGCCCTTTTTAGAATTACCTCAAACGTCATATTCATGAGGGTAAGAATTTCGAAGTTACCATGGAAACTAGGGTGGCCCTTATTTTTCAAAGTTGGATTTTTGTTTCGCGCCGGGCTGATTTTTTTTCCTTTTACTATAGAATGAAAGTGTGCAAAAGGATTTTCCAATATTTTAATATTAACACGTGCCTCATCGGGGGTGAAGTTTTCCCATAGCGCGCAATAGCAATAGTATGGCTTACAACGGGAATAGCGTCTCCGCTAAGAATTAAGAAACATAAGACTTCGTAAGACATAAGAATATTATTAGTATGCATTAAATTAGTTAAAAAGTCAAGAATTAAACAAAAGTATTTATTGAAAAAAAAAAAAATTAAAAAGCATATATATTGCATATAATTCAGAACTGCTTAACGTAAAACAACAATTACACTACTCGACAAAAAAATAGGGTTAAAATGCTTCCGACACAATTCAAGCAGATTCTTATGTAAAATAACCCCCTGAATCCGAATCCGACCCCCGTTTTTCTCCATCACGTACAGATTTTCGGGGAACAGCCCCTCCCCCTTTTTGCGTTTTTCGATCACTTAATGACTTTGAATTCGATTTTCAGGGGCAAAAACTATTACTTTAGCCTTTAAATTACACCCGAGGGAACAAAAAAGGTTAAAGCTTCTAAAATATACAAATTTGTAGCAAATGGGTAAGTTTAAGGGGTTATTACCCCCCTAAAAATGCAAAAAAATCGTTAAAAATTATAGAGATTGTTTTTGGCTATTTTTTCCTCTAATTTTTTACGCAATTTATCATTAAAAGGTCCTAACCCTTCCCCAAGGACCCAAATTTAATGAATATATGCAGCAATGATTTTTACAAAAAGCGGTTGAGGTGTTAGCGCCCCCAAAGCACCTTCGGAAGGGTTCTATGCCATACTTAAGGGTTAAACTGCTATACAAAAAAAATTCCAACTGTTACTGACTGAATTTCAGTCGATTCTTGTGTAAAATGACCTCTTGAACGCAAATATGACACCCGTTTTCCCCCATCACCCTCAATTTTTAATGGGACAACCCCCAATTGTTATCCACAGCCCACGCATGTATTAACAGCTTGAAACATGGAACCCCCATCCCCAAAAAATGGCCAGTTTTTAACGAACTGAACAATTTCCCTCAGGATAGACCTGAAATGTAAGAACAATGTAATTTTTGAGCTTTTCCAAATAGGAATATTAATTCCTGAGTTCACTAGCGGCGTCGCGATTCAGAGAGTCTCTCCCGCGAGTGCTTCGGGGGCGCTAACACCTCAACCGCTACTAGCAAAAACCCCTGCTGCATATATTCATTAAATTCGTGTTCTCGGGGAAGGGTTAGGACCCTTTAATGATAAATTGCGTTAAAAAGTAGAGAAAAAAAAAACAATCTCTATAATTTTTAACGATTTTTTTCCATTTTTAGGGGGGTAATAACCCTTTAAACTTACCCATTTGCTACAAATTTGTATATTTTAGAAGCTTTAACCTTTCTTGTTCCCTCGGGTGTAATTTAAAGGCTAAAGTAATAGTTCTTGCCCCTGGAAATCGAATTCAAAGTCATTAAGTGATCGAAAAACGCAAAAAGGGGGAGGGGCTGTTCCCCGAAAATCTGTACGTGATGGAGAAAAACGGGGGTCGGATTCGGATTCAGGGGGTCATTTTACATAAGAGTCTGCTTGAATTGTGTCAGAAGCATTTTGACCCTATTTTTTTGTCGAGTAGTGTAATTGTTGTTTTACGTTAAGCAGTTCTGAATTATATGCAATATGTATGCTTTTTAATTTTTTTTCAATAAATACTTTTGTTTAATTCTTGACTTTTTAACTAATTTAATGCATACTAATAATATTCTTATGTCTTATGAAGTCTTATGTTTCTTAATTCTTAGCGGAGACGCTATTCCCGTCGTAAGCCATACTATTGCTATAGCGCGCTATGGGAAAACTTCACCCCCGATGAGGCACGTGTTAATATTAAAATATTGGAAAATCCTTTTGCACACTTTCATTCTGTAGTAAAAGGAAAAAAAATCAGCCCGGCGCGAAACAAAATATTGAAAAAAAATTTTCTCCATTATAATAAGGGCCACCCTAATGGAAACCCTCGATTCTTGTTACTATTCTAAATGGGACTTGGAAAAACTCGGAAGATATTTAAGAATTAGGAGCCTCTGGTATGTACATTAAAAATATCTTTTCTACTTTGTAATTAAAATTATGCTGTTCCTTCTGGAAGGTTCTTGCACGTCATTTATCTAAGTTTGTGGATATAAGAGAGATTTTTGGAAAAACAACTGTAAAATTATATTCCATACAAAGTATCCGAATGAAGAAATCCTGATGTTCAGAATTTATTTAATCTTGATATTTAATGGGTATTATGGCCTTTCTCCCCATGCCGACAACCGCGCTATTTTGCTTTAAAGAGTTAAACCAATGTCTGAATTTAATAATAAAGCTTTGATAGCCAAAACCTAACATTTAATGATTAAATTTTGAGTAGTCGTGCCCAAAACAATCGTGCTTGGTTTGAGGCATAAAACTCGTGATCTTATTTTAAGTTTTATTAGTTTCGGTACTATCGAGATTTCTTTTGAGCGATATGGTTTTTACTCTGATTAAAAATATTTAATTTATAGTGAAAAATACTACGGATTAAAAAAAATAAAACTCAAAACAAAGTCAAAACATAGCATTCACAGCTCATCAAAACCACCAATCTAACTTTTTGAAGATAGTTGTTCTTTTCATTGTTTTGTATCTCTCCGTTGGCGAATTTGTGATCTTTCACGTGATAAAAAAGTGATTTTTACATTTTGGAACAAGGAATATTACTAATAAACAAGAATCACAGATCATTAATACTATTATCACCAGTTAAGATTATAACATGGTTATTTTTCATTTTCTGATCGCCAAACGATGAAAAAACGCTGCGCGATTTTAAAAAATGGCAAATAAAATTGTTGATCCGAATTTGAGTTTCTTCTTGTCTCAATAACTATCTCGATTAAAAAACCCTGATTTAAGCAGGACATTCTGGAATATTTAAACAATTGAATTGTCAGTTTGGAGAAGGGAATAAGTCCAAAAAATTACGAATTTACTTTTGGTGCTCAAAACAATCTCCAAACTTTTCTCTACACGTGCCTGAAAAGAGGGGAAAGATAACTAACTCCTATAGGGAGATATCGTCCCTTGAAGTTGTGAAATCGATGTCCATTCATTGTATTTTATAAGTTAATTTGGAATTAAAGTTAATTTGTCTTTCTTTTCCTATTCTTTGTGCTGTATAAGCTAAGTTAAAATAAAATTTTCTCTTGATTTCAATGTTTTTCAAACTTTTTTTATGCAGGGAATGTTTGACTCCATTCATATTCACTCACTCCATTGATACTGCTTTAATAACTCAGTTTCATCATAGTTTTGAATTTTATTTGTATTATTCTTTTTATTTCACCCTTTTGTGCTATAAACTATGGAGAAATATAATTTAAATGTGAATTTAATGGTTTTTTGATGATTTTTTCATCAGAAAAATTTCATAAGGTGGAAGAAGGGAATAAGTCCATCAACTTATTTTGACTGTAAAATATTTTGAATATACTTATATTTGTTTTGATGATTGATCTGTTTTTTAAATAGGGTTCTGAACTTCCAGTAAAAATTTGGTGGTTATACAATGAAAATTCTGTTACTTATACAGATTTTTTTTCGATTTTCTCAAAACTTGGTTTTTAGACTTATCTCGTTCTTTCAACTGACAATTTAATTAAAATGATAGATTTTCCCTTATTTATTCCTTTTATTCAGCCCATGTTTCCCCACAATCCACTCTTACCCAGGGTTTTAGCCTCCCCTGCATCTTACATCATTTTCCCCAATACACCCCCAATATTCCCCACATTACCCTAAACCAACGTTTCTATCACCACGCAAGAGCAAGAAAACACGCGCTTGCGACATGCATAAACATGACGCCCTTCCCCTATAAAAATTACAAGCCCCTACCCCTCTTTCATTCCGTCTCCTTCCGAGCTGGGGGTGTATGTGCTCCGGGGCAGAATAATTAGAAGCTGCGGGCGGCGAAGGCGACAAATTTAATTTAAAACCTGGGCGAGGTTCGCGTTCTTCGAGAATAAGGAATGGCAGTGGTGGCGTATGTGTGGGAGGGAAGACGGTGGTTGAGAAAAGGAGGTGTAAAAATCTGATATACTTTTTGGATGTTTTCTAGAATAGGGTTGAACAGGAGAAGGAACAGGGATGAATTTTTTCCCCATCGCTTCCCATGCGTAATATCCAATCTATAAAAACATTACAACTTCTCCGCTTATACAGTGCAACACATAATTATAGGTCCACCTAAAAATTTCTTCAAAATTGAACAAAAACAATTTCTTTTTATATTGTGAGTGTCTAAAATGATTTTTTAACAATCATTAGAGAAAAACCAAAGCATTTTATAATATTTTTATTTATTTAATTTAACAAATTTCATTAAATTGAGAAAAATCACTTATTACACTGACAAAAATAATTACAGGTCCACTGACATTATACTATGTTCATTTAGAATTGGCACCTGAGAAATAGTGCTTTCCCCCACTCTAGAAGCGTAACTCTTCGCGCAGCCAATAGTAAGCCTTCTTTGTCACTTTGACGATGATAGAGTTGCTATGGTTACCGATCGGTGGTGGGGGAAGGAAATATTTCTAAGCGCCAGTTCAAAATGAACAGAGTATAGTAATTTATTTGACGGCCATTTCCGCGAATAACATCGAAAATTATGTTTTCCATTCTTTGAGAAAGGTTTTTCAGTGTAAATTTATTTAAATTTTTCCAGTAGAGTAATTTAACTTATTTTCATAAATTTCACGAAATAATAAGAGTCCCCAAACATTCTCCATTGGACAAGTTAAGGATGGTCCGTGAATATTAGTCTTAAATAAGGCTTAATAGTCTGCAAATTTCCTCGGACGCTAATAAAAGTTCAGTACATATTTTTTTTAGATGCAATTGCTGAAGGTCTATTTAATAAACTATGTGTCCGTTTCCAATGGAAACCCAACGATGACGTGACGTTGACTCGAAGATCAAGAACCAAAACTAATAATACTTGATCGCTAATCTGATGATTAAATCGAAGCTAGCGTCGCAATTGCAATGGGAATGGACCCTTAGGATGGAAATTTTAGATCGCGGGATATACTCGTATAGTTTATCATCTCAAAACACCCGCTTCCTTATTCGTGAAAAGGGATCACCAGGTTGAATATTTCCTCTTATGCGAAGTGAGACTCAGGATTCATATTCCCTGTCAAAGAATAGATTTTTAATCTCGACATACTGAAACGACGCTTTCAAATTAAGGTGTCCGCGCCCGTCATTTTTGTGCGCGACAAAAGGCGACATTTTGTTTAAGTTTCCCCTCGTTTCGGCGAAATCCAATATATAACAACGTCAAAATTACTACGGACGGGATCTCATCACCCGAGCGATATCCAGTTTCTAATTAAATTCCCCTCTCCAGGTGTTGTTATTATTATTATTATTATTATTAAAAATAGCAAACGGCAACACTCGGAAACAATCTTAATTCCCCCCCCGCGAGCAAATATTTACGGCGAAGAAAAAACCTCAACGTCACTTTCAATGCCATATTTCTCTCTCTGGGAATTAGCATACCAAAACAAACGGAATAACCTCGAACCGGAGCACGATCTAATTAAGAGCTGAAAAGGATTCCGGGAGACAAAACTCTCGGCACCAGACGCGAAACTTCATTATTATTATTAGTCGCATTACGTTCTTAAAAGGGGGAGGGAAAAGAAAAAGAACAACAACAACGACGACCGTTCGGTAATCCTCTCTCTCCCCAGAGAAGTTCCGCTCCACCCCCCTTCAGACGATTCCTCTCAGCAGATTATCTCATCCTGCGTTCTTATTGAAAAGTCTTCTCCTCCCTTTAAATTTATGCGGCGGCGGCGGCGCTAGTAGTAGATAAGCATCGGCAGAATATGCAAAGTTTTAAACTCCCGCGTTTTCACGCCGGGCGACGAGAAACGGAGTTTGCTAATCGCACGCAATGGAGATATTGCTTGTCAAACAGAATGATAGATGATACAGCAAGGGGGTAAACTCGGGTTAGATCTGCTGCGAATTTGCATGGAGGGAGATGAAAGTATAATGAATATTCAAACGCCGCCTCGTCGGGTGAGGGGTAAAGCGGGGTAAGTCGTCGGCGGCGGCGGGGTTGTTGTAGAAATCAATTTTTTTGAGGGATGAAGTGTCGTTTATCATGGTGTTTGGGGAGTGAGATGAACCCTTTTTTAGTGAGTGTCGTCGGGGGGGTCTGGGGGAGGAGTAATCCCCGGGGGATTTGCCCCGAAAATCTGCTTCTGTCGTCGGATTGTTTTGAGATGAGTTGGTAATTATTTTGGAAGTTCTTTTCGGTTTCTCTCTCATTCTTCAAATCGATTATTGCCATGTATGAATTATTCAAGAATTACGTTCGGTGATTTTTAGGGTTTTAGTAGTATAGTCGGGTTCGAAAATTAAAGTTAATTTGGTTTTTGGAATAATGACTCAAATCGTATTGCCTTATAAATGGAATTTATGCCACAGAAAATTTTAAGGTGAAGAAATATGTGGTCTGGGATCAAATCAGGGTTGGCAAAAACCCGGGTTTTTCTGAAAAAACCCAAGTGGGTTGGGTTTTTTCGGGTTTTTTCAATAAAACCCTGAAAAAACCCAAATAAAACTGTGTTTTTTCGGAAAAAGTGTGGGTTTTTTCAAAATTAAGTGGTTTTCTCCCTCATAGTAAGTGGGTTTTTTCAAATTTTAGTGAGTTCTTTCTATGTTAAATGTGTTCTTTCAAAATAATGTCAGTTTTTCCACAATTAATTGGTTTTTTCAAAGGTTTTATACCCTTATTTATTGAAACCTGGTTTAAATTTTGAAAAAAAACCCACTAAAATTTAAAAAATATCCTAAACTTTGAAAAAAACCTATTCAATACTGAAAGAAATCTGTTCAACTTTCAAAAAACCCACTGAAATTTAAAAAAATCTTCTTTATTTTTTATATCTAGTTTGAACTTTAAACGTCCTAAATTTAAAAAAAAACCATTCAATAATGAAAAAACCCACTGAATAATGAAAGAACCTATTTAACTTTAAAAAGAAATTCCATGAAATTGAAAAAACACCATTTAATTTTTAAAACCTTTTTAAATTTTGAAAAAAAAACATTAAATTTTAAAAATATCCTAAACTTTGAAAAAAACACATTAAATTTCGAAAGAACTGCCAAAATCTTGATTTTTCTTGAAAAAACCCAAAAATGGGTCCAAAATGTGGGTTTTTTCACATGTTTTTTTTTTAAACCCAGTGGGCCCAACTAAATTGGGTCCAATCCAGCCAACCCTGGATCAAATTACCCTAACAATAAGAGATGCGGATCCAGCACGGCTCCAAGGGGGGTGGCACTTTTTCAGACAAAATCCCTTTGTGGTACCATTGGGAATATGAGGGTCCTCCCCCAGAAAAAAATTGAAATTTGACGGGTTTATGTAGAGTTTTAACTCATTTTTAAAAACGTTTTGAGTCTATAGGGGGCACTTTCCAACACTATTACTTTTACTTTTTGACCCCAAATGTCAAAATATTGGGGATTTCCATAAAATTAACACTGAAGATTCCCTTGTGGTACTAATGGGGGGTATGGGGATTGGGTATGGGGGTTTTTCCCTCAAAAGTAGTCAAAGTCAAAAAGAAAGTGTATTATTTTTTAAGACTTAAAACTGCAATAAAAAAGTCATGTTTTTTATATATTATGATAATATTTTAGTACTCCGTGTACTGAAAGTACTCAAAAATGTCAGTTTAATTAATTGGATATAGAGGATTGAAAATATTAGTGTGATATTGTGCTTGGATTCGTAATCTGCAATTTTCTTAAAACTTCACAGTCGCCTAATAAAGTTTTAAATTTTTTCTACCTTTATTCCAATTCAAATTCCTTATTCAATGGAAAAGATGATCCCATTATTTAAAATAAAAAGGTAGTTCAAAATTCACCAATATAATAAGAAACTCACAAAAATAACTCATCTGAGCATGACATCCAATCCTTTTACGCACACAACCAATCTTTAGCAACATTGTTAAAAGTGAAGACATCCCCTTTTCCTCATCCAAAAAAAAACTCCATTACGTCACGAGCAAAGGGATCCCCGGGATCGAACGTCTGAAACGTTCGAATTCCATTAATAACGCGTTCTTTTCTGAGACCCTCCTGAGCATAGCAAAACCGGGAAGACCATAAGCAAACAAAGGCGTTTCAATCAGTAAGGCCTTCATAATGCGGAATAACGAGGAGCAAGTAAGGAGCTACGAGTTGATGTATGACGTAGAAGAGAAAGAAGTATTTAACCGTATATACGTCCGCTGTTTAACAGAAAAAAGACGTATATGTCTTTTTTTACAAAGCAAATTCCGCGGGATGAAAAATATCGGAAGGGCATTCTTTTGCCCCGTTTTTAACCCGAATGTTGGTTGGGAGGAAAGCGACGTAAGTCAGTATGTATAAAATTGGGAAATGCTTGGATTTGGGTTCTTGTAATTTTTTTTGTTTAGAGAAGTAGTACCGTAAGTCAGGGGGTATCGAAGGGAGGGGTTAAGGGGTTCAACCCTACACTCAAATTGAATCGTCAGTTTGAAGAAGGGAATAAGTCCAAAAATGAAGAAATTGACTTTTTGTGCTCAAAACAATCTCTAAACTTTGCTCTACACATGAGTGAAAAGAGGGGGGAAATAACTAACCCCTATAGGGAGATATCGCCCCTTGAAGTTGTGAAATCCATGTCCATTCATTGTATTTTTTAAGTTAAGTTGGAATTAAAGGTAATTTGTCTTTCTTTTCATATTCTTTGTGCTGTAAACTAAGTTAAAATTTTTTTTTCTCTTAATTAAAATTTTTTTCAAACTTTTTTTCATGCAGGGAATATTTGACTCCATTCATTTTCGCTCACTCCATCGATACTGATTTAATAACTCAGTTTCACCATAATTTTGAATTTTATAAGTCTTATTCTTTTTATTTCACCCTTTTGTGGTGTAAACTAAGGAGAAATATAGTTTAAATGTGAATTTAAGGTTTTTTTTAAAGATTTTTTCATCAGAAAAATTTCATAAGGTGGAAGAAGGGAATAAGTCCAACAACTTAATTTGACTGTAAAATATTTTTGAATAAGACTTATATTCGTTTTGATGATTGCTCTGTTTTCTAAATGGGGTTCTGAACTTCTAGTAAAAATTTGGTTGTTATACAATGGAAATTCCTTTACTTAAACAGTTTTTTTTTCGATTTTCTCAAAACTTGGTTTTTGGACTTATTCCCTTCTTCCAACTGACGATTCAATCATCACGACTCTTTTTTTCCCTTCAAAATTATGATTTAATCCTAAGGACATCCGATATTACTATCGAATATAAAGGGAAATTAGGAGCAGCTAGGTCTGATCCGGTTAACCCCGAATTTATAGGGGGGGGGCTTTTTTAAATTATTATAAACTTTTAAACTTGCATCAAGCGATACGACGGATAGGAAAGAGCATTGCTATGTGCTGATCGATCAATGTAAGAAAATTCCAATTATAAAGTATATCAGATGCTTTATTATGAAGACGTTGTTCACTATTTGACTGATGAGTTTGGGCATTAAAACCGGTGTTTGGGAACTACCCCAAATACGTGTAAACTCACAACTCTCAAGCGTCACCTCCAACCGTGGACCGGTTTCGTCCTTGTTAGGACTCATCAGCACGGTATAGGATCCTATACCGTGATCCTATACCGTGCTGATGAGTCCTAACAAGGACGAAACTGGTCCACGGTTGGAGGTGACGCCTGAGAGTTGTGAGTTTACACCTATTATCCGCTTAACCAGCAATAAATGGTGAAATTCTCCTTTCATTTACCCCAAATACGTCACAAATAAAAAAAAACAGAAAAAAACCTGTTTTTTAACCCTCTCGCCACCCTGGGCCTCATATGAGATTCCTACTTATGAGCTCAATTTTTGTATGATGTAAACACGCAAATGTATTTTCTTTTCATCAGTGACTTCACTGATACATGTAGATCACATATGAGACTTCTACATGGTTTCTGAATTCGTTCCTAAATGGCAGCAAGATGATTTATACCTCAATGTTTACATTTTAAGCTGTGATGCTTGTGAAGAGAAAATACTAACTAGATACTAGCTCCTGTAGAACATTTTTTATAGGTTGGTAGATATTTTCTTATTTCGTAACCTTCTAATATTATGACCATATCTTTTAATAAGTTCTAAACCAAGTGTTTTCTGTTAAAATGAAAAAAAAAACCTATGGCCTCATATGAGGCTCATAAAAATGACTAGGAAAGAGTGCACACAAGAAATTTTTTTCCAGACAAATTATAGGGGCATTTTGGATGTATTGAGAAGAAGAAAAAAAAGTTTTTTCACTTTTTTGATGTTCTGGTGCCGAGAGGGTTAAGAACAGATTTTTCCTGCAAAAAATAGGGCAATATCTGTAATATTTGCAGATATTTTTTGCAGGGTGTAAAAGTGTAAGGGCATTTTTTAAAAATGCATCAACAACGGAAGAAAGGTCGTAAATGCGTTCGGTTATACTCAAAACTGACTTGGCGACGACTTACACCGTTTTGGCTCTAACCTCGTCACATGATGAATAGTCTTTACCTTGACACACCAAGAGTGGATATTGAGTCGGTTACCGACAAATTTCTTGGCTGTTGCTCTGTGTGTATGATGACGATAAAGAGAAAAAAATAATAATGATGATAATACTGCACCCGTTTGTCGCTAAAAACGGTTCTTCTTGCTTTCATCTTTATTTTTCGGTTTCTTTCAAAAACTTTTCATTCTTCATCTTTGAGGGGGGAGGGAGGGAGGGAGAATAGCGGGGCAGAAAAAAAATCTCGGAAAAATTACTCCTCAGACATATGGCACCTTTTCTAGTCGTCCGTCTCTAATAATGGACGGCTGAGAAAATATGATGAGAAAAATCCCTCCCGGCCAGAAAAAATCCCTTTTACGGGGAGCGATCCGTAGAGTCATTATATGAAGACTCAGCTTTGATAAGTTTTTCTTACTCTATGCTCCTATACTCCGTGGAAATGGAATAGGTGACTCGTCACCATGGAAACGCAATAAAAATGCAATAAGAAATGACTAGTAGTGAGCCAAAGATTCAAATTACACAGACTGTAGTGAACGTGGTCATCTATACTTGTTTTTAGACACAAAACTAAAGATTTACTGCGATAAGTTTAAAGAATCAGAAATACCTCAAATCGTACACGGTTGTCCTTGTAAAACGCGGTGCCTTTTTCTTGAAATTTTTCTCCCATATGTATCGGAAAAATGCAGCTAAAGACACTGGACAACAAAACCAGAACTTATTACCAAAGTTTTGATTTTCCATGATTGATTACTTAAAATTTAATTTTTCGTTAAACACACCTATCGCATTTTTTGATTGAATTTACATTCTTGGTTTTGTTGCTAAATTGGATGGTTGGTTGAACGGGTTCTAATTTTATTATTCTTAAAATTTTTATGCTTAGATTGTTTTTGATGTCCTGTCTGTCCTTCAGTTGAAAGTAGACTCCCCCCTAAAATGTTGTAAAAATCATAACAGTAAAAACTTTCCAGAATTATTTTTTACTGAATGATTCATTATTTTCAAATTTTGAAAATTTTCAGTCTATTTGTCTAACCGTTTTAACCTCTCACTTTTCAGCACTTTTCCGATCCCACTTCGTATGGTGTGAGTGAGTGCTCTGATTGGTTTATCAGATGGTTGTTATTCTTTATATGGCATTTCTAATCACTCTGTGAACGCTCTAATTGGTGCTTAATAAATCTTACGAAGTGGATTTGGGAGGTATATGCCTCTTTTACCACTCATCTTGATGTTACGTAGGGTAACCGTAGCAATACTCCCTCTATTCATAATATCTATATCGAGGGATACTTGTGGAAGAGCGGTAGAACGGTTATTCTTTTTTTCTTTACTTATTTATTATCATCTTCCCTCGATGTGTTTTATTATTTATTGTCATTATTACTATTATCATTTCGCCCTTGCTTTCGGAGGATGATTTTTTGTTACGCGGTACCATACGTTTTTCCTACTTTTTCGCAAAGGCTTTGTGGCAACACCGGAGAGAGAGAGGAGAAAAAAAAATTAAGAATCGTAGGCGGAATCGATACGAGATCGATATTTTCTTTCCCGGCGATTTTTTTTATATTTGTTTATTTATTTGTTCGTCGGCTCTCTCCGTGTTCTTTCCCGAACTTTTTTCTTTCTTGTTCCATTAATATTATTAGCGTTATCAAAGGATTATCTTCTGGAAGGAGAAGGACCAATGAGCAGAGCGCAAACGATAAAAAAATATTCGGGATATTTGTTTGAGTGGCAACGGTTTTGGCTCGAGGCTTGGTGAAATAAGGAATCTGATGGCGGGAAAAACGCGCTTGTTGTGTGTATATAGGGTATGCTGATTTCGCCAGGTTTCAGTTTTTAATTTTCATCTCCTTCAATACTTAAAAAATAATGTTTTGGAGAAGAGTAAATTTGTTCCGAGTAAATTTCCAATATTTCGGCTGTAGGGTTTTTGAAGTCAAAATATTGAGTGATGCTTAGGGGAAAATTCTGATGGACGTATGCGGTATATTTTAAGATGAGGTAGTTAATGATTTATGATATACTACTTAAGATTTATGTTTTGTATAATGAAAATGATATATTTAATGAACAGGTTAACCTAATGAACCTTTGAATCATAAATAAGTGTATTTCTATTAAGATTTTTGTTTTCTAAAAATTAAAAATAACTATAAAATTGAAAGAATGATTCCAAATAAAAAGTATTTTCTTTATAAATGGTCAAACATATCTCTTTTTTACGACTAAAATTGAAATAATTTTCGATTTTAAAGGTTAATATTGAAGAGAAAATACCTCATAGTTGGGTCATTTCATTCGATTTCATGGTCCATTCTTAAATTTCTATTACTCAATTTTCGGAATAAAGAAATATAAAGTGTTTTACCTGACAACTCAGCCGATGTGTTGTTATTTTAAGGACAAAGTTTGTGTTCTTAAATACGTTTATTATTTAGGAGAACTTGCAGCTTATAGCTGTTGGCCCCATTGGCGTAGCCGGCTCCTAAAAATTGGGGGGCACGACCCAAGGATTTGGGATTAGTGATGTTAAGGTGGCTTTGTGAATCAATTAATAAACTTTCACGTCAAGTTTTTGGGAATTGCTTTTAACTCTCAACTTAAAAGGGGTTTCTGCCCCCCCCAGAAATTTTTTTGAAATTTGACCTTTCAAAATCGGGTCAAACTCATTTTTAGTGTTATATGATTAGACGATTCGAAATCAAATTTCTATGCTTCAATCAGTGCTGTAGCTGTATTGTTTTCTGGGAGAAGGGCTCGCCTTATTATTACGCAATTTTTTTTGCTCGAAACCAAATTTTGTTGTTGAAGTAATGTCCCCAAACTCAGCACTGGGATCAACCTATTTTAAAAGAAAAAGTCTTCTAAATCAGGGGGGTGTCCGTCCCTTTCTTATATACGCCTCTTATGTTAGGTGCCATTGGTAAATTGGCATCATCCTTTAGGATTAAGGGTTGTAAAAAACATCCAGAAAATTTTCGGTCTTTCCTCAAAAGTTAAAAATAAAGTTTTTCTAAACAATGTTCCTAATAATTGGTGGGGACTCGTCCCACCCCCGGAAACGACGCCCGTGGTTACAACATTTAGTAAAACATTCTAAACCCAGCTCACTCAGCGATTTAGGATACTTTATATAAACTCCACTTCCTTTTAACGTAAAGGATCAAGAAAGAAAGCAAAGCGATTTATTAAAACAATATAATCACTTAATAAAAAAGAAGTCCAACGAATGAATGACCCAGCAGAATCCCCAAAAATCCCCAGGAAATCCCTTTAAAACAAGACCCATGACGTATCCTCCCCCAAGGGGGCGATTTATATTAATCGCCCCCTACCCACAAAACCGCAACTTCATTTGCCCATTAGGTGGTTGAGGTCGCCCATTTTTCATTCTCTGCACCCCCTCTTTTTATCTCCCTCCTAAAGGGCAAAGGAACTAAGTGATGGAGCCCGCTCATTATAACGGGACAGGCATGTTAAAATTTGGGTATTTTTTTCACTTCCGTGCTGTAAATTTGTGTCTTTGTTTTATTTCTCTGCATAGTTATAAATTCTGGAGATAAATGATATCAAAATAAAAACTGTTTGTAGCAGAGTTTCTGCAATACAATAGAATGTTAAGAGTGGAAAAAATTAAATTCCTACTGTTTACTTTGTCAAAACCAGAAAATACAAAATAACCTGTTCAGAATAGTTTTCCAATTTTCTAATTAAATTTTATACACACATCTAATTTGAAAACTTTTTTTATCGGTATTGTTAAAAATTTGTGTGTTTGTTTAATTTCTCTGATTTAAATAAGGTATTAAAACCATAGAGTGTTTTCAGGTGACGTCACGCCCATTTTTTTCTTTCTTGCTGTAGGTCGAAATATCTGTTGCTAAGGCCGTTGCTAAGGGTGGAGGTATCTGTTGTTGTCATGTGATTACAAATGCTCCAATAGAAGCATTCCATGACCAGTTATTTTCTTTTAACTGTTAACTGCTATAGGTCAAACAATCTGTTGCTAAGGCCGTTGCTAAGGGTGACGGTATCTGTTGTTGTCATGTGATTGCAAATGCTCCAATAGAATCATTCCATGACCAGTTATTTTCTTTTAACTGTTAACTGCTATAGGTCAAACAATCTGTTGCTAAGGCCGTTGCTAGGTCAGAGTCATGTGATTGAAAATGCTCTATACTTTTCTGTAAATTTTGTGTTCATAGCAGTATTTTTGAAACTGTTAAAGGAAAATAATTTCAGGGACAATGTTTATGTCTATTAGACATCTCGTTTTTATAATGAAATGTGTCTCCGAATTAAAAAAAATTATTTTCATCATTTTTATCAAACCTTTGTTCTTTTTAGTTTTAGTTTTGCATAGTATTTCTGTTGTGAAAATCCTTATATAGTATAGTATTATTTCAAATTTCTTTTTACTCTTAAATCTTAGATAAGTACTGCATTTCTAACAAAATTAGATGTCGTAAAAATTTCCCTAAGTTTTGTGAACTATCTCCCTGATTTATTTTATCAAATGTTAGTCGCTATACTCAGTTGCAACTTAACTTGATCCTGTAGAAATATGCTGAGAGCAACCAAAGAAAGTAGTTCCCCTCGAGCTGTCCGAGTTTTGAGTGAAATTTAGAGCTTCAATTTTGAATACTGATTAGTTTTTTTAATCCACGTATAATAAGCATCTTTTCATCCTGATATGCATAAAATATTCAGTATTATTATTTTTTAAAGTGGCGTAGCGCGTAGTAGTTCAACTCGCTCTCTAACTCGACAGCCAATAAGAACTTCTAGCAACCCAGCAGGCTTTCTGTTTACTCAGATTTGCTTCCGCGTGGCCATGACGTCAGGCTCAACTTAAGTTGCATTCGAGTATATGCATGAACAAACAGGTGACCCCGTTATGCGTGTTGCACCTAACAGTAATTATAAACAGACTTGACTGATGGTTTCAGCTGAATTCACACATTCATTTAATTTCGTCTTGAATTCCCAAACCATATGGTGGTGGAAATACCCCTACTACACCCGCGCGGAAATCCCCTACGAAATCCCTTCTTAATCCGCGGCCAACCCGATCCTCACGTCATCATCATCGGGGGCTATTTTTCAAACCACCGCTCGACCCCGTCAAAAGGGGGGTTCACACCGCGCGCGCGACAGCGACGATGCGGGAGGGAAGGGGCAATTTATTATTCATGCTCCACGAGGCCCTGTCAATTGCGGCCACGGGGAAGGGCGCGTGGGAGCAATATGTCCAGCTAGACTTTCGAACCTATCTTATTGCATTATTAACAGGGAGTACGGGTTCTAAATATTTCTGAAAGAATAGATTCCGGAGTCGAATGCTTTGGAATCGAGGCTAAGGAATAGAACCCTTGATGGAATCGATTCCAGCAGGAATCGAATGTTTTTATTTTCTAGTTAATAAAAATAATTATGAACAATTTTGTTTACTAATTAATTAGTATTTTGAAAATTAATTAATATTTTGCATAATAGTTACTAATTATCCTTGATTTGTGATTGAAATAGATAATTTCGATTCTGCTTTTTCGATTCTGGCTCTAAGGAATCGATTCCAGGTTAGAATCGAACCTCAGGAATCGATTCCGAAATCGAATCGAACGATTTTTTTAGATCCCTAACAGGGATGTGATTTGCATGTAGTTATGAATGCAAAATATGAGACTGTTATGACTTTATGGTCATTTTTGACCCCTGTTTCACTTGGTAGGAGAAATACCCAAACTACCCTCTTATTATTAAGTAAGCAAATTGCTGAACCCTTGACCAGCATTTTAGTTTTGATTCACAAAATATTTTTGCAAAAGGTTGTTCGGTTCAAACAATCTTTAGAGAAAATAGAGAGTGACGATGAGAGTGTATGAGATTAAGAAAGAAAAAAGGTAGAGTAAAAGAGAAGAATAAGAAAGATAGAAAAGAGATGAGAGAGTGAGAGAGGGGATACAGATAAAAAGAGAGAGAAGGGGGATTGATAGTGATAGAGATTAAGAGTGACTAAGAGAAGGAGAGACGAATGCTGGAAGAAAGAAAGAGAGATGGAAAGAGAGTGTGAGAGCTAATAGAGATTAAGAGATAAAAAAGGGGAGAGTAAAAGAGAAGGAGAAGAAAAAGAAAGAATGAATAGAGATGAGAGAGTGAATATAGAGAAAAAGAGAGAGAAGGGGAGAGAGATTGTAATAGGGAGAACTAGAGTAATAGCGATTAAGAGTGAGTAAGAGAAGGAGAGATGAATGCTGGAAGAAAGAAAGAGAGATAGAAATAGAGTGTGAGAACTAATAGAGATTAAGAGAGAAAAAAGGGGAGAGTAAAAGCGAAGGAGAAGAAAAGAAAGAGGGAAAAGAGATGAGAGAGTGAATATAACGAAAAAGAGAGAGAAGGGGGAGAGAGATTGTAATAGGGAGAATTAGAGTAATAGCGATTAAGAGTGAGTAAGAGAAGGAGAGATGAATGCTGGAAGAAAGAAAGAGAGATGGAAAGAGAGTGTGAGAGCTAATAGAGATTAAGACATAAAAAAGGGGAGAGTAAAAGAGAAGGAGAAGAAAAAGAAAGAGGGAAAAGAGATGAGAGAGTGAATATAACGAAAAAGAGAGAGAAGGGGGAGAGAGATTGTAATAGGGAGAATTAGAGTAATAGCGATTAAGAGTGAGTAAGAGAAGGAGAGACGAATGCTGGAAGAAAGAAAGAGAGATGGAAAGAGAGTGTGAGAACTAATAGAGATTAAGGGAGAAAAAAGGGGAGATCAAAAGAGAAGGAGAAGAAAAGAAAGAGGGAAAAGAGATGAGAGAGTGAATATAACGAAAAAGAGAGAGAAGGGGGAGAGAGATTGTAATAGGGAGAATTAGAGTAATAGCGATTAAGAGTGAGTAAGAGAAGGAGAGACGAATGCTGGAAGAAAGAAAGAGAGATGGAAAGAGAGTGTGAGAACTAATAGAGATTAAGGGAGAAAAAAGGGGAGATCAAAAGAGAAGGAGAAGAAAAGAAAGAGGGAAAAGAGATGAGAGAGTGAATATAACGAAAAAGAGAGAGAAGGGGGAGAGAGATTGTAATAGGGAGAATTAGAGTAATAGCGATTAAGAGTGAGTAAGAGAAGGAGAGATGAATGCCGGAAGAAAGAAAGAGAGATGGAAAGAGAGTGTGAGAACTAATAGAGATTAAGAGAGAAAAAAGGGAAAAGTAAAAGAGAAGGAGAAGAAAAAGAAAGAGGGAAAAGAGATGAGAGAGTGAATATAGAGAAAAAGAGAGAGGAGGGGGAGAGAGATTGTAATAGGGAGAATTAGAGTAATAGAGATTAAGAGTGAGTAAGAGAAGGAGAGATGAATGCTGGAAGAAAGAAAGAGAGATGGAAAGAGAGTGTGAGAACTAATAGAGATTAAGAGAGAAAAAAGGGGAGAGTAAAAGAGAAGGAGAAGAAAAAGAAAGAGGGAAAAGAGATGAGAGTGAATATAGAGAAAAAGAGAGAGAGGAGGGGGAGAGATTGTATTAGGGAGAATTAGAGTAATAGAGATTAAGAGTGAGTAAGAGAAGGAGATATGAATGCTGGAAGAAAGAAAGAGAGATGGAAAGAGAGTGTGAGAACTTATAGAGATTAAGAGAGAAAAAAGGGGAGAGTAAAAGAGAAGGAGAAGAAAAAGAAAGAGGGAAAAGAGATGAGAGAGTGAATATAGATAAAAAGAGAGGAGGGGGAGAGATTGTATTAGGGAGAATTAGAGTAATAGAGATTAAGAGTGAGTAAAAAAAGGAGAGATGAATGCTGGAAGAAAGAAAGAGAGATGGAAAGAGGGTGTGAGAACTAATAAAGATTAAGAGAGAAAAAAGGGGAGAATAAAAGAGAAGGAGAAGAAAAAGAAAGAGAGAAAAGAGATAAGAGATTGAATATAGAGAAAAAGAGAGAGGAGGGGAAGAGATATTGTAATAGGGAGAATTAGAGTAATAGAGATTAAAAGTGAGTAAGAGAAGGAGACATGAATGCTGGAAGAAAGAAAGTGAGATGGAAAGAGAGTGTGAGAGCTAATAGAGATTAAGAGAGGAAAAAGTGGAGAGTTTAAGAGGGAAAGGAGAGAAAGTTGTAGAAAAAGATACAAAAGAGATAGGAGATAGGGAAAGAAAGAGTGAGAAAGAGAGAGAATATAGATAAAGAGAGAATAAGGAGGGAAATAAGAGAGTGTAACATGTATTGGTGAGAGAGTTGGAAAAATAGTGTAAAGGAAGGGATATTCTGGGTGCAGGATCAAGCGTAATGGCTGAGGCGTATCTCCAACATCTCCCCCACTCTTTTGTTCGCTATTTCACCTCACCTAACCACACAAAAAGATGGGGGAGATATTGGAGATACGCCTCAGTCATTACGCCTGATCCTGCGGCCAGGATGACCCTACCCTAAGGGCATGGTAACGCTGAGTGCAGGTTCAGGCGTATTTCCCCGATCTCTTTGTGTGGTTAGGTTGAGTCAATTAGCGAACAAAAGAGTGGGTCAGATATCCACTGCCCGATAAGATCCGCCTGATTCTGTGCTCAGGGTGACCGTGGCAAAAAAAGAGAGAGTGCAAAAGATAGAGTGCAAAGATAGATAGAGAGTGAGAGATAGAGATGGTGATAGATAGAGTGAGATAGATAGAGATGGTAGAG
The DNA here is from genome assembly GCA_024610705.1 of Tetragnatha versicolor. NCBI lineage: Eukaryota > Metazoa > Arthropoda > Arachnida > Araneae > Tetragnathidae > Tetragnatha > Tetragnatha versicolor. Next base: position 1,484,071 of record JANDEH010000025.1, on the reverse strand, counting down.
AGGGAGAAAAAAGAGAGAAGGAGGAATTGAGGGAAAGAGTGGGAGAAAAAAGAGAGAAGAGAGGAGGAATTGAGGGAGAGAGTGAGAGAAAAAAGAGAGAAGGAGGAATTGAGGGAAAGAGTGGGAGAAAAAAGAGAGAAGAGGAGGAATTGAGGGAAAGAGTGGGAGAAAAAAGAGAGAAGAGAGGAGGAATTGAGGGAGAGAGTGAGAGAAAAAAGAGAGAAGGAGGAATTGAGGGAAAGAGTGGGAGAAAAAAGAGAGAAGAGGATGAATTGAGGGAAAGAGTGGGAGAAAAAAGAGAGAAGAGAGGAGGAATTGAGGGAGAGAGTGAGAGAAAAAAGAGAGAAGGAGGAATTGAGGGAAAGAGTGGGAGAAAAAAGAGAGAAGAGAGGAGGAATTGAGGGAGAGAGTGAGAGAAAAAAGAGAGAAGGAGGAATTGAGGGAAAGAGTGGGAGAAAAAAGAGAGAAGAGGAGGAATTGAGGGAGAGAGTGGGAGAAAAAAAAGGAATGAGAGAATACAAAAGGTGGAGAGATTTTTCTCATTCGTCAATGGGGTTTACTCCCTGACGGATTTGTTTTTGACACTAACCGCACTGTTGCTCAGGGTATCCCCACCAACTCACTCTCAACACATACCCCCTCTACGCTGGGTGGGTGGTGATGCACGATTTGCATCACGTGGCCGGTCTAATCTCGGTGGTGGCCCGTGGGCAATTTTCAATTTGGGGGAGGGAGTTTTAAAGTTTCGCGAGGCCTAATTGCCGACGGGGTGTGAATGGCTTTGGGAGCTGTAATGGGGGTCCTATCGGGGGGCGGCTGTGTTTTCGGAGGCTCTTAATGATCTGCCGATGAATTATTCGAGGAAGTGGGTTCCGTGGATTAATGGGGGTGGATAAAGTTTTAACGGGATTATTAGATGGATGCGGAAATCATCGACCGTGGAAAACTGATGGTCGGGGTCTCTGCCGAGCTGTGTTTTATTGTAGGGGAATCTGTATATTAATAACTGTTTGTAAGGATTAAAAACAATAACACTGGCCTACAAAAAAAAGTGTTTTCTTGGTGCCGGGAATTTTAAAGCTTATTTTGCCACATTGGAAAACTCAAAATGTTTTTTTAATTACAAAAAAAGGGTAATTTTTCAGGGGGCTGAAGGGCAAGTACTAGTCTAGCCGACTATAATACCCCGTTCGCACTGGCAGAAAAAATACCCTTTATTTTCGTTAGCACTTTGTTGTCAGGCAAAATCGCCCCATCTTTTGAAAACGGCGTTTGCACTGACAAGGGGCGAAAATAAGCACTTTACTGTGTGTAAACAATAACGGCATGATTTGTAAAATAATTAAAAATTTAATTTCTCAATACAACTTAAAACTAATGAATAAAATCACCAAAAATACAAGTAAAATACATAAAAGATTATTAATTGACTAGTGAATTGATTAGTGTGTTTCCATGACAACAAAGTGCTAACGAAAATAGAGGCAAAAATAAAGGCCAGTGCAAACGGGGTATAACTGAAAAGTGGCGACCATTGATTAGTCCTCCACTCATCTGCTGGAATGACAATGGACCATATATTTCATATGGACCATATATTGCACCATATATTTCACAGCAATATATGGTGAAATTCTTCTTTCATTTACCTTGCCTTTCTGGAATTAAATCTGTCCTAGGAATGCCATTGTCATTCCAGCAGATGAGTGGAGGACTAATCAATGGTCAACACTTTTTCAGTTGTAGTCGGCTAGACTAGTACTGAAAGACCCTTCTCTCTCTTGCGTTACCTTCCTATACCGTGCTGATGAGTCCTAACAAGGACGAAACCGGTCCACGGTTGGAGGTAACGCTTGAGAGTTGTGAGTTTACACTTATTATCCGCTTAACCAGCAATATATGGTGAAATTCTCCTTTCATTTACTCACACTTTCAAGAAAGGTAAAACTTAAAACTGAAAATTTGTGGTGAAACTTAACCCCAGTGATTCTGTCGCAAAAAGAAAACTTATAAAAATCTGTGGTGATGAAACCAAATCCTTAGTGAATCTATCGCTAAAGAGAAAACTCCCCATACATTTCAATAAGGCTCATCAAATCCAACACTCTCTGAAACAGAAACTCATACCACCACACAGGAAACAACTCAACCGCATTCGTTCTCTTATCGCAAAACACCCGAATTTAATTACGCTAAATGCATTTCGGCTCTTCTCGTCCGCGATTATCAATAATAAATTTCTCTCTCTTTCCACCCCCCCCTGTCGTCGGGGGATGAAAAATGGCCCCCTCGTAAGGATGATGATGTAATGATGCTCAAACGCCCCACTGGGACACTCGGCTTATTGTTTCTGGGGATTTGCGGGAGGGATTTTCCCGGCTGTGTAGGGATTATCTGGGGGATTTTTTTTTCTAATGATGGGTCTGTGAGGATGAGAAATCGTTTCTAGTTTTGTGTCGCTGTTTCTCAGGGCAAGAACTAGACTTTTTTTCGGAGGGGGGTTGGCAAAAAATTTTCTTGAAACTTAGTTCGATTTTGTTGGTGATCAAGGTAAGTAGACAGCGATTTGATCCAAGATTTGTTTTTTTTGGGGGGGCTAAGAATTTTCAATATCATAATCGTCTTGTAATATCCTAAAGGGCGGTTTGGGGGTCCTCACCCAGAAATTTTTTCGTAAATTTAAGTCTTTAAAGCAGATTTTCAACTCGTTTTGGTACATATTTAATAGCCATCAATTATTGATTCATTCTCACACAACCGTACAGAACAGTCTAATGAAAATATGTATCAGCTTGTATAAATTTAAGGAAAAACAATGTGGTTTAATTTGCACGCATAAAATAATAACTTTAAAAACAAACATACAATATGTTTCGAGTATTTGGATCCTCTTCGTCATTTTAAAAGGACGATCTTAGGAAGTCAGTTTCGACGTCAGTGTAAAGAACCATTTTACCCTGAAGAAGACGATACAAGTACCCTCAAAACAAATTTGTATGTTTGTCTTTAAAGTTTTAATTTTCGTGTTAAATGAACCATGTTGTTTTTCCTTAAATTGATACAATTTTGCGCAGTTGCTTTTATTCTATATGTATAATCTTGATCCATACGTTTCACACATCAAAGTAGTATGCGAGTAATAATATTGGATAAGATGGTTTTCAAATGTATAGCTTTTGTACGTTCAGGTACCCACAGCAGTTTCCATACTATAGTGGAAATCCCATTCCTATACGTTTCACTGCGTAATTTGTTTTTTGAAGGTGCATGCGAATAATCATATTGGATTAAATAGCCATCTGATGCATCTCGTAGCGTATATGATGAGCTGTGTCTATTCACCTCTCGCTCAGATGATGGGTATAAAAGATATGTTCGTTCGTATTAAAAGTAAAAGGATCTGGAAAAAGAGCTCCTGCAATCCGGATGGAGGCGCAGGGGTAGGAAGAACTGGGGGAAACATAGGTCGCGACACCGATATAGCGACATAAGTGCATGTTCAAAAGAAATGCTTCAAAATGGGAGATTTTATAGACTGGCTCACTTGGAAGGCGCTGTCGGCCGTATGATTCCTGACCAGCAGCGGTTAACCACCAATCAAAACAATCGAGAAAGATATCGCTAACTCTGATTGGCGGAATCCTTATTTGAGTGCTGTTTTTCAACCGCTGATCGCAACACTCAGTCACTCAGTCGCAACTCTGACACTCAGTCGCAACTTAACTTGAGCCTGTAGAAATATGCTGAGAGCAACCAAAGAAAGTAGTTCCCCGCGAGGTGTCTGAATTTTGAGTGGAATTTAGAGCTTCAATTTTGAATGATGATTAGTTTTTTTAAATCCACGTATATTAAGCATCTTTTCATCCCGATATGCATAAAATGTTCAGTATTATCATTTTTTAAAGTGGCGTAACGCGTAGTAGTACAACTCAAACTCGCCAGCCAATAAGAGCTTCTAGAAACCCAGCAGGCTTTCTGTTTACTCAGATTTTCTTCCGCGTGGCCACATGACGTCAGGCTCAACTTAAGTTGCATTGGAGTATAGCACAGAATATACGGCCGTTTACCTCTGAGCTGTAAGTTAAAACGGCTTAGATTTTCTCAGCGTTTGGAGTTAAAAATAATTAATTTCTGAATGCTGAGGGGCTGGAGATTGATACAGAAAATTCTGCTACTGGACTACATCAGTGACATTGTATAAATTATTCACTTTGAAAGATTCAAATTTGAATCGAAATTTGAATTGAAAGAATTTATTCAGCCGACGTAATGGCCTAGTGGTTAGAGCATCTGACTGTAAAGCCGTTCGTCTGGTGTTCGAATCCCCGTTCGGCATGGATGTTAGTGTTACTGTCCTTGTGTGTGTTGAATTCACCTATACGGGTCCATACCTTCAGGTGAATTTGTACAAATTTAAAAATTTATTTAAATTAATTTAATTAATAAAAAAACCTCTATCACTACGGGATTAAATACACAGGATATTATTTTACTCTTAATGTTAGATCAAGCACTTTGCAATTCGATTGCATGTGATTTTCATTCATTCAAATCAAAATTATGTGCATGAAATACGTAATATTAAGCGAAATTTTGTAACTAATTCTGGCAACCGCGTGATTGAATCCTATGGTAAATTTTGGTTGGTTATCTTTGGTATCAATTCAACAAGTCAATCACAGTTGGATAAAATCCAATAATTCAGAAATTGAAAATTTACAAGTGCACTTCGGATAAGAGAATGTGAGTAAAAAGTTGGGAAGAGTGGTAAAAACAAAGAAATGGTTTGGTATAGATTCTGAGGAGGAATAGTTGACCTGGGAAATAGTTGAGTGCCATTAGCTGAGATCCTCGCTTGTATCCTAAGTTTATCGCGGCACCCCTAGCATCTCTTAATGGCACCCACTTTGAAAACCACTGCTCTAACCGTATATACCTCACCTCGTGTAGCTTATAATTAAATCAAATTCTGCCTAGGTCAAGGGGCCTATCAGGTAGGTGCGAATCTCCGTTTCATTAGCCTTTAGGCCTGGGGTGGTAATTAAGCTTTTGTCCTGGCCGAGTGGCTAGCCTGACGCTGGACCCCAGTTTATTCCTCAAGCAAGCTTGGTGCTCATTTTATCCAGACCGGAGGGATGAGGGGGCTGAGTTGACCCATGACCAGTAGGGTGTATCGAAAAAAAAATTTTTCGATCTTGATGACGCGTTAGTGCGGAAAAGTTATCTAAGATGGCAGAGAGCAAATGTGAATTTTTTCAGAATTTTCGGATGATATCTCAAGGTGCCACATTGGTCCAGAAGGTTCCCATGTTAATCCAATGGAGCAAGTAGCCAAAAAGGTCAAAAATTAGTTTTTCGCCCCTCATTTCTACCCTAATCATACGAAGAATGTCTTCCCTTAAGTTATGGACTCTATAAGATGTATGCTACTCGAAAAACTTGAATTATAGCCTAAAGCGTTATATTACGTTTTTTTGTAGGCTCAAATTTCGTCGAAAATTCTTGTTCAAAATAGAGCTCACAATCAACATAATATAGATATTTAGGCTGTTCTTCAAGATTTGTCGGGTAGCATACTCTATAGAGGACCCATAACTCGAGGGAAGACATTTGTCGTGTGATTAGAATAGGAGCGAGGGGCGAAAAACCAATTTTCGGCCTTTTTGGCTGCGCGCTCCATGGGGTTAACGTGGGAACCTTCAGGGCCAATGTAGCACCATAAGATATTTTCCGAAAATCTGAAAAAATTCACATTTACTCTTTGCCACCTTAGACAACTTTTCCGCACTAATGCGCCATCAAAATCGAAAAAAGTTTTTTCGATACACCCTAATGACCAGCTACCCAAATAGAAGCCGAAAGGTATTGAACCTGGGTCGGTAGTGCTCGTAGTTAGACATGCTGACCACTACACCACCGCAGCCACAGTGTTGCCTAAAGTTTCCTCGTTAATGCGGTTTTTTATATTCAATTGGATAACTTGGAAAAGGTAGTTGTTTTTGACGTGTGCCACTTGCAAAACCCAAGCTCCTCAAGGATTTAAGGCAAAGGGGGTGCGGCTCCTGAGAAAGTGAGGCCCATAAATGGCAGGAGTCCGACTTCTGCCTCATGATAGATGCTGCCACTATCTCTCGCCATGCTATCTCTATTTTGCCATGTATCTGAATGGGAGGGAAATAGTGTCCAGACACCTGGACCTAAGGTAAACTGCGCCATGACGGATCACAGGACTTTCGGACCCGCAGATTTAACGAGCACGTTCTCCGCATATACTCGGTGGGTTTTTAGCGGTGTCGGGAATTGAACCCGGGACCCTCCGATACCAAAGCCGATTCCTTAACCACCAGGCTCCCCACGGCCTGGAAACAGTAGTAAATTATTTTTAAAATAGCGGGCACTTTGTATCACCTGTTCCCACTTTATCCATGTCCCCTCTATGTTTTTCCCATCCTATTCCTCCAATCCTGCTGAAAGGCCCCTTTTCAAAAAGCCAGGTCCCCCCCTCTCCAAAAATATTGCCTCCGCCGCGCCACACAGTAGTGTACTCGTAAAACTAATTTCCACACACACGGCGCTCCAGAGAAGGAAAAAAGACGATAAATAAATAACCCGAGCAGCAGCAGCCACCTACCCCTCATCTCATCTCGCCGTCTTCGAGTCGGGGGCGTGGCCAAGGGCGCATAATAACCGATCCCACTATGGGACGGATACGAAACGTGCCAAAATGGGCTTATTTGGCGGTTTTTCGCTAATTTGATGAGAAATGCCATGCAATGATAATTTTTTTTAATTTCTGAAATTGTGAAATGCATCAACAGTCCGTTTCCATTTCTTCAACCTCTAGTGTTGTTTCTGATCTCGGAATCTTATAGCAGCCCTCTAATATTCCATAGTATTGATTTCAATTCCAGTCTGTTCCCGCTAAATTTTGCCAAGAGTTTTACGGCCGTATTCACCGGTAACTTGACCGGCGGTTAATAACAGTCAAGCTTCTGATTGGCCGTTGAAGAAGGAAAACTAGTTTTCCACCAATCAGAAGTTTGACTCCCGGTTAACCGCCGGTCAAGTTACCAGTGAATAAGGCCGTTAGACGACGCCATATATTATAAATGCAAAAAATGCAAACTAATCCCCATTAAAATATACAGCTAAATCAATGAAAACCATAAAAATTGTATGTTATTTGAAGACTTTTCGTTTAAAACATGTTTATCCACAAGTATGCTTTTCGTGACCACTGGTCATTTCCACTATCTTAGAGGAAGAAGTTTGGTGTCTTGAAAAAGTATAAAAACTTACATGCGTTAAATGTAAGTATAGTAATGTAACATTACATGTTTGCATTACATTAAACTTTATTTGGTCAACAAGTAATTAAAAAATATCATTTCTACTATAAATTTTTGTTTACTTTTTAAATTAGGGGGCCCCTAGGCCCGGGCCTAATGAGCCTGATATCAGGGCTTGGCTACGCCGACTTCCAAAATATTTCGGCTGTCCCTCTCAAAATAATTTCTGTTATAAAAAAGGGAAAATTATCAGGAAAATGGTAAGGTTAGTCCTCTCAAAATATTGAATTTTAACTGCAGCACTGGTTAGAAATAAACGAAACCTACCCTATTGGAATTTTTTTCTGGTATTCCATAAACCAGTATGAATTATACTGGATCCAGTATCATTTATACTGGTTCCAGTCAGGCGCGGATCCAGCACGGCTCCAAGGGGGGGGGCACTTTTCCAGACAAAGATCCCCTTGTGGTACCATTGGGGGTATGGGGGGTCCTCCCCCAGAAAAAAAATTAAATTTGATGTGTAATAGTAGGGTTTTGACTCATTTTTAGGAACTTTTTGAGTCTAAGGGGGCACTTTTCAACACTATCACCTTTACTTTTTGACCCAAAATGTCAAAATGTTGGGGATTTCCTAAAAATAAACACTGAATATCCCATTTTGATACTAATGGGGGGTATGCCTGGCTTCAGGTAGGTCAGCTTATTTTAAATTCTGACATAAAAATTAATTTGTTTTGGCAGCATTTTTATTTTACTTGGCCCCAAAATTACATGAATGATCCAAAAGATATTTTTTCTGTAACTGCATAACTGCATGTCATATTTCTCACCACCAAACCAGCGAAAAAACTCGCCAAGCGAGGCCATCTTGGCCCCGTTCCCCATTCGTCCCACGGTGGGATCCAGCATTAATGCGGACCAGGGCCGTTGCCACGGCAACGGCGGATCAATTAGAGGAGGCGAAGCCCTTCTCCGAGTGGGGACTTGATAAAAGCATTGTCTCTTTTCTCTCTCCCGGCAGCACTCTTACGGAGCAGGGCTTGAATAGGGGAAAAGGGGGCATTGAAAATTTTCCCTTTTCAAGGTTTTCAATGGCCGCCCGCTCATTCGGCCCATAACAATATAAAACTGACGATATCAGAGGAGGTTTATTTTGCTTTCAATGGTACAGATAGGGTATCCGTCTTTGTGCGGAGCGTTATGGGGCTCTGTGCAGACTCTGACTTTTCAAAAGGGCGGGAAAAAGTTGGGTCCTTTTGTGGGGCTTGAAGAGGGCAAGCCCCTTTTGTATGGGGTGGTAGATAAAAGGGCCCGTGGAATATTTCTCTCTCCTATAAGTCGACTTGGCAACGGGGCGCTCAGTGCAGTTTCTGAGCCCGCGCGCGCCGGGGCTGTCTCTCCTTCTCTGGATATACGCCCTGTACAAGAGTCCCGTCGCCAAGTCTTCTCTAGTGCCAAGACCTGTACGTTAGAAAGCTATAGAAAACTACGAGTTCAGTTAGACGGCCGTATGTAACCTTTCCCTGTGTTGACTGTAGTGCATCAGTAGTAATAGTGCGCCCTATCTCTCAAAAGTGCGATAAAGCTGTATAGAGTTCTAGCTACTGTGCTTCGAAAGCTATGGAAACGATTAAGTCGTGTGCCTCGCCATGTGTTGAATGTAGTGCCTCAACACTAGCGTACTCGGTCTCAAAACTGGGATAAAGCTTTGTAGAGTTTTAATTACTGTGCCTCAAAACCATACGGAAACGCACAAATGAGTTGGTAAAAAGACTGTATGGTGGCAAAAAGTGTGCTCTGTAGAGTGCGCTGTTAGATCTGAAGAAAACTGCAGGTTCAGTAAGACGACCGTATCTAACCATATCTCTATTGCCCGAGTAGTGCCTGTAGGGTGCGTTAGAGCTGTAGAAAGCTGGTTTAGTAAGAGGACCGTATCAGTATCTAACCGTGCCCTGTGTAGACTATAGTGCTTCGGTTGTAGTGTGCCCGATCCCAAAAGTGCGATAAATCTAGGCAGAGCTCTAGCAAATGTGCCTCAAAAAACTGTGGAAACGTTTAAACCGTGTACCTTATCCTGTGTTGGCTATATTGCTTTAGAGCGATAAAGCTATATCGAATTCTAGAGAGTTCTAGCTATACTGTGCCGCAAAACATATGGAAACGCCAGAACCGTGTACCTCATACCCCGTTTGCGTTGGTAAGACGACTGTATAATGCCAAATAATGTGCTCTGCACAGTGCGTTGGAGCTGTAAAAATGAACGACCATATCTATTCGTATACCTCACCCTGTGTTGACTATAGTGTCTCAGTAGTAGTGTGCCCGATCAGTGTCAGCAAAGTGCGTTAAAGTTGGATGGAATCCAGAGAGTATGCCTCAAAAACCTGTAGTTGTACGTTAGAGAGCTATAGGAAACTACGGGTTCAGTTAGACCGCCGTATGTAACCTTTCCCTGTGTTGACTATAGTGCATCGTGCGCCCAATCTCTCAAAAGTGCGATAAAACTGTATATAGAGTTCTAGCTACTGTGCTTCGAAAACTATGGAAGCGTTTAAGTCGTGTGCCTCACCATGTGTTGGTCTCAAAAGTGCGATAAAGCTATGCAGAGTTTTAATTACTGTGCTTCAAAACCATACGGAAACGCATAAATGAGTTGGTAAAACTACTGTATGGTGGCAAAAAGTGTGCTCTGTAGAGTGCTCTGTTAGATGTGTAGAAAACTGCAGGTTCAGTAAGACGAACGTATCTAACCATTCTATAGTGCCCGAGGAATGTCTGTAGGATGCGTTAGAGCTGTAGAAAACTACAAGTTCTGTAAGACGGCGTGTCTAACCGTATACCTCAACTCAGTGTTGACTAAAACATCTCAGAAGTAGTGTGCCCGATCAATGTCTGTAGAGTGCTGTAAAGCTGGATGATGGAGTCTAGATAGTGTGCCTCAAAAACCAAAATATCTAACTACATATTCAGTTTTAGAAAACTACTGGCTTCAGTAGTAGTAGTGTGCCCGATTTGAAATGTGCGATAAAGCTATGTAGTGTGCTCTGTAGAGTGCGTTAGAGCTGTAGAAACTGCAGGTTCAGTAAGACGACCGTATCGGTATTTCACCGTACCCTGCGTTTATTATAGTGTTTCAGTAGTAGTTGGGGGTTTTAGCCTAAACCCCCCAAAAACTAAAACTTTTAGGCGGTGCTCTTTCAGAAACAGGAATAACATTTGGTGTCACCCATAGGAAAAACGAAAGTTGGTGCTTTTTTTAATATGTAGACGGCCCCTAAAGGATTTAAACTATAGCTTGTTTTAAAGAGGACATTAAATCATGAAAATTGGAGTTTACAGTATCCCCTTCTAACCCCAACCAATCGCTCACAATCGTCTCTGTTTCGATCTTTTTGTCAGCCGACTGCACTATATAGAATTTTAGCTACCGTGCCTCAAAACCTATGCAAACGCTTGATTCGTATCATCATCTTGTGTTGACCCTCTGGTGCCTCAGTAGTAATGTGCTCTTTCTCAAAAGTGTTGTAAAGCTGTGTAGAGTTATAGCTACTGTGCCTCAAAAACTATGGAAGCGTTTAAACCGTGTACCTCATACCCTCTATGCGTCAGTATGGATTCAAATAGTGTGCTCTGAATAAGGCGTTTGAGCTGTAGAAAACTGCAGTTTCAGTGAGATGATCGTATCAATATGTAACTGTACCTTGCGTTGACTATAGTGCCTCAGTTTTAGTACGCCTGTTCTAAAAGTTTGACAAAGCTACGTCGAACTCTAGCTAGAAAGCCTCAAAATATTTGGAAACGTTTTAATCGCGTACCCTGTTTACTTTAGTAAGACGACTGTTGTATAAGGTGCCAAACAATGTGCTCTGTAGTTCTTCATTAATTTCATCTATCTAAGTGAACCAATCATTCGCGAAAACATAGTTTTAAGGTCTCCAATCACGTATGCCTGAGAACTTATAATTAAAATGGTCATGAAGTATCATAGTCTCATCATCATGACGTATCAAAGTCTTATCTTGAGATCATAGTCTTCTAATAGTTATGACGTATAAACAGCACCATAACATATGAAGCCCCTTGCCTTATCAATTCTCTTTACAATTTTAGTGTTAAACTCTGAGAAGTTAGACTTTTAACAGAAAGTTCATGGAGTGATTAGGAACATTTATAGAAGATCACTTGATGTTTAATGCCATCTGGTGTTTGATTGTGAAATCAACTGTTTTGGTGGCATACTCAATTCAAATGCTGTGATAATATTACTGAGGCTGTTTAAAATTTACTGGAACTATGCAAAACAATAGTTTCAACAGTATAGTTAAGGACAAGTAAGTACTGGAAATAATAAGAGATATTAATTAAATTTAATTTAGAGGATTCACTGTGTTTACTACATATTGGTTTTCTAAACTGTTTTGATAACCACTTTAGAAGTAAGTTAGTTAGAGTAGATTTGATATTATATTTTTAGTGCGAATAGCATTTTTTCCTGTAGTATTATTATACTAAATATAATATAGTTTATAAGTAGTTAATATGTTGATCAATAAGTATTTACTGGTAGCAATTAATGTTTACAGTTTTTAAAGTTTATACTGAGAGTCTTTCTCAAAAATGTCATATTTAGGTTATTGCAATAATACCTTATTGTTATAGTTAAGCTCTGGTTTTTAACTGAGGGGTTTTTTTATACTTTTTATTTTTTAACTTTGTTATTTCGCCGCTATAAGAATGCTTTATATCGTTTATTTTATTCAGGATACTTACTATACTATAGGCTCACTTTACTTTCCTCTGCCAGACGTTGTTTCCAATCTAGGCATGAAAAAGACCTTTGAAACACTCTGTTTTTGCTCTTTGAAAATTAAAAATTAATTAATTTTGTTTTCGCAAATAGTGAAAACCCACAAAAGCAGAGGAAATATCTTAAAGAAGTAAAACTAAAGATAAAAAGCGTGAGGAGGGATACATTTAACAATAACCAACCAAAACAAATTAGCTTGTGTTGAACAGCTCATCGTAAATAGTCCATTGCAAAAAAATAATAATAACAACAATATTTGTCCACAAAATATTGACGACGACGACAACAATATTATAATTACAGTTTGGATTTATTTAAAGTAAATAAGGTACTAAATTTGGGCTTTTAAACAAATTTAATATCATCAAACACAACCAACATTTGCAAACCAAGATAAGAACAGCATGAGTCGTTCTAGTTATTATCTTTGCTTATAAAAACTAGAATAGCTTTTATTGTAAAAAAAATATGGCTAACGTTTGCCCAAAATCATTATAAGTAAAACACAAAAGCAGTAGGAACATCGGAAACTCTTTTCGAGTTGTTATCTTAAATGTTACTTATGTTGGCTTTCCCGCTGAAAGACACTTCTAAAGGAAAAACTGGTTTTACAGGTTGTCTCTCGAACTGTGGAGAAGAAAACTCACATAAAAAACTTCATATAATTATTGATGATCATTGATCATCTTGCATCAAATAGAGGTATTGAACTAAAATATTGTCTTATAAAAGTCTTCTCAAAGTTAGCAGTACCACCGCCAGGAGGCGTTGAATTTTCTTGGTGTCGTCAGTTGTCGTATTCCAATAAGTTTAGGTTACTGGTCGCAACTGGCGGACCCCAAACTATTTTCAATGTGAATGAATATAATTTTTTAATATTAACATATTCTATAATATTTAAGAACTCAATAAAAATGCGTTTTCAGCATAATATTTATGCCGAGCCCATTTTTTATTTTCAATAGAAACATAAAAAATACTTTTTTGAAGATTTTAGAAGGGAGGGGACCAAATGATCATTTTTCTGTTATACTTAATAATTCATTGATAAGTAAATTATGGAATTGAGAGGGGTAAAACATGAAAACTTTTAGACTTGGTTTACAGATGTTTTTTTGAAGAACTCGTTGAGTATCAGTTTTGAAAATCCATTATATATGCAGTTCTACAGCTTTTATGAAGTCGAATAAGTGGGAAAATGACCCCTTTGAGCTTCTATACTAGACTGCAATATTTTTTGGCCTATGACGTCACTGCGTGGAAGAAAAACTGAGTAAACAGAAAGCCTGTTGGGTTGCTAGGAGGAGTACTCAAATGGTCATAAAAATACGCTATATTACACGAGTTGAACATTCTAATCATTTCTACTTCTAAGTTCACTCAAAATTCAGACACCGTGCTAGAAACTACTTTCTTTGTTTGCTCTCAGTCAGAGTCAAGTATCGTTGCAGTCTACACTCTCAAAACGACAGTCTTAAAACTGAGTAAAAATTACTCAAACTGGCTCCGAATCAAATATACTCAAATTTGAAAACATGAATATACTCATTTCTGAAAATGTGCATACTCAATAATGAAACACCATGAGCTTATTTTTGAGTTAGTGCACGGCATTCTCACGAATCAAGCTCGAGATATTTCATTTTTGAGTATGAAACATCATGAGCTTCTTGTTCTTAAATTAGTGCATGGCATTTTCATGAATAAAGTCTAAGATGTTTCATTTTTGAGTATGCACATTTTCAGAAATGAGTACTACATTCATGTTTTCAAATTGGAATAAATTTGATTCGGAGGCAGTTTGAGTAATCTTTACTCAGTTTTGAGACTTTCGTTATGAGAGTGTAGTATAGATAGATGGCTTGAGCGAAATTCGAACAAAAACAGACACTCATCCAAATGTAAACATTGAGAATAGATAGACTGAAATGGCGGTTTCGGCGTCCCTGATTACTCCTATAAAGGCACTCCCCTCTTCCCTCCGTGGTTAATTCGACATTTTCCATTCCCGCCCACCCTCAAAATATCTCGTGTCAGCGAAAACCCCTTTTTCATCCACCCCCTAAACAGCCATTTCCATATTCATCCCAACCCCCCTCCCACCAATATTCAGATGAAATGAATAAATTCCGGACCCAATTCCCGTGTCACGTGATCGATGGGACCCCCTTTGGAACAGGTGAGAGGAAGGTGCATGGTAAAAAAAAGGGAGGGGGTCGAATTTGGAAAGAACTTAAACGACTTTTGAGAATTTCGGGGTAAAGTTTTGCTTCGTCTGCAAAATTGCTGGTGTAAAAATATCTTTCTAATGTACATTAGTTCCTTTTTTATTTACATCTAGCTAATTTACTTTCTGTTTTTTTCAAGTGGGAAATATTTTTGAGCATATTTAGATTATTTTTTCGTGACTGTGTTCTGTACTTTCTTCCTGAATTTCCAGTAAAATATTTGGTGGTTATGCAACCGAAATTCCGTTTTACTTACACAGTTTTTTGTTTCCTCAAAACTTGGTTTTTGAAAATTTTTTTAACTGACTATTGGATTGACTGTGGAATTTTATAAACATGCCCTCAACATCCCAACTTTCTCGGTGTTTGGTAACGTTTTTCCGCATTCTAGCGCCTCAGGGGGATTTCAGTAGTCTATTATACGTAAAGAGGTTAAAGATGCAACCCCTCCCAGAAATTTGACAGCAACGTTTATTCTATTTTCCCCTTACAAATCTGTAAAGGAGCAAATTTGAAAATGTTTTCTAAGGGTGTAAAAAAATTCCTTCGAAATTTCAAAGTCTTCTTATAAATAATACCTTTTCTTAAAAATTATATGGTAAAAAAGTTTTTTGGGGGGGGGGCAACCCGAAGTATCTCAAAATGAGCCGAAACACTACTTTTAGTTTTAGAGTAAATCTTCAAAATTTTCTGGAGGTGACCCTGGACCTTTAATTTCTACTTAACTTTTAAAACTTTGATATTTGTGTGCAACATAATTAAAATGCTACTATTAATTTATATAAAACTGTACTTATAAATGTTCTTGTTAGTGTTCCCTTAGAAATAACGTCAAGTTAAAACCCCCGGAACAATAGTGTGGTTTCTGGACCTTTTAGTTTTTATTGATGAGCTCCAGCCATGGAACGGTTTCGTCCTTGTTGGGATTCATCAGAACGGCATAGGAAGGCAACTCAAGAGAGCGGAGGGAAAGTACTGGTCTAGCCGACTATACGACTTGATGAGTCCTACACTGTAAAAACGATTGTATCAAAATTGAGTAAAAAGTACTCAAAAAGGCTCCGATCCAATAAGTATACTCATTTCTGAAAATGTGCATACTCAAAAATGAAACATCTTGAGCTTGAACTCAAAAATGAGCTCACGATTTTTCATTTTTGAGTATATGCACATTTCAGAATGAGTATATTCATGTATTCAAATTTGAGTACTTATTGGATCGGAGCCTTTTTGAGTACTTTTTACTCAATTTTGATACAATCGTTTTAAGAGTGTAACAAGGACGAAACCGATCCATGGCTGGAGGCGACGCTTGAGAGTTGGAGTTTACACTTATTGTCCACTAACCAGCGATAATGGTGAAATACTCCCTTTGTTTATGGTTACATTGTTATAAAAGACCTTATTGATTTCGATAAATTTAGAAAACTGTAGCGACACTTAGTCCAAAATCCTGGATTTGTCACCTCAATGTACCAAATGGACAATCCTCATGAATAAAACATGCGGGTTCCGTAATCCTAATCGCTCACAGCTGCAGTACTGTCATAGGCCAGGCCAGCTGGGGAGAGGATTAGCCTAAGTTAGTGTGGGTCGTTTCGCAGATTTATTGTGTGGGATGATTTAACGGTGATCGATTTAATGTTAGACCTGATCAACATTAAGTCGTTATTAACAGTCGATTTGGTAGTTATGTTTGGAAGTGATGTGCTGAATTGCTGATGAAAAGAGCAAAGGTTTTGCATATATTCACAATACCTGCGAGGTTTTTATGCTTTGATAACAATGCGCATGCGTGTGTACTTCATCTTTGATGTTTTTTGGAAATTTTAATAAAATATTAAGTGGGGATAGAACCCACGAACTGCCATTTGCTACGCAGGCATCCTACCACTGCTCCAGCGGAGATTCAGTAACTTTAAAACCTTTATGTTCTTTCTTTGTGACGCATGCACAATTACACATATTTATATCAAAGTATAAAAACCTTGCAAAGTACTATTGTGAATATGCGAAGGTTTTTTAGGGTTGAAATTGAAAATACTGGTTGCATTAGTTGGATTTTCGTCGTTAAAATGGCTTTATTGGTCTGGAAATTTCGTAGTAGTCTCAAAATTTCATTTGACTGAAATAGTAAAAAAATCTAATTGAGTAAAAAGTAGAAGGTAGCACGACACAATAAAAACAGAAAATATCCCAATATTCAAAGAATTGTTTTGATACGTCATACCTACTGGTTCGCCCAACGATAGTAAAAGGGTCACGTGATTTTTACAGACTTGGATAGTTTCACTTAGATACTTTTCACAGATAGTTGGGTAACTGGTGATAGTTAGGGTTTTGTTCTATATATACAAGCAAATGTCTCTTCGTCTTTCGATCAACTGCCCCTCAACTTCCCCCTGTCTCCCCTCCGAAATACTGGTTCCAGCGTTTTCAAAATCACGTGACCCTTTTACAATCGTTGGTTTAACAGTATGGACATATGGTTATAAGTTGCATTTAAATATTATAGGCTCGTAATATAGCGATTCCTGGATACTTTGGTTTATTTCGCATGCGTCATTTTTCTTGTACGCATACACTGCATAAATTAATTTGAAAAATTGTAAAAAAAATGAACTGTAAAAAAATGGCTCAAGTATCCCCACAAAACCCCCACGCAATATACATACACCCCTTTCCACTGATCCCACCCTCACGCCAAAAATATTCCTCATAACCCCCAGAACCTGAGCCAACCAACCCCCGAAACACCCCATGTCTACAAATGAATAAATTTACACCTCGACAAATAATAAATAAATAACAAGGAGGAGAGAGAGGCGCTATATACATCGTTCGATGAAATAACAACAACAATGAAAAAAAATGAAAAAAAAAACGTTCGAAAAGGGATGCCGTTGACAGGGCGGGTTTTTTTGATGGATCGGGGCGACAGGGCTGACAAATTCTCTTTTTTTTCTTCGTCGAAGCAGGGGCGTTCTGTTTGCATCGGGGACATTAAATGGGGTTCTTTTTGTTTGCAGAGGACGCTACGGGTGGTGGGGTTGTCGTTAGGGCTTGCTTAGTGTCTTTTATTCGTTAAAAGATATTTGGGTGTATCTCATTCATTATATTATTCCTTTTACATACACATATCTTTCTCTCTATCTCCTATTTCATTCTCTATGATAGTATTTTCTAATTCATTCTCTCTGTTTTCTCTCTTATACTACGTTCACACATGAAAAGTTAATCTAGTTTAACTTAATATAGAAGTTAAGATATCTTAACTTAATCTGTCTTATTTTTAAGTTGAATAAGTTCATTGAGTCGGATTTGGTGAGAGAATGGCGAAGCGATCCAAAAGGTTCTGCATAAGTTGTTTACGGTTGGTGAGCGATTTTTTTTTTGAATAGATAAAATGGGAATCGTCCTTTCATATTTACACCCAGAAATCCAATTTTGTCAACTGCGCATACTGCTCTAACCTTGAGACTGACAAAAAAAGTCCTCGATCTTACTCATACAAAAATACGATCACCCAATGCATAAGCTAATCTTTGAAGCATGATAGTTGAAAAGTTCTAAATTCTTAATTCTAGATTGTCTTGGAACTCTTGGAAATTCAAGATCCTCCAAACGGTGACGTCATTCGTAAATGCTATCTGAACGAATCAGCGAAAAGCGTTCACGGTATTTTGAAGGAACAGTCTGGATCTGGGATATATTCAAACATGCATGATTTAGAATACTGTGTTTTTGGTGTATAGTTATATTCGGTAGGATTTGTGACTTCGTGAATGATTTTGTGTGTGAATCGAGAAGCTTGAACTTTAAAAACAATATTTGAACTTTTTGGCAAGTTGATCTGATCCATCATGGTCGGCCTTGTTTATCAACATTCTGCGATGTGATATTCTTCTGGGTACAACGTTGATTTTCGTAAGTGAATGTGATCCTTATTTATAATACTAACACGATTCTGTGTTAAAAATGTTAACGAATCTGTATATCGATTTGAATCAGAGTAAATTATTTTAATCAACAAGATTTTTTTTAGATCAGATTGAGTTTTTTCATGTATCGTATGCTAACAGTTTTGTTTTCATCGAAAAAAGTTATTAATAACTAAAATGATTTTAAATGAAACGATAGGATTTTTTCCTGGTTGATCTTTAGTTTAATATGTTACTTTCGATTTCAACATTTTAAGATTCATTAACTTTATTATTATTACGGATTTTGTATGCTGCAAAATGAACGAAATCTGTACAAAAGTAATCTGGTTATATTCGTCAAGTGGTTGATTAAGATTTTATGCATTTCTTCGCAATCGTTTTGGTGTTATTAAGTACAAGCAAGAGGGGTCAACATTTTAAGATTCATTAACTTTATTATTATTGCGGATTTTGTATGCTGCAAAATTAACGAAATCTGTACAAAAGTAATCTGGCTATATTCGTCAAGGGGTTGATTAAGATTTTATGCATTTCTTTGCAATCGTTTTGGTGTTATTAAGTACAAGCAAGAGGGGTCAACAATCCGTGACTGTCAAATTCAGCGGCACAGCCATAGAAAAAACAATGGGTTGTTTACCGTTTTCGGATTCAGCGGTACGGTTGACGGGATAATTCGTAAGAACAAAACAAATTATAGCGGATCCTTACAATATCACAACGAAGAGAAACAGTGTACCATTCGATACCAAAAAATAAATGCACCAAAAATAAGAATAAGGAAAAAAAACTTCTACATAATCCATATAGAAACCCAGAAACCCTCTAATATCTCCCTGCAAGACATCCGAATAATCACATAAGGAGAACGAAAAACAGAATATGCGAGGAGGTATATAGGGAAAAAAGAACGCACCCCCCGGGCCCCACGCAAATCCGGGACCTACTCCCGATAAAAACTCCCCGCGTGACACAAAAGCCAGTCACCATTATAGCACCCCAGAAATGTCTCCAGATTCCTATCTGCGTCTCCATATACGGAGTAGAGGTATAAGGGAATAGGGCGAGAGTGTTTCCTCGATGATAGAGAAACCATGCTGAAATATGCAACATGACCGGTGGCCAAGTATAGTTACAAAAAGCAAACAGTAGTGTTGCGCATGCGCATGTCATTATTTGATAGTTTAATTGTTGGTTCATGAATAAAAGTTTCAAGTGAAACTTTTATCTACTGTTCAGGGCCGTAAATGAGGGGGGTTAGAGGTTCACCCCCGCCCGAAATTTTTATATAAGTTTTCATACTGCTTTTTCCCTTGAAAATTCTGCAACTTGCATGAATTAATCTTCTTTGAGTGCAACTCAAAAGGTCTCAAAATGAGTTCAAACTTTTGAGGGTCAATGTTCACAATTTTTTTTCTGGGTGAGGAATAATTGTGAAACTTACTGTACTTTTTTTTCTTGAAAATTATGTGGTTGCCCATTAGCTGTTCTCTTTGGATATAACCCAAAGGGTTTACCTACATTTGTAAAATACATTTCCCAACTGCAAATTGGAATTGGAAGTACATTTGTAGGTAAAATACAACAAAATA
The DNA here is from genome assembly GCA_024610705.1 of Tetragnatha versicolor. NCBI lineage: Eukaryota > Metazoa > Arthropoda > Arachnida > Araneae > Tetragnathidae > Tetragnatha > Tetragnatha versicolor. The sequence continues at coordinate 1,464,211 of JANDEH010000025.1, read as the reverse complement.
CAATATTTCCACCTCATTTTAACTCATTTTGAGACACTTTAGCTAACGTGAAAGAGGACCACTCCTTGTAAATCCCTGAAGTTTTAAGGAAAATAAGTACATACTTAACTCATTCCGAAATTTTGAGGGGGGGTTTGAGGGTTCTCCCCCAGAAAATTTTTTGGAATTTTTATCCTTAAAAGTATGAATCTGACTCCTTTTGAGACACTTTGGGTTACACCCGAAGAGGACCGCTCCTTGTGATACATAATTTTCATGGAAAATAACAGTAAAAAAATTGATGCCAAAATTTCTGGGGGGATTCCCCCCAATTATTGGGGATTGATGTTCCCACTAACCCCCCCCCTTGGATACGGCCCTGGTTTTAACTAGTTTTAGTACACCTATTCCAAATTTCAGTGGGGGGGCTTCGCCCCCTTTTTATTCTACGCCCCTGCTCTAGTCCACTGTGTATGTTAGCCACGCAAGGATAACAACCTACACTCCACCTATTTCATCCTCATCACCTCGATATCCATACATATACGGCCGCATTCGGATGAGGTTATGGACACCCCCTGAGGGTTTCGGGGGTCGATAAGCTTCCGTCGTGTGACGAGGCCCCGTCACCGATAGGGGGTTGACCCGCGAGGTGGTTTTTTTTCCTGCGGGGGCGGCGATTGTTTGATCTGATGGGGGTGGAACGTGTTAATCGATTTTTAAGGGGTGTCACGGATGGGTTGGTTTTTTCCAGGGGGGTGGTGGAGTGACTTTCGGGTTTTGTTAAATTGATTTGCGGGGTTTTGTTTTTACGGGGGGTGGTGAGTCCTCTCTATAAACGGTGGTTGTGGATTGAATCGCGAGAAGATCTGATTTTAAGCTTCGGTGGGTTGTGTTATTATATTGGGTTTGGGATGGAGGGAATATGTTTTATGGGATAATATTGGGGTAGAAACTGCTTTAAATACTCTTAGAGTGTAGTTTTTCGTTGATGTCGACTTTGCACTAAGTGACTAGGTTGTTCCATAATTTCCCCATCGTTTCCTATCGCATGTATGCAATGTCGAAACAACATGCAAAATGCATTATTTGTGTATTTTATTTCGTTGTTTGACCATGGGGTGCCTAGTGGTTCAGGCATCGGCTGATCGGAGGGTCCCGGGTTCGATTCCCGACACCGCTAAAGACCCACCGAGTATATGCGGAGTACGTGCTCGTGAAATCTGTGGGTCCGAAAGTCCTGTGGTCCGTCATGGTACAGTTTACCACAGGTCCAGGTGTCTGGAGACTATTTCTCTCCCCCTCAGATACATGGCAAAATTGTGGAGGTGGCGATGGATAGTGGTCGGACTCCTGTCATTTATGGGCTTCACTTTCTCAGGAGCCGCACCCCTTTGCCTTGAATGCTTATGGAGCTTGGGAATTCCAAATGTCACACGACAACAACATTACTAGCGAACTAAGCTTCCATAAATCCGAAAACTTGTTCCCATCATGCTATCTCGTTCCGTTACTCACACTCAAACCCAATTTAATAAAAACTACACAGTCTTCACTCCCGAAAATCCTCACTCCGATCCAGATCCACCCCCCTCGAATCAAAAATTCAACTCCGAACACACCCAACAGAAATACATTCAGTGTCCAACACCCTCTTCGCAACAACATAACAAACTCCAAAAAATCCGGCATAAGCAGGAGGGGATAGAGGAAAAAAAAATTCGAACGCTTCCTGACGTTCCACATCTCCCTCCTCCTCCCCCGCTCTTCATCCGGCAGCCGATCGTTTGGTCAAGGGATGACAAGCTGTCCGTATTTGTCAAGTCCGGTTTTTGTCGCACACCCCTCCCTGCTGCTACTTGCTGCATTATAGAGTGAATAGTTACTTTAGTGAGGGGCTGTTTTTTGTGGATGTTATTAATTTTTGGGGTTTGTGGGGTATATGAGAAAAGAATATTTTTGGGGTTTCGTACTTGGAAGGGGGGGTTGGGGGTGCTATTTATGCTGTTCTGAAGTCCCATGTGTGGGCATGAGACCCTCCTTGCAACACTATTAAGTGACGATACTTGGGGTGTCACTTTTGGGGGGTTTATTTTTGTTGAGAGAGGAAATAATAAAAGAATAATTTGTGTATTTTTGGACTTGTATATGGGGACCATTTGGTTTTGGGACAATTTATACTGTCCCCGTGTGGGGACTTGGTTCCCTCGTTACCCCCTCATCTTTGGAAGTCTTTTTGTGGAGTTATTAATTTCGGTTTTGTGTTGTGTAGTGTGGGGATGAAAAGAATATTTTTATGGTTTGGGGGACTTGGTGATGACTGTAAGGTATAAATTAACTCTCAATTCCACTTCTGAATCTACTTCGGGGGATTTGAGATTCTCCTGGCATATTTCTTATGAAGTGCGGTACAAGGGGGTCATCGAGCGAGTATTTAAATTTTTTGTTGAATGAACAGAGTGAGGAAAAAAAACTATCATTGGCATGTTGGAGTAGTGCATGACATTCTCTAACATGGAAAGTGGTTTTGGACTTGAGGATCAAGTCACATGTGTGGGCATGAGACCCTCCTGCAACACTATTAAGTGACGATACTTGGGGGTCTCTCTTTGGAAGTTTGTTAATTTTAGGTTATTTTTGTTGAGAGGAAATATTAAAAGAATAATTTGGTGGATTTTTGGATTTGTATAAGGGGACCATTTGGTTTTGGCACAATTTATACTGTCCGAATGGGGGGACTTGGTTCCCTCGTTGTACCCCCTTTTACATCTTAGGGAATCTTTTGGTGGAGTTATTAATTTCGGTTTTGTGTTGAGTAGTGTGGGAATATGAAAAGAATATTTTTATGGTTTGGGACTTGGTGATGACTGTAAAGTATAAATTAACTCTCAATTCCACTTCTGAATCTACTTCAGGGGATTTGAGATTCTCATGGCATATTTCTTATGAAGTGCGGTACAAGGGGGTCATCGAGCGAGTATTTAAATTTTTTGTTGAATGAACAGAGTGAGGAAAAAAAACAACTATCATTGGCATGTTGGAGTAGTGCATGACATTCTCTAACATGGAAAGTGGTTTTGGACTTGAGGATCAAGTCACATGTGTGGGCATGAGACCCTCCTGCCATACTATTAAGTGACGATACTTGGGGGTCTCTCTTTGGAGGTTTGTTAATTTTAGGTTATTTTTGTTGAGAGGAAATAATAAAAGAATAATTTGAGGCTTTTTGGACTTGTATATAGGGACCATTTGGTTTTGGGACAATTTATACTGTCCCCGTGTGGGGACTTGGTTCCCTCGTTGTAACCCCCCTCTCACATCTTAGTGAATCTTTTGGGGAAGTTATTAATTTCGATTTTGTGTTGGGTAGTGGGAGTGAAAAGATTATTTTTATGGTTTGGTGGACTTGGTGGTGACTGTAAGGTATAAATTAACTCTCAATTCCACTTCTGAATCTATTACAGGGGGTTTAAGATTCTCATAGCATATTTCTCTGATGCTTTATGAAGTGCAGTACAAGGATTGAAGGAGTAGTATTTAAATTTTTTGTTGAATGAACATAGTTAGGAAAAAACTATCATTGGGATGTTGAAGTAGTGCATGCAATCTCTAATATATGAAAAGTGGTTTTGGTTCCCTCGTTCTACCCCCTGTCACATCTTAGGGAACCTTTTGGGGGAGTTATTAATTTCAGTTTTGTGTTGTGTAGTGTGGGGATGAAAAGAATATTTTTATGGTTTGGGACTTGGTGATGAGTGTAAAGTATAAATTAACTCCCAATTCCATTTTTGGATCTACTGCAGTGGATTTGAGATTCTCATAGCATATTTCTCTGATGCTGTAAAGTAGTGGTTTAGTTTAAACCTTATTAACTGTTTTTATATGGCTGTCTTTAAACCTTAGTAATTGTTTTGATGTGGCTAAACCTTTTTAACTGTTTAACTTTAACTGTTTAAATTTTATATATATCAGCTCGTTTACTTGTTATTGTTGATTTTGATTCTGATCTACCTTTTGCTCTTGCCTTTGATGTTTCAATAAAGGTTTTTTATTTGAAAACTCGTAAACTTCATCTTCCACGACTCCACAATGCTCTATGAAGTGGGATTGTGAAGTGAAGTACAAGGGGGTCATTGAGGGAGTATTTGAATTTTTTTCTTGAATGAAAAGAGTGAGGAAAAAAACTATCATTGGGATGTAGGAGTAGAGCATCACATTCTCCGTATACAGGGTGGTCCTTAATTCATGGTACAAACTTCTAGAGGTGTTAGAGTACACCTAGACGAACAAGATTTGGTATAGGAAGGGGGGTCGCAGTTACACCGTTAAAGAGCTAGGTCCTAATGTAGTGCGAGAGCGTTACAAAAGGACGTTTTGCCAAGGCCCGTTTAACGAAAAAAAAACATAATGAAATGAAAAAATTTAGTGCATGAGGTACAGCAGTATCCGTACTACTTAAATCCTCAATGTGATAGAAATTGAACCACTTTCTAAACCGCGGAGTTAGTTTCAAAAGTGCAATATTAATCTTTTAGTCAAAGAATCACATTCCTTAATGGTATTTAGAAAAATGATGATCGGGGAAGGAATTTTCAATGATCGTAACATGGATCATTGAAACTGTTTGATCATTGAAAATTCCTTCCCCGATCATCATTTTTCTAAATACCATTAATGGAACTCCATTGTTTGACTAAGAGCACGTTTTAAAACTCACCCCACGGTTTAGAAAGTGGTCCAATTTCTATCAAATTTATGATGTAAGTAAAGGTGGACACAAATTGGAGCCGAGCGGCGAAACGAACAGCCACGAATACGCTCTGCGCAAGCGCAACTCGGAGGCGCTAAGAGCGGCGCTTGGGCAGAGCGTGTTCGTGGCTGTTCGTTTCGCCGCTCGGCTCCAATTTGTGTCCACCTTAATACGGATACTGCTGTACCTCATGCAATAAATTTTTTCATTTCATTATGTTTTTTTTCGTTAAACGGGCCTTGGCAAAACGTCCTTTTGTAACGCTCTCGCACTACATTAGGACCTAGCTCTTTAACGGTGTAACTGCGACCCCCCTTCCTATACCAATTCTTGTTCGTCTAGGTGTACTCTAACACCCCTAGAAGTTTGTACCATGAATTAAGAACCACCCTGTATACATAATTGTTGATTAACTCATTAGCGCCCCCAGTGATCTATTTCTAGATCGCTAAATACAGGGTAATAAATACTCTCTTAAATTACCTTAAATTCACCCAACAGTAACAAAACTGCACAGATAGCAAAAGGAAACATCCCTCAATCCTAACACCCTGTGTTTTTTGCGTTTGCTTCATTTATTTTGTAATAGGGATGGGCTAAAGTTCGAGTTTTCTACTTTGATCGAAAATAATTTGGGCGTTAATGGGTTAAGGTGTGCAGCATCACCAACTATACAGGGTGTTTCAAAAGTCCATTTCGCGGCTTTTATTTGGATTGGAACCAACGTGTCCTAGAGTTATGGCTGTAAGGTCTACCCCTAGGGCCCTAGGTAAGTGACCCTGGAGAATCCATTGAGATGACTCACTGAAAAAAATTTCATGAAAATATCGTGGTGAATAATCGAGGAGAAATTAGTACGTGAAAATAGCACTTCAAAAAAGAAATTTAGTGGCTTTTTGGATTTGTATAAGTATAAGGGGACCATTTGATTTCTGGACAATTTATACTGTCCTGAAGCTACATGTGGGGACTTGGTACCTTCGTTGTACCCCCTTTCATCTCTTAAGGAGTCGTTTGGGGGAGTTATTAATTTCGGTTTTGTGATGTGTAGTTGGAATGAAAAGAATATTTTTTGTGGTTTTGGACTTGGTGATGACTTTGGAATTGAGATGTAGTTTATGCTTTTCACTTCTGAATCTACTTAATTTGATTTGATATTATTATAGGATATTTTTAATGCACTATGAAGTGTATGTCTTTTGAGGGAATCTTTAATTTTTGTGTTGTATGAAAATAATGCAAAAAATATCATTAAGGGTTTTAGACATGAATTGGATTAGGGGTGCATGACATAGGATTCCAATTCTTCCCAGCCCATAAAACAGTGCAGAATTCCAAATTTTTTTCCATTCGTTTCCCGATAATATAGCTTTAAAAAAAAACGGGAAAACGTTTTATGTATGTACTCGTACTCAAAGTTGATGGGGAGTTAAAAGTATTTTGATGTTTCGACATTTTCAATATAAATGAGGACTGGACTTCGAAAAGAAGCTAAGTTCCAAAAGTAAAAAAATATGAGTTAAACCCGAAAAAACAATCTAAGTACCATCTCCAACAACCTATATCCCTTTAAGACCTAGCCACCCGAAATTCCCATTGGATTCAACCATAATCTCGTGTATCTTAGGACTTAAAGGGATAAAGTCGGCTTTGCATCACAATAATTGTTAATAGTTTAAAATTACCCCGAAAGATGGCTTTGATGTGTATTCCTATATAGAATCAAATTTAAAATGATCAATTGCAGAAAATTTACTTTTTGGCACTTAGATAGTTTTTGAAGTCCAGTCCTCAAATATATTCAGATATAGTCCTCAAATGTATCACTTCAGTACATTTTAACATAGATTTAACTAGGTATTCGATATAACGAAATCACAAATTTTTCGGGAGTACACTGTAATAACAGATCATATAATCCATATTTTCCATCTTGCCGAACCACATAGAAACACAAATAGTATGAAATCCCTTACATATCAATTTGGCCCAGCACTCAGCACCCTGCATTTCGCCCCTTAATATCCAATTCCTCCCACTCTAATGCAGCCCATAAAACAGTGCCCTTAAATGCGCCTCATCTGCATAGGGCGGCCCCAGAATAATAAGGGCGCCCGGCGCCGGCTTCCTTCCGCCGGGGCGCTCTGCCATCCGGGGCTGCGAGACGGAATAATCGGGGCTAGATAGGGCGGGATAGTATGAATAGTTTTAGGGATGTCGTGGGTTATAGTTGTGAAAAATGGGGTTTGGGAAGTGACCAGTTCAGTTAGTCTGCTTTTAGCTTGCCTACATTAGTTAACCCTCAACAGCCCGTGATTACATATTTGCTACCATAAGTTTAGCTTCTTCAGTTTTCAGCATGTTTTAGGTTATTGCAGCAATAATTTCACCTTTAGCTCCCTATAAGTCATAAGCCACTGGTCTGCCATCAGACCAGTAGCAAAAAAAATCCTACTCTCCAGTTCTAGCTGAGTTTTTTTTGTGCTGTGAAACTAATTAGAATTTTTATGTCAATTAATGCGATATTAACATTTAATTTAGAAAAGTACTTAATAAACGGGACATTTTCTTTCCAATTAATTTGTTTATTTAGTAAGTTTGTTGTTCCGTTAATTTTTTAAAATTAATTACTTGTATTCACTTTGTATGCAATACTTTAAAAAAATTAAAGCATGCCCTTTTAAATTTGGTGGACTAGTCATTTTGGTTGAGAAAGTTTGCGAAGTAGTGGTCCACCGGATCAGCATATTTTTCCAATTTCTAAAGATTGTTTTAGGTTTTAGTCCCCAGTTTAAAAATGTTTTAATTATAAATTTTTAAAAATAATATTTTTTAAGCATTTGTATTTCATTTGTCTCCTAACTACTTGATTAAAGCGGAAAAATAACCTTTTTCATAGTTGTTTCTGGTAGTGAGCATTAGAGGTTTTAAAATATGTTAACTTAAAATAGTTTATCTTAGCCACGTTACTGATACATTACTTTGAACTTTTCAGCAGCAGGCGTCAGTTTTCAATAGCTTACACTATCTTATTTATAAATATATAAAGCATTATCTAATAATACCCCTAAAAACCATTGAATTACATCATACTTCATTTTTCTCACAAAATAAAATAAAATAGTATAAAAAATAAGAGCTCCCCGAAAAATACTTTGCGAGATCATCTCTCCACACAATTTGTTCTTCAATATTCCCAAAAGCAACTGCAAACAACGATCTAATGTTTCTGGTTCCATTGCCAGTACGATTGAAAACAACAACAATGCACCAGTCAGTCTTTCATGAAGATAATCCCAACTTAAGAGAACAATGTAAACATATTTTGGGGAGCAAAATAAAAAATATTTGTCCATTTCTGAAACGGATACATTAGCCACAAACTATGAGGATACATCATTAGTGATATATCTCATTTCGTCGGTTCCAAAGCCAACGAAGCGATATATTTCCCCCATCTTTACCCCTTTTCAAAGCTCTTACCCCCATACCCCTATTACTATTTAAAAAATACGCCATGCATTAAAAAACAACAACAATTCATAAAGCATATGAGCTGTTTGGAATGAAATCGGCCTAAGTCACCGAACATAGTTTTGAGTGTAATTGATGCACTTATAGTAATAAAGAGCCAAGTCCAATAGCTTTACATTGGGTATTGGGTAGCCCAATCCACCCCCCCCAACCTTTCAGTTTATGGGGTAATGGGGGGATGGGGGGACCGGGAGTTCTTTATTGTAAAAACAGGTTAAAACATACAAATTCCACAGTACAAAAAAGGTCTATATATATCACACATAGTAGCTTTACATTGGAGTTAGCCCGTTTTTACTGCGAGTGTGTCAGTTGCTGGTCTGAATTGTTGAGGATCAAATTTTAAAAACAAAATCTGATTGAGGATCAACACTACACACCCATACATTTGCTTGAGACCCACCATTGTAAACGACATTTAAAAGTCAATATAAAACCAATAACATCTGTAAGTACTACCTGTAAGTGTTCAAAAACATCGCATTTAGCGGATAAGCTGGGAGTGAGAAGTAGTTTTGAGTTCAAATCCTCCATAAAAAATTAGTTACGAGTTTGTCTTCGAGGACAAAGAGAAAGTTGCATGATTTTTTTTTAATTTTTTAATCGATTCTTCATGCAAAAATAAGCAACTACCCAAAATTTGAGGCCGATCGAGAAATTTTTTGATAGCAAAAAAAATTAACAAAAATCCCCTTTTTCAAAGCGCGCGAAAACGTTAAGAGTTTGGGATGTGACGTCATCGTACGCTGGAAAGCAGCGGGGTTTATGGTAATATTTGTTGACGTCATCGTACGGTGTTTACACTAAGCATTTTCAGTCACTTGTTTTTTTCACGACTTTTAAATTAAAATATTTAATTACATGTACATTTTTTTGAAAAATGTGACTAGATGTTTCATTTTATTACCACACAAAAAAACATACGGAACACATGAATGTTTACGAAAATCTGACACACGCAACTTCCTTATTGTTTAACTTTTGACTTACATTACCTACACGCAAAATTAAGAATGTCGAATTGACTTAATCCATTGTTATCATAACAACTCACATTTTTCCCTCTCAAAACCTACAAACTTGATGATGCAGAAAACTCCCCTCTCCGTGCCATTAGACATGTGAAGCCAAACGAGACCGAAAGTAAAGAGCCATAAGCGCATTACGTACAACGACGACACAAGACGAAAAATCGTCGTCGCATATGCGATAACCCCTTTTCTCCGCACACCCCCAACCAAGCACCCCTAATAGCCGGGCTTATTCCAGCATGAAAACCGACCCGAATTTCTCCGCAGACGATATATAGCATTTTTCCTTATTTTATTACCTATTAAAAAGGAACGCCGCCGTAGGGGGTTCGGGATTCAAAGCCGACCCCCCCTTGGTCCTGTTGGAAAAATCGTTTTGCCAGGGCGGCTTTATTTAGTTTTTTGCGGGTGGCATTGTTTAGCGAAAGGTGGGTGGAGGGGGGTCGGGGATGGAACGTGCACGTGCTGGTGACAATGGGACGACGATGATGATGATGATCGGAGAGTCGTCGGCGGCTGTTGCCAGGTTTCGTCAGAGGATAAGCAACAGGGGTATTGTAGTCTGGAAATGACCTGTAAGTCGTCGCAAAAGAAGGGGTGTATATAGAGATCCAAACCTCCAGCTGTGAAGTATCATTACCAAACGATAGTATTTATTCTTCTGTAAAATTGTTAACGTTCTTATATCGAAATTGATCCCACCCACTTTTTTTGCAATGTTCATCCATGAATGACGCAGACCATGAAGCAACACGTATCCAGCAACGATTTATAAAATTAATGTTCCCGTTCAGGGTACTTCTATGAAACCAGTTTAGGCATCTCAAGTAAATAATATGCTTTCTGTTACATACTATTCATAAATCTAATGGATACTTAAAATGTCAATATATGGGATTTAAATAACATCTTACAATTCAAAGTGAAGATTTATTATCATCATTATTATTTTTTATATTGAAAATTAATTCATCAGGTTACTTACGCATATAATGTTTTTATCCATCACTTTTACAGGAAGGAACACGAGTTTTTTTTTTTAAATTATGATCCGGATTTTCTATTCTGTTGGCAATAGAACTAGAAAGCTTGTTGTTGTGTTGCTTCTTATGCCACTTGGAATATCCAAGCTCCATCCGCAGAGCGTACAGGATTTAAGGCAAAGGGGGTGCTGTGAAAGTGAGGCCCATGAAAGGCAGGAGTCCGACTTAAGCCTCGGATGATAGATGCCGCCACCATCTATCGCCACCTCCACAAGTTTGACATGCATCTGAAGGGGAGGGAAATAGTCTCCAGACACCTGGACCCAAGGTAAACTGCGCCATGACCGACCTCAGGACTTTCAGACCCACAGATTTAACGAACACGTACTCCGCATATACTCGATGGGTCTTCAGCAGTGTCGGGAATCGAACCCGAGATCCTCCGATCCCAAGGCCGATGCCTTAACCACTAGGCTCCCCACGGCAAGAAAGCTTAAAATTGTAAATTTGAAATTTTCAGGAGACATCTTTAAAAAATTATAAAAAACTTATTTTTTAATTAATGGTTTTATAAAACGAAAAAAGAATAAAACCTCAAATATTTTGAGTCAAATCTTATAACTAAAAATTACTGGTATGGGTATTCTGTTTTGAGCAACCTTGAAATATTCCGATAGTTTATATATTTTTATACAATACCATGAAAAATTGAACCACTAAATATTTTCAAAAATTAAAACTGCCCTCAGGAAAAGTATAATATCGTAAATATTAGGTTATAATGCACACAATCTGTTTCAATACCATGTAAGAACACTTTTTTTTAATTAACTAAATGAAGAGGTAATTTAAATTGTTAGGGATTTTGTTTTTGAGATCCTTATACCTTAAGTATTCCTAATATTTTCTTATTCACTTAGTATTGCTCCTTAACAAAGCATAAGTTGATACAGTTTATTTTACACCATAAATCCTCCCACATCATACCACATTTTTCCAAATATTAAACCAGGATTTTTAAAATCAAACCCCTGAATGCACTTGAACGTATTTAAAATCATTGTTGAAGTTTCTGTTCCTTACCCTGAGACAATGAATGGTGACTCAGAAGTGTTTTAAATGATTATTTAGTGTCTTTGAACGGTTCGATAACCCCATACTTGAGTGATTAAAATTAGCCTTATTTTTACTTTTAATCTTTATTTCGAAAGATAAAAAGAATCTTACCGGCCATTCTATGTGTTGAGGACGAATGCCCCCTTACTTTCAAAGCTGAGGACCCTCGACTTCATTAAAAATTCATCAAACTGTATTCTCTTCGATATATCGATCAATTCCTCGATACCATCGAAATATCGATTCGATTCCTTCACTGAATTTTTGGACTTGTTTTTAAAAAATCGAATTCGGTGGTCAAAAGCAGCATGCAAAATCGATTAATCCTTTCTATTAAATTGATTCGAGTCCCTTGAGATCTCGAAAAGAATTAATATTGCGTAGCATCGGGTAATTTACAATAACTTGGAAAGAATCGATCCGGAGATCGTCGTCAAAGGTGGGGAGATCGATTAATTCCTTTTTGGTCCGCGTTTTTCCTCTTGAAGGTTTTGGCAACACCGATGGGGCTTTTGTCTTCAAAGGGTGAGATAGAGATGTTGGGAATTATTTGTTTTGTGGCTTCTACGACTACTAGTTGTAAATCATTATCGAGTTTTCGGGCCACAGTTGAGCATCGATGTGGGTTATTTGTACGCTTTTATCGTCGGTTGGCAACAGAAAAAGCGTCAGCCCGTAGAGATAATATCATTTTAAGTGCACATTTGTGACTATCCTGCAAGGCGAAAATATATGGTGGTAAAAAGATGTTTCGGACCATGTGTTGAGCTATTTCATGGGTTAGTTACTTAATTTGAGTTTATAAACAAAAAAAATCATTATATTTTTATTTCTCAATTGTAATGATTAAAACATACTGCATATTCAGAACGAACCATTTAACGTGGTAAATACATTGATTGAAATAGGTTTATACTAACTTTTATGATTCGTTTTTGATAATTGTGTCATTATTTATGAAAATTCAAGAAAACATTTGTGTTAGTGTAAAGTGAAAAATTAAATTGATGTCTAGTATTATCTTGCTTTTTCATTACTGTCTCACAATGGCGGATCCAGGATTTGGTTTTGGGGGGCTAGAATTTTCATAATCCAATTGAATCTGCTTGTTAATGGTAATACGGAAAAGGTAGTGAATTATCTTACTCAAACCACTACTAAAAGGGGGGTCTGGGGGTCTTCTCCCAGAAAATTTTCGGAAATTTAAGTCAAAAACCCCACTTTTTCATCTCGTTCTGTTACGCCTCATCCGAATTTCGGATATAGATTTTTTGCGTTTTGACAAACTTAATATTAGACGTTTTGGGGGGCTTCAGCCCGAAAGCCCCCCCCGTAGATCCGCCACTGCTGTCTCATATTTTGTTGTTAAACTTTTAGCCCTGACTGTCAAAATTTTCTTGAATATTCAGTAGGATTGAACGGCTAAATTAAGTACCTTTTAATGGAAAATGCCTGATGTTTTCAACAAAGTGGGCTCCTTTTAAGCAAAATACTGGGTGCTTCAAAAGATCATGGCCAAACGTGAAATGAGACAATCTAAAGGCAAGTCAGAATCACCCAGGAAAGTGGGGTTTTAAACGTTCTACTATTTAGAATTAAGACAAAAGTTGACACAACAAATGAATGATGCAAACTTGGGTAACGGATTCTTTCTTCATAGGTTGTTTTGAAATTTCGGAAATAAAACCTTTGTTGTTGTAATCTTGTGCAAAATTTGATATCTACCTTAACCCTTTCAATACGGCAAGGGAATCAGAAAAGTGCAATTTTCGCTCTTGTTAGAGCTCCTGGGGGCAACTGCGATGAGATATCCATTAGATCGTGTTTGGAGGCACAAAGGAGCATTTTATTCTGTTTCTTGAAGTTTTTCAGCAACTGGAACCTCAGTCGTAATTTCAAAATTTTTCCACCGTGGGACAGAATATGTCCCAGCGATTGCGAAAGTGTTAAAAGCCCTTCAGTACTTAGATTACGTCCCCAAAAGGCCCAAAATTTACCCGTATTCTGAGATTATATAGAATCCCCTTATAAGCTTTCATATCATAACATCTCTCAAGTTCAATTCAATGGAGCAATTACAGTTAAACGGGCACTCAATCCCACCTACATCCCTACGCCTCGACCGCTACCGCCCCCTGGCGACATTAACGACGAACCAATCGATAAGATAGGCATCGCCCAGTGTGCCGTCTAATAAGCCTATCGACGTTTGCATTACTGGAGAAAGGCTTAACTTCACATATAGGAGGAGACCGGCCGATTCGAGTCTCTTAATGGGAAGAAAGAGGCTCTTTTAATAATAATAATTCTAATAATAAAGCGTCCAGGTTCAGAGGACTAATTATTAGGAAATTTCTTTTCTGCTCCAGAACAATGATATTGTCTCTGCTGCGAGCTTAATTGCCGAAGTAAGACTTAGGCAATTAGGCACAGGATTGATTTTCGTCGACTGAAAAATGATTATTCGAAAATTGTTCCTCTGACCTACTTGTTTTCGTTCTGCGAACTTAATTACGATTGTTCTCTGGGTGCCCTTTTGTGTTCCGCCATCGTTGAAAGTCGCGACTTTGTGAAGTTGAGTTGTAATTAACTGATTTCTGTCGAGGAGTTTTTTTCTTCTATATAATATGGTAATTATTGTCAAGTCTTTCCTGATCATGGGACTTTTGCCTGTTTCGTTTTGACGAATAATTAATTTCTCTCATCCGCCGGGATTAAAAAGTCCCGGGGTGCATTTAATTTCGAATTAAGGATCTGGCAATGCTCTGGAGATGAAGTTATTGATATTTAAAGCCTCCTCCATTGTTAACTGTGACTGCTGCGCTATATTTCGATATCACTGCCTTTCCGAATTAATTTATTCATTTCGTTCTATCTTAATAAGTCTTGGAATAGGTTTTTAAGAGCGCGAATCAATTAAGGTGCTTTTTAATCCATATTAATTAAGATGAGTATAAATTTCATATGATGACTGATATAATTTTAATATAATATTACCTTATAGTACGTAAAAATTGGTTGCAAGATGACTTAAGACTTTTATTACAGTGTTAATCAAACATTATAGTATTTTCGCTTAACTCTTTTGTGATGTTCATCTGGATTCTTCAAAATCTAATTAAAGTATTACGTGTCATTGAAATTTGCAGTATCACTGAATTATCGGCTTTTTCTAAAAATTGTACTTGATAGTTTAAAGTAACGTTTTATGCTACAAATCTGTCAATAATTACTTTAATTAAATTAAATAAACAGTCTTAACATTTGATTTCTTGAAGAAGGCGCATTTTTAATAAAAATTATGAATTGGATAAATAAATTGTTTTGATAGATGATAATTAATTTTACTTATTAATGATCAATGAGTTAAATAAGGAAATCTACATTATTCTTAAGGAAACAAAAAGAAAACTTATATCCATCAAATCGTTTTGAGAAAGGATCATATTTGTTTTGGGAATACATAAATTTTTGTGATATTTTCCTTTCATTTTATAACTAATTTTTTTACATCCGCTGTACTCAATCTGTATCTTTTTGTACTAAGCATATAAATGATTGTTTATTGATAAAATTAATTTATTTTATTGTAGAGTAATTAATTGTTAGTTTTTACGTAGCAATTTTTTTGTAAAATTAATACCATCTCTGTTTTACACTCTGAAATATCCGGCCGATTTAACTTAGAAATACTGTCAGCTAAGCTGCTATAAAAGAACACTGTAAATTTTTCAGGAAAATCATGTTATTTTACGACAGGCCTTAGAGAAATTATATCCGATACCGATTGTCTCTGTACGTTATACCGACAATTTTTCTGTAGTCTGACTATAGACTCTGTAATAATTTATAACAGTGTATTCCCCAATACAAACTACAGGCGTGTGAGTAGTATAGGGAACGTACCCATACTACGTGACCCGTTCAGGGGAGGGAGGGGGGTCTTCAAAATACCACACTCGGTCACAGGGGGGAGAGGGGGGCTTAGGGTTTCGTCACGTAGTCAATTTTCTCTAGTCAATACTACAAAATTAAGCCAAATTAATTATTAAAATTAGACTAATTAAGTCAAATTAATTTTTTTTAAACTTTCTGTTTGCAAAAAATGATTGAAAACAGTATTTATGAATTACTACGTGAAAACTAGAGGGGGAGGGGGGGTCTTGGCATATACTACGGGTGGTCACCAAGGGGGGGGGAGGGGGTCAAAACTGGTAAAAAATGGGTCACGTAGTATGGGTACGTTCCCATATGTAGCTCTAATGTATGAAATACAATGTAATGGGGATAATCTCTGCTTAATAGAAGCTTCGAAGATCACATCAAATTATACCAGCAATCAGGCGCGGATCCAGGGGGTGGCACTCTGGAAAGTGCACCCCCTTGGAGACCCAAAAAGGTTCTCAAAATGAGTAAAAACCCACCTTTTACAGGTCTAACTTCAAAATTTTTCCTTGAGGAGAATCCCCATACCCCCATTAGTACCAAAATAGGATCTTCAGTGTTCATTTTTTGGGGAAATCCCCAAAATTTTGACATTTTTTGGTCAAAAAGTAAGGGTAATAGTGTTGAAAAGTGCCCCCCCCCACGTTTTAAAAAATGAGTTAAAACCCTATTTTTACACGTCATATTTCAATTTTTTTCTGGGGGAGGACCTGCATACCCCCAATGGTACCACAAGGGGATCAGTAGATAGAAAATGACAGTTCTGCCCCACTGGGCAGGTGGGCAGGGTTGCGCCGGCGGCGGCTCTCCGGCTCCCTTCCCAATCTACTAGTTTGGGGCTCCCTTCCCAATCTACTAGATTGCGGAGTGTCTGGGCCGATACTTTGCGGCTCCCTGAGTAGAGGGGAGGCTAATTATGAAGATTAATTAGTAATTAACAGAAGGCATGTAGATACTTTGCGGATATGTCTGGACAGGTACTTTGGGGCTCCTGCCCATTCTACTAAATTGCGGATACCTGCCCATTCTACTAAATTGCGGATACCTACCCATTCTACTAATTTGCGGATACCTGCGCATTCTACTAAATTGCGTCTCTACCACTAAATTAATTGGGGATCTACCACTAAATTGGGCAAAATTTGAAGGTACTTTACAACTCCACCGCTATATTGGGGCTTTACCGCTATGACACAGCAGGAAGTTATTTTTCTATTAACAGTTACTATTAAAATTATTTACTATTAACAAACTGTAACTGCTGTTTAACTGTAATATGGATGAAATTAGCAAATTGAAACTCTTCCACTATATTGGGATCTAAAACACATGCAACAAAAAAAGCTAAATTGCGACTTTCTAAATTATTTTCAGATACTATTAATTGATAGTTATTAACAGTTAAAGTTATTTTACATAAAATTATAAGGTTAATGAATAAACTAACCGCTGTAATATATCAACTATTAAATGCCCATACCGGAATTAAAGACCAAGACAATCTCACAAACTCAAATGTAGACTGCACTACTCGCATGTCATTGACACTCCCTTAACAATGCACGGCGGACCGCCCCCTAACCTTTCACAGAGCAATATGTGTGGTGATAACGGGGCGGCAATCATTGGGGTTGATAGTGATTGCATCTTTTCCCGCAATACCAAGGAGATGATTTTCCATAGATATATATTTTTTCGTTACAATCATTTCTATTTCGTTAAATTTAGAGTTTATTATTCACTTTAATTACAGATTGGCTCAAAATGCATATCCTATCACAATCTTTATCTTTAAAAATACCATAATCTTTTCGCCTGAAAGGAAAGGATACTTTGAAAAATTAGAATGATCGACAATTTTCAGACCACTTGACATATAATACGTTACCCTATGGGTGAAATTATTTTACAACTTCGATTAAAAATTACTAATTATGCGCCTATTGGATAAGATTTTAAATATTTTAAGCAACATTTTAAATAAAATTTATGAGTTCTGTTCGAGAAGTTGATTTTTCTCATAGAATGTTAGAAACATTCAAGTTAAAAAGGATGAATCCATTAATTTTCACTTTGATTCAATTAAAGATATTACTTATTTTATTCACAAAGAAGCTTTTTCTAGTTTAAACATGAGAATATGTCATTAATCACCTAAACAAAAACTATTCCAATGCACTTTTTTTTCTGAAAGCATTGTTGATTGAGATAATTTTTATAACAAAATTGTTTTAAATATACGAGTTTCCCAACAGTTGAAGAAATTTCCATCGTTATAACCTTTTCTTTAAAGTATGCTATAATGCTGCCACTACATACATTAATTTTTACTAATAATTTTCTATATTTTTTTATTTGCAAAGATGTTCCCATTTGTATTTCTTTTTCATATTAACTCAAATTTTTTTCTTTTTAAAAGAATTTTTATCATAACTTTGATTTTTTTCATGATAAAGTATGAAATTTTCTTTTATGAAAACGACAGAAACAAGACAAATTTTTCATTTTAAAACATTTTTATTATTTTCATGAATAAATAATGTTCCTTACAGATTTGAGACCACCACAAGGCAACCTTAAATCTTCACCAGATCTACAAAGCTACTCGTTTCATCTTAATGGTTGATATTTGGCCATACTCAGCTCAAAGTGCTCAATTTTTTCAAGAGACCACCCTGAGCCACGCTGAACAAATTCATCAAATGCCATTCTGATTTTAGCAAAAGCTTCTTGAATGTGACTCTCTATAGTATCACTCACTAATTCCAACAAAACGTCACTTCTAAAGTAAGGAGTTGCATGCTCTTCCTCACCATTCTCATTAAAGCGTACAAGAGTAGCTTTTACAACTCCATACCATTTAATTGCACCCATTGCATGCAGTTCTTCATTTAATTTTGACTGTAGGTGCGGGGCTACTTCTTCAAAGAAGAGGATGAAATCCCTTTTCATTTCTTCTAAAGGCTCGAAATAAACATTAGCAAATGTATTTAGCGCCCTTTCTTCCCTTTTGACTCGTTTCGAACTCTCCGCTGCAATAGGTAATACTCCTCGCACTTTGGTCAAAGCACTTGCAGAGTGACTCTCCCTTAGATGTTGTTGCTTTGTTTTAACAGAGGCAAAGGAACGATCACACAATTCACAATTAAACTCCCCACTATTATGTTTTAACATATGAATAGTATAGTAGTGCTGTCTTTGAAAGGATCTATCACAAATTTCACATTTAAAGTATTTTTCTTGAGAATGTGTTCTCTTATGTCTTTTTAAGGCATCATTTCGGGTGAAAGTTTTGTAACAAATTTCACAAATGAATTTTTTCTCCTGATGTGTTAGCATATGCTTATCATAGTATTTTCTTTGGAAGGATCTGTCACAAATTTCACATTTAAAATAATTTTCTTGTGAGTGAATCTTCAAATGTCTTTTTAAATATTTATCCCGGGTGAAAGTTTTGTTACAAATTTCACAATTGAATTTTTTCTCATGATGTTTTAGCATATGCTTATCATAGTATTTTCTTTGGAATGATCTATCACAAACATCACATTTGAAGTAGTTTTCTTGAGAATGGATTCCCAAATGCCTTTTTAAGTCATCCTTTCGGGTAAAAGGTCTACCACAAATTTCACAGGCAAACGATTTTTCTCCACTATGAGTTTTCAAATGTTTAACAAGAGAGTTTTTCCATGCAAAAGATTTTGAACATATAGGACAAACCTACAAAAATAATTGAAATTAACCTTTATACTGTCACCTATCATAAAAGATACCACCAAAGTAAAAGTGCACTTACCAAGCGTTGGCTACGCACATGCATGCCAGGAGATGCAACCATTCTTTCATCAACATGTTGAATGAAAGTACCAGGCTCCTCAATTTTATTGAAAGTAATAGCCTCACCACAAGGATAGTTAGACTCTGATTCATTCCCATTCGGCACACAGCTCCATTTTTGAGGTGAAATATCAAAATCAGCTAACTAAAAAGGAGCAATATTAAAATATATAATTGATTTAGTAAGAAAATGAACTGATTATACCTCTATCAAGCCTTCATCAAGCCTAAACCTTAAAGAAAAGTTTAAAAAATATTCAAAAAGACTTGTACATACTTTTGTATTATCAAAATCCATCGAGGAAGCACTAGATTCTTGTTGACTCATTTTTGAAAATTAGAGATGAATGCTCAAACGAACAAAAATATGAGAAACAAATAGCGTCAAATAATTAGAAGTTTGCAGATCACAGGGGAAGTCCTCACAAATAAAGAAGTAATGAAAGTATCCACACCTTTGCGGCTCATTATATACCAGTTGGAATAATCGCCAAAGTCGCCAAATAGTATCGCCAAATCATTAAACATTCTAAAAAAGTCGCCAAATAGTATCGCCAAATCATTAAATATTCTCAAAAAATCGCCAAATATTGTTACCAAGTCCCCAAATAATGACGCAATAATGATGAGGTCACGTGATTATCTATTATCATATGTTTACTCTGATTGGTTGATAAGTTATCAACTATTCACACACACACTAGAAAAATTTTACAAGAAATGAAAGCTTATACACTAAAAAACTAAAATCTTTGTTAAAAATAAAAACTTAACTGAAAATTTTGTTAATAATAAAAACTTAACTGAAAATTTTGTTAAAAATTAAGACAAATGCAGAAAAATAAATTAATACTTAGTTAAAAATAAAAACGAACACGGGAAACACTTTACAAGAAATGAAAACCTATGCACTGAAAAACTAAAATCTTTGTTAAAAATAAAAACTTAACTGAAAATTTTGTTAAAAATAAAAACTTAACTGAAAATTTTATTAAAAATAAAAACTTAACTGAAAATTTTGTTAAAAATAAAATCTTAACTGAAAATTTTGTTAAAAATTAAGACATGCAGAAAAAAAAAAACTTAATACTTTGTTTGAAATGAACTAGAAAACGAAAAATTTTACAAGAAATGAAAACTTATACACTGAAAAACTAAAATATTTGTTAAAAATAAAAACTTAACTGAAAATTTTGTTAAAAATTAAGACAAATGCTGAAGAATAACTCATTACTTTGCTAAAAGTAAAAATGAACACAGAAAAAACTTTACAAGAAATGAAAACTTATACACTGAAAAACTAGTCTTTGTTAAATATAAAAACTTATACACTACGAAACTGAAAACTTTGTTTGAAATGAACTAGAAAACGAAAAACTGTACAAGAAATTAAAACTTATACACTAAAAAAAAAAAACTAAAATATTTGTTAAAAATAAAAACTTAACTGAAAATTTTGTTAAAAATTAAGACAAATGCAGAAAATAACTTAATACTTTGTTAAATGTAAAAACTTAAAAGCTACAAAACTGAAATATTTGTTTAAAATAAATAAAAACTTACAAGAAATTTTACAAGAAATAAAAAGTTACGCTAAAAACTTTACCAAAAAGAAATTATTACGAAAAACTTTAACAGAAAGAAAAACTTAAAAACTATAAAACTAAATACTTTGTTGAAAATAAAAAAAAACTTTGAAAAAATTTTACAAGAAATAAAAAGTTACACTAAAAACTTTATCAAAAAGAAATACTTCGTGTGAAAAATAAATAAAAACTTTTAAAAAATTTTTACAAGAAATAAAAAATTACACTTAAAACTTTACCAAAAAGAAATTATTACGAAAAACTTTAACAGAAAGAAAACCTTAAAAACTATAAAACTAAAAACTTTGTTAAAAAATAAAGGCAAATGCAGAAAATAACTTAATACTTTGTTAAATATTAAAACTTAGAAACTATGAAACAAAAAACTTTACTATAAATAAAAACTTATACAGTACAAAACTAAAATATTTGTTAAAAATAAAATAAAAACTTAAAAAAATTTTACAAGAAATAAAAATTTACACTAAAAACTTTACCAAAAAGAAATTATTACGAAAAACTTTAACAAAAAGAAAAACCTAAAAACTAAAAACTTTGTTAAAAATCAAGACAAACGCAGCAAAATAACTTAATACTTTGTTCAGTATAAAAACTTAGAACCTATAAAACTAAAAACTTTGCTAAAAATAAAAACTTTAGGAAAACTTTGTTAAAAATAAAGAAACCAATACAGAAAATTTTTAAAAATAAATAAAAACTTCGAAAAAATATTACAAGAAATAAAAAATAACAGTAAAAACTTTATCAAAAAAAGAGATACTTACAAATTATAAAACTAAAAACTTTGTTAAAAATAAAATAAAGTTGAAAAGTTTTACTAAAAAACTAAAAACTTTATCAAAAAGAAATACTTCTTGTTAAAAAAATACTTTGAAAAATATATTTGTACAAGAAATATACTAAAAACTTTACCAATGTCCATACATTGTTAAAATTAGAAGACAGATAGATTCACGTCCCCCTTTCATTGGGACCCTTTTTTAATTATTATGTAAAACGTGGGCTGAAAAATTTAAAAGTACTATTTTTAAATTTCCTTCATTAAGAAGGAGTTTTCAGCCCACCGAGTTTTCATAATAAAAAAAAGGGTCTCAACGAAAGGGGGACGTGAATCTATCTGTCTTCTAATTTTAACAAAGTATGGATATTGGTAAAGTTTTTAGTATATTTCTTGTACAAATATATTTTTCAAAGTATTTTTTTAACAAGAAGTATTTCTTTTTGATAAAGTTTTTAGTTTTTTAGTAAAACTTTTCAACTTTATTTTATTTTTAACAAAGTTTTTAGTTTTATAATTTGTAAGTATCTCTTTTTTTGATAAAGTTTTTACTGTTATTTTTTATTTCTTGTAATATTTTTTCGAAGTTTTTATTTATTTTTAAAAATTTTCTGTATTGGTTTCTTTATTTTTAACAAAGTTTTCCTAAAGTTTTTATTTTTAGCAAAGTTTTTAGTTTTATAGGTTCTAAGTTTTTATACTGAACAAAGTATTAAGTTATTTTGCTGCGTTTGTCTTGATTTTTAACAAAGTTTTTAGTTTTTAGGTTTTTCTTTTTGTTAAAGTTTTTCGTAATAATTTCTTTTTGGTAAAGTTTTTAGTGTAAATTTTTATTTCTTGTAAAATTTTTTTAAGTTTTTATTTTATTTTTAACAAATATTTTAGTTTTGTACTGTATAAGTTTTTATTTATAGTAAAGTTTTTTGTTTCATAGTTTCTAAGTTTTAATATTTAACAAAGTATTAAGTTATTTTCTGCATTTGCCTTTATTTTTTAACAAAGTTTTTAGTTTTATAGTTTTTAAGGTTTTCTTTCTGTTAAAGTTTTTCGTAATAATTTCTTTTTGGTAAAGTTTTAAGTGTAATTTTTTATTTCTTGTAAAAATTTTTTAAAAGTTTTTATTTATTTTTCACACGAAGTATTTCTTTTTGATAAAGTTTTTAGTGTAACTTTTTATTTCTTGTAAAATTTTTTCAAAGTTTTTTTTTATTTTCAACAAAGTATTTAGTTTTATAGTTTTTAAGTTTTTCTTTCTGTTAAAGTTTTTCGTAATAATTTCTTTTTGGTAAAGTTTTTAGCGTAACTTTTTATTTCTTGTAAAATTTCTTGTAAGTTTTTATTTATTTTAAACAAATATTTCAGTTTTGTAGCTTTTAAGTTTTTACATTTAACAAAGTATTAAGTTATTTTCTGCATTTGTCTTAATTTTTAACAAAATTTTCAGTTAAGTTTTTATTTTTAACAAATATTTTAGTTTTTTTTTTTAGTGTATAAGTTTTAATTTCTTGTACAGTTTTTCGTTTTCTAGTTCATTTCAAACAAAGTTTTCAGTTTCGTAGTGTATAAGTTTTTATATTTAACAAAGACTAGTTTTTCAGTGTATAAGTTTTCATTTCTTGTAAAGTTTTTTCTGTGTTCATTTTTACTTTTAGCAAAGTAATGAGTTATTCTTCAGCATTTGTCTTAATTTTTAACAAAATTTTCAGTTAAGTTTTTATTTTTAACAAATATTTTAGTTTTTCAGTGTATAAGTTTTCATTTCTTGTAAAATTTTTCGTTTTCTAGTTCATTTCAAACAAAGTATTAAGTTTTTTTTTTTTCTGCATGTCTTAATTTTTAACAAAATTTTCAGTTAAGATTTTATTTTTAACAAAATTTTCAGTTAAGTTTTTATTTTTAATAAAATTTTCAGTTAAGTTTTTATTTTTAACAAAATTTTCAGTTAAGTTTTTATTTTTAACAAAGATTTTAGTTTTTCAGTGCATAGGTTTTCATTTCTTGTAAAGTGTTTCCCGTGTTCGTTTTTATTTTTAACTAAGTATTAATTTATTTTTCTGCATTTGTCTTAATTTTTAACAAAATTTTCAGTTAAGTTTTTATTATTAACAAAATTTTCAGTTAAGTTTTTATTTTTAACAAAGATTTTAGTTTTTTAGTGTATAAGCTTTCATTTCTTGTAAAATTTTTCTAGTGTGTGTGTGAATAGTTGATAACTTATCAACCAATCAGAGTAAACATATGATAATAGATAATCACGTGACCTCATCATTATTGCGTCATTATTTGGGGACTTGGTAACAATATTTGGCGATTTTTTGAGAATATTTAATGATTTGGCGATA
Source organism: Tetragnatha versicolor (assembly GCA_024610705.1). Taxonomy (NCBI): domain Eukaryota; kingdom Metazoa; phylum Arthropoda; class Arachnida; order Araneae; family Tetragnathidae; genus Tetragnatha; species Tetragnatha versicolor. Next base: position 1,440,309 of record JANDEH010000025.1, on the reverse strand, counting down.
CTATTTGGCGACTTTTTTAGAATGTTTAATGATTTGGCGATACTATTTGGCGACTTTGGCGATTATTCCAACTGGTATATAATGAGCCGCAAAGGTGTGGATACTTTCATTACTTCTTTATTTGTGAGGACTTCCCCTGTGATCTGCAAACTTCTAATTATTTGACGCTATTTGTTTCTCATATTTTTGTTCGTTTGAGCATTCATCTCTAATTTTCAAAAATGAGTCAACAAGAATCTAGTGCTTCCTCGATGGATTTTGATAATACAAAAGTATGTACAAGTCTTTTTGAATATTTTTTAAACTTTTCTTTAAGGTTTAGGCTTGATGAAGGCTTGATAGAGGTATAATCAGTTCATTTTCTTACTAAATCAATTATATATTTTAATATTGCTCCTTTTTAGTTAGCTGATTTTGATATTTCACCTCAAAAATGGAGCTGTGTGCCGAATGGGAATGAATCAGAGTCTAACTATCCTTGTGGTGAGGCTATTACTTTCAATAAAATTGAGGAGCCTGGTACTTTCATTCAACATGTTGATGAAAGAATGGTTGCATCTCCTGGCATGCATGTGCGTAGCCAACGCTTGGTAAGTGCACTTTTACTTTGGTGGTATCTTTTATGATAGGTGACAGTATAAAGGTTAATTTCAATTATTTTTGTAGGTTTGTCCTATATGTTCAAAATCTTTTGCATGGAAAAACTCTCTTGTTAAACATTTGAAAACTCATAGTGGAGAAAAATCGTTTGCCTGTGAAATTTGTGGTAGACCTTTTACCCGAAAGGATGACTTAAAAAGGCATTTGGGAATCCATTCTCAAGAAAACTACTTCAAATGTGATGTTTGTGATAGATCATTCCAAAGAAAATACTATGATAAGCATATGCTAAAACATCATGAGAAAAAATTCAATTGTGAAATTTGTAACAAAACTTTCACCCGGGATAAATATTTAAAAAGACATTTGAAGATTCACTCACAAGAAAATTATTTTAAATGTGAAATTTGTGACAGATCCTTCCAAAGAAAATACTATGATAAGCATATGCTAACACATCAGGAGAAAAAATTCATTTGTGAAATTTGTTACAAAACTTTCACCCGAAATGATGCCTTAAAAAGACATAAGAGAACACATTCTCAAGAAAAATACTTTAAATGTGAAATTTGTGATAGATCCTTTCAAAGACAGCACTACTATACTATTCATATGTTAAAACATAATAGTGGGGAGTTTAATTGTGAATTGTGTGATCGTTCCTTTGCCTCTGTTAAAACAAAGCAACAACATCTAAGGGAGAGTCACTCTGCAAGTGCTTTGACCAAAGTGCGAGGAGTATTACCTATTGCAGCGGAGAGTTCGAAACGAGTCAAAAGGGAAGAAAGGGCGCTAAATACATTTGCTAATGTTTATTTCGAGCCTTTAGAAGAAATGAAAAGGGATTTCATCCTCTTCTTTGAAGAAGTAGCCCCGCACCTACAGTCAAAATTAAATGAAGAACTGCATGCAATGGGTGCAATTAAATGGTATGGAGTTGTAAAAGCTACTCTTGTACGCTTTAATGAGAATGGTGAGGAAGAGCATGCAACTCCTTACTTTAGAAGTGACGTTTTGTTGGAATTAGTGAGTGATACTATAGAGAGTCACATTCAAGAAGCTTTTGCTAAAATCAGAATGGCATTTGATGAATTTGTTCAGCGTGGCTCAGGGTGGTCTCTTGAAAAAATTGAGCACTTTGAGCTGAGTATGGCCAAATATCAACCATTAAGATGAAACGAGTAGCTTTGTAGATCTGGTGAAGATTTAAGGTTGCCTTGTGGTGGTCTCAAATCTGTAAGGAACATTATTTATTCATGAAAATAATAAAAATGTTTTAAAATGAAAAATTTGTCTTGTTTCTGTCGTTTTCATAAAAGAAAATTTCATACTTTATCATGAAAAAAATCAAAGTTATGATAAAAATTCTTTTAAAAAGAAAAAAATTTGAGTTAATATGAAAAAGAAATACAAATGGGAACATCTTTGCAAATAAAAAAATATAGAAAATTATTAGTAAAAATTAATGTATGTAGTGGCAGCATTATAGCATACTTTAAAGAAAAGGTTATAACGATGGAAATTTCTTCAACTGTTGGGAAACTCGTATATTTAAAACAATTTTGTTATAAAAATTATCTCAATCAACAATGCTTTCAGAAAAAAAAGTGCATTGGAATAGTTTTTGTTTAGGTGATTAATGACATATTCTCATGTTTAAACTAGAAAAAGCTTCTTTGTGAATAAAATAAGTAATATCTTTAATTGAATCAAAGTGAAAATTAATGGATTCATCCTTTTTAACTTGAATGTTTCTAACATTCTATGAGAAAAATCAACTTCTCGAACAGAACTCATAAATTTTATTTAAAATGTTGCTTAAAATATTTAAAATCTTATCCAATAGGCGCATAATTAGTAATTTTTAATCGAAGTTGTAAAATAATTTCACCCATAGGGTAACGTATTATATGTCAAGTGGTCTGAAAATTGTCGATCATTCTAATTTTTCAAAGTATCCTTTCCTTTCAGGCGAAAAGATTATGGTATTTTTAAAGATAAAGATTGTGATAGGATATGCATTTTGAGCCAATCTGTAATTAAAGTGAATAATAAACTCTAAATTTAACGAAATAGAAATGATTGTAACGAAAAAATATATATCTATGGAAAATCATCTCCTTGGTATTGCGGGAAAAGATGCAATCACTATCAACCCCAATGATTGCCGCCCCGTTATCACCACACATATTGCTCTGTGAAAGGTTAGGGGGCGGTCCGCCGTGCATTGTTAAGGGAGTGTCAATGACATGCGAGTAGTGCAGTCTACATTTGAGTTTGTGAGATTGTCTTGGTCTTTAATTCCGGTATGGGCATTTAATAGTTGATATATTACAGCGGTTAGTTTATTCATTAACCTTATAATTTTATGTAAAATAACTTTAACTGTTAATAACTATCAATTAATAGTATCTGAAAATAATTTAGAAAGTCGCAATTTAGCTTTTTTTGTTGCATGTGTTTTAGATCCCAATATAGTGGAAGAGTTTCAATTTGCTAATTTCATCCATATTACAGTTAAACAGCAGTTACAGTTTGTTAATAGTAAATAATTTTAATAGTAACTGTTAATAGAAAAATAACTTCCTGCTGTGTCATAGCGGTAAAGCCCCAATATAGCGGTGGAGTTGTAAAGTACCTTCAAATTTTGCCCAATTTAGTGGTAGATCCCCAATTAATTTAGTGGTAGAGACGCAATTTAGTAGAATGCGCAGGTATCCGCAAATTAGTAGAATGGGTAGGTATCCGCAATTTAGTAGAATGGGCAGGTATCCGCAATTTAGTAGAATGGGCAGGAGCCCCAAAGTACCTGTCCAGACATATCCGCAAAGTATCTACATGCCTTCTGTTAATTACTAATTAATCTTCATAATTAGCCTCCCCTCTACTCAGGGAGCCGCAAAGTATCGGCCCAGACACTCCGCAATCTAGTAGATTGGGAAGGGAGCCCCAAACTAGTAGATTGGGAAGGGAGCCGGAGAGCCGCCGCCGGCGCAACCCTGCCCACCTGCCCAGTGGGGCAGAACTGTCATTTTCTATCTACTGGGATCTCATCTGGAAAAGTAAAGTGCCCCCCTTATGGTACCGTGCTGGATTCGCGCCTGCCAGCAATGAGTCAAAATGTAATTACCGACCTACAAAGAGGCATTTTATCCAACCGTAGTTAATTTCTACTTAGGATTTCATAAAATCGCATACTCTTTGTACGTTTTGTGCCGGACCAAAATGAGCATCAGCGGGCCGTTCAATCAAACCGTCCATTCAACCGACGAACCTTTAACCGAGAACCAGTTCCCAGCATTCAAAACCAGCTCCTTTCATACACGCACGCGTTTTTAGCATTGAAACGTACTAAACGAACTGGCTAATTGAACCGTACTGATGATGCAAAGATCCATTCATTCGGAGGTCCATCCATATCGGCAAATGGACATTAAGCCAATCAAAAAACAACAGACGACGAGGGTTTCAAAAGGGATGATGATCACCCCCAATCGAACTGATCAAACGATGTCCAGTCCCTTTTACGGACATGAACTAAAAACAACAACAACAGCAACAACCAGCCAACCCTTTCAAAACGGCGGACCAACTCGCACAAAAGGCATTTATGCGTCTAATCTACCAGCTCCCGGCCCATTGACCACTACTCCATCATAATGGGGAACCAACTCCCCTGAAAAGGGACTTCACCATCATGGTAATGGTCAAGCCTCTCAACTTGGGCAAACTTTCCAACAGCAGCAGCGGGATTATTGGACCCAAGATATACAACAACTGTTACATATACAGCAACGATTCACGGACTGTGCCCATTCATTCTCTGCTGGGGGGAGGAACTGCCACCAACTTTTAAAACGACATTGTCCGGCAGAGGGTGCTTTTGTCGTGTCCAGACGCGTTCGAATGATGGAGAGGGTTCCTTTCCCCCCCCCCCCCTCCAAGACAAAGGGACCGATGTCGCTTTGTCCAGCGGACGCGGAAAATTCGGATTGGTCCGAGGTTTGGCTAATTAATAAGGGGTCGAGATTGTTGTTTGGCAAGGGGGGAGGTGGGGGGGGGAGAGAAAGTTGGATTATGCATCCCCCATCTCCTCTTCACCTGGTCGAACCTTAGATAAGAGAAATCTGCGTTTGATTTAATAATGAGGAGTGAATTAATAATCTGGTGCGTGCACAGGGGGCTTATATTAAACTTTTCACTAAGCCTGGTCCGATCCCTGTTTATTAGTGATGGACCTAATAACTGTTCGTTGCAACTGGAGGTCTGTTATCTGTTTCGTGTTAAGTTAAAATTTAGTGTGTGATTCGGTACTATTTTTTTGAAAAAAGGTTGTAAAAACTAAAACTTATGAAACAGACCCTAGTTTAACCCTTTATTTACCGCATTATGATTCGCTGCAATTTTTTTCGTGAAAATACTTTTTTTGAGTCACTAAATTGAAAATTAAGGGATATATACATAAATAAAATCATCATCTTTGGAAAATTGAATCCGCCAGGGCCAATTACTTAAATTGATACTTTTGGGTACTGTCAGTACACGGAGTGCTAAAATATTCTCACAATACAAGAAAAACATAGCTTTTTTTATCGCAGTAATAAGTCTTAAAAAATAATACACTTAACTTTTGACTTTAACTACTTTTTTGTGGGAACAAAAATGACAATCATGTGAATCCGATCGAAATGGCAGCTAAACTTCAGTTAAATCTATTCGCATTTCCCGCTAAAATACTCATCATAGAACCTTCGCTGCTTTTTATCCTGGAAGAGGATAACTTAAAGAGTGTTCCTGCAAATTATCGTCAATATATTCGCAAGGATTATTATTCTAGGATGGTTATTCTATATGTAATTTTAAAGTTGGCGGTACTTGTAAGTACCGTTAGTAAATAAAGGGTTAAAACAACAGAAAAACATGTGTGGAAGCATTCTTTCTGGTCGATAGAATGCACTTACAATAAACAGATATCATTATACAAACATAGCGGTACCGCTGATCCCAACTAAAATAAACAAAACTTTGAAATAAGGAGAATGCCTAGCTCTATCGTCTATCCTTCTCTTATCTATCGTCTGTGTTGAACTCGTATTGAAAACGTTTTGCGAAAAATGTTTCTAATACCTCCCCTATAACTCCTAACCTTAAAATTTCCGTGTTTCTCTTAGAAAACTGATTACGAGAAATATTTCACATTTTTGGAGAAGCTTTAATTATATCTTTACATTTTCTTCATTCTGTAGAGAGATAGGGCAAAACCAAAACAAATTGCTGATCCCCACCCACAAAAAAACCCACTCTTACTGTCGATTTCATGTAGATTCCCTGTAGACCGACAAAATTCTTTAAGTTCTCCGGGCGAAAGCTCTCTGAGGTGGAGTGAATTACTGGAGAAAATGTAAGACAAGTCGTTTAAAAATACCAAAGTTTAATTAAGATAATTTAGTAGTTATACAGTACAGCCAAAATCAAAATTGCTTTCCGTCAGCAGCCATCCATTTTTGATGCAAAGCCTAAAACATAATTCCTATCTATTGTCTGTAATATCTTTTGACAAAACCTAAACATAACTAATTCTAGCGAAAAAATCTTGTGCAAATGTTAACATCAATTGAAAAACAACGTTTATTTTACACAATATAAAATATTTTTTTAAAAACTGTAGACAATTGTTTTGGGGATCAATGGATCCCCTTCTTCAGTACAAAAAGACGAAAATGAACATCAAATCAATAATTTAAACTATTCGTGTTATATTTATTTGATTTTCCGGGATAGATCAAATTTCGCTCTTTCGATTTTTCGCTCTCAGCTTCGGAGAGCATCCCATTGAGGATGCTCTCCGAAGCTGAGAGCGAAACGTTTGGAAATTCCATTCAAACACGGCCATCTATCATGGAAAATCAAATAAATGTATCTTCAGGTCGTGAAAGTTTTCATCAATTTATATTCATGTTATGTTTAAATTATGTTGTTGCCGTGGAAAAATTAAAATTATTGAAATGATGATTTAAATTATTGATTTGATGTTTATTTTCGTCTTTTTGTACTGAAGAAGGGGATCCATTGATCCCCGAAACAATTGTCTACAGTTTTAAAAAATTTTATATTGTGTAAAATAAACGTTGTTTTTCAATTGATGATAACTAATTCTAATCATTTAAAAATACATATCATATCTAACAAGTTGCCAACTATATTAAAACAAATTAAATATAAACAGTAATTAAAATAGTCCTTTCACTAGTTCCATATTTTACAAACACTAGCCCATTTTTCACACTTACCGTACTTTGGGTATCTTGTAGGTAAAATATAAAAGTTTTTTGTCCTCTGAAAAAACAATGGAAAAACCAAGATTCTCCCAAGATGTCATCATGCTCCTTGATCGATTGTTTCTATCTTTCCATCCCATCGTCCCTCAAACAGGTAGTATAGTCAATCCTCACTAATTCCGACGACGACAACAACAGGGCCACTAAAACCCCCTTCATTCGCACTAAATACTTAATGGGGACCGCTTCAAATATTCATCTGGGGGGGGAGGGCGACAAGTTGTCCCCTTTTGTCGTCGCGTCACCGGCCTCCGTTTTCAGCTGTCAATCGTCCTGAAAACCAGGTGAGAGGGGGTCTAAGTGCCCACGTGAGAGGCCTTTGTGTGTCGTGGATTATGCGTGGCTTGGATTATAGGGGATGGTTTTATGGAGGTTGAGTGGGTTATGGGGATAGTTTTGAATGATCATGATTATTGTGCTGGTGATTATCGGTGTGCGTGATTATTATGCCTTTTGGTGCAAGTTTAGTTGAAAACTCAGCACTTTTTGGTCATTTTTAGCCCCCTTCCCTTGTCAGCAAAGATAAGCAAACCTCACCCCCCATAATTACGTAAGAAACTGCCAGACCCCCCGAAATTTTGATATCCCTTTTAGTAAGTACTATTTTTTTCTCCTTGAAAATTAGGTGATTTGTACAAGGAGCTGTCCTTTTTGGGTGTAACTCTCAGGGTTCAAAAATGATTTGAAACACTACTTTTTCGGGGTTAAAATTTCAAAATGTTTGGGGGTACATCCCCCGAAAACAATGCTTAAGTCAGATTTCCTAATTCAATTTTTTGTTAAATTTATTTTTGGTTGAGTTTTGTTGAAATTGTTTATGCAAGAAACAAGAGATTTTTGAAAATGCAGTACCTTACTTAAGCATCACTCATATCCCCCTCCCCCCTTAGGTACTTACGTAATATTTGACCTTATTTACCTTATATGTGTAAAGTACACACTCCAATTGCGTGAAACAATTTTGCAACACTAAGAACTTCAAAACCAAAGTGTTTAAATTTTAAAGAATAAGAAAAAACATTTTTCTGCATACATAAAAAGATGTAAAAATGCGTACAATTGTTTGGGAGATCCCCACCGCCAGAGGGCCAATATAGACAATTTATAGAAGCATTCTATTTTAAAGATGGTTACAGTGAAAAAAACTGACGATTTCGATTGTATTGTTAGAAAAAAAGATGTTGCACTCCTAAAGGTATTTCTCTTGTAATTATTTATTTCTTATTTATATAAATTTCTCTTAATTACATCTTAATGGCGTATATTGACGTATTTCGTTCATAACAAAATAAGGTATATCAAAGGTACAGTGAAATATCTGGAAAGAGACTCTGTAAGATGATATTATATTATAAATGGAGGGAATTATTAAGTGAATTATCAGAATTCCAGAAAGAAAATGAATATCAAATTTCCCTCCCAATCTATAGTCTCTATACGGGAATAAAAACGGGATCTCTATACGGGAATAAATTTAGGCACCTTTAGGCATTAAACAGTAAAAGAAATCAAGGTAAAATACTGTTAAGAGATATGAAAGCATCATATTACCCTAAATGGAAAAAATTAACTATACGTAATATACATAATAATGAACAGTTAGAACGATAATATCTGTCACTAAAAAAATTTTTTGTCAAATAAAACGATTATCCTCCCTTATATATAACCTCTAATCTCTTTTTTTAAACGCACAAAGTAACACCATTTTTAACGCGAATTCGAACGACGAAACACGACGACGTGCACTCCCCCCCCCTCGTCTAATGGAACGAACACTTTTGTGTGTATTCTCCACCACCTGCTTATGCATTCCGAACGGATTCTCCTTCCACATAAAGAACACCTCCGGTAATTCTTCAGGAGCACCTCAACACCCCCCTAAGAACAAGATGAAGAAGAAAAAAAAGCAGACGATAATAATAATAAAAATCGTTCCAGATTACCCTTCCTTACTACACCCTCCACTCTCGTGGAAGTTCTTGACCCACACACACACACAAGCTCCTCTCCATCTCCAAATTAATTTAACTCTCGCCTGTCGCTCAGCTTTGGCGCTGGCCAATCGGGCGGCAAGGCCACGCCCTCTACGGCTACGTCATCGCTGGAGGAGGTGGGGCTTATAATTCAAGGAGAAAGTACGGAGAGAGGAGAGGAAATTTTTTTCCTATGGAGAGAGAGATTTTTCTGGGGAAGAGAAGATGAGATGAAGGTTATGGTAAACAAAACGATAGGATGTATTGATTTTGTTAAAATGGCGGATGTGTTGATGTTGGATATGGGTAAACATCGCTGGGGTTAAGATGATTGGGTTTGATTTGTGTATAGGGGCGAATCAACAGTGGTGATGTTGGTATAGGATGATGTTGAATTGATCAATCGGTTATATGTTATTAGGAAGTTTGGCAATGTTATGCAAATTTGTATTTGCCTTTATATGCAAGAAAAATTTTCCACGATATGCGGTTGAATGACCTGACTGGGGCGGAATCGTATCCAAAGCAGGCACGGCTTCAAAGGGGGCACTTTTCCAGACAAAATCCCCTTGTGGTACCATTGGGTGTATGGGGGTCCTCCCCCAGAAAAAATTTTTGCAATTTGACGTGGAAAATAGGGTTTTTACTCATTTTGAGAACCTTTTTTGGGTCCAATGATCACCTTTACTTTTTGCCCCAAAATGTCAAAATATTGGGAATTTCTTACGAAGTATCACTCAAGATCCCCTTGTGGTACTAATGGGGTGTATAGGGGTCATCCGCCAGAAAACGTTTTGAAATTTGACGTGTAAAAGTAAGGTTTTAACTCATTTTGAGAACATTTTTTGAGATCAAGGGGGGGGGGCACTTTCCAGAGGGCCACCCCCTGAATCCACGTCTGATCCAAAGGGGGAGATTAAGGGTTAAACCCCCCTCCTGAAATTTTATCACGAGTATTTTTATGCAGTTTTTCCCTCTGAAATTCCGCAGTGTACTAATGGAGAAGTTCTCTTCAGGTGACGTCCAAATATGGGTTAAATACTACTTTTAAAACTAAACTATTTTCAACTCTTTGTAGAGAGGACTATCAAACCCATTTTTGTTAAGGACACAGATTTACGTCAATTAAATCATGTACTAGACAGCAACTTTAGTTGAACCTACTACGTCACTAAAAAACAAAGTAGTTCCCATCGCGGTGTCTGAATTTCGAGTGAACGTCAATTTTAAAATGGGATTATTTCGTTAAACCTATGTATAAATAGTCTTTTTATCACGTATCGAAGTTCCTCCCATCAACCCACCAGGCTTTGTGTTTACTCCCTTTCTCCTTCCGCTTTGTGACGTACTAGGTTTATATAAGAAACGATGCTGTGAAGTATATCTTCAATTCAAAATAAGTACCCGTAAATGTGTGTATGTGAATTAGAGGATGAAGAAAAGTTTTTATTTGATGATATTCTTTTATAAGACTTAAACAATAATAATTATACTAATTGAAAAATACTAAACAGCTTTTTTATTTTTCAACCTTGTATTTCATGATCAATATTGCATTATTTTCTCTTCGAATATGGAGGATTAAGTAAAGGCTGGAGGTTCCTTTCATTGTATTTCATTTTATTATGATATACAGGGTGTTTCAAAATTGCGTTGCACGGCTTTTATTCGGAACCAGCGCCTCCTAGGGTCATGGAAGTACGGTCTACCCCTAGGTAAGTAACCCTGGAGAATCCATTGAGATGATTTACAGCGCCCCTTGCGGCGAAATTAAAAAGTTAAAAAAATTAATGTATAAACTAAAGGAGATAGAGCAAAAACCCCAGTGAGAGTATTGTTGCCAACGTCAAGAAGAACTCACTGAAAAAAATTTGATCAAAATATCTTGAATATTCGCGGAGATATTAGCATGTGAAAATAGCACTTTTTCAGGGGTCAAAAAGTAAAAAGTTCGCATATTTGCAAATTTTTTATATTTTTTTTATTAAATTTTGTGTTCTTTCAACTAAAAAAACGCAAAACTACACAATAACATTGAAAAATTTGCAAATATGCGAACTTTTTACTTTTACTGGAACATCATCGCCGATAATAACACTGAAATTACATTGTTTGCCATCAGGAAATCGCTTATTATATGATATAATTTATATCTATAAGTAATATCATATCGGTTTATATGCAATATAATTAGTTTTATGTCGGCTAAAAGCGATCACATTAATAGGAATGATTTTGTTAAACAATTAGGCGAAATAAGACTTGTGTAGCTAATTTGAATTAACTGTATCCCCCAAACTAAGTCAGGCTAATCGATTAAGAACTTTTAAATATTTTCCAACTCCTGCAAAACATTCAAAGCAGTTCTTCCGCAGCGAAATAACTTTAAGTAGATTATCTCAAAAACACCTTTTCAAGAAAGAGCTCAACAATGAGCTCCATTTAACGCGTTATAGAAGTGCTCTAAACGTTTATGAAACAAAGAAAAGAATTCACTTTTCGCATAAACTCTTTAATAGCTCTTAAACCCGTTTCTTATATGCCCGCATTAAAACGTACAAAATAATACATTACACTTCAGAACCCGAAAATAATTACTTCCATTCGGAGAAAAATCTTCGAGGTTTTAATTCTAATTCTCTCCATCTCACCCGCGTTTCTATATAATAATAATCATCGCTTCTCAAAAACGCTACAAAAATCTCAATCCGTGATGGAGCTTTTTTCCTCTCTCTCTCTCTATTGTTCGCCGCCGCCTGTGCCGTCACGTGATCGCCGGGGCGGCCGCTGATTGGTCAATCCCGCCATTGTTCTCGACCAGACAAAAACAAAGGACGCTAATTGGCGTTTCTGGTTGGATGGAAGGGAAAAAGAGGAGGAGGCCGTGACGTCACAGAAGGATGTGGCCAGTGAGGGAAAAAACGATGTGAGGGAAAATGGAGGGATTTTTCTCTCTATATATATCGGAAGTCTGGATCTTTTTTCCCCGTTATTGTTATTTTTCTTTTTCGGAGAGAAGAAGAGGGGAATTAACATTTTTCGAAGTGTTATTTACGTTTTGTTGATTATTGTCGGAGCTGGTTATTTAACTCTTTGAGTTTTATTTGCGCAGTTACTCGTATTGCACTCTGACTATTTTTTTCTCTCTTTCTCTCTGAGTGGTTTATTTTTGAATGAGAAAGTTGGAATACGAGATCTTTGTCGAGTCGAGTTGTTTTTGTTCTGATTACTGATTAGGGAACTCGAATGTTTTAAATTACGCGTGCCGGAGTGTAGGTTTTTTCGATCGGGATTTTTCTCCCCTCCTAAGAGAGAAAAGGGAATTAAAAGATTTAATCTCCGGGAAAACGATGTTGTTTTTGGGTGATTACCCGATATTCGAAATGTTACTTTAGACTATTCTTTGGTGTATTGTAGCTGTTTTTAATTAAAAACCGTTATTTTGCATTGATGGGGTGGCATTTCTTAAAACTACAATTGAGTTCTTTTTTTACGGTTTTGCAGAACTAATGGGTCGGATTAAGCAAATAGTTCTTAATCAGTCGCTGGGGTCGAATTATAATTAAAATGTGTGCTGGCTCGTCTTTTGAAATTTGCTTTCTTTTCTTATATCTACAAAATGAGCTAATTTTACTGGTGAAAAAATTTATACTGCAAACTGTACTTTAATAAGTTTCATGTTAATTTGTTTTGTTATAAGAAACTAAGAATAAACTCTTGATAAAGAGACACTAGACACAGCATTACATAGAGCTGATTGATGATAGCTGATTATATGATAGCTGATTATAGCATGATTATATGATAGTTGAGAAACTTGATTATCTTATAGATGAGTTCCTAAAAATTCTTAATTAACACAGAAATTCACTGTAAAAAAAACTGTAGAAAAACAGAAATTTTCAAAAACAATGACTTTATGTTTACAGAGATATTCTGTCATGTAACATTCCCACCGCACTTCTACTTATTTTATGTAAAATAACAGCTTTTATCTAGTTTTTTAGCTTATCTGTACTTAAACAGAAACTTACTGAATCGAAAACGAATACAGCTATTGGCAACATTATACTGAATCTTAGATGGTTCAGTGGTAGCGTGCGTGCTTAGCATGCGGTAGGTCGTGGGTTCTATCCCCGGATATTAAATAATTAAAATTAGAAAAAACTCTACTAAAATAAGTGCATGCGCACAAGCAGAAAATTATTGAGAGGCAACAGAAAAATCTGTAGCTCACTTGACAGAAAGTTTCTTTTTACAGCATTTACCTGTAGGTAACAGCTTATATACCTGTATATATTATATTTACCTGTAGGTAGCCTTAATATCCTAAAATTATGCTGGAAGTCACCGACAGAAATTCCTTCATTATAACCCCCTCTACCACTTAGGCATTAGTCACATCTAAGCATTCGCTCCTCTAAGTTTCATCCCGAGCTATTATCTCTAATGCACAGTTTCCAAAGCTATTATCATTAGAAACAGAACCGTGACTTACTTCGCTTTTCCTCCAACTCTCAGCCCCCCCCAACATACAGCTAATGAAAGAGCTCTGCCCGTAAAAATCAATGCAGGCCCATTATTATTAAATCATATACTCTGCCGTTGATTTAATATTTCCGCTGGCTTAATGTTTAGCTTCGGAGTGCGGGGTTGCAAGGATTAGGGGAGACTCATATTGGGGTTTAAGGGGGTTGTAATAGGCATGTAAAATATTTTTTTTATCAAATGATTGTTTTTATCTGTTAATAAGTTTATTGAAAGTCAAGAAAGGTGGTGTACTGAGAGAAATGACTGTTTCAAATTTGAATAAATCGATGTCCTCATTTCGGTAAGAAACTACACTGTAAAAAAAACTGTAGAAAAACAGAAATTTTCAATAACAATGACTTTATGTTTACAGAGATATTCTGTCATGTAACATTCCCACCGCACTTCTATTTATTTTATGTAAAAAAACAGCTTTTTTCTAGCTTATCTGTACTTAAACAGAAACTTACTGCATCGAAAACCAATACAGCTATTGGCAACAATAGACTGAGTCTTCTTTGGAGCAGTGGTAGCGTGCGCGCTTAGCATGCGGTAGGTCCTGGGTTCTATCCCCGGATATTAATAGATTAAAATTAAAAAAAAACTCAACTAAAATAAGTCCACACACATGGGCAGAAAATTACTGAGAGGCAACAGAAAAATCTGTAGCTCACTTGACAGAAAGTTCCTTTTACAGCATTTACCTGTAGGTTACAGCTTTTTTCTGTTTACAGGATTTTTCGACTTACAAATTTTTTCTGGCAACTTTTGCTGCCAGAAATTTTCTGTTTTTTTGCAGGATTATTTTTTACAGTGTAATTGATTCAAATATGACGACCCAATGCTTTCAATTTTGAAACAAAAGACATGTACTCAGTTTCAAACAATTGAAGTCACCAATCAAATTATACTTATTTTTAGTTTATATTTGAAAACTGAAATATTTGCAATGTGTAGAAAGTAACATTAAGTTGGTGAGATAAGTTTTATCACAACGCTGTGACGTCGCACTCAACTTACTGGTCTACTTTCCGAGTCATAGTAACATGGTTATATGGTCGGCATAACTGTGACACATTGCACCCTCTTTATTAGAATGTCATGGACGAATTAAAAAATGAGTACGATGCTTCATTTTTGAGTATCTGCACAGTTTCAAAAATGAGTACATGCATGTTTTCAAATTTGAGTAAATTTGGATCGGAGCCTGTTTGAGTGATGCGTGACATACTCAGATTTGAGTAATTTTTACTGATTTTTGAGACTCGTTTTAAGAGTGTGTTATATGAAAAGTTGAAAATGTGTATCAGTATTCTGTGGAGTATTTACAATATTTTTTCTCTCACTCTGCTCTTCTCTCCTGTTATATCCTTATAGTTCCTTTTTCTCTTTTGGTCTCTCTCCATTTTTTCTTACTATTACATCTTTAAAATTATTTTCCCCTTTCCACATAAGATACTAATTAGAATTAAATAATTTATGTGATAATCTTATTTAGTAACTAGGTATCTGATCTTATCCAACGCTTGCTAAGCCATTGATTCTTTTAAATGTGCAGGTTTTTTATATCTCCTGGAATCATTTTTGCCTCTATCGATAGTAACATTTTCGTAGAATACCTTTTTCTTATCAAAACTTGAATAGCATTGCTGGAACGAGTTGAAATATTTGTGTTCTAACAATAAAAATTATAAACTAAACATTTGTTTTGTGGTTTAAATTTGGTATCAAAAATAAGTTATCCATCCATCCTTGATAACCGAAGCTACTAACTAAAAATATTTTAATGCGGCACTTACGGCTCTGTCAATCTTTATCTTTCATTTTGTTTAAAGTTTATTATCGGTAAAAAATATTCATCTCTCTAGTTTTCTAACTTACTCTATCAGGATTTTTTTAAAAACTAACATTATTGTCATAATAAGGAAGTTGCATGTGTCATATTTTCATAAACATTCAAGTGTTCCGTGGGGTTTTTGTATGGTAAAATGAAATATCATCTAGTCAATTTTTCAAAAAAAAAGTGTACAAGTAATTAAATATTTTAATTCAAAAGTCGAGAAAAAACACGTGACTGAAAGCGTTTTTTGTTTAAAACGAACGATGACGCCAACAATCATACCATCAACTCCGTTACTTTCCAACATTGGTCATCGTACGATGAGGTCACATCCCAAACTCTTAGCGTTTTAGCGCGCTTTGTAAAAGGGAATTTTTGTTAAATTTTTTTGGAATCAAAAAATTTCTCTATCGACCTCAAATTTCGGGTAGTTGCTTATTTTTGCATGAAGAATTGATTAAAAAAATTTTAAAAAAATCAAGCAACTTCCTCATTGCCGTTGTCATTGAATTGCCACCGACATAATTTTCAAAAAAAATTCAAGTTTGAGTTTCATGTTCCGAGATTTCCTCTAGTACTATCGGTCGAATTACCTTTAAAAACTATTATGAGATTGCTGGCAGCAACAACGAACTAACTCCACTGTAAAACTTAGCTCATATATCTCATTCATAAAAATCTCTGACCAAGGAAAGGTCCACTACAAAGGAATGAAAATCCTTCCTGACCAAACAAGAACCTATGTCCCCTGTAGGAACTGCATAGATGTCCAACTCACTCCGGAACACATACTCGAGTGCCCAGCCCTTACCCCACATGTATTACAACTGGGCATGGTGCCACTGGCTTCAGAGCGTCGTGGGGCCCTCTACAGCCCATATGCATTAGAGCTTGCAGCTGCTGTTTTGAGGGTTCACGAAGCAATTTAACTGTCCATGGACACGATAAAAAAAATCTCTACTTGTATAGCTTGTATAGCCACAATTTTCAGATTTAACAATCCAAGCTCGTTCTACAATAAGTAAATCCCCCATCAAAAATGATAAACCCATCTTTTCCAAAAACCCCAGCCCCTTCCCTTGAAAGATAAGCCCGCACAACCCCACCAATCAGGGGTGTCCCTGAAGGGCCTTTCCAGCCCCGAACGAAAGCCAGGCAACAAATTAAAGACAGGCGAGCGTAAGAATCAATAAACATGCCATTATGGAACCATCTATTTATCCCATATCCCCCGCAAGATCACCGCCATTAGATTATTTGGCCGTCGAGGTGTAAATGCCTGCCGGGCCGACGTCATTAGGAGTAATAAATAGGCATGGCTTGCTGAGGATGGGTTTTCGCCGTTTGAAACAATGTGGTGGAGATGGTTTAGAGTGGGGTGTGTAAGGGGTGTTTGTAGAGGTAGATGTATAGTTTTAGTTCCTTTTTTTTATTAACAGTGGTTTCGTCTGTTGTATAGAAGGGAAAAGGTAGATTTTGGTAGAAAGTTGTTTTGTTTGTTTTCTTTGGGTTTGCAAACTTTTTTTTAATTACGTCGAGGAATGGGTCGCATAGACCATTTCCCTCCGTGCAGCCCAATATAAACTAGCCTTGGAAGTGTAGTTGTCAAAAGGTAAAGATTTTATGTTGGCCAGAAAAGCGCAACTTGTCAGGTGCTTAAAATTCATTACTTCTCCAGAGGAACACAGAGGGCATCCAGGATTGTTTTTCGTTTGCAAACTGCTACAGCAACTTAATTTGAACCTACTACATCATTAACAAAACCATCGGGGTGTCTGAATTTCGTGGGGAATAAAGAATGTCAGTTTTAAAATATGATTATTTCTTTAAACCCATGTATAAATAGTTTTTTTATCACGATTCGCATATCGAATTTCCTCCTATCAACTCAAAAGGCTTTGTGTTTACTCGCTTTCTCCTTCCGCGTAGTGACGTACTGGGTTCAGGAAACGTTGCTGTGAGGTATAGACAGCAACTTAAGTTGAACCTACTAAGTCACTAACAAACAGAGTAGTTCCCATCGAAGTGTCTGAATTTCGAGTGAAACAAAGAACGTAAATTTTAAAGTATGATTATTTCGTTAAACCCATGAATAAATAGTTTTTTTTATCACGATTCGCATATCGAAATTCCTTCTATCAACCCAACAGGCTTTGTGTTTACTCACTTTCTCCTTCTGAGTAGTGACGTAAACTGGGGTTCGGAAACGTTGCTGTGAAGTATTGTTAAATTTATTCAACAGGACCTTGCATATCATGTTCTAAGAGCTGGATGCGTATTTTGCGTATCATAAGTTACACGAAAATTTTCACCTGGAATAAATTATTGACGCTGTAAAACTGGAAGGCACAACTACACGAGCACAATGTGGAAGCTTTTAGTGTGGGGATGGTCAAACGTGCAAGTTTTCGTAAAAATTCAATTACTTGGACAAGGCTGTAAATTGGCATAAAAACAGAAGAATGCTAATAAAAGTCTGGAAAATTACAGTTTGAACGCGAATAGGACAACCAGAGGGCACCAAAGTTGGGTAATTCCACCGGTAACTGACTGATATTTTCAAAGAAAAACAATAAGTATATTTAGTAATTTACTTTCCAAAAATAAATTTAAAAAACAACATTTTCCACCCAGTTTATTGCTTTCTTGTCAACTAAATCTGATGGTGCAATTAAATTTTCTAAATTAGAAAAAATTAAAATTATTGGTAACTTACTGACATTAATGTTTCATAAATGGAGGGCTCAGAATTAAAATGGACCAAGTCCACTTTTTGTCATTTTTGAGTTAGCAACGCTATAACATGCACCAACTATGTAAAATTTCAGTGCAATAGTGAACCAAGTCCTAGTTCTGATAATACCCGCTTGGCAGCAGCAAGTTCTGTTGCTTTAACATGTAATTTTGCTATGAAGCTTTAACTTTAAACGTCTGTAGCTCAAAAGTAGCTAAAGTGGACTTGGTTCATTTCTATTCTGAACCCTCCAAATGCCAGTCAGTTACCCGTGGAAATACCCAGTTGGGAATAGTGTAAACTGCAACTTCTAATTGAGGAGCTGAGAGCCAGAGTGGACCAACCTCAGCAGCTGTTATTTCGAGAAAAACGCTTTACAAAATTGTAGTAATATTTAAACTTTTTTTTTGAGGTTAGTATTTAATATTTAGTTTTGATATTCTCGTGATCAATAATTAGAGGATCCTGTTGAAAGTCAGAATCAGAATGGACCAAGTGGCTTGATCCCTTCTGGCATTAAATTTTTGTGCGATTTTAATTACTAGATCAAACGAAAAAGTGATGCCATCGTGTGGGAAGTAAAATATGCATTGTTTTCTAACTGATGTCTCTACATTCTACTGAAAAATAAAAAAAACGCTTTTTCATTTTTTGTGGGTTGGTCCACTCTGGCTCTCAGCTCCTCAATTGTGACTAGTTAGTCAAGTAACAATGGAAGTCTAGTAAAATCAGTAAAGTAACAGAGCACTATTTAACAAGGATTTAAATTCCCACGATAACTTACTAGTCACAATTAGAAAGTAATAATGATAAGGAAATGAATTAAAAACATCCATAACATAGGTCAGAAGAGGATATAAAGAGACGAAAAAAGAGATAAACATCCTCACATTTCATTAAAAAAACCGTTCCAGTTCTTTCCACATCCCTATTATAAAACCAACACTCTCCCTCCCCGCTCAGTACATTTCCGACACCTCTCCTGAAGTGCATGTTACGGCTGTTTGATCATTGCACCCTCATAAAGCCACGGTCGACCCCTTTTTCCACCCTCTGCTGGTGGTGACAGGGGAGGTAACGAGGGCGGCATATGGTTTTCGGACGAGGGGGCGTAACGAGGGAATAAGGGGTGCTGGGATTGTCTCCTCTATGGTCGCATAACGAGCTAATTTTTCCTTGTGGTGGGAATTTATGTCTCATTGAAAATATTATCCTCTGTGTTCTGTCTCTATATATCTATACCCATCTCTATCTCTTCCTCTCTACATCTACACTCTTAAAACTGTGCTGGATGTCAATGCGACATTTTTGGTTCAAAAGTGCCGGATATCATATCCGGCAGACTACATATGTTTATCCGGCACTTTTGGGACAAAATGTGATTCTTTTTTTTGTGCCATATAAGTCGTGCCTCATACGATATACGGCATTTTTGGGACATTTGTGATTCTTATTTTCCGTGCCATATATGTCGTACCTTATACGATTTACGGCATTTTTGGAATAATTGTGCCCCTTATTGGTATATATATTGGTTGGCCTGTGCCTTACATGGTGTATTATGCGTTCCTCGTGCATTTACATTGTGCTTGACGTTACCTTTTAGCCTTTTCATATTTATGTTATATATACTTCTATTTAATTCTTACTCTTCCCCCTTCATCTTTCTGTTATTCTTTCTATGTCTGTCTTTCTTCTTTCCTATCCCTAAATTCCTCCCTTATAAAAGAAGTTCTTAAGTACAGTAAAAGAAGTAAGGATAAAAAGTAGGTATTAGAAAGGTAATTAAGGAGATGCAGGGAAAAGAGAGAGTGAAGGACAGATAGAAGGAAAGGGATATTGAAAGATAAAGTTTAGAAAAAAAAGAAAATTGATAAAAAGGAGAAGGGGAGAGAAAATAAAATAACTACATAAGAAATTATGATAGGTACGGATAAAATGAGAGATGCAGATGCGAAAACGAGACAGAAGGGGGAAGGGATTTAGGGATATTTTTTATCCTATGCCCGTCTCCGACCTTTCGGTCATTAGTCGACGAGCAGCCCAGTACAGCAAAGAACGATTAAAATAGACACCAAAACCACTTTCACCAACAGAAAAAAGAAACACAATTAAAAACAGCAGGGCAAATGTAGAGGATGGGCTCCAGTCATTGCATCTTCAGTGTCACAGAGAGGGCAAGCATCTGTTACTGCCAGCCCGATCCTGTGTAGATGTTTTTGTAGATAGTCATGGCCAGTGGCAAGTCTGAAACAGGCCACACCAACTGCTCTTTGAAAGGGACTAGGAATTCTTGTAGATAATAGAGAATTCCACATTTTTTGAGAAGCATCCTCTTTGTACTGGTGGAGACGATTAGACTTCATCAGCACGTTCGTTTCCATATATCCCACAATGGCTTGGGATCCACTGGAGGGCGACACTGTTCCCGGAACTTAGCAAACTATCGATCTTTTCTATGCAATTTTTAGCAATTCTACATTCACAGTGGCCACTGGCCATAGGTTGCGAGTGCTAAGATTGTTGCTCTGGAATCTATGAAAATGACAATTTTCCTCCCCTCAAAGTGTCCTATTTGGATTTAGGGATAGGAAAGAAGAAACACAGACATAGAAAGAATAAGAGATAATAATAAGTAATGACAAGATATTTCTTCTTTCGTATCCCTAAATCCCCCCTTAACTGTTAAAGAAAAACATGGTAGCTAGCATTTTCTCGCTTGGTTGCTTAACTAAATTGAATCGATATTATAATAATTAATCATAATAAAATACTAAATTATTAAGCGATAAAATTTTTTAAGAGAAAATTTTTATAATATTACATCTTCAAAAATTAAGTTTAATACCTAACACTGTTCCCAGTCAATAATACAGCCCACTTAGGTATATGCACTTTCCGTAGGCTTAAAGTATAGTTTTTACAAAACACAAATTCAGTATATCTTCATTTATGATTAAATAATTATTAAAATGCACCATGATTTCGTGTTCATAACACGAAACTATTAAATAATATATTTCTATATCAACTAAATATTTATCAAAAATTAATTAAACGTTAACCCATTTAGGCTGGTTAAAATGAAATTCACTTTATATGGATTTATAGCGTTGTTTTAATAATCATACAAATTAAATTAAAATTGTCTACGGATCTTATTTGTAAAACTAGTTACTAACATACCCTCTTAATAACTAGTATCACGTTTTAATGCAGAAAACTTTCTAATCCTGGATCAGTCACCAAAAAATAACTAAAGGAGCAATACAGCATTAAACCGTACTACTTGCGTTTCGCAGTAAATCAAATCCTTTCCAAGTTTATACGAATTTTCAGCCTTAAATCGCTCGTCTAAATTAACAGGGCTTTCTATTTGATCAGCCAGCTAAATCGGAAAGCTTAAGCAAATCGACTTGCATCAACAACAACAAACTGTTCTAATTAGATAGACTCAAATTAGAGAACGTCTCACCTTTCAGAATTACACTTAGTTTTTCTGGCAACAGTCTGAGCGGAGAAAATCCAAACTTTCTGCTACAAGCTTTACGATAATCCTTCTCAGTAAGTTGATCCTCTGT
The DNA here is from genome assembly GCA_024610705.1 of Tetragnatha versicolor. NCBI lineage: Eukaryota > Metazoa > Arthropoda > Arachnida > Araneae > Tetragnathidae > Tetragnatha > Tetragnatha versicolor. The sequence continues at coordinate 1,418,710 of JANDEH010000025.1, read as the reverse complement.
AACTGGAAACAAGATTACACAGTTTTTTTTCCTCCCGCTTTAGCAATTAGTCAAACTAGGGTTAAATTCTGCCCCATTTTTATACCCCTGATCATTTAACGTTTGACGTGCCTGGCCTGTTTAAGAGAACATCAGTGGAATTTAATCCGTTTTAGTTCGTTCGAATTAAACGTCACTTTTAAAGCCTAAATAAGGATTCAGTAAGCATTAATGGTCATTAAGTCAATGTTGGCTTTCCTGCAGTAAGACTCTCGATGCAGTAAAAGTGGATGTACAGGGGAGGGAAAACTGGGGATTTATATTTGACGACTTTTCCCCGCATTGACAAGTGTTAGTTCGCGGGACCTTATGGATGGGATTTGCGTGGATTTGAAGAAATTGCGGAAATTTCGAGTGAAATAAAAATTTTAAGAAACGTGTCTAACACTGTTGGTAGTACTATTTCAATAGGGATGGGATATTTTTACACTAAATACAGTTGGTTTAGATAGAATCACATGTTAAAGGGAAGAGACGTCTCGTAATCTCTAAATCATAATTTTTTTTCGATGATATGCAATACAAGTGATGTAAAAGGATTAATCTCTATAATCATTGTGCTAAGTTGTAGAATTTAGGATTTTTGTCTTTTAAACTAATACCTCACTAAGTCGATAACATTTTTAAAACTCTCGGTTTTAAACGACATTCACCGGCGGTAGAGCAATGGGCATTATTGCCTAAGCTCTGTTCCCTCTACCCCGAGGAAGAGGGAGACGCCACCCCCAAGTTGAAGTTGAAGTCAATAACATTCAGCTCAATACAATTTGTTTCTTTAAATTTAATTGTTCAAGTCTTTTTATAGGTTTGATACACGTGTTACCGTTTATACAAATTGTATCACTTTTGTACGGAAATGTCTTAAGAGTATCCTTTTATCCTTTAGATTCGTTATTGGGATTATCCTGGTAGTTTAATTGGGTTTTTGAGATCTAAGTTTAAGTCTGATGTGTGGATAAATTACTTTAATTTTCGTTTTAGCAGTAAAATAGGTATACTAATTTGTATAACATGAAATATATTATATTACATGAATGAATATTTTTACTTAGGGTTTTATAGTTTTAAACTAGTTTAGCTTAAAATAAGCTTGTATTAGTTTAAAATTAGCTTATATTAGTTTATATCTAAACTTTCAATCGGAATATCTATGAAAATTTGAGAGCTTTAACTTAATTAAATCTCAAATATCACCCAATATCAGCTTTATAATAAAACTTGTTATTATAACTTATAATTAAATAAACATGATTAATATAGACTAATACTAGTGTATAAAAGTCTTAGGTTTGTTAAATTAATTTAATTGATTAATTTAAATGATAGAATGAGTCATGCGCTATTCATACAATGGAAATGTGCTTGATTTATTTATTGCAATAATATTCTATAGAATTATTGCTTTAAAATTGCATTATATACTATATTTTTGTACAGCATTTTAAAATTTTCTCAATAAAATATTTTATTTATTTCATTGGTCTTTATTTTCTTCAACATTCAACTTCTTTAATAAATGAAATAATATATGTGACAACTATACCTAACAGTTTTCTCTTTTTAATTCAAGTAGTATATTCATGAGAACTAATAATAACATCTGCTATAAAATTTTTAAAGTTGGGACAAATAAAAATGTGTTCGATTAAGATTAATAAGTACAGTAACATCTTTAAAGCCGAAGAAAAAACATTGTATTTATAACCAATGAAAGAAAATCGAAATTTTAAATTATTTTCAATGACTTTTACACTTAAATTTCATTTCAAATGAATCCTAATAAAAAGTAATAAAGTGTTCTATAAAGTTCCGAAGATATAAAAAATTAACACAATTTCTTATAAATTGTCAGTAAAAAAGCTAGCTAATTTTACAAGATCTGCAAAAATGTCAAGACAATAAAATATTTACATGATTTTTAAATTTATATTTCCAGCTGAAAAAATGTTTTGTTTACAGAATCATTTTTAATCTATCATGAAGGTTTCGATTTGATATGACAACATTTTTTACATAAATGAAAATTCTAAAAGAAAAATGACACTGTTTTATACCATTCTATTCTTTTTATTACAACCCCAACTCCATTGATCCATTGGTATATGCAGCACACATTGCAATTTTTATTTAATCACAAAATATAATTTGTTGGTAAGTAATTATCAAATCATGCATCCTTAAACGCTTCTGTATAAATCACTGACCTATAGATAAGCGCAGAGTGGAAACTTCCAATACTTAAACAATAATATGAAAATCGTGTCGTTTTTCATGAGTGATTTGTTGCTCAAAATGGCAAAACACTAGTGCTAAAACATGGTAGCTCCAAAAAAATCCCGCTAAGATTTGTGTAACTCTGTTGTTTTTGCATAGTTTTTCAAAATAAATTTTTTAAACGTTCTACAGCTTTTGCACTCCAATTCATCAAATAAATAAATGCGTGAAGTGGGATTCTATTAACATGCTATCAATATGGGGAACTTGAAATTTGACCCTATGGCAAAATGTTAATTTTTGCACGCTGAGTTTTTACCCCAGGTTATTATATAGCTCAGTGGAGTGGTATGAATAGGAAATAGGTAATAGCATTCTATTTTTTTCACTTTATCAATACTGTTAAGAAAACTTACATTCAATTAAAGTATCTTCATATCCCTCTTGAAATAAGTCTTAAAACATGGCGAAATTCCCTTTGAATAAATCAAAGAAAGTATTATAAGTGTAAACTCACAACTCTCAAGCGTCGCCTCCAACCATGGACCGGTTTTGTCCTTGTTAGGACTCGTCAGCACGGTATAGAAAGGCAACTCAAGAGAGGGGAGGGCAAGTACTAGTCTACAAAGAGATGAAAAACCAACGTAGAAACAACACAATATATTAAAAGTTGTTGTTTCTACGTTGGTTATTCATCTCTTTGTGACTTATCAACACACGTTTGATTATTTAAAGTACTAGACTAGCCGACTATAACTGAAAAAGTGATGACCATTGATTAGTCCTCCACTCTTGCCCTCCACTCTCTTGGGCTGCCTTCCTATACCGTGCTGATGAGTCCTAACAAGGACGAAACCGGTCCACGGTTGGAGGCGACGCTTGAGAGTTGTCCGCTTACCAGGGATAATGGTGAAATACTCCGTTCATTCAAAGTATTATTCAATACATTTTATACTTGTAATATTTTTAACCCATATTAACGCCCAAATTATTTTCGATCAAAGTAGAAAACTCGAACTTTATCCCATCCCTATTACAAAATAAATGACGCAAACGCAAAAAACACAGGGTATTAGAATTGAGGGATGTTTTCTCTTGCCATATGTGCAGTTTCGTTAGTGTTGGGTGAATTTAAGGTAATTTAAGAGAGCATTCATGACTCTATATTTAGCGATCTAGAAATAGATCACTGAGGGGCCGCTAATGGGTTAAGATCCTATAGGTACTCGTAAAGTTCCCAGTTCCTCTAACATCTATTCGATGTACTGATACGCTTATTTGCCATAGATATAACCCAGCGAATTTATTTGGATGCCCGAAAATCTGGTCGCTTAATTTCCCTTTCTGCCTTCTTCAATCGGGACAGTCACTTGACAGCGGGACATTTTATCGATCACTTTCTACACATGCCATCCGGGGGGCTGAAACATCTTGGCGATATTCACCGCTTTCTTGGCGAACCGAAAAAGGGTTTTGGTGAAGGGAAGGTTTAAGACGGAGGTATAGAAATGAGGTAAAGAAAGAACGAAAGGTTTTATTGTCATCTGTGAAAGCTTAAGATTTTTGTAAGCCTCTTGAGAGTGGGGAATTAATTTTAAGGTTTTTTAATGTTATACTTTTAGAGTTTTTAACTCAAGTTTTATATGTTGGGTAGGGTGGCCCAAAAACTTTTTTTTCAGGTAGAGTTCTGGGCACCCTCTACTTTTTTCGAATAGCTAATAGAAGCTCACAGCCAAAATTTCAACTCTGTATTCGAATTAAAAGTCGATGACCAAGAGGAGTGAAAATATCCAAATTCGAATATTTTTATACAAAGCAACTAAAAAACCAAAGATCAAACCATCTCATTTTGTTCATGATTATTTTATAAAAAAAACTACTAACGTTATAGATATAATGTTCCAGGTTTTGTTTTTGTATCACCTTTATTTTTGTTGTAGTAATTTTCTAATATCCAAAGAACTTTTGTAAAGTTGCTTTTCCTGCATTTTTAAACAGCTAATATTTCTAGAACTATACAATTTAAAAACATGAAATTAGTCCCATTTTGTTTGTTAATTTTTGTCTTTGATTTAATGTGAATCACGACCAAAAAGTTATATCAAGATGAAAATTTTTTTTCAAAATTATAAAAAATAAAAAAAATTGATGATTTTTTTTTTATTTGACATTTTTTGCATGTTTTAAGTCATATAGACACCCTCAAGCGATTTTATGAATTTTACATAAGTGAATCGCTCTTGCTGTATAATTTTAGGGATAGTTTAGGGACTTACCTAAATTTCCAGTATTTTTATTTTTTATACATGATTTAATTTTATTTTCAGCTAGAAACTTGGTAGTAATGTTCATTTCAAGAGTTAAAAGGCTGTTAATATTTTTTCAAAAAATGTTTCAAAAAATTTTTTATTAATTTTTTTTCACTTTTTTAAATTTTGAAATTTTTTTTGAAAATTATGGTCATGATGCATTTTAAATGAAAGACAAAAAATTTACAAACAAAATGGAACTAATTTCAGGTTTTTAAGTTGTATAGTTCTAGAGTTATTAGCTGTTTAAAAATGCAAGAAAAACAACTTTACAGAAGTTCTTTGGACATTAGACAATTACTACAACCAAAATAAAGGTGATAAAAGTACAAAACCTGGAACATAATATCTATAACGTTAGTAGCTTCCTATAAAAATCATGAACAAAATGAGATGGTTTTATCTTTGGTTTTTTAGTTGTTTTGTATAAAAATCTTCGAATTTGGACTCTTTCACTCCTCTTGGTCATCGCTTTAAAATTCAGGTACAGAGCCCAAACTTTGCCTGAATTGCAACTTGTCTAAAAAATTGAGGGGGTGCCGTGGTAATTTCATAACACTTTGTTTTTCACATAAAAAAGTGGGCCGACCTAATTTTGGGTGAACATACATTCCAAATCTTAAAATTTGTATCCCTAATTTATAGATTTTTGTCTATTACTCAATTTAAGAACTGCAATAAAGCTCAACTCCAGGTTTCTCTTTTAAGTAGAGATTTTTCCCTTCTATCCACACTTAGCAAGGTAAAGCGAAGCCCTAGGAGCTTCCAATGGAAATTTTGACATTTCTGACCATTATCCTTTTTAAATGGCTAATATGATTTCTTCCTTTTTATCATTTCTTTTCTTGTTTTCTCTTATCTCTACCCTGATAAAAATCATCCCGAACTTGGTTCAAATTTTGCTGCAACCTAAGGTTCGTGAACAGGTTTCACCAAGTTCTCGGTGCTTTCACTAGTGAAATATGGTGCTTTCGCTAGGGAAAGCACCGAAACTTTGGTGAAACCTGTTCCCGAACTATAGGAGCTAAATTTGAACCAGTATGTGGTGAAAGGTTGAACTTTTTTAACAGTGTAATGTACTCCTTTTCAATCCTGTTCCTCCTTCTCCTCCAACTCTGCTTTCTCAAATTTTCTCTTTATTACACATTATTTTTTCATTTAGACATTATTTTTTCATTTTTTTGCTATACTATACCTATACCTATTATACATTTTGCTATACCTATTTTAAAATTGACGTTCTTTGCTTCACTCGAAATTCGGTCACCGCGATCGGAACTACTTTGTTAGTAACGTAATTGGTTCAACTTAAGTTGCTGTCTAATATTTTTTTTATTTAAACAAACAAAACTATCCCCGTACACCACAATATGTATAGCACGGGGCTTACAGGAGTAAGTAAGTAAAATTTTTTCAAGAAAAACACTATACTACACATTAAATAAAACAAAATAAAAAATTTTTTAATATTTTTGTCTAGTATAGTTTAAGGCAAGGTATTCGAGTAAGAAATTTGTAGCCATAAAAATTATTTTGCAATACAAAAAAAACAAATTAACTTAAAGTAGATGCTATACTGTAAGAATTTCTATAAATGGTGGATCACCTTTAAAGCTAGTGCTTTTTTTAAATATTTGGAGGATGTTTAAATATTAAGTAAGCATCTAAGGGTGGAGGGTTTCTATTTGCTTATTTTTCCTGGCAAGGGGATAGGATGTAAGAATATTGCGTACGTGAGTTGTTCAGGTGCGGATCAAGAACGGCTCCAAGGGGGGGGGCACTTTTCCAGACAAGATCCCCTTATTGTACCATGTTGTTGTGGCAACCCCCAATCATTTCTATATTTACAATACAATAAAAACACGCTTTCGGGAATTATTATTAAATATTACAATAAATTATTCAAAAATCCTTTTTTGAAAGTATGATTCTAAGGTAATAAAATATTTTAAATTTCATAATGCCTAAGCGCAAAAGATCAAATATCACGGGTAGATGTTATACTAGAAGTAAAGATATAAAACGAAAATGTTTGCAGCCTAGAAATTCATGTGTTATGAAACTGTCACAACTTCGACGTTCGTAGTGAAGTTCAAGTGATTTGGTTTTGCGAAGCAATTGGAAAGTGTAAACTCACAACTCTCAAGCGTCACCTCCAACCGTGGATCGGTTTCGTCCTTGTTAGGAATCATCAGCACGGTATAGGAAGGTAACGCAAGAGAGTCCTCCACTCAGAGATTAGTCCTCCACTCAGTGGAGGACTAATCAATAGTCACCACTTTTTCAGTTATAGTCGGCTAGACTAGTACTTGCCCTCCGCTCTCTTGCGTTACCTTCCTATACCGTGCTGATGAGTCCTAACAAGGACGAAACCGTTCCACGGTTGGAGGTGACGCTTGAGAGTTGTGAGTTTACACTTATTGTCCGCTTAACCAGCAATAATTGGTGAAATACTCCTTTCAATTGGAAAGGTTCTGCGTCTGCAGTTAAAGGGGGTTGGCGAGCTAAAGGGAGCAGGGGGCGGTAGCTCCCTAGTTAAACTAACAAATTAAGTACGATTCCTAAATTCGATTCCTTGGTATCGATTCTAAGGTATTCGATCCCGGAATCGGAAATATATTTAGAACCCTATACTCGTCCCCGATGTTCGCCAACTCTCTCGCCAAGCCGGGGTGAGGACGGAAGCGCGGGAGCGAAAGTAGGGGGGGGGGAGGGAGGGTGCTCTAACGACGCTCTCGTTAGGCGGGGCGCTTGTTAGCGGGCCTCTTGTCTTCGCCACCGCATTCGTCAAGGGGTGAAACCACCCCGGCATATTGCGCGGGGGTTTTTTGAGAGAGGGAGCGATGCGGTGATGGAAGGGACGGAGGAGATTGGGGAATTGTTTAGGGGCTACACTGCAACACACTCCACCCAGTAATAGATGCGTTTACGAACACTTTTTTGGGTCCAAATTAGCGACACTTCGATTAACCTTATTGTGTTTTTATACACTGCAAATGCGTGTAATACTTTTGCAGCACTAAGTAAACACAATGTAACACTCACAACTCTCAAGCGTCGCCTCCAGCCGAGGACCGGTTTCGTCCTTGTTAGGTGTTAGAACAGGTTCGTAAAAGAAATCCAGTCATTTAAAAGATAAACATATTTATTTAGACACGTCACAGAGGCATCTGAATGTAAGCAACAAGCTAAAAATTCCTATAACAACAGCAGTAAAATAAACAACAAAATTCTACCTTTTATAGTTAATTTCAGTTACGTCATCAGCAGTTAAAGTTAGTTCATATGCAGTTAAGGTTACAAATTGTATTACAAAATATTACAGATTCACAAAAAGATCAGTACAAAAACAATACAGAAATCGAACACTTATTGTTGAAACGAGACGGAGTCGCAACATTAGGACTCATCAGCACGGCATAGGAAGGCAACGCAAGAGAGAGGAGGGCAAGTACTAATCTAGCCGACTATAACTGTAAAAATGGTGACATTTATTAGCCCTCCACTCACACCATTAATGGTCACCATTTTTTAGTTGTAGTCGCCTAGACTAGTACTTGCCCTCCGCTCTCTTGCGTTGAGAAGAGAAGAGTTGCTTGCAAAAGAGAAAATACACAGAAGTCGATTCCCGTGAGGAAAAAAAACCATCCAGTTATTCAAAACAGCTGACAGACATCCCACTCTTTTCTATAAGAAGGTAAGACGAAAATCTAGCTTCATATCAAGCACGCTTGTAACAATCGCATCACGCGCCACGAAAAGAAAAAAAAAGAACACTTAGCGCAGAACAAAACCCACCTGCCGCAATTAGAGGTGCGTTCCATCGAGCATGGCCAAACGACTTTTCTGCGACGCCATCGCCACTCTATAACGCTCTGCCGGACACAGCAATGGCTTCACTATGAGGGGCCGTTCACTAGTTACTTTTTTTCTGCAGTGATAGGAAAATATCCATATACAAATTTATTGAATGATATTAGGGTATCCAAAATTAAAGTGAAAGTCAATATACTCAGTTGCAACTTAACTTGAGCCCATAGAAATATGCTGAGAGCAACCAAAGAAAGTAGTTCCCCGTACGGTGTCGACATTTTGAGTGAAATTAAGAGATTCAATTTTAAAGTTTGATTAGTTTCTTTAATCGATGTATATTAAGCGTCTTTTCATCCCGATTTGCGTAAAATGTTCAGTATTATTATTTCTTCAAGTGGAGTAACGCGCAGTAGTAGTACAACTCGCTCTCAAACTCGCCAGCCAATAAGAGCTTCTAGCAACCCAGCAGGCTTTCTGTTTACTCAGATTTTCTTCCGCGCGGCCGTGACGTCAGGCTCAACTTAAGTTGCAATTGAGTATAGAGTTTAGTAACTTTGTCAAACTACAGTGCAAAATAGTCAAAACTGCAGTGATGAGTATACTAAAAAGTTAAAATTTATTCACATTTCAATAAGTTGAGGATTAGCTCTCTGTTTCGGCCAGGCGCGGATTCAGGGGTGTGGCATTCCGAACAGTGCCCCCCTTGGGAACCCAAAAAGGTTCTCAAAAATGAGTAAAAACCCTACTTTTTCTGGTCAAATTTCAACAATTTTCTGTGGGAGGACCCCCATACCCCCATTAGTAAGTACCACAAGGGCATCTCGAGTGATACTTTGTTGGAAATCTGCAATATTTTGACATTTTGGGTAAAAAAAATAAGGTGATGGACGGGAAAAGTGCCTACCTTGGACCAAAAAAGGATCTAAAAAGGAGTTAAAACCCTACTTTTACACGTCAAATTTCAAATTTTTCTGCGGAGGACCCCATACCCCCAATGGTCCCACAAGGGGATCTTGTCTGGAGAATTGCTCCCCCCTTGGAGCTGTGCTGGATCCGCGCCTGGTTCCGACATTACACATTCAGACTTCATTTTTGTGCGAAGGAATTTCAATTTAATTTATCAAAAGAAGCTAGGATAAAAGTTAGGATTATCCAAGCACTAAAACCCCTTTTTAAAAGGTTTTAAGGAATATATCCACAGTATTAATTTTACACGTTCAAGAATGATTCCTTTTTGAGTAAGATGTTTGCAAAGAGTGAAATGAAAATGTTTTAGAATCACTGCACCACAGAATATTAAGAAAATGTGGGGGGGGGAAAATTCTAAAATTCACTTGAAATAATGTAAAGAATCCCAAATATTAATTTTGCAAACGCCCCCTTACCCAACCATTCCTCCAAACCCTGAGCAACTTCCTGAAAAGCGATGGATACCGCCGCTGCTGCCACCGCAGAAATAATAATAATGATAAATAAACAAAAAAAAAAGAGGTGCACAAAGGGCGGAAATCGGTGGAGGAAGCAGCCGTAATGGCCGCCCGCACAGGTGTTGATAAATATTTGGCAGTATTTCAAGGTGCCGGTGGCAGCAGGAAGCCCGCCCAGCCATTAGAGTGTTCTTTTTTGCAGGGTTGAGGTTTCGTTTTATTTTTTTGTCCGGTTGGGTGAATGCCAGAGGACGTGACGGTCAGGAGATGGTCACTTGGTCTGGTCGTTTGGTGTCTGATGAATTTGAACTGTAGTTGTGTATTTTCATTAGAGATGGTGGGTTTTCCGGAAAAAATTGAAACTGAAAATTTTCCCGAAAATTTTACAAGCCACTGAATTATAATAAAGTATTGTTAAATTAAACTCTTCCGATCACTGGAGGCAACAAATTAACCAAACTGGAGTATTTTCATCAATTCTGGATGAAGTTCTTTTGAGATTCATCCAAAAATAAAACAATCGAAAACTAATTAATAAAGCATTGAAATCCTGATTTAAAATTTTAAAATAATATTTAACGTTATAATATAATAAATATTGATGTACATAAAATGCCTCGATATATTCAATTAAAATATGCCACATAAGGAGAAATTATTTAATTCACTAAATGAAATAATTCCCATTATTTCATATTACTAAAGAAAATAGTATTCTAAAATTTCTGGCAGGGGCAAATATTTCTCAGAAGAAAATGAAATAGATTTTTAAAAATTTGTATCAAACTAATTTTACTACTTTGAAAGAGAAACAAATTGGAAACATAATGAAAAAAAAGCAAAAAACTAGCGGGAAATTTTCCGGAAAAACAGTGGAAAATTTTCCGACTCACATCACTAATTTTCATGTTTTGGAAACATAATTAATATTTCTTTTTATTGCTGGCATCACATCAAAAACCCATATGTATATGAGAGGATATAAGTTACGATGTGGAATTCTGTGTACGGGGGAAACTATCTTCTATCTCTTTAACTCTCTCATGCAGAGATTTGATTTTTACCTTGTAAATTCAAACAAAAAAATAAATTTTTTTTTCAAGAAGTGTGTCTTTGAGGGTCGTTTAAATATTACATAAGCACCTATATTGGGGGAGGGGAACGCTCTTTGCTTACTTTTTTCGGACAAGGGGGTATGGTGATACTTACGTTAGAAGTTATACACCCTGAATTTTAGAGAATATCTTGTTTCTTGTGTTAAATTTCAAAATTCGACCAAAAATAAATTTTCAAAAAATTAAACTAGAAAAAGAATTTCGAATAGATTTTTTTATTTTTAGGAGGGGTTAGGCATTTTTTCTTTTGTAATTATGAGGGTGATTGCGGTTTAATTATATTTGCTAATAAGGGGGAGGGGGGTCAATAATGACCAAACACAAACATGCTTATATGTAATATTTGAACGATTCCTTGTTGAGAAGTTTTTCGTTTTTAAGGCATTGTTTATACTCCATGTAAATAGAATAGGTGGCTCGTTACCATGGCAAAGTAATAGAAATGCAATGAGAAATGACTTGTAGTGAGCCGCCGATTCAAATTTCAGACTATAGTAGCGGTGAGATATAATAAAATCTGAGTATAGATAATTGAAAGTATATAGAATTAAATTTTATGTATTAACTACATTTCGAAAGACTTCTGGATGAATCGAAATCGTTTAAAAATGAGAGATAATCATGAGTATAAATTAATTGCAAGAGTATATTTAAAAGTAATTTACAGGGTGTCCCAAAAAGACTGACCCATTTAAAAATAAATAACTAGTAACTCGCAAACTAAAACAGAGATAAAAAATACGAGGTTTGTTGGGAGTCTTAAGGAGTAGGATGCAACAAACAGCGAATTTTTATATATTTTAGTTTTTTAGTCATTTAGTTTTTGATTTTTAAAATGTGTCGTCTTTTTTGGGACACCCTGTATTTTCTCTAAAATAAAAAATCCTATTAGTGAATTTCTAAAAAAAGAACACAAAGTGTCCCATTTAAATAAACATAAAATGGAACTATCGAGCTTTAACCTTTGTGATATTCTGTTATTGTTTTATATTCTTTATTCAAAAATGTATTATTAGACCAGTGCAGAAGCCTTTGAAAATGGTAAAAAGTGAAAAAAAATAATAGTAGGATGAAACACATTGGAAAAGGAAGAGAATATAACAAAAAATAAAGGAAAAATAAATTACGGCCGATCTGAAGTCGGGAAAAGGAATGGGGGGTAAAAAGGGGTTATTTTAGAATAAAAAACGGTTTATCTCGATTTCCGGCAAAACTACAAGTCTTATAGAAAAAATTTGAATAGCAAAGTTGTAGGTAATAAAAAGATCTACAACTTTTGTATTCACACTTTTTTTACATAACCTCAAAATTTATGTGAAAAATTCAAATAAACAAGTTTTTGGTTTTTTATTTTTATCTCTTACAAAAAAAAATTTTTTTTCACGAAATTCGTTGAAAACTTACCTTTTGATGTCCCAAACACACTTTAATTTTTTTGATTTAAAATATTTATATTTTCTCCTTATTTTGACTTGATATCGAAAAAGCACCCTAATTTTCAATCGAAAATTCTCACGTCAAAATATCGGCTTTTTTAAAAAGGTCGGTGGGCTTTTTGTTCGTTGAAATCTCTACTTTCTGATGGTGTAAAAAAATATATGCATCACTATGGTAAATGTTCTCAGAAAATGCAAAGAAACGAAAGAAGCTCGAAGAGAGTTCAATAATAAAAACCATACAAAAATACCATTTTTGCAAGGAAATACCAGAAAAACAATGCAGAAATGATACGATATTTTTAAGGATTCATATTTGAAGCTATTAGAAGTGAAAAATAGATATATTACATTTGAATAACCTGGCTTGAGAAAATAAATGTCATGATTATTTGAATTTAATTGATTCAAAAGGACCAAAAGATCAATATCTTGTCCCACAACAAAGACAGTTTTATTAGTATCTCTGTCAATTTCTATCGAGGCCTTAATTATGTCAGCTTGTCTGTATTTTCTTTTGCTTTTTTACAGGAAAATCCTTGTGACTGTAATCTTTTCATTAACGGTTTTATTATTTTGTCCTTGTTTTTCTTGTTTGATAAAAGTTTTTCTTGCAAAAATGGTATTTTTGTATGGTTTTTATTATTGAACTCTCTTCGAGCTTCTTTCGTTTCTTTGCATTTACTGAGAACATTTACCATAGTGATGCATATATTTTTTACACCATCAGAAAGTAGAGATTTCAACGAACAAAAAGCCCACCGACTTTTTAAAAAAAGCAGATATTTTGACGTGAGAATTTTCGATTGAAAATTAGGGTGCTTTTTCGATATCAAGTCAAAATAAGGAGAAAATATAAATATTTTAAATCAAAAAAATTAAAGTGTGTTTGGGACATCAAAATGTAAGTTTTCAACGAATTTCGTGAAAAAAATTTTTTTTTGTAAGAGATAAAAATAAAAAACAAAAAACTTGATTATTTGGATTTTTCACATAAATTTTGAGGTTATGTGAAAAAAGTGTGAATACAAAAGTTGTAGATCTTTTTATTACCTACAACTTTGCTATTCAAATTTTTTCTATAGGACTTGTAGTTTTGCCGGAAATCGAGATAAACCGTTTTTTATTCTAAAAAACCCCCTTTTCACCCCCCCTTCCTTTTCCCGACCTCAGATCGGCCGTAATTTATTTTTCCTTTCTGTTTTGTTATATTCTCTTCCTTTTCCAATGTGTTTCATCCTACTATTATTTTTTTCGTTTCAAAAATTATCGACCCTGGACTATATAGCCCCAAACTTTTCATAAGATATCAAGATAACTTATAATAATGACTACATCTTAAAACAAACGTCATAAAGCACATATTTTAGAAGAGTAAAAATTCAGACCTGGTCGAACAAAATCAGGAATAAACAAAATCACATAATAAGTTCGAAAAAACATTGTTTATTATAAAAAAACTTGCATGGTGTGGCATAATAAACGTATAGAATTTTAATTTATATAAAATGTTCATCAAATAATAAGAAGAAGAATCAATGAATAAGGCCCAAATCCCTGTTTTATCCACCTACCCAGTTTTATCCGACTACCACTATTACTAAAATGACACCATATATAGATTTGAATCTTTAAACCATCCGAATAATCTGAGTGTTTTATTTACTTAAATACCGATTTAAACGCACCAGTAACATCCAATACCAACTATTACCAACTAAAACATCCATCATATTTTGTAAAACAAGAACCACACATACCTAAACCGTCGCCACCAACTCCCTGTAATTACCAACTCAATTATCCCTCCCAGGAAAAATCTCTCCTCCCAATCCCCGGCGGACCTCCGAGAGAGCGGGTAAACAAAGTCTACAGCGAGCGCGTAATTCGCGCGCGCTCGCGAAATTTAAAATAAATATTTGGCGAATCTTCTCTCTGCCTTCGCTCTGGCGTAGTGGGGGTTAAGGAATAGTAGGGGAGTTGGTATGGTGGTCCTGCGTGGCGAAATGGTGGGTGGAGTATGAAGAAAACTTGAGGAAAAGGGGAGTCGTATAGACCAGCGGTTCTCAAACTGTGCTCCGCCTAGCATTTCCAGGTTATCCGGAGAAAAATGAAATAAATACTTTTTTGATAATTTCTAATTTGCGTTGCTCTGAAATGTTATAATAACTTTCTGCAAGGTTTTTCTTATTAAGAACTCATTTTTGCTCCTTCCTACCAAAATGCTTTAAAGATCTAAAATCACCCTGACATTCAAGTGGATTTGGTGTGGAGCCTCTCTAATGAAGTGAGTTTATAATTTTTTTTCTGGTCACGGTCTTTTTTTGGTTTATCAAAACAAGTTAAATCCCTATTTATAGAATCGTATTTCACGAAATTTTCTGGGGGGGAAACCCCAAGGAACTTAATTAATTACAATTTTTACTGTATTAAATTATCTTAGATGCAAATTCTACCTAAAATGTGTTAAAAAGCTACGTAAAACCTGTTAAATATGCATGGGAGGGCTGAGGAATAATTTTGGACCCCCCAAAAATGAAATTTCTACATACGCTACTGCATTTATGCTGTTATTTCTTGTAGTAATAGGTTTTATGTAATAACGTGCTTTTTACACCTTGAAAAATAAATTTTCAGAAAAATGCTCCGCCAAGAATTTGTCTCTTGAAAAGTGTTCCGCGACTTCAGGAACCCCTGCTATAGACTGGTGGATTTTCGGAGTGTACCTTTTTCTCTCTTTCTCACCCACTGTCTCTATCTTTCTGTTTCTCTGTCCCCATGCATCTTTCTTTCATTTTCTTCGTCATTCACTCCTGTCTTGCTTTTTCTTGCTTCTTCTATCTATCTTCTTCTATTCTCCCACTCTGACTCTTTCTCTCGCTTCTCCTTTTCTTTTCCTACTCTCTATTTCTCCCTAAGTAAAAAGATGATAAGGAGAGCAACGATTTCCTAAAATAGAGAAAACAATCAGTTAAAATTCAGGGGGGATGGCGATGAGATAATACGTTTTGGGAGGAATGATTTCCTACTGTAGTTTACAAAGAGATTTTACTAAAACAATTGCAATAGAAAGTAAACTATACAAAACCTATATCCACTTTAATAACCAAGTTATAAATTTTTTTGGAATACAAGGAAAACATTTTTGAACATATGAAAAAATTAATCAATTTTTTAAGTTTAAAATTGATAAATGTACACATTTTTTGTGATTTTTGACTATCTAAATCTAAAGCAAGGTCTAAAACAATTTGAACGCTATTTTTATGAAAGAAACCTGAAAAAAAATTGATTTTTTACCCAATTTTCAAAAATTTATGTCGGAGAAAAGATACTGTCCGCAAAAACTAATACTGGAGAATATTGTTGATACTGGCCAATATTTTCCAGAAGGGATCGTTTTAACCCATTAATGCCCAACTTTTTATTTTTCTTAAATATTTGGTAAAAACATAGTAAATAGCCCAAAAACAACTGGAAAAATAGTGAAAAAAATTCCAGGTTAAAATTTTAATTTCTACACCAAAATTAAAAAACGTCCCTAAAAAGGGACGTCAGGCACGAATGCCCCCGTTGTTTTTCCCTATAGTAAACGCATGGTAGAAAACTTTTTTAAAGCCTCAAAAACATCTTCTACCTTTTTAAGTGCAGAAAAAGTGATAGGAACCATACTGTAACATGAATATGAACAAAAAATATTAATTATTTATCCAATTAACTGTAAAATTAACCCTAATTAACGTAATTTGAGCATTTTTTATGCTCTAAAACACGTTTTTTTCCTCCCAAATTTATGTTAATTGCAAATTAATTAAGGTTTTTGATTGAAAAGGGCATTCTTTATTTATGTGTTACCTAATATTAAGTATTAATTACTTTTAAACACCTCAAATCCATCAGAATATCTCAATTTGTGAAGTTTAAGTCTTTCAAATGCCCATACTTTTTTCATTTCATTTAATTTAATTGTGCGGAACACGAATTTCTCCCCAAAAATCAAGCATTAGTGGGATGTGCATTAGCAAGCCAGATGATATAGATTGATCTGCAGTATAGAACACAATGATTAGCGACATCTAATTAGAAAAAAAGCCGAAAATTTATCACAAAAGCGACTTTTTTGGCAATTTTAATGACAAAAAGTCATTATAACTAATAATTATTAAACTTTTAATTAAAATATAACCGGAATATATTTGCATAAGTAATAAATATAGTAAAATAATTAATTTATTCCTTTTAATTAATATAAATTAATTAATTCCTTATAATTTATGACTTTTTATTCCATTAATTTGGCAGAAATAACAGTATTTTCCAAAAAAATAAACAAAAATAATAAGTTTATTAGCTAAAATTAAAGTAATTTTATAAATATCAGTTATTTAATTCATTTCATAAGAATCAAACGCGTTTTTATGAAAAAATAAAGGAAACACTAGCATTTCACTATGGGGAAAACCACGGGGGCATTCGTGCCTGACGTCCCTTTTTAGGGACGCTTTTCGAGGGTCCAAAATTAGGTCAAGATAACATATTTTGGAAAAATAAAAAACACCCCAACTGATTAAATGTATAAACAGTAATATATATCGGCATTGAAATTTTTTAAAAATAACAACTAGGATTTTTAAGCTTTTTCTTTTAAAATTTTTAAAAAAGCACTTTTCTGAAAAATTTTATCTTCCAACTTTAAAAAAAGTGAATTTTTTTTTAAATTCTGCTTTCTTCTTGTGTTCTTTATGTTCTATGAAGATCAGAGATACATCAGTGCAAATTTTGATTCAAAGGAACAATTTTTGTAGAAATAGGAGGATTTTAAAAAAACGTCCCTAAAAAGGGACGTCAGGCAGTAATGGGTTAATATAACAGAGCAATACTGACTGAATGATATCAACCAGTGTTCTTAAGATACCTTATACACACAATCATTCAAATCAGATCATAAGTTTGAAGCACTTTCTATTCCGAAACTATCTCTCCCTCCTCGCTCCCTGTTTTCGAACGCCTGTTCCTGACTCCCTCCCCCCCACTGGAGGAGGCTTCTGGAATAAATAGCGCGGTCAGCGTGAAAGGTGGGTTGCCGCACGTCGGTGAGGTTTTTTCCTCGCTGCGCCAACTCCGTCCTTCCCCCCCCGTATATCGCCAATTTGTAATTGGCCCCGAAATGAAATGGCTGGCTTTATTATGAGGCTAGGGTTTTAAATATATCTGAATTAATCGATTCAGAATAGAAGAACTTGGAATCGATACCAAGGAATCGAACCCTTGAAGGAATCGATTCTAGCTGGAAATAAGGAATCGTACCTAATTTTACATAAAATTATGATAATTATTAACAAGTTTGTTTGCTAATTAATTAGTACATTGCAGCAGGAATCGATTCTTTGGAATCGTACTGGGATTCCGGTAGTTCGGGGTTAAAAAGACTGGACCAACCTTGCTGGGCTTACGCCTGTAGTTGGTCGACTTAATTTGTATTTGTATTTATTTGTATTTGCACTTAATTTTCTAAATTTTAATAATTTTACTCACTAACTAATTAGTATTTCGATTCGGGGATTAATTTCAATTTTATTATGGGGCTTCGTATAGGAGATGAAGTATATTTATAAATGGGGATGATGTTCTGGAGTCTTGGGGTATTGTGTTCTCGATTAACTTATTCTTCGTATTCCCCTGTATATTTTTACTCATTTTCTTTTTCTCTCTTCTTTCCGATATGTTTTTCCTATACAGGGTGTTTCAGAAAAGTATTTGATTGTGTAAATGCAGAAGGGAATTCTGAGTAAGAAGTGAAAAACTAAAGAAGACTTAAAAAAGTTTAATAAAATCAATTTAAAAAAGAATGAAAAGTTTATTGATAAAAGATGAATAAGAATACTGACCAAGAAGACCGAGAGAAAAAAAAAGAAGAGAAAGAATAAAACATATTTAAATAAAGTAGTGCTCGTTAAATCTGTGGGTCCGAAAGTCCTGAGGTCGGTCATGGCGCAGTTTACCTTGGGTCCAGGTGTCTGGAGACTATTTCCTTCCCCTTCAGATGCATGGCAAAATTGTGGAGGTGGCGATAGATAGTGGCAGCATCTATCATCTCATGAGGCAGAAGTCGGACTCCTGCCATTTATGGGCCTCACTTTCTCAGGAGCCGCACCCCCTTTGCCTTGAATCTTTGTGGAGCTTGGGTATTCCAAGTGGCACACGACAACAACAAATAAAGTAGTTATCGTAAATTTTTGATCTATAAAAGTTGAGAAGGAAAATTAGGTATTTATAAATTCAAGAATGATAACAATATAACGAGAAGACTTTTTTTTTAGAAATTATTAATTAAAAAGTATAAATTAAACGAATATTTCATTGAAATAATGAGTTAAAAGGAGTAGAGAATAGATTAATATAGAAAAGATGAATAACAAGAGATGTATAAGTATAATAAGAGATTAAGAACAAGAAAGAGTGATAGAGAGAGCAGAAAAAAAGGGAGAAAAGTTAGAATGAGGCCGGAATGAAATAGCAAGTAGAAAAAAAACTAGAAAGAACGAAAGGAATTAATATACAGGGTTTTTCAGATAAATGCTTTTTTTAACTTCTAAGTCGGAAATGCACCTGTAACGAACTAGGGGTTTTTAGAAGCTGGCATGGAGAGTTGTATGTGGAAGTCGATGATCGATTCAGATGACAACCATCGATGAATACATTTGATTCAGGTATTTATACCATAAAACCAATTAAGGCGTACGGTTACACTTGAAATCACGAAAATCGGACAAAATATCCAAATATTTCTTGTGGATTAAAAGTATTTTACAATTCTTTAGCTTTAAAATGTTACCAAGATCAAGAAAATGCATTCAATACATCTTATTTTACGAAGGCTTAAATATCGCGCTTATCATAGAAACTGCATGTTATCAACATCTTTAAACTCAATTTTTGAAGAATTGTGTTTTTCTCATACTATGGTTCACTCAAAACATGATTTCTCATCAGTAAATTGGTATATTGTGATTATTTTTTTATCATCATAATCTGTATAAAATAGCAGATGTTTTGTCAGTTTTGTTTTTTTCTTTAAAATAAAATATTTTTTATGAATTTTTAAAAGTTAAAATTTCAGAAAAAATCACGAATTTTCATGCTTCACTGATACAAAAAATCATAAAAGAAACTAATAGGTTTATCAAAAAAAATAAAACTAACAAAACATGAAAATAGAAATTATCTGATTTTAATAATTTGATTTTGAGTAATCACGTTTCAAAAATGATGCTAATTAGCACATTAGATGCTAATTAGCTAATTATATGATGTATAAATATAATTTTTTTTTGAAAAATGGCCTAGTTAAGGTGTCTTACATATTTTGTGCGAAGATCAGATTTTTAAAATGAATATTAAAAATGTTTTTGTCAAGTGTATACGTACCCAGAGATGAAATTTCAGCTCCTATATATTGGTTTTAACCCATTACTGCCTGACGTCCCTTTTTAGGGACGTTTTTTAAAAATCCTCCTATTTCTACAAAAATTGTTCCTTGGAATCAAAATTTGCACTGATGTATCTCTGATCTTCATAGAACATAAAGAACTCAAGGAGAAAGCAGAATTAAAAAAAATTTTCACTTTTTTTAAAGTTGGAAGATAGAATTTTTCAGAAAAGTGCTCTTTTAAAAATTTCAAAAGAAAAAGCTTAAAAATTCTAGTTGTTATTTAAAAAAAATTTCAATGCTGATATATATTACTGTTTATACATTAAATCAGTTGGGGTGTTTTTTTATTTTTCCAAAATATTTTATTTTGACCTTATTTTGGACCCTCGAAAAGCGTCCCTAAAAAGGGACGTCAGGCACGAATGCCCCCGTGGTTTTCCCCATAGTGAAATGCTAGTGTTTCCTTATTTTTTTCTTCAAAACGCGTTCGATTCTTATGATATGAATCAAATAACTGATATTCATAAAATTACTTTAATTTTAGATCATAAATTTATTTTTTTTTTTGAAAATACTGTTATTTCTGCTAAATTAATGGAATAAAAAGTCTTAAATTATAAGGAATTAATTAATTTGTATTAATTAAAGGGAATAAATTAATTATTTTACTATATTTATTACTTATGCAAATATATTCCGGTTATATTTTAATTAAAAGTTTAATAATTATTAGTTATAATGACATTTTGTCATTCAAATTGCCAAAAAAGTCGCTTTTGTGATAAATTTTCGGCTTTTTTCCTAATTAGATGTGGCTAATCATTGGGTTCTATACTGCAGATCAATCTGTATCATCTGGCTTGCTAATGTACATCCCACTAAGGCTTAATTTTTGGGGAGAAATTTGTGTTCCGCACAATTAAATTAAATAAAATGAAAAAAGTATGGGCATTTGAAAGACTTAAACTTCACAAATTGAGATATTCTGATGGATTTGAGGTGTGTAAAAGTAATTATTACTTAATATTAGGTAATATATAAACAAAGAATGCCTTTTTCAATTAAAAATATTAATTAATTTGCAATTAGCATAGATTTGGGAGGAAAAAAACATGTTTTAGAGCATAAAAAATGCTCAAATTACGTTAATTAAGGTTAATTTTACGGTTAATTGGATAAATAATTAATGTTTTTTGTTCCTTTTGATGTTACAGTACCGTTCCGATCACTTTTGCTGCACTTAATAAGGTAGAAAATGTTTTTGAGGCTTTAAAAAAGTTTTCTACCATGCGCTTACTATAGAGAAAAACAACGGGGGCATTCGTGCCTGACGTCCCTTTTTAGGGACGTTTTTTAATTTTGGTGTAGAAATTAAAATTTTAACCTGGAATTTTTTTCACTATTTTTCCAGTTGTTTTGGGGCTATTTACTATGTTTTTACCAAATATTAAAGAAAAATAAAAAGTTGGGCATTAATGGGTTAATATAACAAATGCCGGAATCGAACGGTTTTGTTGGTTATTCCAATTTTAAAAGGTTACCTGTCAATTTCCGCTGTGGATTACTTCCCATGGTCACTAGGGTGGGCCGAAAACACACTTTATTTTTTAATTATATTCTAATAGCGCGGAAAGGGTGCCCCTTGGGTCCAATAAGAACGGTGCAAAATATTTTTTCGATTGGATAATATCTTAGGCTCCCGCATCGCACTTGAAGTTCGAAAAAATGGATGACTTTTTAACAAAACAACAAAAAAACCAAAGATAAAACTCTCAAATATTGTTCATGATTTTTTTATGAGGAACTATTATAGTTATAGACATAATGTATCAGGTTCCATTATTTTTTCACTCTTGCTTCGTTAGATATAATTTTTTAATGTTCAAAGAAATATTGTAAAGTTGTTTTTTCTGCATTTTTAAACAGCTAATAACTCTAGAACTATACAACTTAAAAACCTGAAATTAGTCCCATTCGGTTCGTAAATTTTTTGTCTTTGATTTTATGTGCATCATAACCATCATTTTCAAAAAAAATTTTTGAAATGATCATGAAATGAACCATCATTTTCAAAAAAAATTTTTGAAAATTTAAAAAAAGTGAAAAAAAATTTTATAAAAAATTTTTTTTTGAAAATGTTTTTGAAAAAAATTTAAAAGCCTTTTAACTCATAAAATGAACAATACTACCAAATTTCAAGTTGGAAATAAAATATAATCATGTATAAAAAAAATAAAAATTTCGAAATTTCGGCAAATCCCTAAACAATCCCCAAAATTATAAAGCGAGAGCAATTCACTCATGGAAAATGCATAAACTCGCTTGAGGGTGTTCATATGACTTATAACATGTAAAAAATGTCACATAAATTTCTGAAAATACGACAATTATTAGATTCGGTACAAAACCTTACAGAGCTAATTTTTAACTTTAAGTTAATTCAATTTGCATGAATTTTAACTGAATATTCCTAAGAATTGTGTTGATATCCAATTTTTTATGCTCTTAAACTTTTAATTTACTTTAATTTGACTTTTTAAAAGTAAAACCAATTAGATATAGACATAATTCTTAGGAATTTTCAGGAGTAATGCATGCAAATTGAATTAACTTAAAGTTGAAAATTAGCTCTGTAAGGTTTTGTACTGAATCTAATAATTGTCGTATTTTCAGAAATTTATGTGACATTTTTTACATGTTATAAGTCATATGAACACCCTCAAGCGAGTTTATGCATTTTCCATGGGTGAATTGCTCTCGCTTTATAATTTTGGGGATTGTTTAGGGATTTGCCTAAATTTCGAAATTTTTATTTTTTTTATACATGATTGTATTTTATTTTCAACTTGAAATTTGGTAGCATTGTTCATTTTATGAGTCAAAATGCTTTTAAATTATTTTCAAAAAATTTTTCAAAAAAACATTTTTTAAAAAATTTTGTTTCACTTTTTTTAAATTTTCAAAATTTTTTTTTGAAAATAATGGTTATGATGCACATAAAATCAAATACAAAAAGTTTACGAACCGAATGGGACTAATTTCAGGTTTTTAAAATGTATAGTTCTAGAGTTATTAGCTGTTTAAAAATGCAGAAAAAACAACTTTACAAGATTTCTTTGAACATTAAAAAATTATATCTAACGAAGCAAGAGTGATAAAATAATGGAACCTGAAACATTATGTCTATAACTATAATAGTTCCTCATAAAAAAATCATGAACAATATTTGAGAGTTTAATCTTTGGTTTTTTTGTTGTTTTGTAAAAAAGTCATCCATTTTTTCGAACTTCAAGTGCGATGCGGGAGCCTAAGATATTATCCAATCGAAAAAATATTTTGCACCGTTCTTATTGGACCCAAGTGGCACCCTTTCCGCGCTATTAGAATATAATTAAAAAATAAAGTGTGTTTTTGGCCCACCCTAATGGTCACTTATAAAAACTCCTAGTTCGTTAGGAGTGCATTTCCGACTTCCCCTATTCCTTTGTAGTTCTGAGTTGCCCAGGTGTTCTCTACCTCTCATATAAGTTATTAAAGATTTATCTGATGCACCCTATGTACAGGGTGTCCCGAAAAAGACTGACACATTATAAAAATTAATAACTTAAAAACTAAAAAAGATAAAAATACGCGGTTTATTGCATCCCACTCCTAACACTCCCAGGAGTAGCGTGCAATAAACTGTGAATTTTTATCTTTTTTAGTTTTTGAGTTATTAGTTATTGCGTCTGTTTTGGGACACCTTGCGTTAACTCTTTTCGTTCTTTCTAATTCTTTTTGCTATCTCATTCCGTCCTCATTCTAACTTTTCTCCTTTCTTCTTTCTGCTCTCTCTATCACTCTTTCTTGTTCTTTATCTCTTATTATATACTTATTCTTCTCTTGCTATATTCATCTTTTCTCTACTCCTTTTAACTCATTCTTTCAATGAAATATTCGTTTAATTTATACTTATTAATTAATAATTTCTTAAAATGTTCTTCTCGTTACATTGTGATCATTCTTAAATTGATCATTATCTCTAATTTTCCTTCACAACTATTATGTATCAAATTTTTCGATTACTTTACTTAAATGTCTTCTTTCTTTTTTTTTCTTTTTTCTCATGGTCCTCTTGGTCAATATTCTTACTCATCTTTTATCAATAACCTTTTTATTTTTTTAAATTGATTTTATTAAACTTTTTAAGGTCTTCTTTGATTTTCCCCTTTTTACTCAGGACTCCATTCTGCATTTAAACAATAAAATGCTTTTACTTTTTTTAATTGTTCTTACGTTATATTCCTCCGTTTTAAATATTTTTATTAGTGTTTCAGTTGAAAAATCACAATATTCACAAATAACAATACTCGTGGAGTATAATATGAAATGAAAACATTTGAAGTTTAGTTCAATATGGCTGGCTTTGAAAAGCTATTTACTTTTATGTAAAGTCGGGGGAAATTAACTATTTCATAAAATACATAATATTTGATCTAGATATAATACTAGATATAAAATAAATATCATTGAATCTAAACATTTTTATGAAACTCAGAAAATTGTTTACTCAATTTTCTAAGCGAAATACTAAAATATATTAACATACATGAAAGTATGAAAATTGATTAAATTTAAGAACATGAAATATCCTTGCTCATAAACTCACAGTTACTTTTGGTATGATAACAGAAAACTTAAAGTTATGAAATTTAACTCAATTTAGTTTCCTAAGAGTTTATTTAATCTCTATAAAGAATCTCATTTTGTTTTTCTCATTCTTTTTGTAATATATGTGTATGTATAACAAATTGATTTGAATTATAAAACAGCAAAAATGTTCTAGTATGTTTGGAGTTATAAAATTTTGGAAAGTCTGGGCTTCAATATCTGAAAATGAATCAAAACCATTCATATTAGGTTGTTTCATAAGTCGTTTATTTAGTTAATAATATCTCCCAAATCGTAAATAAATAGCTAACATACACATCGCAAGTGCTTTTAAACCTTGATATTTTATTAAAATTGCAATTTTTTGTATCTTCAAATATCATGCACATATAGTAAACACATGTTTTTATAATAACATGTAGGATAATACAAAAATTTTCTACAATAAGTGTATTTATCAAACGGAATATATTTCTACAAAGTATAACTTTCAAATTAAAGCAGTAAGAATATTTGTTGAACACCTTGTATACCTTTATATAAAGATTAATGTACAAAATTGTAGTTACTCAAAATAGCTGATTCAATTATAATCAGTTTAGGTAACAATTATATTGTTTTGTAAGTTTTTAGTTATATTTGAAGTGAATGATTATATTTTCATGGGATTTTATAAGGTATTTATAAGGTAAAGTCCATCTGGAAAACATGGATCCCGCCTTTGACGCAATGAAAAATTGTATAATTTTTAAATTTTTTTAATGGATTCTTCATGCAAAAATAAACAACTACGCAAAATTTGAGGCCGATCAAGAAATTTTTTTATTGCAAAAAAATTAACAATACCCCCTTTTTCAAAGCGCTAAGAGTTTGGGATGTGACGTCATCGTGCATGGCCATTGTTGGAAAGTTGCGGAGTTGATGGCATGATTCAGGGTTGGCTGGGTTGGACCCATTTTTGGGTTTTTTAAAGAAAAATCAAGATTTTGGCAGTTCCTTCAAAATTTAATGTGTTTTTTTTCAAGGTTTAGGATTTTAATATTTTTCAAAATTTATATATTAAAATATGGGTTTTTTTCAAAATTTAAACTAGGTTTTAAAAATTCAATGGTGTTTTTTCAATTTCAGGGAGTTTCTTTAAAGTCAAATAGGTCCTTTCATTATTCAGTGGGTTTTTCATTATTGAATGGGGTTTCTCAAAATTTAGGACGTTTAAAGTTCAAACTAGATATAAAAAATAAAGAAGATTTTTTTAAATTTTAGTGGGTTTTTCAAATTTTAAACCAGGTGCCAGTAAATAAGGGGAGTTTTTACAATTTCAGTGGGTTTTTTCAAAGTATAAAAACTTTGAAAAAACCCACTTAACTGTGTAAAAACTGACATTTTGGACAGAACACATTTAACATAGAAAGAATTCACTAAAATTTGAGAAACCCACTTACTTTAAAGGAGAAAACCATTTAATTTTGAAAAAAAACCCAGACTTTTTCCCGGAAAAAAAGTTTTATTGGGTTTTTTCAGGGTTTTATTGAAAAAACCCAACCTACTTGGGTTTTTTTTCAAAAAAAAACCCCGGGGTTTTGCCAACCTTGTTACGATTTCGTTTCGTCATCGTACGTTTTCAGTCACGTGTTTTTTCTCAATTTTTGAATTAAAATATTTAATTACTTGTACACTTGAAATTGACTAAATATTTCCTTTTACCTTAAAAAAAAACATACGGAACTGCAACTTTCATTAAAATGTTAATTTAATTCACCTACCCTTTGTCATGATAACATATATAATGTAACATGTGTTCTATCACTAAAGAAGAGAATGAGTGTGAGAATTCATATACCTATCAATCCATAAAAAGTTCTCACTCAAAAGATAGCTTTCCCGCTTTAAGACTCTTCTAAAGGAAAAACTGGTTTTACAGGTTGTCGCTCCAGCAAAGAATTTTTATCGCAGATCAAATAAACCCCATCAGTAAATACACTGAAAATCAGGCTAGGTTCTTCGATATTAAAGTATTTCAGACAAATCAAGATTTATAAAGCAAGTAAAGTAAGCAAGACTTTATTAACACTTGAAAAATATTAAAATAAATAAATTTGTAAAATTAAAAATGTTTTCTAAAATTTTAAAGGAATTCGATGAAATAAGTAGAAATAAAGTAAATATTCAATAAATTGAAATAGTGAGTATGTAACTGTTTGAAATAATTTAGGCTTACACGGTCAGATTCAGAGTTATTTATTAAAAATTCTCCCTGGTATAATGACTTATATATCACGACGATAAGGACTTATAATGACTTATAGATACTTATAGACCACGGTCCTTATACCCGGAAGAATTTTTAATAAATATGTAACTTTTAATTAGATATTCTTTTAAAATAATATATGTCATTTTAAAACTATACATAATTTTAATCCTTTAAGAAATATAATAATTATGCCTAGTTTCACTTTATAAGCTACTAAAGTAACGATATAATGAAAGATGAAGTCTTTTAATATTAAATTTGTATTTTCCTTGATTAACATTATAGTCTGTTCATTTAGAATAGGCGCTTGAAACAGGATCAAAAACGCCTTATAATGCTTATCACACAACTTCAGTGACCGATTCTTTTACAGTATTTTAACTACTTCTTTTTAGGCTGCCTTGTCTAACTATCAAGCACATTTTAACCTCATGCCCTAATTTATCTTTATACTACGTTCGCTTTTTTAAAACTCCATCACCCATTTTAGCTGAACTTTTAGGTACTCCTCATCATCCATCATTATTTATGTTTTTAAATGAAATTAGAATAATCCACGATATTTAATTCCATATTTCTAGCATCTCAAATTGTTTTTACCGTATAAATTTTTTATGAAAGGCGTATAGACTACGCTCGACTACGGGCTTCACGCCCGCATCTTTTAAACCTTTTAAATAAACTTCATCTTTTTAATATTGGTTGGAAACCGACATGACTTTTAATTTTAATATATTTTTAACTATTGGTCTTGTGTTTGGCGCGGAATGTCCGATATAGGGACCTTGCGCCATAAAACCCAAAACAACCAACCAACCAACCTAGGCTGCCTTGTCTTTGCACAAGAAACATTTTTAGACGATAATTAGAATACTAATTGCTTCTAATATATTACGCCTCAGGCGCCTATTCTAAATATAATATAGTAATAGCAGATGATAAATTATTATTCATTTATTTCAATGACGGTTTATGAAACATTTTAAAAACATATCATCATTATTATGATGTAAAATCCAATATCATACACTACATCCGTCAGTGTTATAACTATAAAAAATGTGTAAGTATAAGAAACTCTGTTTGAAAAAGAGGGGATTTTATGACATTGTAAGTTTGTTTTTGTGTTAGAAGACTCTTCTAAAGGAAAAAGTTGTTTTACAGGTTGTCTCTATTAGTGGATTTTATTACACGTTAAGAGTGAAGTCGATTGAACATTATTTCATCTTGAATAAGTTTTATGATGTTAGACATTAAGTTTTTTTGTAAAAAAATATAGAAATAATATGATAAAACTGTGAAGTAAACCTTTGATGAAATTTATTCTCGTCCCGTGATACAGGAAGTCATTTGATTCGTGGTCTGATATCCGGTTACTAAAGTGTTTATTTACATAGATCTATGTTTTTAACTACAAAAGTATTTTACATTCAACTTCGGCCGTATTCACCACGAATCTAACCTATGGTTAACCTGGAATTAACACTGCTGATTGGTAGTTGAAAAAGGGGAACAATTTTTGAGCCAATCAGAGTGCTTGATTCCAAGTTAACCTACATCAAGTTATTGGTGAATACAGTTGTTTAGTTTCATATAAAGAAATTTTTTACATGTTTTATCGTTGTGACGAACATGGTAAAATTGAATTCGAGTGAGTCCTTCCTACTTTATTTTGATTATTATTTATTTTTTAGACTTTAAGACTTTTATTTGAAGTATTATTTTTTAATTTTATTTGTTCTACTCTTGCAAGCATACGTTTTTGTAAACTAAACGTATTTTTTTACCCTTATTGGTATATTTTTTTCTCAAATTGCATGTTTTACATCTATACGGTTGTAAATAAACTTATTAATAGATATGAAAAATTACAATATGAATAAGTATGAATCCCAACACCCTAAAGTTGTTTTTCCCACCACACTCTTCCACCAGAAAATGCCAAAAAGAGCGCTAACGGCGCCAAATCCGGCAACCCCATCCCTACACCATCCTGACACCTCGCCTTCGGATTAGGACGACACAGGGGGGGATAGGGAGGCTCCGGAGCGCCAATATGCCCCCTTTTTGCACCGCGGAGAGAAGAAGAATGGCATCCCATTCCACTGGAATTTTCAATTTTCGTCTGCAGCGGGGAGGGGGTCTAATCCCTTGGGAAAGCCCCCCCCCTTTCGTCGGGATTGACAGGCAGGCCCCGCCGAGAAATCGTCTTGTGCCGGAAATAGATCTTTTTTTATTGTTTTGTTTTTGGTCGATTTTTTTCCTTTACTCGAATTTGGAGGAATGTGGTTTATTAAGATCATATTTCTGCGGGTAATTAGTGAGGGGTTGGGGGACTTTCGGAATGTTTTTTTATTCTTTCGTGTGGATTCTTGAAATTTCGTTCGTGTCTTTCTCTCCGTCGGGTATTTTGTTGTGAGTCACGCGAGTTAATGATGTTGAATACATTATTATGTGGAGCTGTCTTGTTTTCGCTTTAATATGCGCGTGAAAAATTGCTGTCTTTGATGTCGGGTAACTTTTGGGGTTTCTTGAAATTTCCCAGAACTCGAGCTTGTATAGGTGACAAAAATTAAATTATAAATTTGAAATATGTAAGTTTTTCTTGCTCTGGGGTGTGGGAAGATTTCATGTATGTACAGATTAAATTTAGTATGGTAAAATGAAATATCTAGTCAGTTTTTCAAAAAAAATGTACAGGTAACTAAATATTTTAATTTAAAAGTCGTGAAAAAAACACGTGACTGAAAACGTTTATTGTTTAAACTTTAAGATGAAGTCAACAATAATACCATCAACTCCATTGCTTTGCAACAATGATGTTTAGTATAAGATGACGTCACATCCAAACTCTTGGCGTTTTCGCGCGCTTTTAAAAAGGGAATTTTTGTTAATTTTTTTGACAGTCAAAAAATTTCTCGATCGGCCTCAAATTTTCGGTAGATTTTTGCAAGAGGAATCGATTAAAAAAATTTAAAAAAAATCATGCAACTTCCTCATTTCTCGGTTTTTGTAACTTAAAATTGCATATAATTCAAGCTTGTATATTAGGGTGGGGCGAAAACACACTTTATTTTTTATTTATGTTCTAATAGCGCTGTAGGGTGCCACTTGTGTCCAATAAGGACGGTGTAAAATATTTTTTCGATTGGATATAGCTTTAGGTTTCCGCATCGCACTTAAAGTTTGAAAAAATGGATTACTTTATAACAAAACACCTAAAAAACCAAAGATTAAACTCTCAATACGTACAAACGTTATCCAACTTCTTTGTTGAAATTTAAATGTTGAAATTTAAAAAGTTATAATTTGTAAATTAAGGAAACTTTTCTATAATAATAAATTATTCAAAAGGTAAACGAATTTGTAAAATTAATTTAAATTCCTGGAAGAAGGGTGAATTTTTCGGTCTGGTGTTTATTATTATAATTACTTTGTAGTGTGTGTTTTTTTCTTCTCTCTCCACACTGTAATTGGGTCGCTGACCTGTTGAATGTGCTTAATAATAAATAAATAAAAAAAATAAATAATTGCATTGAAAACTCAAGCTCTTAGAGAGATGACAAAAATTAAATTATAATATTTGAAAACTAAGCAATGAAAATTTTTGTGTTTGTTTATTCAATATTTATTTATAAAATGCTATGATCAGTGATTAATTTTTAATTTTTGTATTTCTGAAAACTACATAGAGATCAAGCCTGTGTAGAAGAGTGTGCTGATTAAAATTTAATTAAAAATATAAATAATAAATATAACAATTTAACTTGAATATAAAGATTCCATTTACCTGGGTGTTGTAAGATTTAATACCGGTACAACTCCTATTACACAATCCATTTACTGGTGATTCTAATAAAGACATTGAACTTTTTTCTATAAGAAAAACGACCCTTGCCTACTCGGATTTAAAGCTTTTAAGCTAACATTAATGGAATTTTAATAAATATTTTATGTACAGTAAAGCACCCTTTATACGTCTCTCATTTATACGTCTTTTACATTTATACGTCGTTTTCTCTAAGTCCCAATTCATTCAAATAATCAAAATTTTTTCAATTATACGTCTTTTCATTTATACGCCGTTTTACTTCGGTCCCTTGAAAGACGTATAAACGGTGCTTTACTGTAATTAAATCACATATTACAGTAAAGTAACAAACAATCCAGAAGTATTTATACTCAAAGTGCTAGTATGATAAAACTTGGTACACCCAATGCAACTCTTCTTAATTCGAGAAAGAATATTAAAATGAATTAAATTATAACCTATGCTATGTAAATAATAATTGTAATTAATATTTTTAAATATGATAATTTTTAAATATGAAATATTATTAATTGCATAAATTCATTTTCAATAATAATTTTTGTAAATGCATTTTTTCTTTCAAACAGATGATAAAACTAATTAAAATTAATTTCAGAAAAACTAATAAATTTTTCTCAACGTTTAATTACTAGCCAACACTCTCTCTTAACTAAAAAGGAAAATGGAAGAAAATTATCTTTATTTTCCCCCAAAGCAACCACTGCGGCACCATCCTTTAATTCACAAAAGTGCGTTAAATTATCCTCCTCTTTTTCATTCTGGCTCTCCACTGTATGGGAAAAGGAATTCAATGTGCCGTTATCGCCAGCTCGGTATTTCGCTTTTCCCGGTGGCAACAACTCTTTGAAGAGATCTCTCTCTCTTTTGAGGGGGATTGCTCCCTCAATGAGGGGGGATTGTGGCCGTAATAAAGGAGGGAGTGGATGTTTATAAAGGGATGTTTTTATTCGCGTGGTGATGTAGGGGAATTTTATAGTGTTGTAACTGTAACTTAGGAACATTTATAATGTTGTACAAAAATCTTATTGTTGTGGTAATAATGTCGAGAGGTAATATAATGAAGGATATCAAAAATTAGGCAGGTGATTGTTGTAAAAAATTTTATTGTTACGTTAATAATGTACGGATGTAATTAATGAAGGATGTAAAAAATTGATATCAAAAATTATGCAGGCTATTGTTGTAAATAAAATGTACTGTTGCGTTAATAATGTAAGGATGTAATACAATGAAGGATATCAAAAATTATGCAGGCATTTGTTGTAAAAAATGTTATTGTTGCATTAATAATGTAAGGATGTAATATAATGATGGATATAAAAAATTGATACAAAATTTATGCAGGCGATTGTTGTAAAAAATATTAGTGCTGTGGTAATAATGTAAAAAGGGGTATTATAATGAAGGATATAAAAAATTATGCATATGATTTGTAAACTCTCAGCTTTGCTGTGAACGTTGCATTATTGTTATTGTGTTTTTAAATATTTATAATGTTTTCACTGATGATGTCCTCCACAGAGAGGGACGAAACGTATGATAATAATAAAATTAGAACACGGCCTTATATCCCGGATAAGTTTGATTTTATGAACTAGGGGGCTACCGCCCCCTGCTCGCTATCGCTCGCCAACCCCCGTTAACTGCTGACGCAGTAACTTTTGGACCGCTTCACAATTCCCCACAAAACCCAGCTCACTGCACTTACTCACTTTATAAAACATTCTTAACACAGGGGTAGTACTGCTCCGTGGTATTCTTTCAAAAATGGCGAATATTTATTCAGTGGTGGAATTTTATCATTTCCTTTATGGTAACATGAATTGGCGGATCGCTTTATAATTCCAAGAAAGGTTCATATATAGTTCCCGCTAAATATGAACCTTCCCTTAATGTTTCAGTGCTTCCCTTAATGTATCTGTGAAAAACACATTACCTTAGGGAAATGGGTAAAAAAATGTTTACATTGCTCTGTTGTTAATTTTCTTGGGGTTGAATTCCGTTATAGTTCCCGCTAAATATCACTAATCTCTTTTGGACACTATAAAGTATAAATATTGCTAAATTGTTTCAAATTCATAGATTAAAGTGTTTAATTAGATCTATAACTATTTAGTTTATCATTAAAAATTAGAAAAATTGGTTTACATTTGAATATTGAGCGTTCGAAAGAGATTGGTGATATTTAGCGGGAACTATAACTGAATTGAACCCCAAGAAAATTAGCAACAAAGCAATGTAAACATTCTTTTACCCATTTCCCTGAGGTAATGTTTTTTCACAGATACATTAAGGGAAGCATTGAAATATCTCAGGAATAAATTTAACTTTCTTAAAATTTGTAATGATTGACTGTTAAAAATGTAGTAATTATCTTAAACATAGCGAAAATTTAGAATTTTATCTTCATGAGAAACAAACTTCGAAGTTGTGTCATTTTCATAGCAACGATACCGAATGTCAAGACTTCCAACATTTTCATCCTTATATCTAAAACATTCACCCGTGTTATTTAGTTGTTTGCGTTTTGTCATTATGAAATAAAGAGTTACATTTTACTACCTTAAAAAACATACTTGCAAAAGGATATAAAAAATAAATGCAAAATTCAAAATTTCCGAAAGCGAGTGTATATTTTATTGTAAATATAGTAATGATTAGGTTGCCACAACTACAAAGATAAATATAAAAATATTAATTTGTTATTTAAAAAATAAAAAATAAATTAATTATATATAAGTTTAAAATATAATGAAAACCGTTTGAACAACAATTAAACCCTTTGAACAACAAAAATATAAATATTATTAAATATAACACAAAATATATTTTTTAAATTCGTGTTATAAATAGAAAGATGATTATTTAATCTATTTGAATATTAAAAAACCAGTGAAATATGTTTTCAATTGTTTTAAAATTCATAGTTTCTTGCTTTGTAACTGCGACCTTATCCGAAATCTAAAAAAATGGAAATATTTTAAAATTGAGATTTTTTTTTAGAAATTCTAAAGGCACTTTGCACATCCTCAAAAGAATCCGGACAGTTTGATACCAAATATGTGTTATACGGATCAGTAATTAAAAAGCCTTTCTCTGGAAACCGTTCACCAAAAACTTTTTTTTAGAATAGAGAGATTCAATTTATGCATATGATTGTTATAAAAAATTGTATTGTTGCGTTAATAACGTAAGGATGTAATAAAATGAAGGATATAAAAAAATATGCAGGCGATTGTTGTAAAAAATGTTATTGTTGCGTTAAAAATATAGTATACAATATAAGTTGTGAAAAATTTAAATCTGCAATCTAAATTTACACCAAAAAATTATTTACTTAGATATTAAAGAAGTAAAAGTTGAAAAAAGTCGTCAACAATAACGATGCAATCGAAAACGCTTCAAAATTAACTATTTCAAATTTGACGTCACATGGACCGTCAAAACCAAATAACTGCTTTACTCCTTTCTCCACTACTATGCAATGAAAGTGAATATAGAACTGATGGAGCTATTTAAACTTAAATGGGGGGGTGACTTGTGCCATTCTTCCTAACACGGGGGAGGGGGAGAAAGGCAGTGGTCATCTCGGAATATTCCATTCCAGAAACAGATGGAAAGGACACCGGAGCTAAAGAGAAGCCATGGGAAAAATCTTGAGGGGGTGTTTGCAAAATAAAATTTGAACTCGTCTATGGGGAGCGAGTTTCATATTCCTTTTCTTTGGATTACTTAAAACTCATAATGCACGATTGGTTGATAAATAATGGATTTTTTTAATGGGCGAAGGCGAAATAAAATTAGGTCACACATTTTTTTTCAGGATTATTATACCCTTTAGCGTGAATCTCCATTCTCCAAGTATGACTTTTAAATGTACCCATTCCCTTATTGGGGGTAGATTCTATTTCGATTAAAAGTTGATTATAAAAGCCAAAACATAAATTTCAAATGTAATAATTTCTTATTTACATCACGTGTATTTTTCCTTGTAATTCATTTCCCCCTTCGTCTTGTTGGTTTACTGTAAAATAATAATTTCTAATTGCAATAAAATTGTTCTTTTCCCGTTTCTTTGGGGTTCAAGAGGTTTTTTATTAAGCGTACAGTATTCATTATTTCAATTTCATAGGTTTCAATAGCCATCTCTCACAGCCTAGAACTGAACTATACTCTGTTCATTTTAAACTGGCGCTTGAAAATATTTCCTTCCCCCACCACCGATCGGTAACCATAGCAACTATCTTCGTTAAAGTGACGAAGAAGGCTTACTATTGGCTGCTCGAAGATAGTAACTATGGTTACGCTTCTAGCGTGGGGGAAAGCACTATTTCGCAAGCGCCAATTCTAAATGAATAGAGTATAGAGAAATAACATAAAATTCGAATTTAAACTACCCTCCATTTTGTAAAGGGAATTTTTTCCCCGTCTAGCTTCCAAGAACTGTACTTTACTCCTAAAAAAGATGTTATAAAAAAGAATTTTTATAGAAATTTATATTTTTAGTTAATATGTCACATAACTCTCGGATTAGTTACTAAACGCATTCGATAGGTGCAAATGAATCGGCAGTAACTGGAAAGTGATCGATCCCAAAAAGTA
Organism: Tetragnatha versicolor; assembly: GCA_024610705.1. Taxonomy (NCBI): domain Eukaryota; kingdom Metazoa; phylum Arthropoda; class Arachnida; order Araneae; family Tetragnathidae; genus Tetragnatha; species Tetragnatha versicolor. The sequence continues at coordinate 1,383,587 of JANDEH010000025.1, read as the reverse complement.
TCGATTTTCCTCATTACTTAAATAGTATCGATCTACTTCAGTAGCTAATCGCGAATCGCTCAGCTGTCGTCTTGAAGAAGACGATGACAACAACGGGACAATCTTTACCCCTCAACACAAAAGTCTCTCCTTCCTCCATCAACAGATTTTTAATTAAACGGAACGCAACAGCCGAGCGATTCCTCAACTCGGCGACGAGGAAACGGATAAACCGATAAACACATCAAAACTTCCTGCTGCTGCCACCGACAAATAAATAAATAAACGAATGAAGGGCTCGCATTAAAAGCGAAGAAAGAGGAGAGAGAAATAATAAAACGTGGCATTGTGACGCCCATTTGGACGAAGCGGCGCATATTTTTGAATAAAATGGCGAAAATTGTTCGGCGGTGGGGGGTGGCGCAATTTGGAACGGGAGCGCCGCCGAAAACGTTCCAAACGTGTAAGGACTAGGTGTAGAGAGCACAGTGTGGTGTTCCAACCAGGGCGAGAAAAAAACAACTAAATCACTGGTTCCCATAGTGGTCCATTTGGGCTCCTTGGGTTCTACAGCAACTTTGAGGGGGTTCATGAGAATGAAAATTTAAGGGGCAGAGGCTTCCAAGGAGTCCACATGACTCAATTTCATAAAAAATTTTAAATGATGGAATATGACAGTTCATTATTTTGTTTCTATTACCAGCTATAAATGTCTAATCTATTATGAGCTATGACTATAATGAGCTATAGTCGGCTAGACTAAAAGCTTTCCCTCCGCTCTCTTGCGTTACAAATACAAATACAAATTAAGTCGACCAACTAAAGCCCAACAAGGTTGGTCCAGTCTTTTTAACTCAAACTACCGGAATCCCAGTATCTGTCAATTTTCCTCTTGAACTCGTTTACCCCTCTTGAATTTACAATTGTTTCAGGCAACGCATTCCATTTATCCACTACCCTATTAAAAATAATGCTTTCTACACTCCGTCTTAAATTTTACTTTATTCAATTTGAAATTGTGACCCCTTGTTCTATTACCCGTATTGAAATCTAGTCCCTCTGTGTCCCCTTGCTTTACCATTTTAAAAAGTTGAATCAAATCCCCTCTAATCCTTCTTTTCTTTAGAGTGAACATATTTAGCTTCTTTAATCTTCCCTCATAACTTAAACTGGATATACCCTTGACCATTTTAGTAGCCCTATGCTGAACCCTTTCAATTGAATCAATATCTTTTTTTAAGTATGGAGACCAAAACTGAACAGCATACTCTAGATGAGGTCTCACGAAGCCTCTGTATAGTGGCAAAATAATATCCTCGGACCTTGAAGAAACAGTTTTTTTAATGTATCCCAATATCCTATTAGCCTTTTTACTAGCAGATGAACACTGTTGAACCCATTTAAAGTCCGCATTTACAATCACCCCCGTGCTGATGAGCCCTAACAACGGCGAAAAGGTCCACGGTTGGAGGCTACGCTTGAGAGCTGGAGTTTTCTCTCATATAAATGATCACATAAAAACTTTAATTATAAATTAGAATACGTGATTTAGATTTAGATTTAGAAGGATTTATTCCGTTCTGAAAATAAACTCAATGCTCCTCGATGTTTCAGTTTAGTTTTGTTGCTCTATTGTGACAGTGCCATATTTCGTTCGGTTGACAAATTTAAATTAATGTTTATTTTGTGATTAGTTATGTTTCATAACTTATTTGTATCGTAGTTTGAAAAAGGGAAAAAAGTCCAAAAACCAAGTCTTGAGAAAATATGTAAAAAATTGTATAAGTTATAGAATTTTCATAGTATAACCACTAAGTTTTTACTGGAAATTCATGACCCTATTTGGAATCCAGAACAATCTTAGAAAAACATACAAGTGTGTTCAAAAATATTGTACAGTTAAAGAAAAAAGTTGATAGATTTTTCAACCTGAAATCTCAGCTGAAGAAATGTTTTTAAAACCACTTAAACCGAAAAATAAATTATATTTCTACTAAGTTCACAATAGAAAAGACTGAGATAAATAAAATTAAAATAAAATAGTATTAAGAAACTGAGTCATTATGGCAGGATATCAAGATGAAGTAGGTGAATATCAATGGAGTCCAACACTCAATGGATAAAAAAAGTGAAACACTTTATTTAACGAAATTAATGAGGTATTCTCACGTTTTGAGATTAAATTTTATCAAAATAGTAGAAAAAAAAACTATGAAGAATGACGTTTACATCATGTATTTTCGTAGCCTAGTTTCTGAGATATAAATTTTTGAAATTTCGTTTTTTGTTTGGGCGCGAAAACACTTTCGAATCACAAATCATGCGCTGTGAGGTCACATCCAATAGGAGCCCGTTTTCTGATCACGTGAAAACAGAAAACACAATGGTTTTCATGCGCTGTGACGTCACATCCAATAAAAGCCCGTTTTCTGAAAACGTGACTTTTCTGACGTTTTGGCAAAAATAAAATTGAATTTTAAATTATTTAAAACACATTTTTGAACTTAAAAATCAGAAATTCGGGAGTTTTAGACCATAATGTATCGAAAAAGTATAAAATCAAGCAAATCCCTCACTCATACAAATACCTCATTATATTAGCACGCTATTTAATTTCTTATTTTTTGTCCTGTAAACTAAACCAAAAACAGAAAGTGCTAATATTTAATTTTTTTTAAATACAATGAAAGAGCCCGATTCAAGGAGCTATATCTTTTTATACGAGGTAGTTATTTTTCCCCTCTGTCCACTCATGTCTAGAGCTAATATTGGATATTTGTTTTTGAGCACAATGGTTTTGGAGTGAGACCTAAATGATCTAACCTAAATTATTTAGTTATCAGAATTCAGTAATGATTCAGTATTCAAATTCTAAATGATTCGGTATTCAGATTGTAAATGATGATCAGTAAGACCTAAATGATTATTTAGCTCTACATATTTGCCTAGACTACAACCTCCAGCAGAAAGTTGGTGATTTTCGTGCAATAAAAAGCTAAAATAATGGAATTTTTCAATTGATAATTGCAAGGCTATTATATTCTTGGTTCTTGGTTGATTGGGTAGAGACTTTTGCCCACTCCGAAGAGTCGCTTCGTCTTCTTATTTTTTCTTCTTCTTTATCTTCTTATTTCATTTATATATTCATAGAGTATGTTTAGGATATGGAGTGTTTTAAAGTTCTATGGAGTTCAGAAAGGAGGATAGTGCTGAAATTTTTCTATTTTTGTTCTTTTCTGTTATCTCTAATATTTCTGAGAAATCCGCAGATGTTGAATTTATGTCTTTCATTAGTTTAATTCTTTGAGTTGTATATTTTTTACAAGTTAATAATAAATGGTCATTTGAGTCATAATTTTGGCATATTGAGCAGAAAGGGTTTGGGAAAAGGTTTGTTTTTTGAATAGTATGGCTTTGGTGGGTAGGGTTTTTGTACGTAATCTGGCTGTCATATAAAATCTGGCTATCATATAAAATCTGGCTATCATATAAAAATATATCTGGCTATCATATAAAAATATAGATCAATCCTAACAATCCTTTAAATCAACTGAAAATTTTAGAAACTATGGAAACTCCGTAGTACTTGGAGTGTATATGTATTCGGCAGTCGTCATAGCAACCCATCGTCCGACTGTTTGGAGAGTGTCAAGCACCCCCTATACACAGTACATCTACGTTCGAATCGAATGTGTCGACATCTTCATAATGGATGGTCGTGCGTCGGGAGGGGGGGCGAGGAAGATTATTTGTAAATTCGGGGAAGAATTCCCGCCTTTTTTTACCATTTCTGCTCCGGAACGAATATTTATTTCCATAAGCTTCAATGAGGTTTGGAATTCGGCTGATTTATTTACTTCCGGTGGAGTCAAGGATGTTTAGAGGGAGGGGGTGATGATGAAGGATTTTTTTTTCGTACGTTTTGTCGAAGGGGAGGAGGGAGAATTGTTTTTGGAACGTATTCGTATGAATTTGCATATGCGATATTGATCACTAATGTCGGAGATGTGTCACGTGATTTTGAATGTGTTGATGGATGTTAAAGACATTTTTCGGTCGTCATGGGGTTATTTTGCGTCGCCCGAATGAGGGATTTCTGTGATGTATGTTTTGAGATGGAGGTCATGTATCATTTCCATGTTAAAAAGATGCTGACGCAGTGTTAAGAAAAAAGAGAATGCTTTTAAAAACGAATTCAAAGCTGCTGTGTGAATTCCCTTTAACCCTTTATCTACTGCTCTATGATTTTCTGCGATTTTTTTTCTGGCAAATTTGTTTTTTAACCTTTCTACCCTCTTGAAAAAATAGTCACATAATCCCCCTCGTGGGGTCTATCTAGACTCCATGCGTAAAACTCGTCTTTTACGCATTTAAGAGGGTAATTATATCTTAAATTGCAAATATTATCATTATTTACCTCAAAAATCATCCTTCTGAAAAATTTGTTAAGTTCTTATTGAATTTCTTGATTTTTGTTTATTTTTTTTGCGATTTTGTCTTTTTAGAACTTCATGATGTAAGTTTCTTTATAACGTCTGAAACTTAATCAAAATATGAACACATTGTGACCCTCCAAGAAATATCAATACAACTAAAACGAAAGCAGAAACCTTGATTTATCAAGAATATGACAAAAATATGAAACATCTCCAATAATTGTTATTAATTTACCATATTCGTGCCTGGGGTCTGAGGAGACCCCAGAGGGGAATATGTGTCTTTTTCTTCCATGATGCTTCAAAATTTAATTATAACCCCAAAATTTTTACCCATTGTAAAACTTCACGTATTTAAGGAATACTGGCATTGAAAACCTCCAAAACTAAAATAGACGGGAGATATCAAACGCCAAAGTGCCTTTGGGGTCGCCTCATACCCCATGCGGGGTAGGAAGGTTAAGTCACTAAATTGAAAATTAAGGGATATACAATAAATAAAATAATCATCTTTGGAAAATTCATTCTGACAGAGCTAATTAATTAAATTGATACTTTTTAGTACTGCCACCACACTGAGGGCTAAAATATTATCACAATACAAAAAACCATATGGCTTTTCTTCGCAGATTTAAGTCTTAAAAAATAATACACACTACATTTGACTTTAAATACTTTTGAGGAACAAAAATGACAATCATGGGAATCCGAATAAAATGGCAGCTGAAAGCACAAATTCAGTTAAGTCTATTCCAGGGTTGGCAAAAACAGGGGTTTTTTTTGAAAAAACCCAAGTGGGTTGGGTTTTTTCAATAAAACCCTGAAAAAACCCATATAAAACTGAGTTTTTTCGGAAAAAGTGTGGGTTTTTTCAAAATTAAGTGATTTCTCCTGTTATGTAAGTGGGTTTTTCAAATTTTAGTGAGTTCTTTCTATGTTAAATGTGTTCTGTCAAAATAATATCAGTTTTTCAACAATAAAGTGGGTTTTTTCAAAGTTTTTATACTTTGAAAAAACCCACTGAAATTGTAAAAACACCCCTTATTTACTGAAACCTGGTTTAAATTTTGAAAAAACCCACTAAAATTTAAAAAATATCCTAAACTTTGAAAAAACCCACTGAAATTTAAAAAATCTTCCTTATTTTTTTATATCTAGTTTGAACTTGAAACGTCCTAAATTTTGAAAAAAACCCAGTCAATAATGAAAAAAACCACTGGGAATGAAAGAACCTATTTAACTTTTAAAAAGAAACTCCCTGAAATTGAAAAAATACCATTTAATTTTTAAAACCTAGTTTAAATTTTGAAAAAAACCATCAAAATTTTAAAAATATTCTAGACTTTGAAAAAAAAACACTAAGTTTTGAAGGAACTGCCAAAATCTTGATTTTTCTTGAAAAACCCCAAAAATGGGTCCAAAATGTGGGTTTTTTCACATGGATTTTTTTGAAAAAACCCATTGGGTCCAACCCAATTGGGTCCAATCCAGCCAACCCTGGTCTATTCGCATTTTCAGCTAAAATACTCATCACAGAACCCGAGCTGCCTTTTATCCTGGAAGAGTAAAACTGAAAAGGGGGAGTTTTCCTGCAAAGTATAGTCAGTATATTCGTAAGGATGGTTATTCTATGTGGTTTTTAAGTTAGTGGGACTTGAGATAAATGGTTAAATAGATAACCTTAACCTACAGTGCAAACTGTTGCCATTTGGCAACACGACATTTTCCCCCATTTTCTACTCGAACTTCCATTTCCAAACGACAAAACCACTCAATAAGCACAATAAATATAACATTACATTGTATTAGCACTTTAGATTGCCAGTAAATGGCAGCAGGGGTACTATTTTGAGACATTTGTTTGTAGCTAGTGAGACGAAAGTCAAGACACAGAAAACGCCAAAATAAAAGGACCATATGAATTAAAATTAAAAAAAAATGTTCCAGCTTGAAAAGAAATTGTTTTGAAAAGATAATAAGTTGTTTTTTTATATTTTTAGATCATTTGGTTTTATTTCACTTCACAATTAATTTCACAAGGGACACAAATAATTTCACAAGGACAAAGTTTTTTGTCAATTAAAAGTAGAAAAAAAAATTAATTTTTTAAAGTATTTTTTTACTAATTTACACCATAATAGAAGACACATAAATGATTTTCAAGGGAATTTAATATCATGCATTGTAGGGTTAAATAGCATAAAATCCTCATGCATAATATTGATTTCCATATGTCAATGATAATCAGAAATAATTATGATGAAGAGTTTGGTTGTAAAAACTCTGGGCACTCAAAGGTTACGCAAGGCATTAAAAGGATTCAAATTGTTAAAGGTTATCGTAATTTTTTCGATTTCACCTATTCCTCAAACTTATAAAAATTATAACGATCTGCTTTTTTTAATTTGACGTAAGCACAATTAAAATTATATACGCCACTATATCTGAAATAATGACATTAAATTGATATAATTGAACTTACATTTATATAAGTTAAAACGTGAAATTATGTTTTAATAACATTATTTCTGATGCATTATAAATTTATTTTAGGTGTCGAAAGGTTGAGCTGTTTTTCTAAGTGCCAAGCCAAGTGGATATCTGTAGTTTTGTCATCCTCCAAATAACTGGATTACCTTAACAAACCCTAGAATACTGATCTAAAGAGTAAGTTGCATGATTTTGTTGATATTTTCTACACGATCAAAATATTAATTTTCTATTTATGTTTAGGGCATAGGTTTGAGTACACGTACTATTTTTGTATGCACGCTGTATACTCAAGATTGGATACAAATTTTATGTAACTGATATAGTCCTTGAAAAATTTACTTCTTAATGGATTTTAAAAAATTTTATTGTTTTTTTAAAGACCATATTTTATTCTGTTCTCATATGAGCTGGATAAAATTTCTAAGCATCTTCCAGATGAAATTCAAACTATCAAAACAAAAAATAATACATAGGTTACGTAAGAATCATAATTGCAACCTCATAATCTAAAAACTCAGACCATATCAAATTACCTCGAAAACCAACTTCTCTCAAAAGACCACAAACATCTCGAAGAGCATGGCGAATCAGCCAGTGAGAAATCCTTCTTATTACCGATTAAGAACGCTAATCAAAAAATCTTTTTTTTTCGAACGTGTAACACATACTGCAGTTTCATGTCTCGAATGACAACATCAATGGTGTCTCCAATAAAATCAAGCGACATTTTTTCCTGTGTCCCAAACCAACTCCTTTCACAGAATTTGGCTAACTATACAAATTAAGGCCAATTATGATCCGACACAAGAAAGACCGCTTCTACCATCAATCATACTTAAGAAGACGTTCTTCTTCGTCATAATGGTAATGATAAAAATAATAACAAAAGAAAGGCCAATCCCCCATTCAATTCAAATACCAGTAGTTAAAAGCATTTTCCGAAGCATCTCGTCATTTATTTTTATTTTAGAAAAAGTTTGCGATTCCCTGAGTGGCATCACGTAGGGATTTGAAGGGAACAGCTCAATCTTGGCGAGGTTTTTTTTTATCCTCGTTCGTTCTGGGACGCCATTTTGGCGGGGATTTTTATCGTTCTTTTTTTTGGGTGGAAAAATTATTTATCGGACGTCATCCCAGCGCGTTCTTTTATCTGTGTGTAAATTACTGGCGGTTTAGTGTCTTGATCGCTCGAAGGTTCTTGACAGCGGCGAAATTCAATTAACCAAGGGGGTATGCGAGTTGGTGGGAACTGTAATGGTGCAAGTCCGTTGGACCACTGGACGTAGTTTTGAGTAGTTGTTTCAGCGGAGAAGACATATTTTAGGGCTGATCTTACAATGAGGAAGTTGCATGATTTTTGTTTAATTTTTTTAATCGATTCTTCATGCAAAAATAAGCTACTACACAAAATTTGAAGCCGATCGAGAAATTTTTTGATCGCAAAATAAATTAACAAAAATCCCCTTTTTCAAAGCGCGCGAAAACACTATGAGTTTGGGATGTGACGTCATCGTACGGTGACCATTGTTGGAAAGCAACGGAGTTGATGGTATAATAGTTGACGTCATCATAAGTTTTAAACAATAAGCGTTTTCAGTCACGAGTTTTTTTCTCGACTTTTAAATTAAAATATTTAATTAATTGTAAATTTTTTTTGAAAAATTGACTAGATATTTCATTTAACCATACAAAAACCATACGGAACACTTGAATGTTTATGAAAATCTGACACATGCAACTTCCGTATTGAATCGTCAGTTTGAAAAAGACTAAGTCCAAAAACTAAGCTTTGAGAAACTTAAATTTAAAAAAATGCGTTGTATAACCACCAAATTTTTATGGAAACTCAGGACCCAATTTCAGGTAAAAAAAAATATAAGTACACACAAAAATATTATTGAAAACGGTTAGTGGGCTTAATACTCTTTTTCAACTTAACGAAATTCCAACTCAAGGATAATCTTTAAAACCCCTTAAATCGACAAATTAATAATATTACTGCTTATAGTTCACACTACAAAAGGGAGAAATAGGAAGACGAATACAAATAAAATTAAAAGTTTTTATAAAAAACCAAGTCATTAAGACAGTATCAAATGGAGTCCAACATTCACTGGATGATAAAAAGTTAAAAAACACTTTTAAATTGAAAACAATTTTCTCATTTTAGTGTAGCTTACATACAGCACAAATATTATGAAAAGAGAGACTAAATAACTAAAATTTGAAATTAAATAAAAATATACAATGAGTGTAAATCAAATTTGCTAAATACAATGGGGCAGTTGCGAAGCTTGGAAATATTTTTGCATTGTTTAACTTAGCTAACTATTAACTTAACTGATGCAACTAACTACTACACATTTAATAAAAGATCTATGTAAGGAAACTTTATAATCCGAGCATACCTCAAAACTTTCATGTATGGACTTAACCCATTATCTCTCAGAACATCTCATGACCAGAGGGTAAAAAAAGCTCGGAATTGAACTCGGACCGTTGTAAGATGGCTGCTTTAAAGTAGATCTAATGACCATCCCTAGTAGATGGAGGAAAATTTTGGTTTTCAGCAGAAGTTGGTGGTCGGGGCTTTTATCAAAGGTTTTTGACGGACAGGCCCAGCTCTGTTGTTCTTGTCGGGTTGAAAGGTAGGTTCCGACGGCCTTGGCGTAATCGCTCTATAAACACTCGGTTCGTGAGAGTTCTCCAGTTGTGTAATTGCCTGGAGGTTTGAATCAATGTTTTGTACAGATTTTTTTGGAGAAAAAAAATCTTTCAAGAACTGAGTGCCGATTGTTTTTTTGCTACTTGTCGTAGCATGTTCTAATTTACTTATAAAAATCTATTTATGAATTAAATATATGCATGTATAAAGATATCACCATTTTCTTGCTATCTTTTAAAATAATTAAGTAATTTATTAATGGGTCATTCCATGCCAAACCATCCAGGGTGGTACACCCACCTACCGCAGATTTTTATGAAAACACTTTATAATGATTAAAAAGCCGTCTAAACACGTAAAAGTGTTTTTCGTAGTGTCTTACAAAAACGCATGAAGACCAAATTTCTATGAATATTTTCTAAAAAACTATGCACTAATAGAAAGAGGAAATTTGCTTTCAAATAGTGGTTGTTATCATCCCGCTTCGAAAGACTGGAAAGACTAATCTGTAGTTTTTTACAGCCTAGTGTTTCGATGAAAACGTTGTTTCCCACATTTCCAAGACACACATGTGACGTTAGATTGTTGGGAGCTTTCTGTATTAAAATATGGCATAATTACCTTTAAAAAAGGTTGTGGGAAAAGACGAGCGTATTTTTGGAATCAGGGGAGAATTTTTCATAAATTAAAATTGAATATTTAGAATTTTAAGAGATGCTGCAATAAGGAACTTGCATGATTTTTTTTATTTTTTTAATCTATTCTTCACGCAAAAATTAGCTACTTCACAAAATTTGAGGCCGATTGAGAAATTTTTTGATTGCAAAAAAATGATCAAAAATCGTCTTTTCCGAAGCACCTGAAAACGCTTAATTGCATGCATACTGCATAGTGACGTCACAATTTATTGACATTGCCTAAAATGTTTGCTTTGGATTTCTGACCGTCACCAAAAGTGTCTAGAAGGTAAATATTTATTAAAACATTCATATCGGACACTTCAGAAAAAAAAAGAAATCATCAACTAAAACATAGAAATTCAATTTTGATTGCAATTTTGCCCGATGGAATTCTACGTCACTATGCATGCAAACACACCTCGCGTTTTCAGTCACGTGTTTTTTCTCGACTTTTAAATTATAATATTTAATTACCTGTACACTTTTTTGAAAAATTAACAAAATATTTCATTTTGTTTTCCAAAAAACTATTCGGAACACTTGAAAGTTTATGAAAATCTGACACATGCAAGTTCCTTATTCTCCATTGGTGTCTAAAACGACTTGGCGATATTTAACGGGACAGTTAACGGAATTTAACCAGAATGTCAAACTGATTGATAAAATGAATATTCTCCTAAATACAACGGAAATCGCTTTACAGAATAATAAATTTACGATATTTTAAAGACCGGGGGAGGGAAAAGCGGGAATAACATTCCCTCAATTTATCCCCATCATCCGGCGGGAGTAACTCAATCCGCGTAAACTCGGATTTCGAGCTCCGAAACACCGGACTTATTAACTCCCTGAATGAATATTCCAATATATACACACCCGCCCATAATCCTCCAACCCCCCAAAAAAAGAGTTTTCACGCCCACCCAGTGAGGTCAATCCCTCCCTACCCCCCTCCAATCAAGACGTCAGCTCCTGGCGGCCCGAGATACGCGGTGTTGCCATTCTGATAAAGCCTAATCTCAAAGAAGAGAGGGGGGAGAGGTGGCTCACAATGGGCGGATTAACTACCTGCAGTGAGAGGAGTTTTAATTAAATCGCCCCCCCTCCCTCCCTATACGCATTTGCATCTGAGGTTGATCGCTTTGTGTTTGGGCCGCGTGTCCGACTTTTAGGGGGGGGAAGGTGGAAAAAATTGGGGGGGGGGTGTCGAGTGTTTTGGAAACAGCAGTTTTCTGTGGGGTGGATTTAATTAAAATGGTAAATAAGGGGGTGGTTGTGCGGAATGGGTGTTTCTTCTGCTGTTCAGATAGAAGGGAATCGTATGAACGAGTGGTTTTCTTTTTGAGGGAGTTTCGGATGGATTGGGGTTGATGGAACGATTGTTGTGAATGACGGATGTCAGTTTTGAGAAGGTTGAAATTGAATGTAGTATTCTATACTCGAATGCAACTTAAGTTGAGCCTTTGACGTCATGGCCACGCGGAAGAAAATCTGAGTAAACAGAAAGCCTGCTGGGTTGCTAGAAGCTCTTATTGGCTGGCGAGTTTGAGAGAGTTGTACTACTACGCGCTTACGCCACATTAAAAAATAATAATAGTGAACATTTTATGCTTATCGGGATGAAAAGATGCTTAATATACGTGGATTTAAAAAACTAACCATTATTCAAAATTGAAGCTCTAAATTTCACTCAAAATTCAGACACCGCGCGGGGAACTACTTTCTTCGGTTGCCTCAGCATATTTTTACAGGATCAAGTTAAGTTTCAACTGAGTATAGACAACAATTTAAATTGAACCTACTACGTCACGAACAAACAAAGTAGTTCCCATCGCGGTGTCTAAATTTCGAGTGAAACAAAGAACGTCAATTGTAAAATACGATTATTTCGTTAAACCCATGAATAAACAGTCTCTTTTTATCACAATTCGCGTATCGAAATTCCTCCTATCAACCCAAAGGGCTTTGTGTTTACTCACTTTCTCCTTCAGCGTAGTGACGTACTGGGTTCAGGAAACCTTGCTGTCAAGTATAGATAAATATGAATGATTTTGTGGGCATTTAGTTAAACCTATGGGCAAAGTCCTCATGGAACTGAGATACTGAACTCTGGACATCCTTTGGGGGACGAAGAACGTGGTTGGCGGGGGAAGCGAGTGGAGGCTCCATCGCTATAACAGCTGTCAAATCTATAATAATCATCGCAGGCAGCTGGTCATGGCTGGGATTTGTAGAAAAGAAGCCATGGACATATGATCAAATCCCGCGTAACAGCGTTCCTAGCATCTGCAGCTCATAGGGAAACTTATTTTAAGGACAACCTCATACATTGGTATATAAATTATGATTTGACACCAACTTTTCGATTTATTGTGATTATATCCCGTAATTTTCATACGTTAAAGACAGACTTAATTTTCTATGATTCTCTTTCCCTATTCTATCTCATAATTCTTTTTCATAAAATTATTAGTATTTCCTCCCATTTCCTCATTCCCATACTGTTCCCTATTTTTCTTTATTATTAACATTTAGTTTATCTCTTGTTTGCCATCTTTCATTCCTTTAATATGCCTTCTCTTAATGTCATTCTCTTTTTATGATTCTTATTAAAAGGGGTCGTTCAAATATTACGTAAGCACCTAAGGGGGGAGGGGGGTTTGCTCTTTGCTTATTTTTGCTGACAAGGGGGGAGGGAGATATGAGTGATGCTTACTTAAGATGGTGCATTTTTCGAAAATCTCTTGTTTCTTGCATAAATAATTTCAAAAATCAACCAAAAAAATTTAACAAAAAATTTAAGTAGGAAATCTGAAGAGGGCACTTTTTTCTGGGAATAGACCCCCCAAACATATTGAAATTTTAACCCCGAAAAGTAGTGCTCGACTCATTTTTGAACCCTTAGGGTTACACCCAAAAAGAAGAGCTTCTTGTATAAGTCACCTAATTTTTAAGGAAAAAAACAGTACTTACTAAAAGGAAAGTCAAAATTTCGGGGGGGGGGTCCGGCAGTTTCTTACGTAATTATGGTGGGGGGTTGAGGTTTGCTTATCTTTGCTGATAAGGGGGTGGAAGGGTTAAAAACGACCAAAAAAGTGCTTACGTTATATTTGAACGGCCCCAAAATAGTTGCTAACAAGTTTGGATAGAAAATAAGAAAGAGGCCCATCTACATAATAAGCTGGAATACATTTTTATCAAAGAAAACCTCTTCGCGATGGATTCCTTAATTTCTGTGGATCTGTTTTAGTTGAATTTGGAGGAAGTTCTCTACAAGCTATCTTATATCCTGTATATATTATTATGTCAAAACTGTCCCTTCAAACTATATATGTTTAATACAAGTTCTTCACAAATAAACAAATCTGAACTAATAAACCAATTTCTCTTATAAGCTTTTCAACTTCCCATAACCGAATATACTCGTCTTTATAATATTCGAAATATCACCCTCAACAAGACAAATTTGTCACAGACAGTCCCTGACACATCCCCCAAAAGAATCCTTCTTCACCCCGAACCCTCCCACTGACACATCAAAAGGACGCACTATTGATGACGACAAAAAAAATCCTCCATTCACTGTGTTTGGATTTTGTATTATTAATCAATACCGATAAAAGCCGAAGCTGCGGTCAACTTTTTCCCAAACGCCCTCACTGCAAATATCCATCAAGGCTGACCATTAGGGTCTACAAAACACCCCTCGAGATAAATGACCCTTGTCCAGCCAGAGGGGGGAGGGGGGTAGTTTTTTTCATCCACCCAATCTCTGGTGGCGCAGAAAAAAAGTACGCAATTAACGCAGCTTGGCGTTTTCCGTGATGGCCACCGGACCCTTCCGTCTTAATGGTCAGTTGGGGGTGGAATGGATTGGAATCGGAAAATCAAACGGTCAGTTGGCTGCCCGCTTGATTACCTTCTTTCCCTCCGACAATCTGTTGGCTTCATTGACGGTTTTGTAGGAGTTTTTCTCTGATTTTTTTCGTATACCCCGGTGTGAAAGAAATGGTCTAATTTCTTCTGGAGGAGCTGAGTTTCTTCTGGGGTTAGAACTTCATTGGTATGATGAAGAGAAAGTTAGTAGCTAAGAACTAGGCGTTCCATCAAATTTATTTCTCGTCAATTGAGTTTTTACAACCTTCTTAAATGCATCCTATAGTAAAGTTATTATTTTTACTGTGTCCGATTATATACATTGTTTGAGCTATAGTATAAGTTAAAATGATAGATGAAAAATATATGATAGATGCTTTATAGTGGCAGCATCTATCATATCATGAGGCAGAAGTCGGACTCCTGTTATTTTATGGGCCTCACTTTCTCAGGAGCCGCACCCCCTTTGGCTTGAATCCTTGTAGAGCTTGGGTATTCCAAGTGGCACACGATAACAACAACAACAACAACAACAAAACTTTTACTAACCTAAAGTGCCTAAATTATACTACTTAGTGTGGGCGTCCGATCCATATTTTCTGTCTACCAACATATAATTAACATTGTCCTATGTACCGACGAACCTGTTTTTAAAATTTTAATTATTTTATGTAAGTATACCTAAAATTATTTTCTTAACGTGTTTTATACTTTTTTTACGCACCCTGGACCTAATTATGCAGGTTGCATATGAACGGGTAGGGGTTTCCCCATCCTATGATTATATTGTTTGATCTTGGCTGTACCAGATCTTTTTTACTCTTTTAAGATCAATATTTTTTCCTTTATAAATTTTTATACAAAGAGTTTGAGGGACTTCGGTCCCAGGTACTCTGTAAGGAATCCGGAAATAAAAAAAGTTAAAAAATTTGAACATTTTAATTTATTTAGCCTTTATTTGCACATAAAAAATCAAGAAATATAGAGATTAGGAGAAATATTAAATAATTTCTTGAAGGAGTAAATATTATATTCAATGGTAATTAATCTAATTGGTCTTGGGCAACAAGCTTCGCTATGGCTTGGTATTTTTGCGTGTTTTGATCTTTTTACAAATATTATGAATCTTTAAAATATCTTATCTGCTAGTTTTTCTTAATTTTTTTATATTTGTATGTGTATTTTGTAAAACGTCGCTAATAAAGTCTTTTAGGAAAGATTTGAGTCCGGCTATTCCGAAAGTACCATAAAACCGCCTTAAAAAAAAGTAATACATCTTGTACCATGTTCACTAACGTTCAGTATATACTTGACGGAATAGCTTCTTAACCACTGTGTATTATATTTTATTATACTCCAAACACACTAAAAAGAAAATAATATTCTCCAAAAATACCTTAAGCTTATTTTTTTTACATTAATCACCGCATATTCCCATGCTATCCAATATGGAAAACACCGTATCCAAATAAAAGAGCGAATCATTATCCCACGGATCTAAAAATCACAAAGACTTCACACAAATCAATAACATCGATCTCCATCTAAGGTAACCTAATCTTTAAAAATTACTCCATCATAATCCCCCCATCGCAATGAAATATCTTCGCCATTACGACCACACCAAACTACATGCACCCATACGGAATTCTTATACCAGATTATTATTGACAAAACATTTATTACCCATAACTTGCAGCCAATAATAAAAAAACACGGCCATAAATATGATTTTAATTTATCTCGGGGGTCTTTTCCCACAGGTTTGTTTACCCCGTCGTAAAAAAAAGGGGTTGGGGAGATCGAGGGCAGTTTACGTAACAAAGGGAACCGCTCCCTGTTTTGCTGCCCCAAGATGTATGGAAAGTGGGTTTTATGACGCCTGGCAATTCATCTTTGCGATCCAGGTGTGGGTCCGGATCGTATAGGTAGATTTGAATTGAGGGAGCATGCATTGAGCACCGACATGAACTTGAGTCAAAAATACTGTGGCGTTTATAGATAATTATATAGCGAGGGGTCCAAAATTTTTCCTCAGCCCCTCCTATACATATTTAAGAGGTTTAACGAAACTTTTAAATACATTTTTTGGTAGAATTTGCCTCTTAACCCTTTCGCACCGGCTGGGACATATGCTGTCCCACGGTGGAAAAATTTTTGAAATTACGACTGAGGCAATATTATGTCCAAGTTGCTGAAAAACTTCAAGGAACAGAATAAAATGCTCCTTTGTGCCACATCATGATCTAATGGATATCTCATAGCAAATGCCCCCCAGGAGCTCAAACAAGTGCAAATATTGCACTTTTCTGATTCCCTTGTCGTATTGAAAGGGTTAAAGAACTTAATATAAGAAAAGTTGTGATTATTAAGTTCCAAGAACCAAGGGAAGGTAGTAAGTACCAATTTTTGTAAATATGACTCTAAAAATTTAACTAGTTTTTGTACATCTAGTCCGGATTTTGGATCTGCATGTTTTGGTAGGATTTGCAATTGGATGAACTTAAATAAAACAAGTTGTAAAAAATAACAGAGAATACAAATTGGATCTAGAGGTTATCAACCCAAATTTTTTTTGGAACAGGCCAGAAATGCAGAGTGACCCTAAATCAGGGTTTCATCTTGGTTTTGGTCAGGGGCGTAGCCAGAGGGGGGGATTTGGGGATATATCCCCCCCCGAAACTCAGGAAATTTCCTTTTTGACCATAGAAAACCACTAAAAATACCCCATATCCCCTCCCGAAATATCAACATCCCCCTCCGAAATTTTTTTCTGGCTACGCCACTGGTTTTGGTCAGGGTTGGCAAAAACCCGGGTTTTTTTGAAAAAACCCAAGTGGGTTGGATTTTTTCGGGTTTTTTCAATAAAACCCTGAAAAAACCCACATAAAACTGGGTTTTTTCAAAAAAAGTGTGGGTTTTTTCAAAATTAAGTGGATTTCTCCTAGAAAGTAACTGGGTTTTTTCAAATTTTAGTGAGTTCTATCTATGTTAAATGTGTTCTGTCAAAATAATGTCAGTTTTTCCACAGTTAAGTGGTTTTTTTTAAAGTTTTTAAGCTTTGAAAAAACCCACTGAAGTTGTAAAAAATATCCAAAACTTTGAAAAAACCCATTCAATATTGAAAGAAATCTATTCAACTTTGAAAAAAAACCACTGAAATTTTTAAAAAAATCTTCTTTAATTTTTACATCTAGTTTGAACTTTAAACGTCCCAAATTTTGAAAAACCCATTCAATAATGAAAAAAACACACTGAATAATGAAAGAACCTATTTAACTTTTAAAAAAAACTCCCTGAAATGAAAAAAACACCCTTTAATTTTTGAAACATAATTTAAATTTTGAAAAAAAAACCATTAAAATTTTAAAAATATCCTTAACTTTGAAAAAAAACACATTAAATTTTGAAGGAACTGCCAAAATCTTGATTTTTCTTGAAAAAACCCAAAAATGGGTCCAAAATGTGGGTTTTTTCACATGGGTTTTTTTGAAAAAACCCATTGGGTCCAATCCAGCCAACCCTGGTTTTGGTATACCTTGTGTCAGAATTTTGGTCTTACATTTTAGGTAGAATTTGGATTTTGATTAACTTGTTATATAAAAAAGTTTTGAATAATTAACAATGCACTTACGAAAGGGGGGGGGGGTTTGGGGGTCCTCTCCCAGAAATCTTTTGGAAATTTGAACCTTAAAGACATGGTTTTAACCACAGAGTATAGAGCTTATAGAGATTCCAAACGGCAGTTTTCCTCTTTAGGTACTTAATTTAATTCATGTTCCCAGATTATAATTAATTTCACTAGCAGCCAATCAGAGAAGGCGAAATGCAAAAATGATTCCTGATTGGATATGGAACTTCTATCAAGTGGCATTTTAATTTCATCGGTGTTGTTTTTCCATCCACTTCCGATTTGGATTTGAGTGACAGCTTCAGTGAGCGAATGACAGAGACGTAGCTGGAGTGACGTGGACATATAGGAGGCGGTCCGATGTACTTGAAGTTGTCTATGGGAAAATCATGTTAAAAAAATGCCATAAACGTCTATGGAGATAAATCATCTGTTAAGCTCTATACTCTGTGGTTTTAACTTGCTTCGTTACACACCAAGTTGGAATAATTTACTTGATTGAGCCAAGATGAAACTTGACACCCAATAGTTTTATCTATCTCTAATTTTTATGAAAAGGGAGTACTTTACCACTACCTCTGGTTATAGAGGAATATGTGAGAAAACTCCTGCTCTCCCTCCGCTCTCTTGCGTTACCTTCCTATACCGTGCTGATGAGCCCTAACAAGGGCGAAACCGGTCCACGGTTGGAGGCGACGCTTGAGAGCTGGAGTTTTCTCTAATTTTTGTGTTATCAGGTCCAATGCTCCATCTACTCCATCCCATCCTTACGGTTCGGACCTATAGTATATATTCTGGGTCAGGTTTTCCTTGATTAATGGCCAGGTAAGGGGGCGTTTTTTTTCTGTTCGGGGGTGGGGGTGACTTAACGACCGTGAGAAAGGGGACTTTGTCGCGGAGGAGGTGGTTCTTTGATTTACTACTGCGGGGTAAGTTCTGATTGGGTGCCGTGTGAATCACGCAGAACTCGTAAAAGTTTTTTGGTGAATGAATTTCGTTTGTGTGAATGTGAATGGGTTTATATGTTGTTGTGGAGTAAGTGTCGCAGTATGAACTAGTGAATGTAATGGGAAATATGAGTAATAATGTTTTGGGAATGAGTTCCATGTGAGTAAGCTTGAATCATGGTATGCGATCATCCGAAATCTAAAACCTAGAGTTAATGGCGTTAAAAGGACCCATTCAGTGAAATAAAATCACAATTTTTAGTAGGTTGGTCTTGCAAGTACTCTTCGAGGGTGGTTTAAACTTTGCTTTATTCCGGTAATAATATTTTTTCACCCTCTCGCATACAAAGAAATAGGTCTCTTGGGGAGATGGCCATACATCGAAGAAATCGGATCGAAAAATAAAGGTATCACCTAGCGTTACAAATTATGGGCCTTTTGAACCTTAAGGTTAGTCCTGCTTGGAAGACCAACAGTTTATTTTTCTTCACGTACTAGTTGCTAGGTAGTCTGTCTATACAAACACAAATACAAATTAAGTCGACCAACTACAGGCAAGCTCCCAACAAGGTTGGTCCGGTCCATTTAACTCAAACCACCCAATCCCCAGTATATGTCAATTTTATTCTTGAATTCGTTTACCCCACTTGAGTTGATAATCGTTTCGGGTAACCCATTCCATCTGTCCACTACCCTGTTAAAAAATAATACTGCCTATAATCCCGAGTAAAATTTGCCTTAGCGAAAAGAATCTTGTGCAAATGTTAATATCGATTGAAAAACAACGTTTATTTTTACACAATTTATTAACGTTAAAATAAACGTTGTTTTTCAATCGATATTAAAATTTGCCTTGTTCAATTTAAATCTGTGACCCCTCGTTCTATGACCCGTCTTGAAATCTAGTCCCTCTGAGTCCCCTTGTTTTATCATTTTGAAAAGTTGAATTAAATCCCCTCCAATCCTTCTTTCCTCTAGAGTGAACATATTTAACTTACTTAATCGTTCCTCATAACTTAAACTGGATATACCCTTGACCATTTTGGTCGCCCTATGCTGAACCCTTTCAACTACTAAACTTTCAACTCTTTCAACTATACTCTAGTTCAAGATTTGTTGGGATAAACATGATTTTGCAGCCTCCCCCTCCATTCTTGTAGTGGGAATTAGAGGGTTAATGGGGAATTAAAGTTTTCTGGCCTGGCAAGAGCCCTTGTAGGAACAGATCCAACCAACAGGAAATATTTTAAGGTCTTCCACACCGATTTTTACCCACCCTATTCCATCAGTGGTTGATCCAGAGGGGCACTCTGGAAAATGCCCCCCTTGGAGACCCAAAAAGGTTCTCAAAATGAGTAAAAACCCAACTTTTGCAGGTCTAATTTCAAAATTTTTTCTGGGGGAGACCCCCCATACCCCCCATTAGTTTTTAGGAAATCCCCAAAATTTTGGCATTTTGGGTCAAAAAGTAAAGGTAGAAGCGTTGAAAAGTGCCCCCCCTTAGACTCAAAACATTTCTACAATGAGTTAAAACCCTACTTTTACACGTCAAATTTCAATCTTTTTCTGGGGGAGGACCCCCACACCCCCAATGGTACCATAAGGGGATCTTGTCTGGAAAAATGCCCCCCCCCTTGGAGCCGTGCTGGATCTGGGCCTGATTTTCTCTAATTTTAAGGTCTCCTTACACCGACTTCTACCCACCCTTTCCACCTGACGCCCCATCAAACTCCTCTAAAAACCAGGCCTGATGCCCTGGAGCGCGGGACTCGTGCTCCGATCGTCAAATATTTGCCCGACTCCCATTGGTGTCATTGGAGACAAAAGGCGGTCGCATTAACCGCCTTCTTCTTTCCTGCTCACAGACGATATTTTCTATACACATCATTTGACTCAAGGAGGAAGTATCCTTGTGATCTTGAAAGTCGGCATGCCAATCATCCATCTCCATTGAAGGTTTTAATGAGATTTTGTATTTTTTTTTCTTGAATGTGTTTCTATAGTATTGGATAATGAAGTTTTGATTTGCATATTTAAACTAGGTAGTAATTAGGTATTGTGCTGGCAAATGTATTAGTTACTTATTGGTTGTTAAGGTTTTTTGATGGCTTTTCAGGGTCAAAATGGGCCAATTACGTATTGGGCGATGTTAAGGAACACTCCTATTGCTCTTGAAAACCATTGAACAGTTGGTAGTGTAAAAATAACTGATAAACACAACTAAATGAACCTTTCAATTTACTTTTACAACTGAATACTAATATGGCTATAGCATCTAGCCTATTTAAACTATAGAACAAGAAATACTGCTTAGCCAACGATATTAAACGGGTTACATGATTTTTTGCTTTAGATTTTTTTTATTTAAAATATACTGATTTTTTTATGTATACAGGGTGTCCCATAAATAATGGGTCACACTTCTAGGGGGGATAGTAGACACCTAGACGAGTCAGAATCGCATAGGATTTGGGGGTCCCAGATCAAATCCCAGGGAGTTAAAAATGGAGCGACACCCCAAAAAAATTATTGAAAAATTCAATTTGTAGAAGAACTACTATTGGTAAAAATTTAATAATGGTCTCAAAATTTGTGCTTTAATATGATCTTTAAAATTATCTCAAAAGTCTTCACTTTAAAATTTGTTTTATTATGAAAAAAGGTAAAAAACCACAAAAAAATGTGAAAATTCTACCAAAACCTCATTTTGTATTTCGAAATCCTTTCTTTTGATTTCATAATCTGAAAGATCATAGTTGAAAACCCTTAAGTCCAAAGTTTCACGTAAAAATCATCAATAGGGTGGGTTGGGGTAAAGTGGGTCTTGGGGTAAAATGGGTCAGTTTTAATTAATTCGATATAAATCAAATTTAAATTGAATAATTTTCGCTCAATTTTTTGTATTATAATCTTTTATCTGTTGGCAATATTTTTCGACTGTCAAAAATTAATATTTATGATTTTTAGGACTGAAAAAATATTTAATTTGAACCGTAAATGATGTCATCGAAAAAACAGGGTGTACTAACTTCCAAAATATCTATATATTGTAATAAATTACAGCAGACTTTTGTAATATTTTTCCGTAAAAGAAAGTCTGAGAGACATTTCAAGCCAATTAGCTTAGAAAAATATAAAATATTTTATCTTTTATAATAATATTTTGTACTTGGGGTAAAATGGGTCATAGTTCGGAGGCCTTCTGTATTAATTCAAACAATGTTTTTAACTTATTTCCTTCAAATATACATTGAACTGTCATACAAGTTTATTTTTTTATCCAAACGAAGTATTTTAATTGCTTAATTTGAACAATGTTCATTAACTTCGAACTTTTACAATTTCATTAAAGTGCAACTTAAAACAAATTTTTTCAGATAAAAACGGCTTAGCCGATTGCCTTTTTTCTTACTTTCATGTATATTTAGTAATAAATATATTTTTGACATCTTTTTGCAATGAGACCCATTTTACCCCACATTGGGGTAAAATAGGTCATTACTTTTGATGCTAAGTTTAAGCAACTTATAACTAAAAAATATTTGATAAAATTAGATGAAAATGTTCTCAACGATTGTAGTGTCAAGATCCAATTGAAAGAAATCATTAAAAAGTAATAGTTTTGATGAAATAAAACTTTGAATGTGAAGGTACCTTAAAATTGACCCATTTTACCCCAACCCACCCTATTAAATGCTTGAGAGTCTACTAGAGCATGGTTTAAGTCCGTTTTTTGCGTCCGCAAAGTGCCGTTTTGGAAACGGCTATAGGAAACCAGTTTGCGCACGTAAAAAACGAACTTTAAAAGGATCTCAAGCGTTTAATATTGATGATTTTTACGTGAAACTTTGGACTTAAGGGTTTACAACTATGATCTTTCAGATTATGAAACTCTCTTCTTTTTTCGATCAACTGCCCCTCACAGCTTCTTCCTTTCTCCCCTCCATGTCTTTCAAAATCACGTGACCCTTTTACTATCGTTGGTTAAGCAGTAGTCGGGAATTATACCGGTTAAATATATTAGCACTTGCTGGTTGTTGCGTTTTCCCATTGATATAAAAACATTTGAGGTAAAAATTACAAATCATTATTTGATTTAATTACGGACGTTTCCAATCAAATGATTGCCAAAGTGATTTGCCTATTAGTTTTAATAAGAACTAAGAATTACCAAGATCCCGCGTGTACATATTTGGGGGTTTTCCGCCATGGGCTGAAAATGATTTTACGCACCCTACCTTTCATCATCATGTTTGGACCTTCTGTAGACGTGAATCTATTTGGTAAAGCCGAAAATTCTCTAAATTTCTACATGATAGTTTTTTTTATTAAATGTGTAACTTCGGGCGGTTTTCTGTACGATACTTTTTTCATTAATGAAATAAGAAATTGGAATTGAAAATTTTTCCCCACGATTCATCATTTCAGTCATCAATAAACTGCTGATGCTGAATTTACCTTTAAATTAATTTTGTACAAAATTTATATATATTGGTATCCAGTAGAACCTTTTAATAATGCATAATGTAATAGAATTTTTAACAATGCCCGAAGTGGAGGAGGGCAATGGGATAAATTCAATTGGCATTTATCTATGAAATTTATCACTTTGCCTGCCTCCACTCTGGGTGTAATGCCCAATTAATCACTTTGCCCGAAACATATATACCATTGTTGATTGTTTCGTTGTTGTTATAATAAGTTTTTCCCTCAAATTAGTTATAACGTCCCTATTTGTTTGTCAAGTAAGGCGTCGCTTCATCGAGGTAATACTGTATTATCTCTTGCATGGCATTCATGCAAAACTATTCCGATTTGTTAACCTTTAAATACGAATAAATAATAAATATTTTTAACATTTAGATTAAAATAACCACTGTTTCAAATAAAACTGATACCGAATGGATATAATTTTCTCCCAAATGACTTTTAAAATTAACGCCTCTGTCAATCACAAAACAATAGGAGCTTAAGACTTTCCTAGACCTTGTTATCCTGTTTTGACAGCTACTTCTCTTGAAAGCGTTGAGCTGTTATCAAAGTAGTCAATTACTTTAATGATCTCACTTCGATCTAATTTGCATATTTAAATTACTTTAGTTCATAGAAGTGTTATTAAGGTATTCGAACACTTAGAGAATTGCTCCAACTGAAAATGGAAGGAATAATATTACACGAGCAAAAACCAGTGTACAGTAAATGAAAATATTTGTATTCTTCTGCTCAAATTTAAACTTATACCCTGTTTTAACAAGGACGAAATTACTATTGAGGTTTCAGCTCTATCTCCTTTAGTGTTTTAGTTATTTCTTAAACTTTTTTTCCGCCACTAGAGGCACTGTAGGTCATATCAATGGATTCTCCAGGGTCACTTACCTAGGGGTAGACCTTACTTCCATGAACCTAGGAGACGTTGGTTCTAAATAAAAGACGTTAAAAGGAAACACCCTGTATACATAAGAGCATAAGATGCATCCTTGTAGTTATAGTCTGTTCCTGTTCATTTAGAATAGGCGACTGAGACGTAATGTATAATGTATTAGAACAGGGTGATCATAGTCCTTGAAAGTCCTTAAAAACTTCTTAGATTGCCCTAGTCCTTACAAAAGGGCCCTTAAAGCCCTTAATTTACCTTTAGAGTCCATACTTTTCAGAAGAACCGACAGAAAAAATAACTTAACCGTCATTTTTTTTCTTTTATGATGTCTTTGACTTTGAAAGCTTGTTTTTAGAGAAAGTACTCTTTTTTGCAGTCAATAAAATTTGAATAATATAAAACTGGTAAATTAAAAAAGTAAAAGAGAAAAACAAACTTAAGTATGTTTCCTATCTATGAAAGGAAAATACATTAAAGAGTTCTTGAAAAGTCGTTAAAAGCATTTTATTTACAATACAAATTACTTTCAAGAGGGTCCTTAAAATTTTTAAAACTGTCCTTAGAAAGTCCTTAAAAAGTACTTAATTTTACTCTTTAAACTTCTGTACGAACCCTGTAGAAGCAGTTACTATTATAATTATCATCTAAAAATTTTTCTTTTGGAATTACTAGGAAGCCTAAACAGAAGTACAGTAGAACCCCGATTATCCGCGAGCGGATGATCCGCGGTGCGGATTATCCGCGAGTGCCAGGAAAAAAGGTTTTTAATGATGAGAGCAAATTTTAGATGAGATTAGAGACATTTTAGATGTAGAGCAAAGGTTTCTGCTGTACTGCACCTATTTTAAAAGTTTTACTTATCATGTTTAAGTACAATAAAACATAGCTTTTAAGCTGAAATATTTTTTTCGTGTTTTCACATCATTTTTAGTCTTTTTTCGGGTTATCCGCGATTTTCGTTATCCGCGGTACCCTTGCCACCCAATAGCGCGGATAGTCGGGGCTCTACTGTAGTTAAAATACTGTAAAAGAATCAGTCACTGAAGTTGCATGATGAGCGCTATTAGGCGTTTTTGATCCTTTTCAGCCACCTATTCTAAATGAACAGACTATAGCAACGGGTTGCTCCAACAAAATTTCTCCATTACCACTCAAAAGGAGGAACCGGAAATTTCCTTAGCCCAAAAGCCATCACCTAAGTCCTTCCCGAACTTCTGTGTATTTGCCACTCCAAATGATCTGGAACATACATTGACGTAAACGCCGGTCCTTGTACACTTGAAGCCATCTTTTTGTACACTCCTAATGAACCTATATTAATTACTTATGCAAATGTTTGTGTCTGTGGCACATTCTAGACCACTCTATATCGATGATGTGACGAATCGATTTGAATATGAAAGGCCCCCTTTTCCTCATCGGTGACGCAACACCGGCATGAGCCCGCTGATTAATTAGAAGGAAAAAGCGCCACAAGTGATCCATCAGCTTCTGAGATGAAAAAAAACGATCTTGATTGACGGGCCGCAAAAAAATCGATCCCATGCAGATGATGATAAATAAATGAAAATGAATCTAGTCTATCTCTGATTTGCGGTTGCGTGGATAAAAATCTTGATAGAGAGAACATAAGCTGACATACCAACATGGAGTGTGTCAAATACAGTGGCGGATCCAGGGGGTGGCGTTCTGGGAAGTGCCCCCCTTGGAGACCCAAAAAGGTTCTCAAAATGAGTAAAAACCCATCTTTTACAGGTCTAATTTCTAAATTTTTTTCTGAGGGAGGACCCCATTAGTATCAAAATGGGGTATTCAGTGTTTATTTTTAGGAAATCCCCAAAATGTCGACATTTTGGGTCAAAAAGTAAAGGTAATAGTGTTGAAGAGTGCCCTCTTAGACTCAAAACGTTTCTAAAACGTGTTAAACCCTACTTTTACACGTCAAATCTCAATTTTTTCTGGAGGAGGACCCTCATACCTCTAATGGTACCACAAGGGGATCTTGTCTGGAAAAGTGCCCCCCTTGGAGCCGTGCCCTGGTCAAAATAAAATATAGGAGGTCTGGTCGATGTAAAAAATACTTTCTGCCCAAGCACACAGGGATTGAATAAAGGAGATAGGTGAATTTTTACGCAAGATTAACTAATTCAACTGTTTTGGTGTAGGTATTTCATTGATTCGTAAAAAAATCCCGGGAGATCTTTTGCTCATGGAAGGATTTAACCTTCCTACCCCTTTGGGGTCTTTTTCGACCCCAGACGCACTTTGACGCTTGATATCTCCCATGCATTTTTGTTTTGACAATTTCCGATGCTACTATTCCTTAATTACGCAAAGTTTTACAATGGGTAAAAATTTTGGAGTTATTATTCCATTTTTAAGTGTCTTGGGAGAAATAGTCACATATTCCCCCTCTGGGGTCTTCTGAGACCCCATCCATGAATGGCGGTAAAACAGTATCAAATAAAGTTTAGTATTTTATTTTTTGTTGTATTATAGATAAAAAAAGGTTTGCATGTTTGTTTAGAACGTTTGGAGAAATATTAGAAAGATATTTTCGTAGAAATTGTCATTTTTTTACAAAAAGAAGATTGCGGCTAAATACATTGAATCACTCGCTATTTCTTAAATTTTTTATTCACATTCTAAGAAAAATATGCTATTTATAGAAATCTTTTGAGTATCTAACAGTTGCAGCAAAAAAAACTCAGACAACTGTCGCCATTACTTCCTGTTGAACACATTCTTTACAAAAACAATATAAATTCATGGTTGATTGTAAATAGGTTTTTATATTCAGTCTTCTTTGAAAAATAAGAATGCTTTCAAATATTTATGAGTGTTTACGGAAGTCCAGAATGTGATTTCGAAGAATTATCAAGAAAAAAACCAATTTTATGTTAAAACTTACATAAGCAAGCGAGATACTGATTTCACTAAGAAATCTGAACCGATCATTTTTTTTGTATTATTTCAATTTTAAAAAGAAGAATCCAAACTTTACATGTTTCATAATACTAAATAAATTAATCTGGGGTGACAGGTAGCTGATAATGCAGAATAGAGAATATATGCAGCTTCATAAATCGTTTAAAATTAACTACTAAATTCTTCCCGTGCAAGACCGGGTATATCAACTAGTATGCTTTAAACAGTGTGATTATAAATATTTTAAGTAAAACAACTTCAATGTAGTTCATTTCTGTAATTTAATTCTTGTTTGAAGGTCCAGATGTTATAAAAAACGTGTATCAAAAGAAACCCAATTAAGCCGTAATAAGACGAAAAAAATGAGAAAAATACCAAAAAAATTGGATAAATTATTCTGAAGCATCTTTCTAGAAATAAAAAATGACAATTCTTCTCCATTTAAGGAATTTTTAACCTTTATTAGAGTCATAGGCATGTTTTACGCATGTGTTTTACGTGGGGTCCTCAGAGACCCCACGAGGGGAATATGTGACTATTTTTTCAAGAGGGTAGGAAGGTTAAGAGTCAAGAATCACCCATACCTTTGTTGTAACACCTATCTTTCCTCTCGTAACTTTTTGCTCTTGACTATCTCTAGGGCTCCTTTATAGTGGATCTGGATTTTGGCTGGGCTGGAAAACTATAAATCACCCGAACCCGCACCTGTTCGGCACGCGCCCCCCTCCAAGCCTTTCCAATGCAAGAGAGAGGGGATGAGATAGTTAAGTATCATGTTTCACAGCCTTCACCGTCGAGTAAACAACCCCGCTCTCTTCTATTGGGAACGCTGGAGAAGGAAGCGTGTCGGGTTCAGTGATTTATAGTTTTCCAGTTTCAGCTCGAATCCAGATCGAGAATGAAGGAGCCCTTACTCCAGCATATCTTTGCTCTTAAATTTCTGAATGATCATCTACACCGCTTTAATCTAAAGAAAATTACAGAATATTTAATCCAGGTAAATATTACAGAACTTCTAGGAGGGGTAGGATAAACCTAGAGGACTCAGAATCACATAGGAATAGGGGGGGGGTCGGAAATGCAAACCTAAGGGTTTTTACAAGCGAGCAGGGGAGGTTATCCCAAGTTAGAGTATTGCCCCCCATGCCCCCCTTAAATCCGCCCATGCATAATCACAGGCGTGAATCCAGCAGGGCTCCAAAGCGGGGGGGGGCACATTTCCAGACCATCACCTTAAAAAGTATCACACTGTAAAAAAAATTCTGAAACGTTACTTAAAAAAACTGGGCAGCTGAGTTGCCTATTTTGTTTAAGTTATGTTCCTGGAAAATACCAGGAACGTTTCTGTAAAATACTGAAACCTTTCGCAGAAATACCAGTAAGCTATCCGTGAAATACCAGGAACTTTACTGTTGAAATACTGAAACGTTCCGGAGAAAATAAAATTCTGCATAAAATAAAATAATTGCTGCACCGGGATTCTATACGGAACTAACGCTTGGGAAGCAAACGCTTTATCACTGAGCCAACCGCGACTCAATGAATACAATCTATATAAAATAAAGCTTAGGATTAAGATCCAAGTCTGTAATTTTGATCGGTTGATACTTTGGGAAAATTTTAAAAATTAGATAAAAAAAGACGTTTTTAGGCCCAATTACGGCAGCAAAAACTTTTTGTAAGAAAGGTTTGGATATAGGCATGACAGGTGCACCGCACTTAACTATCCGCTTATGACAGGATTCAGTGGGATTCAGAAACGTTACAGAAAGAAAACCAGAAAACTCATAAAAAGCAGGAATGTTTCTGGAAATTATACAGAACGTTACTATTATTTTGTACAGTGCACGTAAGACCCCCTTGGTGTACCGCTGGGGGAATGAATATCGATTTTGCCAAATTCAAGTGGTCACATTTACCTGTATAGGAGGCAGGGCCGGACTGGGAAGAAATTTCGGCCCGGGCATTTTAAGTCTGAACCGGCCCACCACATAATTTTTATGTAAAATATAACTTCATAGAATCGGAGGGGGGATCGTGGTACCTCCCCAAGAAATTCTTTTGAAAATTGACCCCTAAGAAACAGTCTAAAATCCACCTTGAAGTCCCTAATTGGATATGTAATAATCTGAATATAGACTTTTAATTCTTTGTTGGTAAATTCAGTGGGTAGAAAGAATTTCCATTATGAAAAACTTAATATTAAAAGAATATAGTGAATAATGTACCTCAAAATAGAAAGGGGGTCTGGGGGTTCTCCCCCTGAAAAATTTTGGAAATTATATTCTTAAAAGTGCTGTTTTAACTCATTTGGGACTCTTTTGGGTGACATCCGAAAAGGTTCGCTCCTTTTATGCCGTAGAATTTTTAAAGATGAAACCAGGAAAATTCGTTCATAAAAATATTTTAAATAATAAAATATGATTTTGAATTCAGTAATTTATGCCATCATTAATGAATTTAATTGCTGGTAAATTAATGGTTTGGTGGCCGCACAAAAATAATTTGTGGGCCGCTAGTTGGAAATTCCTGCGAAAAGTGCGGATTCATTTTTACAGGATCTTTTTCATTCATACCACTGTAAAATATTTTGGTTGTAGGCGGCCCACAAACGGCCCTCAATGAGTAGCGGCCCACCGGGCATTTGCCCAAATGCCCGCATGGCCAGTCCGAGCCTGATAGGAGGTAGTTATTTTTCCTACTTCCCTCTCATGAAGCTTGGAGATTTTAAAAGCTCTTTTAAAATCAAAGTTCAATTCGTAAATTACTTCTCAAAACTAGCACTTTGAATTCTACAAACAATAATGCAATTTCTTGGTTACTTCGATGGCGTAAAGAGTTGCATGTGCCCTCTAGTGCCTATCCCATCTCTCCTTCATGTATTTGTGACGCCGTGTTATTTAATTTAGTTTTAAGCGGTTCTTTTCCTTGTTTGCGCAGCTAGTAATTAACGCGTATCAACCCCACTGTGTGACGTGCGACGCTTTAATTACACAGCCCTCACCTTTCGGACGGTGACAACTGGGTCTGCGGCGCAGTTGAGTGTCGACGTCCAGTTGCGGGCGAAGAAAATTGCGGTAAGAAATGGGCCTACCTCGTGAGTCACGCGGGAAGGAATGTTTATTGCATAACCACCAAATCTTTACTGGAAATTCAGGACCCTAATTAACTCCTTAACAGTGTAGCGGTAGCCCGAACTGAGCTCGGGCAACTTCTATACGGGCAGAATTTGTGATGCCCGAACTGAGTTCGGGTTGGAGAAAAATTAACGTGCCCGTTTTGTGAAACCCAAACTGAGTTCGTTTCGATGATGATGGGGATTTTTCTTCGTTTAGAGATTGGGAGACATTATATTTGTGGATAAACTTCCTCCTAATTGAATAAGATGTGTGTAATCCAATACTTTTTTATCTGTATGTTAAAATAATTAACACATTTTGTAATTTCATTTAAATTTTAATTTTTGTTATAAAAAACTATTTTCTAACACTAATAATAATAATATAAAGAACAAAATTTAAAAGTCAAAAAAAAAATTTCCATTCTTGGTCAATTTTTCTGAATAAAAGTCACTGTTAAGGAGTTAAAATACAGAACCATCATTAACAATATAAGTATGTTCAAAAATATTTTAGAGTTAAAAAATTAGATGGACTTAGGGGCCATTCATTAATTACGTAAGGGTCCCAAGGGGGAGGGGGATGGAAAAATCTCTACATACCCTTACTTGGGGGTGGTAGGGTCAAACACATTCTTACGTAAGATTGTCCAAGTAAACAAATTCCAATTATTCTATACAAATTACTATTGAATAACCCCAGAATAACTTAAAAATTTTGGATATCTCAGTATATTATCGAAGCTTTAATTGAAAAAAATGAAGGTATATCAGATATATCTTTTTTTATTGGAGTAGCATTAAGTTAAGATAAAAAATAAAACTGTTGAATCCATCTTCCAGATGTCAAAACTCGAAACAAAACAAAAGGATAAAGAGAGAAATATTTATTAGTTTTGGTTTCAACATTTTAAATTTGGAATCTTACGTAAGAATATAGGGGGAAGGGGTTTAAAAATCTTACGTACCCTTACATGGGGGTAGAGGGGTCAAAAATTGCCAAAATCATCCTTACGTAATTAATGAATGGCCCCTTATTCCTTTTTTTTCACGTATGAAATTTCAACTGAAGACAAATGTATTAAAAACCATTAAAAATTGACACAATTAAGTTATACTTTTCAATAGAGTTCATAAAACTTTCCGGGAAATAAGGCCGTGTTCTGTTCAGGGTTGGCTGGATTGGACCCAATTGGGTTGGACCCGATGGGTTTTTTCAAAAAAACCCATGTGAAAAAACCCACATTTTGGACCCATTTTGGGGTTTTTTCAAGAAAAATCATGATTTTGGCAGTTCCTTCAAAATTTAATGTGTTTTTTTTTTCAAAGTTTAGAATATTTTTTCAAATTTTAATGGGTTTTTTCAAAATTTAAATTAGGTTTTAAAAATTAAATGGTGTTTTTTCAATTTCAGGGAGTTTTTTTTAAAAGTTAAATAGGTTCTTTCATTATTCAGTTGGTTTTTTAATTATTGAATGGGGTTTTTTCAAAATTAAGGACGTTTAAAATTTAAACTAGATTTAAAAAATAAAGAAGATTTTTTAAATTTCAGTGGGTTTTTTCAAATTTGAATAGATTTCTTTCAATATTGAATGGGTTTTTTCAAAGTTTAGGATATTTTTTTAAATTTTAGTGGGTTTTTTCAAAATTTAAACCAGGTTTCAGTAAATAAGGGGTGTTTTTACAATTTCAGTGGGTTTTTTCAAATTATAAAAACTTTGAAAAAACCCACTTAACTGTGGAAAAACTGACATTATTTTGACAGAACACGTTTAACATAGAAAGAACTCACTAAAATTTGAAAAAACCCACTTACTTTATAGGAGAAAACCACTAAATTTTGAAAAAACCCACACTTTTTCCGAAAAAACCCAGTTTTATATGGTTTTTTTCAGGGTTTTATTGAAAAAACCCGAAAAAACCCAACCCACTTGGGTTTTTTCAAAAAACCCGGGTTTTTGCCAACCCTGGTTCTGTTTCGATTAAAATCAAACGTATCGTCGTTTTCTGAGGAAGACTTCATTAGTAACTTCATTAGTAACCATAACTTCCTTTTTCAGGAAGTTATCTTTTCGTAGCGAAAGATTTATTTCGATCAGTCGTCTTTTACAAAAAAACTTCTTTTACCACCTTCCTTTACAAGATAGCTACCGGAATCGAACCATTGTGTCTCTTCCTGCACAAGAATGCAATTTTTTTTGGCTGATTTTCATCCCTTAAAATTCATTTGCAACCCCCCCCCTTTCGATACCAATTCTTGTTCGCTTTGATGAGTACTATCATCCCTGAAAGTTTGTTGCCCCATTTTAGATACACCCTGCTGCGTCATTAATATAGTTTGATGAATATCACTGGAGGGTTCAACACATTCGCTGGATAAAAATAGGTAAAATGTCTTTAAATTAAAAAAATTAATTCTACAGCACGCGAGTTACAAGAAAAAACACTTAAATTTCAAATTAGGAAAATAATACAATGAATCGATTTCGACAAATTCAATGAGCTGTATCGATCTGTCTTTGGAGGTACTTAAATTTATTCCTCTTTCCACGCATGCGTAAAGCGAAGCTTGAAGTTGGTTCTGTTAACAAAGAAGGCAATTTGTCATTTCTTAATTTTAGAAGAGACCAATGTTTATAAATATAATAACTATTGAAAATTATGCTATCCAAAGACAAAGACACTAACTAATTTGAACTTTGATCTGCATTTCTCTAATATTTTGCTTTTTATTAATTTTCCCTAACAAGTTTTGCTTTCAATAATTGATTCAATTTAAGAAAATCATCTAGAGTGCAGTGGGGTTTAGAAATGATGCCTTAATGATTCTTGGCTTGGATGGAATAACACGTGCATTCATTATCTTTTGATTTTTATGAAAGTATCGTGAATATATTCGAGGAGATATTAGCATGTGAAAATAGCCCTTTTCAGGCCTCAAAAAAGAAAACTTTCACAAATGTGCAAGTCATTCGGGGTAGATCTTACTTCTGTGACCCTAGGACACATTAGTTCCAAGTAAAAGCCGCGAAACTGACTTTTGAAACACCCTGTATATATACAATTATGTTCGTTGTCAAATATAGATGGCAAACTGTGCAAAATAGGATAAAATTGAAAAACGACGTTTCATTTGCACATAATTTATTAAAAGATATTAAAATCAGACATGTTTCGAGGGTATACTGAACCCTCTTCGTCAGTGAAATGACGATGTAAGAAAAAATGTACACATGGCTATCAGTAATATATACAGGCAACAACAAGAAACATATTTTATATAGAAACATGATTTTAATATCTTTTAATAAATTATGTACAAATGAAACGTCGTTTTTCAATTTTATGTTCGTAATGTTTCATCATAAAAAAAGTCATGACCTAAATCTATACGGTAAAAAAGGCTGTTAGTGCCTTAAAAGAGCAAACCAATCTTCAAATTGTCTCCCTCAAATCCTTTTTTTAAACCCCAATTGTCAAACACAATATTGTCACGACAACGCCACACCATCACATTACATGTTTACACTCTCAGCATGAGGCTAACCCTATATCTTCAGAGTTAATAAGCAGATCAACACCTGAGCTGCTGTCTTCATATAGAGAATCGTGACGAGTTATTTTTTTCCACAAACCACTTGTTGCGCCTAATTAACTTTCCTCGCTTTATTGAGAGGTCACCCCATCACATCATCAGGATTGATTCCAGAGTACTACGCACGTGCTGCCGTTGAGTTGTTTTCATGTCCCTATAATGGATCCTCATTGTGGTTTGATTTGAGAAGCCCGGGGGTATGTTCGAAATAGCACTCTGGATGACTCTATCTGGGTTCGAAATCGTGTAAATAGAAATGAAATAGATCGAAGTGTAGTGATAAATACATGTAATAACAATTTACCTCTTCAAAACGTGTAATCAGATTTAGTTCTGGTCAATTTGATTTAAATCTGCTCATTTCTGTTGTAAGTGGAATATTAAATAACCCTTATGACATTCCCTTTTAAAATGACTCTTTGAAGAACTTTTTTATTTCAACTATGTGTAGGGGTGGGACACTCGATTTTTCAGACGCAATTTTATAGATATAAACTCGTGCCTGTAGGTACTAATAAATTTGACTAAAATCTACTCCTGAACGTGTTTTGGAATATATATTTGGTGCGTTTAGATAGTTATTTATTTACTTTTTCTTGTTTTTCGTGGTGCAAAGTTACAATCACTCGAAGTTTCAAAAGCATTTTTGAAATAAGATAAATATATTTATGTCATTATAATTTTATTCAGAGTTAAGTACGTGCACCCATTAATATTTAAGAAAAGAAAATTTATTGCTAAACCTAAAAGAGTAATTAAGTTTAATATCCAAAGCCTCAGGTGTGGGGCACCCTGGGACATGTTAAAAGATACCTCAAACTAAAGCCCTGGATCCTCTACCTTAAGTAGCGACATCACGCTCAATCGGCCGCCATTGTGGGGAGAACTCACTACTAGTCTGGATAGTCTTGCTTATCGTCACTAGAAGTGAGTTCTCCCTACAATGGCGGCCAATTGAGCGTGATGTCGCTACTTAAGGTAGAGGATCTAGGGCTTTACCTCAAACCTCTCATGAGTGATAAAAAATAGTAAAAAATTAAACAATTTAAGAATAAAGATGATTGTAATTTAGAAATTGATGGAAAAAATTTTCTAGAAGTAAGCAAAAAAATCAGTGATGCTTCATTATGCCTTGGCAAAAAAGAACCAAGTTTTGAGAAAATCGAAAAAACTGTTTAAGTAATGGAACTTTTATTGTATAACCACCAAATTTTTACTGGAAGTTCAGAACC
The DNA here is from genome assembly GCA_024610705.1 of Tetragnatha versicolor. NCBI lineage: Eukaryota > Metazoa > Arthropoda > Arachnida > Araneae > Tetragnathidae > Tetragnatha > Tetragnatha versicolor. Next base: position 1,348,630 of record JANDEH010000025.1, on the reverse strand, counting down.
CTTTTTAAAAAACAGAGAAATCATCAAAACAAATTAAAGTATATTCAAAAATATTTTACAGTCAAAATAAGTTGATGAACTTATTCCCTTCTTCCACCTTATGAAATTTTTCTGATGAATAAATATTTGAAAAACACTTAAATTCACATTAAAATTATATTTCTCTTTAGTTTACACCACAAAAGGGTGAAATAAAAAGAATAAGACAAATAAAATTCAAAATTAGAGTGAAATTGAGTTATTAATGCAGTTTCAATGGATTGAGTGAATATGAATGGATTCAAATATTCCCTGCATAAAAAAGTTTGAAAAAAGAAATTGAAATTAAGAGAAAATTTTATTTTAACTTAGTTTACAGCACAAAGAATATAAAAAGAAAGACAAATTAACTATAATTCCAAATTAACTTAAAAAATACAATGAATTAACAGCGATATCACAACTTCAAGGGGCGATATCTCCCTGTAGGGGTTAGTTATTTTCCCCCTCTTCTCACCCATGTGTAGAGCAACGCTTGGAGATCGTTTTGAGCACAAAAAGTCAATTCGTCAATTTTTGGACTTATTCCCTTCCTTAAACTGACGATTGAAATATGAATAAAAACATAAGAATTATTGTAAATAACATTAAAAACGTGAAATTAACCCCATTCTCTGCGGATGGCGTTGGGGGGTCGTAGAGAGGGGTCGTCTAATCAGGGTTGGCAAAAACCCCGGTTTTTTTTGAAAAAAACCCATGTTGGTTGGGTTTTTACGGGTTTTTTCAATAAAACCCTGAAAAAACCCATGTAAAACTGGGGTTTTTCGGAAAAAGTGTGGGTTTTTTCAAAATATGTTGTTTTCTCCTAGAAAGTATGTGGGTTTTTTTAAATTTTATTGAGTTATTTCTATGTTAAATGTGTTCTGTCAAAATAATGTCAGTTTTTCCACAGTTAAGTGGGTTTTTTCAAAGCTTTTATACTTTGAAAAAACCCACTGAAATTGTAAAAACCACCTTTATTTTCTGAAACTTGTTTTAATTTTGAAAAAAACCACTAAAATTTTAAAAATATCCTAAACTTTGAAAAAACCCATTCAATATTGAAAGAAATCTATTCAACTTTGAGAAACCCCACTGAAATTAAAAAAAATCTTCATTTTTTATATCTAGTTTGAACTTTAAACGTCTTAAATTTTGAAAAAACCCACTGAATAAGGAAAGAACCTATTTAACATTTAAAAAAACTCCCTGAAATTGAAAAAACACCATTTAATTTTGAAAAACCCATTAAAATTTTAAAAATATCCTAAACTTTGAAAAAAACACATTAAATTTTGAAGGAACTCCCAAAATCTTGATTTTTCTTGAAAAAACCCAAAAATGGGTCCAAATGTGGGTTTTTTCACATGGGTTTGTTTGAAAAAACCCATTGGGTCCAACCCAATTGGGTCCAATCCAGCTAACCCTGCGTCTAATTGGCGGGGCGGCCTTTGTGCAGGGCTAACGAGCCTAGGTCAGCTGGGCGTGAAATAAGGGCCGCGATGGAATTAATTTCGACTCCTGTCTCTTGGTGGAGTAGTTTATCGGACCATATTGAGTGGGTGGATATTATGGAATAAGGATGGTCTGCGGTTTGGGTCATTTTGGTGGAAGAAGAGTACAGTGGCCGGCCCTCGCATATTCCCGGTTCAGTATTCGCGGTTGAGTAATGTTACCCCCGCATATTCGAGGATTTCGATCTCAAAGTTTTTTAGCAATGAAACTTGCATATTTGGCAGAAAAGATATAATTGTTCAATTCCGGTATTTATTATGTAAAACCATTTTGAAAAATGTTACTTCTTCTACTAAGCAAGTTTTACTAGCAACTAGTGACCCTTTTGGTATTTGCTACAAATTATTTACAGTTAATACAATTATTTAGTACAGTAATTTACAGTAGAAACTACTTTTTGCATGAACCGGTTTCATTAGTTTTGTGTAATAAATGACGGAATCGAACCATTATATCTGTTATATTATCATAGCACAATTACACTCTAAATCTACTATTTATTAAAAATTCTTCCGAGTGTAAGGACCGTGGTCTATGAGTAAAAACGGACGTTTCGTCTACATCTGCGGTAGACATCTTCAGCGAGACTGAAATGAAAAAGTTAAAGAACGCCAAAGCTGACAGTGACACGTGGTAGATCCAGAGGAGAAGAGTCTCAGGCCAGGGTCAGCCTGGAATCATGGACGGGCTTATCTGGTCGAGCGCATCTTATCGGCTGTAGTTATCTACCCCACTCAATTAGTGGACAAAGGGGTCCCCCAAAAGGGGGACTCTCTCGCTCTCCGCAGGGGTCTCCCTTTAGGGGGACCCCTTTGTCCACTAATTGAGTGGGGTAGATAATTACAGCCGATAAGATGCGCTCGACCAGATAAGCCCGTCCATGATTCCAGGCTGACGTTACCCTCATTGGCTCATTGGAGAAGAGTCTCATTGGAGAAGAGTCTCATTGGAGAAGAGTCTCGTTGACCAATGAGATTCTTCTCCTCTGGATCTACCACGTGACACTGTCAGCTTTGGCGTTCTTTAACTTTTTCATTTCAGTCTCGCTGAAGATGTCTACCGCAGATGTAGACGAAACGTCCGTTTTTACTCATAGACCACGGTCCTTACACCCGGAAGAATTTTTAATAAATAACTCTGAATCTGACCGTGTAAGCCTACATTATTTCATAAAGCTACTATGATTGAACCCATGTATTTTGAGAAAAATTTAAGTGGAACCTTCGATAACTTCACCACAGATTCCACCCAAAACATCCTCAACCCCATACATGTTACCCAAAATTCCACCACAGCCTAAACAAATAAGTCAATACACCGATCAATTCCAACCCACCCACCCCCTCGAAAAACAACATCGGTTTCCATTAGATAAACCCCCAACAATGCAACCCCCAGGGGGGAGGGAACGCACACGCGCAACCCTTTTAAAAGTTATCGGCTTAGGAAGCAGAGGCTTAAGAGGCAAGATCTTTTCATTAGGGACGCGGCGCTATCTTTAAATTTGCACGAATTTTCTTGCCGCTCGCGCCTCGGTGATCCCTTTGAGGCGGTTTATATCGCTTGTGTGGGTTCGTTTGAGGGGGAGGGGTGAGGGTGGTTTCGAGTGGTTGGGCGGTAGATCCTAATAGCAGAGTACCTGATGATTTGGGTTGGGGTAGACCAGGTCCGAAATAGATGAGTGCATTGTTGGGATCATATAGTAGTTGATGCAGGCGCGGATGCAGCACTGCTCCAAGGGGGGGCACTTTTTCAGACAAGATCAACTTGTGGTACCACCGGGGGTATGGAAGTCCTCCCCCGGAAAAAATTGTAATTTAACGTGTGAAAGTGGGGTTTTGACTCGTATTTAGAAACTTTTTGAGACTAAGGGGGGTACTTTTCAACACTACTAACTTTACTTTTTTTTGGCCTCACTTTCTCAGGAGCCGCACCCCCTTTGCCTTAAATCCTGTACCTGCGGATGGAGCTTGGATATTCCAAGTGGCATTAGAAACAACAACAACAACACCTTTACTTTTTGACACAAAATGTCAAAATATTGGAGATTTCCTTAAAATTATCACTGAAGATCCCCCTGTGGTACAAATAGGGGGTATGGGGGTCCTCCCCCCCCAAACAATTTTGAAATTAGCCCTGTAAAAGTAGCGGTTATACTCATTTTGAGAACCTATTTGGGTTCCCAAGGGGGGGCACTAACCAGGGTTCCACCCCCCTGGATCCGTCACTGAGTGGATGGAAGTGAACTGGGATCTAGATTTGAATTTTTGGTATTCCGTTCCGATGCATGTATGACTAACCATAACCATAATTCTGTACAAATTAATATTTTCCGAATAATTTTAAGAGCTATCCCCTTGGTTTAGTTAGAAGCACACCTGAACCAAGTCCAAAAGATCAAAACGCATTAGAAGATCGTATATGGTATCTTCCTCTCTCACCAGTTGCCCCATTGAGGCATCAATACAGTCTAGGATGTGAGAGGGTGACGCGATGGTGTTGTCATGACAAAGGGAATAAGTCTTTTCTTTCTTCCTGAATTTCAAGCTCTTTATAAGACCTGTCCTTAGTCTGGATAGAGTCGTCCGGGTAAATAAAGATTTAAGTAAAGAGTTAAACTTAAGTTACCTTAAAGAGTTAAATAAGCAATATGATGAAGAAAAGAGAAAGAAGATTCAGAGGATGAAGAAGATGAAAAGATGATATGAGTTAAAGAGGATGAAGAGTAAATTAGAATTAGAAAATAAAAGATGAGTGGAAAATAAGAAACGTCTAATGTGAAGGGACAACGTTATAAAGATGAGGGAAATTGTATGAAGAGGATGAGAATATAGAGATTGAGATGATAATGATTGAGATGAGGTATGAGAAGATGGAGTTTAAAAAAGAATGGAGAGGATTAGAAAAATGAGGAAGAAGATGAATATGATATAAAAAAGACAAAGAGAAGAAGATGAAGGGAAAAGATGTAGAAGATAAAGATGATGAGAAAAGAGGTATGAGAAGATAGCGTTAAAATAATTGAGATGATAAGAAAAATAATGGAGTAAAAAGATTATGTATATCAAGAAATTTAGAATATCAGAAGAAAATTTTATTTTTCTGTCATTTATTATGGCAACGAATTTGAACCCTCCATTTTGATCAAGCTATTTTGTATTACACAAGTTTAGAACACAAAGCAGTAAAGAATACAGTGGCGGATCCAGGGGGTGGCACTCTGGAAAGTGCCCCCCTTGGAGACCCGAAATCTTTCTCAAAATGAGTAAAACCCCAACTTTTACAAGTCTAATTTTAAATTTTTTTTCTGGGTTTGGACCCCCATATCCCCCATTAGTATCAAAATGGGGTATTCTGTGATTATTTTTAGGAAGTCCCCAAAATTTTGACAATTTGGGTCAAAAAGTAAAGATAATAGTGTTGAAAAGTGCCCCCCTTAGAATCAAAACGTTTCTAAAAATGAGTTAAAACCCTACTTTTACACGTCAAATTCCAATTTTTTTCTGGGGGGACCCTCATACCCCCAATGGTACCACAAGGGGATCTTTTCCGGAAAAGTGCCCCCCCCTTGGAGCCGTACTGGATCCGCGCTTGAAAGAATATCGAAGAAATCAACCTGGAATATTTCATGAAACGGTCCAATTTAATTAGTTCCGAAGACAATGAAACCTTAAAATTATAATTAACCCTCAAAAAATCTCGTCAAAACACCTCAAACCTTCCCTCAAGAAATCTTAATCGCCTCAAAGAACTCCTCATTCATTCACTTTCACGAAAAGCGTCACATCTCATTCTCGGAAAAACTCATCTCATCCAAAAAACACCTCAACTCAACTCCAACACTTTCGGGGCACCAAACCAAGAACGTTTTTCCCCAAAAACCAACCCCCTCCCAACAAATTAACGCACGGACGGAAAGATACACCTCCACCAAATAAAAAGCATTCATGGAAGAAACCACCTCGACAATGGAAAGTGGAATCGCCCGGCTTCATTATAACCCCTTTCGCAACATTCCCTTCTCCCCTCCTTGCGGGGAGGGAAGGGAGGTTCTCGAGTGCTCACCTCTTGCGTTTCGCTGACAGCGCCACTAGAGTCTGGAGTGGATGTGGAGAAATATCGTCTGAGGCATACTCTCGACCCCCCATCCTCCCTCTCGTTTGTTCCAGAGCAACATGAAACGATACACGAGGGTCCTCGTGCTCGCAGACGATTGGAGGGATGAAAAGAAGCGGCGTTCCAACCCTCTGTTTCGAGGTTTTTATGGGGATGGATGGGGTGTATGCGTAAAAAGATGGGGTTAGGTGATGATGGGTGTTGGGGATTATACGCTCGGTAGGGTTAGCAATGGTTATCGAATGTGGGTTATTACAACTGCTTTGGGACACCAAAATGAGGTTTCAATATTATTTTCCAAAATTGTGATTTAGTTAAACATTTTTTCCAATGGGCGGCGGGTACTACTGGAAATTAATCCTAGACCACTGAACTGCCCTTAAAGGTACCTACTCAGCGTTACCCAGGTGGCACCTGTGGATTGGAGCCACAGAGATGAGGTACTTTTACCTGCGCCAGGGAGGCATTCACTCGCACCACCCCTTTCTACAGGGGTAGGCACATTCGGTCACCACCCAAGGACAAAAACTAACTTTCATATCATGCTGGTTAAACTGAAACGAAGATCAACACTTATTCCCCATAAAATTATCTAATCTAAACGTATAATTCTAAAACGTAGCACATATAAAGGTCAAAACCAGATCCCCATTCCTTATACTCCTCTGATCACATGAACTACTCAATCTTTCCATTAAGATGAAACAATCCAAACACATTAAAGAAACCGCATCTGACGACGATGCATTGAAACATCAAAGGAGCCAGCCGTAATTAACTTGTCGTCAGCGTTTCGGAGGGGTTGACAGGGTCCTTCGTGCTCCGTTCGATGCCGCCTGTCGATAGGTGTATCGGTTGCCCCGATTCTCTCCCCTCTAACCCTCCATCATCGCTTTGATGAAGAAAAAAAACTGATTTTTTTTTCTTTTGATGTGCTGGATTGTTTTTGTGAGTTGTTTGTTGTAAACAGCGGTTACAGAGTGTTTGATGTGGCCAAGGTTGATGATCACGAAGGTTTTTTTATTTGTTAATACGAATTGAGTTAAAATAGATTGATATAATATGTAAATCCTCTATTACAGATATTCGGCTTCTAAACTTATATTCTGTTCATTTAAAATTGGCGCCTGAAGCATGATCAAAAACGCTCAATAACGCCTAATAACGCTCATCACACAACTTCAGGGACCGATTTTTTTGCTGTATTTTAACTACTTCTGTTTCGGCTGCCTTGTCATTGCACAAGAAAAAATTTTCAATGATAATTACAGTAGTAACTGCTTCTAATACATTACGTCTCAGGCGCCAATTCTAAATGAACAGAGTATAGACAAGGTTGGTGAGACTTGTTTTTTATATTTCAGGACTAGATAATTCCTTCAATAATTTTAATTTTTTTTTCACTTTTTTCAAGAAAACAGGTAGAAATAGGGAATTTATGATGTTAATATAAAGAAAGTTCAACAAAAATAAACATGTTTTAGGTGCCTCTTTCCCCCAGGACAAAATCCTGCATTCTAAAACTTAGACAATCCTTATGTTAAAAATAATACGTTTAAAACTACAGTGGACACTATTACAGTCAAGTCCGCTTAATGTGATCGCAATTGTCCGAGACTAAACTGATAACATTATCCGATCGATAACAATAAGCGATCTCATATAAAAAACAGCAAACAGTGTTACTAGATTGTTTCTCTCTATATTAAAAAAAAGTTACTGTCACCGCTGCCGCCGCCGCCGCCGCTGTTTCAGAAAATTTAATTTTTCAACTCTTTGAACTCTCATATCGCAAAAACTACTTGATAGAAATTCATGAAATTTAAAATGTTTGTAGAGGAATATTTGGGGCACATTCTCAAACAAAAAGCTACATGATGTGATAATTATTACTGGGGTATTTTTAAGGTCAAAGTTGAAGTTTTTCTTTTTTCGCCGCGTAATCCAGTTCAGCGAAATCTATTGGCAGCAGAACTATGATTTTTTGCAGCCTAATACTCTGAAGTATGAAGATGTGCACTACGTCGACCTTTTTTCGAATTTCGAATTTGGTTTAGAGTAATTAATTTTTTAATTTTCGAAATTTTTGACCCTTTTTCGTTTTTTTGATCTAAAATGAAAACTAATCACGGTATCAATATGATTTTTTAAACACTTATATTTTTATTTTTTAGAAATAGATTGGCGTTTAATTCTTTAAAAAATTCTAATTAGTTTTAGAATTATTAAGCATCAAAGTTTAATTTTTTTATAGTTTTAGTAGGTCTTTATCAGACGTGTTTAATGTTTTTAAATTTTATATTTGCCTGTTCACTAGATTGTCCCGAGCACGGATATTTAAATTTAAAAGATTTGAGGTGCACATTTTTGCTCTAAGTTTGCTAGCGATATAGTATAGACTTGGTTAAAAATATTTTAAAGATACTACGATATTTTTTGAACCACTAGAGAAATAAATAATTTATATTTTTGAGTGTTATTTGGGCCGATGAAAGGAAAAGGATTTTCCTGAAGTTTGTTTCTCTGCTAAAGATCGATTGCAGATATTGCAGATCGCGAAGCTATCTGTAAAGAGCTGCATAGCAGTTACGGGGGTTGGTGAGCGTAAGCGAGTAGGGGACGGTAGCCCCCTATCCATTAAATTATTGACAATTCAAAAAGGAATACTTCAGTAAGAGTTTTATTTTGATATTTTCGTGGTCATGATGATCCGAATTAAATTATTGAAAAGTTTGAGAGATAAAAAGTTTCGATATTAAATGATCATTGACTATACTCTCTTCATTTAGAATTAGCGCCTGAGACGTAATGTATTAAAAGCAGTTATTATTCTAATTATCATCAAAAAAATTTCTTCTGCAATGACAAGGCAGCCTAAGCAGAAGTAGTCAAAATACTGTAAAAACAATCGGTCACTGAAGTTGTCTGATGAGCGTTATTAAGCATTATTGAGCTTTTTTATCCTGTTTCAGGAGCCTATTCTGAATGAACAGACTACACTGTTAAAACAACAGTCTCAAAATTGAGTAAAAATTACTCAAATTTGAGTATATCACATACTCAAAAAGGCTCCGATCCAAATTTACTCAAATTTGAAACATGGGTAATACTCATTTCTGAAAACATGCACTTTCTCAAAAATGAGTATGAAAGTATCGTTTTTGAATAAGTACATGTACTCATTTCTGAATACATGCACTTACTCAAAAATGAGCTATGTGTCATTTTTGAGTACATGCATGTATTCATTTCTGAGAACATGCACTTACTCAAAAATGAGTATGGGAGTATCATTTTTGAATAAGTACATGTACTCATTTCTGAATACATACACTTACTCAAAATTGAGTGTGTGAGTATCATTTTTGAGTTAAGTGTAAGCTTCAAAAGTGAGAAAAAATTAATTTTTAAGTTCTCCTTTTTTTGAGTATGTTTATATTAAAGAATGAATACTTTACTTGCTTATTTATTGCTTACTTCCTTACTATACTTAAGAACAAGAATAATCAGTCTTTTTTTTAAATGGTATTTAACTTAAATATAAATGTTCTATAGGTATAATTTTAAGCTTAATTTTCCAGTCAACTGAAACTTCTGCTTCAAAAAATACGTATGTTATATAAATGCAAGCTAAAATAAAAAAAATTGTAAATATCAAAATTTTTTATTTCATATTTTTACAAATGGTACAAACATCAGTCAACAATGGTATTCTTACAAATAGTACAAACATCAGTCCACAATGGTATTCTTACAAATTGTATAAACATTAGTACACAAATAAACTTAGAGTTCAAGAAAACAAGAATGACACACAATAAAGATACCTTGTTTTCAATAAAACGCCTTGGCAAGAAGCATAATCAAGCTCATACAAATTTTTACAAGGTATCGCTACCAGACCAACGATATGTTTCCATTATCTTCAATAGGGATTCTTTCAAATATGTATGGAGAAAGAAAAACAATGATTTTTTTGGCCAACTAAACACAAAGTACTGGCTTGCCAACAAAACAGTTAATTAGTTCAGTTTAACGTCATCACTGATCGCTAAAATGTTTTATTCAACTAATTGACCCTGAAGTTTTACATAATAGCTTCTAAGATAAATAACTTTATCAAACAAGAACAAAACAAAACTACCTTTAAATTTAATATTTAAAAATTTTCATTATTAGAGCAGGGCTTGTATCGTAAAGTAATAAACATTGATGTGTTATTCAAATCATAAGAAGTTCTAATATGCAATGGAACAAAATTATATAAATCTTTCATATTAATTACATCAACATCTCCAGTGGAACGTATTACATAAGAATGAAAGTGGTTATCAAAACCTAAAGATTCAAATATTTCACAAACTAAAAAGGCACTATCCATATAAACAAACATTTGTTGAGTTTTACCAGATTTAAATTCATCATCAGTACAAGATACATGCACAACCATAGTTTTATAATTCATACTATATAATCCATTTTTATTTTGAAAAAAAAAACATGGTAATTATTTAAATAATATTCCTATAGAACAAAATCATTCCCAAATACTGCAAGGATATAAACCAAAATATTTAATGTGAGTGGTTATATTAACTGTTGATAAAAAACAATGCTTGATTTAAAGATGTAATTAATTTCTAACATTGTTTACTACGAGTAATGTGGCGATAAACAAATTTTTTGAAGAAAAAAAATAAAACACTAAGTGTAAAATTTTACATAGAAGGGTAGATACATACAGGTATAAATTGAATGAAATGGTCCAATGATTGATCTCCATCAGTTGGTTTCACCTTTATGTACTTGGTACTTTTTTTGACACTTTTTCGAAATATTCCTTGGGGGAGTAAATAAGGTAATAATATCAAAGCGCAGCATATTTCTAAAAGAGAGAAAAATACAATCAAACCATATTGCAGTGCGCAAAAACATTTTTAAATACAATTTATTGAAAGTATTAATTCTTAAATGCATCTATATCTCGTCAAAATTGATTTAACAAGTTAAAATAAACCAAACTCATTGGCGCAACAGCCCATCAGGGCCAAAGCCTACGATGCCCATGCTCGTTTAAAATACAAGCAAATGAATATATATAATGCTTACTTTCATTGCTTGGTTCATTAATGGTGAAATCTAATTTAAGTCTATTTGCAAAATCTTCAGCTGTCTTCCTTCCACAATGTCTGGCCATTCTATTCTAACTCTATGTGTCTGGCTTGTAGGATGATGGATAAGGAGACTATTCCGAATTCTGAACAGAGTCGATCACCTCGTACTTCATCAAATAGTAATTTAAACTCGTTATCAATCTATAAAAACATTAAAATTATTAAAAATATTCTCCCAAAAATCACATAAAATGCTCAATTAGAGACCTTAATTAATCATATTTTCATGATCTTATTATATTTTTGGTAAAATTTAATAAATAAAAGCTACAATATGAGCAGTATGATCATCATTTGATTTTGCATCCTTGTTTCCATGGAGATAATTTTAACAACAATGCTATTCCATAATTTTTTTTAAATATTTCACAAATAAAAATATTTTATACTATACTTACCAGTTTTAAAATTTTAAAATTTGTTGAAATATATTTTTAGATTATTAGTTAATTTATTATTAATTATTTAATTAGTAGATTATTAGTTAGATTATTAAAGTTATTATTAATAACTTTATTAAAAGCAACAATATTATTCATCATTTGATTTTGTATCCTCGTTTCCATGGAGATTATTACAACAATGCTATTCCATTAAACTTTTTATTTAAAAATTAAACTCTCAAAATAAAAATTCCAAATACGGTAACTGATAAAAACATGTAATATCAAATTAGATAAAATGAAAGTTCTAGATTCATTTTTAAACGATATTTTAGTTTGAATTGAGATCGAATGACTAGTTTGTTTACATTTAATTAAAATTTCTAGAAGAGACTAGTTAGGCTAGTAGGCTTCGTGAAAAGTAAGCATGTGCTATGGTGATTTGGTCCATAGATATATCAATAGAGGTCAAATAAAAAAGTATTATTACTTCAAAATAACAAAAGTTTGGAACTTACCTTCAAAATATTTAATGAAGCTTTCAAGTCTCCATTCAAATAGCTTCTCCTTTACAAACAAGTCCATGATTATATATCAAAGCACATCACTATATTTTGATTTTTTCAATGGCCGCTAGTGGATAGTGACCAGACCAGTTCACATCACAGCTTTGAAGTGTTCTTCCGCGATGTGTTCTTACGCATTTATATAAAAATATAATTCGCTACATTTCATGTAACAAATTATTAATTAAAAGGACTTTTCATTCAAAATCGTTTCTAATGAAATAATACGAATTACTTCAACTACTTAATTGGAATTTACTACATTTGACGATTGAAAAGTAATTTTTTGAAATATGAGTATATGGGGTAGTTCAAAATTGAATACATTGGGTAGTCATTTTTGAAACAAAAAGCTTTAGATCAGAATGAGAACATCAATTTACTCAGATTTGAGTATTTCATTTTTTACAGTGTATAAGCAGACAAGTTCTAGGTTGTACTGGATAGTTGAGATGAAACAAGCGAGCTCTGCTCGCTAAGATCGCGAAGCGATCTTCAAAGAACTGCGAAGCAGTTCCGGGGGTTGGTGAGCGATAGCGAGCAGGGGGCAGAGCCCCCTAGTGCTTTAAAATCAAAATCATGTAATCCTAATAAATGTATTTAAACTCTATTTTTAAACTAGGAAAAATTTTAAGGGGAAAATATAAGAGTAGTTCAGTTAATAAAATTAAAATAATCGCTTACTGTGTATTTTTATAGAAAGGTCTCTTTTTTCGTTTCACTATATCCTTCCACTCCAATAAACCACTTATTTATTACATAATCTGAATTTCATTAAACAAGGGAAAATCAAAATCTCTTATCAGAAACATCTGCAAAGCGTGGTTCTTGGTGTTTCTTTCGGACCCCCCATAACCGTTTCTTTCAATATAATATACGGAATGTTTTATTTTTCTTACCCATACTGAATTTCAGAAAAAAGAAGCGCCAGATGTTCTCTTGGAGAAGATTCTTACTAGTAAAAATTGACCTTCAAAATGAAACTCGAACCCAAAAGCGGTCGTTTTAAAGGGGATATGGACAAATTTTGATAAGATTAAGCGGATTGATGATTCATAGTTGATCACATTAAACGATGTATTTTACATTAAATTAAATAGGAATGATCGGGACCTGTCGATTCCGATAACATTATCCGATTGATAACATTAACCGTGATCACATTAAGCGGATTCGACTGTATTTTAAAAACGTTTATCTATCTGCTCAAAGCTTGGTGTGAAAACTTGGTAATTCATCACTAAAACTAAATGTTAATGTTGGCATACAACCGTTTGTGCAAAGAGTAAACCGGTTTTACACGCATATTATGTGTATATAGAAAAACTAAATTTTCATTAGTATACTGTTTTTCCCCTTTTATCACCTTATTTGAAAAATCTTTCCAGTAAAGTCTCCACAATACCGACTGTTGAATAATTATAGGGTTTCAAGAGTAATATTTTCAAGGTTTATAAATTAACTTCATTGATTGAAACTGAGACTTTTCTTTGTTTCAAACTTTTAATGCTTTTTAATTTCTAAAGAATTCCCTTGGGGAATTTTTACTTTTACCCAAAACGCACAAATGGAACTCTCGAAACATACTAAAAGCCAGATGGTTTTATAGATTTTTAATCTGTAGATATTATCTAACTAAATGATTTGTGTGCTACAAGGAAATTCAAAGCCATTTCATACCATGTTATGTTTATAAAAGCCAAACCACAGTTATGTTTGTTTACTCTATTGTAGGTTCCCGCGGTTACAATTCATAAACCAGTTCACAAAAGTCCCACTCTCTAGTTTCGGATTTTTAATTGCGACGAATCAACCCAAATTGCAAACGATTAAAACTGATTAAATTAGAATACTAAATGAATAGGCTTTTAAAAAAAGAATTGTCTACAAACCGCTTGCTGTTCTGCTAGGAACAATATTCACCCATGGGAAATTCAGACCAGAGCGAGGTATTGTATTCTCAATGAATAAGCTTTTCACGAATTATGTGAATCTGTTGTGTTTTAAAGTAAAAGTAATAATGGTAACTTCACTTACTGTTGACATCAAAGCAAAGTTAGATTGTTGCTTTGTAATTGTTAATCTAGTATTATAAAGCAACAATTTAAATTCCTGTGTGTTGCCGCACTGATTCGAACTGATTGTTTTAAAGATTACGTCACAATAGGGAATACGACACTTGTGGAAATTCAAGATTTATACTGTTGGAAATCATTGATGGGGTTGTAAAACCCATTTTTTTAAATTTTTAGATTTTTTCATCATTAGTTTTTTAAATTAACTTTCAAAAATTACGCTAGCTAGAATCGGATATGTGGCCTACGTGATGTCATCTCTGCTTTCGCCGAATCTTCAACCAATCAATACTTTCAAAGGAAATAATTCAACCAATGCCGAATAAGCTTTCGTACAAGTGTGTCGTGCCGAAGACAAGTAACGTCATGTACCAAACCAAGAACCCTTCTGCGCACTGTATGTTTAAATTTATTTTTTAAATTAACTAATAATCAGATCTCGAAAAAAAATTTAAAATTATTTTTTAAAAAAGCTCTATCGAAACAAATTAAATTTGAAAAATCGTTGTATTCCCCATTACTATACTTCGCAAACACAAGAAAAAAGAAATTCAATTCCTCTTTTCTTACCATTTTATAGAATTATTTTGAAGTCTTGTAGCCACATTTATCCTTAAAATAATATTTTTTACACTTTTAATCAGCACAAATACGAGTATTTTTTGTATAATTTATTCTACATTTTTAGGTCAAAATAGTTTTTAAAATATTTTAATCAATAAACTTCCATTTTCCATTTATCGTTTTCATAATAAAACCCGAAACGATATCAAAAATTAAAAACTTTTAGTCGATTAAACTTTTTTCCATTAGCATTAAAAGTCGTTTGCTACTAACTCTTTCAGTTTAATTAAATTTTACTATTATTCTACGTTCTGTATCGCTATGTTTGATTTTAAGTTTCGCTTACCAAATTTCCGGATAATATAAATTGAGGAGATCCAATTTATAATTGAACAAATTCATATGATATCGACTGATGTTATGCGGTTATGCCTCAGCTTTAGAAAAGAAATAATAGCAGTAAGTTTTATTTACTTCATTATGTTTTGTTTAAAAGGAATTTCATATAATATATTAAATTATATTTTTAATACTAATGCAAACAGTAGGTTACTTTACAACTTGTGTATTGAATTATAATTTCTTGTAATGATTCTTGTAATTTTTTTATTTTTAAAAAGAGATGCGATATTGTTAATCTTTCGATATTGTTAATCTAATTTGTGGCCTTTGTATATGGGGAGGGTGCATTTTACTTTACAAGATATTTTTTATTATACTAGTGATATTTTTTCAAAACTGTGTTGCATATGACCTAAATATGAACAAAATCTTATCCAGTTATTTTCCTTACTACTTGATCGAATGACTATTATATCGATTAGAATTACAAAAAAATGTAATTATTTTATTTACTATGGACAGGTGCTGTAAATAATCGTAAAAAGGTATTATGCTAAAACTATACCTTAATTTTAAACATGAACAGTGGGGTGTATAAAAAACCCCCTTTTTTAATTTTAATAATGACTTAGTGGAGAAAAAAATAAACTCACAGGTGCCCTCTGCCACCTTAGACAACTTTTCCGCTCTGACACATCCTCAAAATAAAAAAAAACAACTTCGAAATTTTGTTTTTGATACACTCTAATGAACAGGATGTTTTTCAATTGAATCGTCAGTTTGAAGAAGGGAATAAGTCCAAAAAATGACAAATTGACTTTTTGTGCTCAAAACAATCTCCAAGATTTGCTCTTCACATGGGTGATAAGAGGGGGAAAATAACTAACCCCTATAGGGAGATATCGCCCCTTGAAGTCGTGAAATCTGTGTCCTTTCGTTGTATTTTTTAAGTTAATTTAGAATTATAGTTAATTTGTCTTTCTTTTCATATTCTTTGTGCTGTAAACTAAGTTAAAATAAAATGTTCTCTTAATTTCAATTTTTTTTCAAACTTTTTTTATGTAGGGAATGTTTGACTCTATTCATATTCCCTCACTCCATTGATACTGCTTTAATAACTCTGTTTCACTATAATTTTGAATTTTATTTGTCTCATTCTTTTTATTTCACCCTTTTGTGGTGCAAACTAGGGAGAAATATAATTTAAATGTGAATGTTAGGGTCCATGTGAATGTTAGGGTTAGGTTAAGTCCATCAACTTATTTTGACTGTAAAATATTTTTAATATACTTATATTTGTTTTGAGGATTGCTCTGTTTTCCAAATAGGGTTCTGAACTTCCAATAAAGATTTGGTGGTTATACAATGAAAATTCTATTACTTATACAGTTTTTTCGATTTTCTCAAAACTTGGTGTGTGGACTTATTCCCTTCTCGCAACTGACGATTCAATTCTATTTAGTAATATTCTGAAATCTATTAAAAGCTCTGAGATCTAAAATATATGTAAAGCTCACTCGATACCCCGTAATGTTCTAAGAATTGTATTTGATGTAAAAGCTCGTAATCGAGGATCTGTGTTTCAGACCACGTTCTCCGTTTTGACATACGATCACCCTCTCCCCATTCCGCTCACGATCCCCTAAAACATCGCTCAAGACACCCACAAAGGGGTGTTCGGGGCTAATCATAAGAATGATGATAATAAAAACCCCCTTCTACCCCAGATCGAATGTGAGCCCCCTCCATCCCTACGACCACATAATGTGGATATAGAGAAGGTATGGAGATATAGAGTGCCAATCGGAAGTTATCCTTATGTGGTGATATGGAAAGTGTCAAAGAGGAATTTTTAATATGGATAAGTACCATAGGTTACTTAAAGAACTTCCCTCCCCTCAGGAAAATGAAGAAAAAGTGACCTACTAAGTTTTTCTACTGGAAGAGAACACAATATTTATGAAAAAAATGTGAAATGTGTCGAGATAAGTAACAACTATAAGTTACCTGTTGCAAACTCAAAGAGTCGTTCATAAAAAAATCCACTGTGATGAGAAAGATGTTTTACCAATAAAATATGATCATTATATGCCATAATTTTGAAATAAATTTTAAAATTATGCTTTAACTCGGGGGCTGCAGCCCCTACTCGCTATCACTCACCAACATCCATGCGAGGTGCTGGCCCATGTCCCATAAACCCCAACAAACCGAACCGAACCATGCGAGGTGCTTAGCAATAAGCTTTGGATCGCTCTGCGATCTTTACAAAACCCAGCACGCTGCGCTTACGTATCTTTCAGAACTCTTGAGAAAGCTATTTTTCTTAGTTCTTAGTTGGAAAGTTTAGGAGACATTTGCTTACTCTAAGATGACCCGCTTCGTCTCTTTTATTTTTTTCATGGATGATAGATGCTGCCACCATCTATCGCCACCACCACAATTTTGCCATGTCTCTGAAGGGGAGGGAAATAGTATCCAGAAGACCTGGACCCATGGTAAACTGCTGCGACCGACCGCAGGACCTACGGACCCACAGATTTAACGAGCACGTACTCCGCATATACTCGATGGGTCTTCAGCGGTGTCGGGAATCGAACCCGGGACCCTCCGATCCCAAGGAAAATGCCTTAACCACTAGGCTCCCCACGGCCCTTCAGTCACTTCATTTGATTTTTAACTAAGATTAGTTAAGATTCTTATTCGACTCAATCTTTCACTTTTTTCACCATTTACTTGTTACCATTTCTCCCAAAAACACCCTCAGAAAAGGATCTCCGAAACTCCCTCTACAACACACCCCTTCACCTCCCAAGAAACGCATTACAGAAGAACCACCCCCCATTTGTCAACCTCAACCCTCTCTCTCAACATCGATCAACTCGCGTTCGTTGAAATTCAAATCCCGCGATCCAATCATATAATCCCAATACACACACGTGCAGCGAGAGAGAAGTGCTGGTAATGAAGCCATTCCCATTCCCCTCAAACCGAAGGTTTTAATGCTGATCTATGCAAAGCCATTAGAAGAGGCTTATAATCCGCGCAGAAGTACCCGGGTATATTGCTCCGAAGGTTTTTTTATTGGTTTCTCTCAATGCGAAGGAATGGTGGTGTAGGGTAGAAAGGGTATGTATGGAGATGGCTCAATTTTACCCGTGAATGGTTTGTTTCGATTTGGGTAGAATTGTGCACCGAGTCGGGCAAAAAGGGTAAAAATCATGTCAGTCTTCTTTCAGGTTGTTAATTTACCTGTGGGTAAACGGGGTAGTATACAAGGCGCGCGGGTTTATTAGGGTAATAATACCAAATTATTTTGGTTTTACATTCTATCATATATTGATGATACCCGGGTATATTGCTACGATGCGGGGTTTTTTATTGGTTTCTCTCTATGGTGAAGGAATGGTGTAGGGTAGAAAGGGTATATGGAGATAGCTCAATTTTACCCGTGAATGGTTTGTTTCGATTTGGGTATTAGAATTTTGTGTAAAGTAGAGGGCAAAAGGGAAAAATCAAATCAATCTTTTTTTTATGATTGTGTAATTTACCTGTGGATTAACTCAGAACACAAGATGCATGGGTATACTAGGGTAAAATACCAATGTACCTTGATGGGTATAATAGGTATAATTGATGGTATTCTAACGAAGCATTCTTAGAATACCAATTTTTCTTTTCTCTCGTTATGCTTTCTATCACATATTGATATGTATAGCTCAAGCCTTAAACACAGAGGTATTTTTTCTGTATGTAAAACGTTTGATTGGGCTAGTTTAGTTAGGTATTTTATTATGAGGAGGTATAAAAAGGAGTAAATACGAATGAGGAGAATAATTAATAGTATCAAAATTTTAGCCTGAGGCTTTTAGGCTCCTGATGAATTTTAAGGCTCCAACTTCCATTTTGAACTGTCGCTAGGAGTCTGTCCTAGATTGGTATTTGATCATTATTTGTATACATTTTAATTTTTTCCATTCATTTAAGATAATCCTTTTTTACTCTTTTACTAATGTTCCATTGTAGAGGTTGAATACTAAGTTCCTTCTTTTTTCACTTAATTTCTTTGATAAATAGAAAAGTTAACTATTCTATTGCTCCTGTTTCCCGCAACAAAAATGCACCATAAGTTTCTTAAGATTTGTGGTGAAAATACAGTTTATCAATGATTTAATTTTTTTAATTAATTCAATCCTCTTATCTATTATTTTTTAGGTTCAGATTCTTTATCTGATCCGTTAAAAATTGTCATGCTGTTTTTAGAGTGCATTTTCAAAAAAATAGCTAATTTTCATCGTTTTCATATATGAATATTACTAATTAATTGGCAATTTCTGGCGATATTTCTATTATTTCACGCCAAAAACAGTTCGGCGGTTTTTAACGGGACACAGATAACGGACCTGTACCTTTTTATATTTTTTATCTATGTATAAAGCATTTGGGAAACCCGAGATAATAATAACATTGCAATATACTGCTGGAAACTAATTGCCTGGTTCTGCCACCTTGTCCGTAGGATTTTATTTCCAATCTCTAGGGAAAGCACCTGCCAGTAGTATCATTACTTCATTTCCGCTCTACGCCTAACTAACTCGTAAAGTGAAATTAAGTCCTTTTTTTTTCAATTACCACTTTATCTCATGCGTAGCCTAGGGGAAATTTTTATCTTCAATGTATAATAGCATACATAGTATCTTATTGATAACTCAGTGAGACGTGAGAAGATTAAATATTTATTGGATTAAATTCAAAGGTGTTTTGCGAATTCCTACAAACTTTCCTAACCTTTCCTTTCATAAGGGAGTTGCATGTGTTTCATGATTTTCAAAAACAAACAAGTGTTCCGTACGGCTTTTTGTATGGTAAAATGAAATACCTAGTCAATTTTTTTTAAAAAAAGTACACGAAATTAAATATTTTAATTTAAAAGTCGAGAAAAAACACGTGACTGTGAAAACGTTTATTTTTTTAAAAAGAAACGATGACGTCAACAATCATGCCATCAACTCCATTGCTTTTCAACAATGTTTATCGTACGATGACGTCACATCCAAACCCTTGGCGCTTTCGCGTGCTTTTAAAAGGTTGATTTTCGTTAATATTTTTGGCAATCGAAAAATTTCTCAATCGGCCTCAAATTTTCGGTTGTTGCTTATTTTTGCAAGAAGAATCGATTAAAAAATAATAAAAAAATCATGCAACTTCTTCATTCTTTTCTTTCCAATTCTATAGATCTGCATCAACATTGCTGCATTTTAAGTATTTAAATAATTAATTGTGTTTTGATTGTTTTTCTGAATATTTATGAAGCAAAATTAAGTGTTCAAACGACGAAAATATTACATTTTACCTGCCCTCTTTCTTTATATTTCTTTGTATCTTCTTAAATGAATACTTTAAATATCATTTGGGGCAATGAGACAAAATTTTATCAAGGCACCTTCTATATAATAACGTTAAATTAATAACAATATAAACCTCTCTTATAGCACAAAAATGCAATGAAGTTTTGCTAAAGTCTTAAATCAGAATTCGAGGCTTTTTCCCCATTAGGTAAAACGTTTTTACATAATGAAGTTTTCGTTTTTTATGAGCGACCACATCTCAATAAACCAGACTAATGAAAGTTTTGATTGAGGCCCCTCCAGTGTAGGATAATTACCCCGTATTGTCGCCAAATGCAGACAATGCCAGATAGGATTCTCGTAGATCTAAGCTGATTAATTTGGAGATGATCAGAATAATTAAGTCAGAAGAGAAGGGAATAACTCCCGCAATGAGAATTTCTTTTACGATCGTCTTGAAATTATTTATCTGTGTTTAATTCTGAGCATCGGAAAAAAATAATCGTGGTTGAAAAACCGAAAGGGGCCATTCGCAAATTGATAATAAGTTCTGTGGAATTGGACCACTGACATTCTTATACTCTGTTCACTTTGAACTGGCGCTTGAAAATATTTCCTTCCCCCACCACCGATCTGTAACCATAGCAACATTCCACAGCAACGAACTATTGGCTTCTCGAAGAGCGTAACTATGGTTACGCTTCTAGCGTGGGGGAAAGCACTATTTCTCAAGCGCCAATTCTAAATGAATAGACTATAGGAGTATATAGTTGCACCCCTAATTTCAAGTTTTATGTCCGATGAATTATAGCACCAACGATTTAATTAGAAGACTTTAATTAATTATCTAAGTTTATAATAATAAAAATAAAAATAAAAATAAAAATAAAAATAAAAATATACAAACACACAAAAGAAAAGAAAAAGAAATAATACATATTGTTCACTAAGGGGCCAATGGCCCTTCCAAGTGAAAACATTTAGTTTGTTCAATACATATATGCTAAAAGAGAAAAAAATTATAAAAAGAAAGATTTAAAGATTGATAAAATAAATATATATATATTTTAATATCATTCTATTTAAAAACAAGAATAAAGATTTTCTTTCCCAAAATAAATAAATCGCTATGATCATAACTTTGTTGATATCTATTAATTTCGAGTAACCAAAATTAAAATAGTTCATATTTGTGGTTATAATATATATGTGTTTAGCGTATTCGTCATATATTTTCAAGAAATTGTCAATAAAAGCTAATAAGAAATAAATCTTCGTTGTGGAATCAAAAACTTTGTTAAATTTTCATATCTAGGCATTAAACATCGTAACAGCCATAGAATGAATTTTGGCAAAGTAAATTTCATGGGTTTACGTGTTTTTTATTGTTGTAGTCTCAATTACCATGAGCAAATACAAGGAAAAGAGTAATAGGGCTGCAATCCTGCAACCCCCTTCAAAATTAAACAATTTTCTATATTTTAATAAAAATCGTACCGCCAATTTGAATTTAGCGAACTTATTTATAAGACCTATAATTTAAAAGAGATTTATTAATTATATTATTAGAAACAAAACTCCATGAAAACCATTTAAAGTTTTCCTCCTTTTATTTAGTGTTCTTCATTCAAAAATTACACATTAAACATTTAATTTCGATTCTAACGTTTCAAACATAGAGCTATGGTTTCAAATTCGTCATCTGTTTTTCTTTCACGCTTTTTCATGTGAGCTTTACTTGTGATATTCTTTATATTTCTTTTAAATCGTTAAAACAGCTGGAATAGTTGTCACCGCCATGATAGGTCTTCGCTTTGTAACCAAAGAGATCATAACTGGTAGAGTAGAAACATCTGCCCTTGAGACCAGTGTTTCAGATTGAAGTTTATGGGAATCAGGAAACAGCTGCGTTAGTATGAGTTCATAAAAAGTATAAAAATATATTTACTTTTAAAATAACAATCCCCCTTTTCTCTGTCTCTTTTTTTACACTACAATTTTGTCTGTGCTTTGTGAGTTGCGTTATTTCTGACATGTCATTTCAGCTATACTAGACAGCAACACACTTAATTTGAACCTACTACGTCAACTAACAAAGTATTTTCCATCGCGGTGTCTGAATTTCGAGTGAAACCAAAAACGTCAATTTAAAAAAATAGGATTATTTCTTTAAACCCATGTATAAATAGTCTCTTTATAACAATTCGCGTATCGAAATTCCTCCTATCAACCCAACAGGCTATGTGTTTACTCACTTTCTCCTTACGCGTAGTGACGTATTGGGTTCAGGAAACGTTGCTGTGAAGTATATACAAAAACATGGATTAATAATAAATTAACTTAGAGTGTTTTTTAACATAGAAAGCTCGATGACTACGTCCTAATGGTCAATAGTCTAGAATTTTTTAGCAAAATAATGGGGTCAATTCATCGCCAGAGGGCGTTAGTATCGATTATCACGTGATAGCAGATAGCTGCTACACAAAACAATGCAACTGATAGTACTATGCTGCTAGTAATGCATTCACTAGTAAAATATATCATGAATAAATATAGCTATCTTGTGATCGCTGACGTCACATGAATTGACTCCATTGTTTTATATATTTTCAAGTTTGACTTCTCAAAGTTCACACTCTTCCCTCTTGATGCCATTTCGGCACATACATATATAGGACCCTCTTCTTCATCAAAACAATTGACGTACTTTTCAAACGGCCCAAAAGCGAAAAAAAAACCCCCACCATCACCACCGTAAACAAAGCAGCAAAAACAGTCCCCCAGAAAAAAAAATCCAGAAACGATGACGATTAATTAGGCACGTCGTCGTAGCGATTGATACCCCCGCCCGCTAATTTCCATCGGAGAAAAATAAATAAACAAATAACAATCTCGCTCGCGCTCACGGACCACTGCTTCCAAAACGCATCCGAGCGGGCGCCATTTTCTTTTCCTTTATTTTTCACAGAATTCGACGAACATTCTCTCGCTTTAATCACTCCCCTCCTTCTTTTAGAATTAAAACTGTCCCCATCCTTCATTAGGGGCGTCTGCCCGTCTCGACCAATTTGCCCCTGAGGGGTATAAAGCTCCCCGCCAAGACAATGGCTTGGAGGGCGATAAATAACAAAAATCGAATTTTTTTATTTTTCATTTTTATTGTTTTTCTGTCTTTTTAAAGGAGGAAAGTCAGTTCGGAGAGAGAAAACTTTGGCGGGTGGTGGCAACGCGGGGAGGAGGTCCCGTAGGGTTGGAAAAGATTAGAAGGAGAATGTATGTGTTTGTAAACTCGCAGTATCATTTTTAAATTCGCAGAGCTCCTTTGAATTGTAACAAATGCTTGTACCGTATATAACCTCAATATCTCGAAAATGAACAAATTAAATAAATAATAAATAAATAAATTTTATTAAACAAACAAGAACAGAACAGAAAAAATACAAGTGATCCAGCACATGAATATCCCAAAGGAGCTACCGCTCGTCCATGGGGTCACAGAATATCTTTGTTAAAAGTAAGATAAAAAAAATCGATTTGGTTTATAGTGGAAGAAGTTGTTTTGTAAATACAAGAACAAATAACAAGATCAAATTAATTAATGAACATAAAATAGCAATAACAATTAATAGTGGGAAACAGGGTGTCATAAAGATCCATCTCTGAAAATATAAATATTTTTAATGATCAACCTGGGTGGAAATACAGTGTATCTAATGATATTTTTCACATTAACAACTTAAACTGTTAAAAAATAACACTGAAAATATTCCTCTAACTTGCGTATAAATTCTGGACCCTGTTAAGCTGTTTCTAATGCCACTTGAGAATATGTAAACTCAATCCGCATAGGAGAAAAATCCACTAGTCATGTGCCGACCAGTGCTTTGCCAATCTTTCTGGTCCTCAACCAAAACTACTGGTCCATCAAATTAAAAAGTACAGGATTAAATTTTTTTAACCCATTCTTGGTCGCTGTTGCATATTATTTATCCAACGCTAAGTGACCCGATTTCGTGATAGTCGCACCTCATTCGGCCGTCTAAAATTTTGCTACGCTATGAATATATTAGTTATTACGTTGATTTAGTTATCTCACTATATTTTCTAAGCTGATTTTTCATTCAATATCAGGAGCAAAGAATTTAAGGGACAGGGCACAATAGTCTGTAGATTTACAAGTCATAAATTTGTCACGGAGTTTCCATTGTAAGTTTTCTCACTAGTTTCTTCCCTCCCATGTCGACTGACATTTAACGATCCTCCTTGAAGTTCCTTTAAATTTTGTTGACAGATGTTCTGGATCCTCATCAATGATCTGTATGTTAAGGTCTACAGTAAATGAAGTTTTAAGGGCAAGGGCTATGTTTTAATGCAGAGACTTTTTATTTTCATTAACAGACATTGAACAGTTCTTGTAAATAGACTGAAAAATTGTATAAGCCACCTGACACCGTTTTGCCATTCCAATACTAATTGTTTTTCCTTGTAATTTTGAATTTCTTGTGTTTTTTTCCTTTCTGTCATCTTTTGTTTATTTGTATGTTATGTGTTATTTGTAAGTTTTTTTTCTGTAGATTTTATATTTATCTGTATCCACCTTTATGGATCAGCGATCCCAGGTGATATGATTTTTTCTTTATATCTTTGTATTTTTTTTTGTATGTGTATAATAAATTTGATTTGATTTGATATTTACTCAGGGGAAAAGGGGCTAGAACTTAGAGAGTGGGACATTTTTCTGACTTTAGTGGTCAGAGTCGTTTTCAGTGGTCTCGGACCAGCGGACCACCTCAATTTCGAACGCTGTTTATAACCACTATACTCTGTTCACTTAGAATTGGCGCCTGAGACGTAATGTATTAGAAGCACTAGTAATTATTATCGAAAATTTTTTTCTTTTGCAATGACAAGGCAGCCTAAACCGAAGTAGTTAAAATACTGTAAAAAAATCGGTCACTGTAATTGAATCGTCAGTTTGAAGAAGGGAATAAGTCCAAAAATCAAGTTTTGAGAAAATCGAAAAAAAAGTAATGGAATTTTCATTGTATGGATATCGATTTCACAACTTCAAGGGGCGATATCTCCCTATAGTGGTTAGTTATTTTCCCCCTCTTTTCACCCATGTGTAGGGCAAAGCTTGGAGATTTTTAGAGCACAAAAAGTCAATTTGTCATTTTTTGGACTTATTCCCTTCTTCAAACTGACGATTCAATTGTGAGATGAGCGTTATTAAGCATTATTGAGCGTTTTCGATCCTGTTTCAGGCACTTATTCTAAATGAACAGACTATAATAGGCTACCCACGCCAAATACTCTCTTCAGCAACTTAAAGACTGCCCTCTTCAGGACACCACTCCCCCTCTCCCCCTATTACCTCCCCATATCTACGTCCTCTCCACCAATAAATAAGCAAACAAAAAGCAGGTAATGATATTGTTGGTAGTAACCAAGACGACGACGAAGACTCGTCATAATTTTTTCCCACCCCCCCTTTTTTTTGCTCCGTAATTGATCTGCAATCTGGTTGGACCGTCGCCGCCGCAAATTGGTGGAGCGAAGTCATTAATTAAAAAGTCTTTTCCAACCCTACCCCCCCCCTCCCTCAACGAAATGATTAATTCCTGCATCTCTCTTCGTTAAGAAGAAGGGCATTCTCTTTTGCCCCATTATCTTTCCTTCCCTCCCCCTTTCTTTTTCTGTGATGATGCAAAACTGACGCTTCCACGTGACTTCCTCGCGACCCCCCCCCTTTTCATTCATCAGGGATTTTCCATTTATTGACAAGTCGTTTATAGGGGAAAATGAGTTTTCTTGATTTCTCTGATGGAGTGATTTTTGGCTTTTCGGAGGGATTATTTGTTGCTAATGAGAATGATTATGTTGCCATATTATACATTATAATTTCGATATTTAGGTATGAGAATCGTCATCTTTAAGGCTTTGGGAAAGAATAACTGAATTGCCTTACTTTAATCATATTTTCACTTCTTTTTTTCTTGATTTAAGAAAAAATCTTGGAAAAGCTGCTTGTGGGAGGATTATTTCTTTCTAATGAAACAGGCATACCTACTATTTTGCGTTTTACCTGTTTTTTGCTATAATTTTGACTCAAGTCTAAGAATTGTTATCTTAAAGAATTTGGGGAAGAATAACTGAATTGACTTACTTTAATCATATTTTCACTTCTTTTTTTCTTGATTTAAGAAAAAATCTTGGAAAAGCTGCTTGTGGGAGGATTATATCTTTCTAATAAAACAGGCATACCTACTATTTTGCGTTTTACCTGTATTGTGTTATAATTTTGACTTAAGTCTAATAATTGTTATCTTAAAGAATTTGGGGAAGAATAACTGAATTGACTTACTTTAATCATATTTTCACTTCTTTTTTTCTTGATTTCAAAAACATCTTGGAAAAGCTGCTTGTGGGAGGATTATTTCTTTCTAATGAAACAGGCATACCTACTATTTTGCGTTTTACCTGTTTTGTGTTATAATTTTGACTTAAGTCTAAGAATTGTTATCTTAAAGAATTTGGGGAAGAATAACTGAATTGACTTACTTTAATCATATTTTCACTTCTTTTTTTCTTGATTTAAGAAAAAATCTTGGAAAAGCTGCTTGTGGGAGTATTATTTCTTCTACTATTTTGCGTTTTACCTGCTCTGTGTTATAATTTTGACTTAAGTCTAAGAATTGTTATCTTAAAGAATTTGGGGAAGAATAACTGAATTTACTTACTTTAATCATATTTTCACTTCTTTTTTTCTTGATTTCAAAAAAATCTTGGAAAAGCTGCTTGTGGGAGGATTATTTCTTCTACTATTTTGCGTTTTACCTGCTTTGTGTTATAATTTTGACTTAAGTCTAAGAATTGTTATCTTAAAGAATTTGGGGAAGAATAACTGAATTGACTTACTTTAATCATATTTTCACTTCTTTTTTTCTTGATTTCAAAAAAATCTTGGAAAAGCTGCTTGTGGGAGGATTATTTCTTCTACTATTTTGCGTTTTACCTGCTTTGTGTTATAATTTTGACTTAAGTCTAAGAATTGTTATCTTAAAGAATTTGGGAAAGAATAACTGAATTGACTTACTTTAATCATATTTTCACTTCTTTTTTTCTTGATTTCAAAAAAATCTTGGAAAAGCTGCTTGTGGGAGGATTATTTCTTCTACTATTTTGCGTTTTACCTGCTTTGTGTTATAATTTTGACTTAAGTCTAAGAATTGTTATCTTAAAGAATTTGGGGAAGAATAACTGAATTGACTTACTTTAATCATATTTTCACTTCTTTTTTTCTTGATTTCAAGAAAATCTTGGAAAAGCTGCTTGTGGGAGGATTATTTCTTCTACTATTTTGCGTTTTACCTGCTTTGTGTTATAATTTTGACTTAAGTCTAAGAATTGTTATCTTAAAGAATTTTGGAAAGAATAACTGAATTGACTTACTTTAATCATATTTTCACTTCTTTTTTTCTTGATTTCAAAAAAATCTTGGAAAAGCTGCTTGTGGGAGGATTATTTCTTCTACTATTTTGCGTTTTACCTGCTTTGTGTTATAATTTTGACTTAAGTCTAAGAATTGTTATCTTAAAGAATTTGGGAAAGAATAACTGAATTGACTTACTTAATCATATTATATACGAACCTCAATGTTAAAAAAAATAGAAAAGTTACTTGTAGGAAGGATTATTTTATAAATATCTAGTATGTTGCGTTTCTCCTGACTTCTTCTTTAGTTTCATCCAAGTTTTATAGAGTAAGTGGAGGAAAGGTAACTAAAATTTACTGTTTAAATTTTTAGTAGTTTTTATATCAGTTTCTTTTTTTAAATAAGAACATCAATCATCAATGCAAGGAAAGGATATCACCTAACTAGTACCATTTAAAAATGCTACTGAATTGTAAAATACGAACTAGTAAATAAATTTATAGAGCATTCACAATCACATGACCAAGCAACGGTCTTAGCAACAGATGCGTTGACCTGCAGCAGTTAACAATTAAAAGAAAATAACTGGTCAAGGAATGCTTCTATTGGAGCATGACTCGGACCTAGCAACCGCCCTAGCAACAGATGGGTTGATCTACAGCAGATGGCAGTTAAAAGAAAATAACTAGTCGTGAAGTCACCTGAAAAGACTCTATTTTTAGTTCTTACTCTACCCATTCACTAGTATCTTTAATTTGTACCAGTGACTTGGGACTCAACAAACTAAGTTCTTGGATGAATCTTTGGGGAGCAAGGCGACAGTTGAGGATCCAAGGGGGCAAGTGTCCTTTAGAGTGGTCAATTTTCACACCATCTAATTTCTTATTTATGAATTATTTTTATTTGGAAATGAAATTTTATGGCTGTGAAACCTCTCTTGCAATATTTAAAATAAATTTTTTCATTTTATTGTGAAAGACTCAACTCCCTTTTAAGGCTTTAACTTAAAACTCTAATACCAATTTCTCTCAAATAACTGTTTTCTTCCAAAAAGGATGACCTTCCTTAAATTGACCTACCATTCTTAATTTTCGGAACAGATTTCCTTTCCTTAAGAAGAACTTTGCTTTTAACGGTTTATTTGGCAAATAAAAATTCTAGATGCTGATAACAACACACACGATACAAGGATCATTTTATAATTAATATGTTTCAGAATTGAAAATAGTGGATGACTCAAACTTTTCTAGTTTACTTGAATTTATTGTTAAATTAATTTAAAAATAATCGTGGATAGTTAATTTGAAGTTAGTTCGAAATTAAAAAAAACTTTCGAACCACCTCTCTATCTCTATCTCTTATACCTCTCTCTATCTCTATCTTTAAATCTATCTTTCTATCTCTCTCCATCTCTATCTCTATCTTTATATCTATCTTTCTATCTGTCTCTCTATCTTTATAATATCCATCTCTCTATATTTATATTTATATCTCTATCTTTATATCTATCTGTCTATCTCTATGTATCTCTCCATCTATCTATATCTTTATCTCAATCACTATGTATCTCTCCATCTATCTATATCTTTATCTCAATCACTATGTATCTCTCCATCTCGATCTCTATCTTTATATCTCTCTCTTTATCTATCTACATCTCTATTTATCTTTATATCTATATCTCTATCTCTCTATCTCTTTCTACGTATTGGACTTTAATAAGAACGATTCAATGCAGGGTTGACATTCTCAATCTAAAAATCATCAGCTTCATAAGGTTCAATTATGTTTTGCATGCTTCAAATACAATTATTCGATACCCTATGCCTTAATATAGATTATTTTTATCACAAATCTCAGTCAAGACCTCAAGGGGGAACATTTTAATGACTGGACCACCCCTTTTGTGCCAATCCTTCATTCCCTTTGTCTTCCACTCTCGGGGTTGAAAATTGATCAGGGGGGTGGTATATCCTTCATTTTTCTTCTTATTATCATCACCATCATCATCATCAGGCGTTTTTTATCCCTCGTTTCGTTAATTTCAGCCCCTTCTTTCTTTCAAGTCCGGTGAAGCGTGCTAATTTATGAAGCGTAATTAACATCAAAAGTTATAAAGAGACAGAAGAGGAAGAAGGCAGGTTTATAAATTCTTCCTAGGGACCCCCCTCTCTTCACTTCGGCTCCCCCGCGAAGTCGTTCGTCCGTCTGTCAACCCCCCCACGGGGAGCGCGAGACAGAAATTAAGAAGTTGCCGCGGAATGAGGAACTGAAGCGAATTGAAGAATTTTTTTTGTTTTCGCTCTGGGGAGAAGGACTCTCCGAAGGGGTTCCTTAATTTTTTTTTGCTCTTCTCCAGCAGAAGTATAAAAAGAACGAATAGGGGAAAAAATGTAGTCGTCGGTCAGAAACAGAAGTGATGAGAAAAAAGAAAAAAATGGTGAGGATGTGGGGGAAAAAAGAAACGAACCGAGGGAAAATGAGCGAAAATCAGCACATTAATAAGTTGGAAAAAGGGAGAAGACAAAAAAGGAAGGGGACTGGGGGTGAGGAAAGAGGGAGGGGAGAGAAAAAACAGAAAGAAAAAAGTTCGTTTTCGCCGCGAAGAGAAATTAAAAAAAAAAATAATAATTTGAAAGAAATCACGGCGGTTTGATGCAAGAAGAAAAAAAAAAGACTTGGAAACGCATTAAAAAACAGTTATGATTTCGCTCTTTTTGAGCTAGTTTTTTTCCCGCACGTGCGTGTTATTATTTTTATTATTTTCTCTCTCTCTCTCATATTTTCGAGGTCTTTGTTTTGCCCATCAGAAGACTTTTGAATGAGGAGGCAAAAAAAAAGCGGAAACCGAGAGAGAGGAGTGGTGGAAGAATTAATATGTACGAAGAAAAAAAATACCCTTGATGATGAAAAGTTTCGAATATATTTTTTCTTTTCTCTCTCTCTCTCTCTCCCACTAAAGGCTTTTTTATTGTCTTTCTGCCGCACATTAAGTATGAAAAAAAATAAAGGAACGAAATGCTAAGGGAGAGGAGTACCCTGGAAAAAATTTATTCGTAAATTAAAGATCTCCGCGTGCAAGGCACGTTTCACTAATCAAAATGCAAATTATCAGGTCTCCAATTTTAATTAAATCAATATAGAAAGGATCTCCAGCCTTGCAAAAGGTAATTTAGTAAACTTTCATTATGAGTCAGTGGCATTAGTCCCCCGTCAAAAGCGAAAAAGTTCTGAATTAATTTTTTTGCCCCCCTCACTCCCTGATTAAAAATTTCTTTTGATAACAGTTGGTTAAAAAGAGAGGATTTTTTTCAGACACTACCGGTTTTTTTGCGTTAATTTATTAGAGTAATGAGTATTTCTCAAAATTAATTTGAATTCTAGAGCTACAAGAACTTGATATTTATCTTTTGCTGGGCTTTTTAAGTGAAAGGATATTTTCAAATTACATTTCTCTCCCAAATTTAATCATATCTATCTGATTGAGGGGTTTTTATGGAATTTTTTTTTCCTACCGTCTCGTGCTTTGATATCGTCGGACTGATTTCGAGTTAATTTTCGTGTTTTGTAACAGAGATTTGTAATTATTTCAACTCTCTCAAGGATTGAATGTGTGGTTTCTTAATTTAGTTGAAACTGGATAGATTTCAAAGGAAGATTCCGTCTGTGAATTTTTCTTTTTTTTTCTGTAAATCAAGTAAATAAAGTAATTTAAATCAATTTCATTTCGTGCGTGGTAAGTTAATATGGGTTTTACGTGATTAGATTTTAAATATGCATAGCTCATTTTGTATTTTATAGTATACTTGGGCGGTATCTTATGAATTTAGTTTTATGTAATGTGATATATACTGGTTACTAGGTTTTATAAAAGTTTTTGGTTCAATTCCGTAGGTCCCGCTAAATATCACCAAGTTTTTATGAACGCCATATATTCAAATATCTACAAATTTTTCTGATTTTTATTGATAAACTGAACAGTAATTTATTTAATTAAACATTTTAATCTATGAGTTTGAAATTATTTAGCAATATTTCTACTTTTTGGTGACCAAAAGAGCATGGTGTTATTTTGCGGGACCTTTAACAGAATTGAACCACAAGTTTTTACTACATTGTCTGTGTTGACGGTTTTCATAGTTGTTAAAGTATATTTTAAGAAGGGAAAATGTTAAGATCCACTCTGTGCAAAAATTATTGTTCAAAAAAGAGACCGTAAGTGAGTATGCACATAATTTAAAATTATTTATAAAAGACATACGCCGTTTCGGGGATGACTGGATCCCCTTCGTCAGTGTAAAACGAAGTATGACGAAAGTATGACAGTATGACAACGAAGTATGACAGTATCACGAAGGGGATCCAGTCATCCAAGAAACGGCGTATGTCTTTTAAAAATGAATTTTAAACTATGTGCAAACTCACTTACGTTCTCTTTTTTGACCAAAATAATTTTAAATTGTGAGATATCAAAAGAGCTATAGCAAGAAAAAACAACAAGAAAAATTTAAAAATTATTCTTGTTCTGTTAATTACTGTTAAATTATTATTGACGGAATAATTATTGTTGATGCAGAAACCATTCTTAAGAATGAATATCAAAACAGTTTGGGTTCAGTGTAATACAATCTCTAAGAGAATGCACCCATAGATGTATTGCTATTCTATGGCAATAGGAGTGGGAAAGGGGAGAGGAAACATAAGAGATTCAGACGATGGAGGAGGGAGAAGACCAGAAGTCGCGATATGGGGAGATCGTGTTTAGGGTCTTGGACATTTCCTGGTGTCCGGTCGGTGACCCCATTAAGCCTTTAGGGTACGACCACTCGTTGACTTGCTTCCTGGAGGGCGCATTAAATGTCCATTAGGGGGGGGAGGAGATGGGTTTGTGAATTCCAGATTGGATGTGAGTGTTTTGAAGCTATATACTGTTTGTGTTTGTGTAGGATTTATTGATAAAGATAGTGATTCGATTGATTTTTATACAATACATTTAATCAGTATATATTTATTGAAATATAAGCTATGATAATATTAGAATCTGTAAAAATTTTAATACTCATACTTTACTATGAGTGGACTAGATGAGTGGAGGACTAATCAATGGTCACCACTTTTTCAGTTATAGTCGGCTAGACTAGTACTTGCCCTCCGCTCTCTTGCGTTGCCTTCCTATACCGTGCTGATGTTCTAACAAGGACGAAACCGGTCCACGGTTGGAGGCGACGCTTGAGAGTTGTGAGTTTACACTTAGATGTGAGTGTTTTGGAGCGATGTACCACTAGCGCGGATCCAGGGGAGGCTAGGGAGCTATAGCCCCCGCCAAAAAGGGAAAGTTTTACACTATATTATATAATATGGCATTTTAAGCACCAGAATGGGTTAAAACCGTGTTATTTTAAGGTTAAATTTTCAAAAATTTTCTGGAGGGGGACCCCCAGACCCCCTTGGTACTTGTAAAACTCTATTATTACAACTTTATTTAACATTAAGTTCGTCAAAACGCAAAAATTCTGCCATAAAATATATATCCGAAACTCGGATGAGGCGTTCCAAAACGAGTAGAAAAAGTGGGTTTTTTTCACTTAACCCCCCCTTTTAGTAGTTAGAGTAGGATAACTAACTATGTCTTTCCATAATATGCTTATCAAGAAGATTCAATTGGATTATGAAAATTCTTAGCCCCCTCCAAAACCAAATCCTGGATCTGCCCCTGCGATATACTGTTGGTTTCCGTGTCATTTAAGAATTTATTTATATAGATAGGGATTAGATTAATTTTTATACAATACATTTAAGATCCGTGTATTTTTATTGAAATGTAAGCTATGAAACTATTAGAATCTCTATGGGAAAACCTGAGGTAGTAAGGTACCTCGAGGTATTATCAAAATCTACCGAGGTCTTGTTATTTTTTATGGGGCAGTAATGCAGTGCAATAATTTAAACCTTAAGGGGCATCAAATAGTACTTGGAATATTTTTAAGAATTTCAAGGGTCGTTGTTCAAATGGTTTCGAATAAGAAACATTCGATTCATCTTAACTCCTCTCTATAAATGGTAACATTTATATAATTATAGAATATTATAATTATATTATTATATTAGACCAGGGGTTCCCAATAGGTGGTCCGCGGACCCCTGGGGGTCCGCGGGATGTGTCCAAGGGGTCCGCGAAATGTCACCGAGAAATTAAGTATTTTTTTATTTTCCTTAATTTGAAGTAACCATTATCGTACTCAGCAGTTCATTCGTTAGTTTTGTTAGTTAATTGTCAATGTTGTACAAATAGATTAATGTAGGTGGTGCTGCCTCTGTTTACCACCAAAGATAGTCCATGTTTTGTTTTTGCAATTTTTTTATTGACTAAAATACGATAGTTAGGCTGGGGACACACTAGAGTCGCGGTTTTTCTGCCGCAAACGCTTTTACAGCAGTGGCAATGGAAATCCTATTGCCCGGTTCACACTCGACTCGCGGCAAAAAAACCGCCAGCAACGTTCTCCCGCGGCAGAAAAGCAGCCGCCCGCTGCCACTGCATCTCGCGGTTTTTTTGCCGCGTTCCACCTGCCAGTGGCTCACAGGACTGAATGGGCGGGGACACATTCAATACCGCGGCGACGGCTGCTAAAAGAGAATTCAATGAACATATCCACTAATTTTACCTTATTTTTTGTATCTGGTATGAAATTGGGTGTTATTTATGTAATTTTTTCTCCTGATTACAACTATGCCAAAAGTTTTTTTTTTGGTACACTCATATTTTGTCATACAAAGTATTGAAAATGTCATCTCGAGCACTTTTTGGGAGTTATTTTAGTCCCAGAGGGTCCTGTTTCTTTTTTAACGGCTGTAAACTTTTTTATATTCCTATTCTTTTATTAGATTATTCATAAAGAAATTTAAAAAAGCACATTTATTTATAAAAGAGCGACGCTATAACAAAAAATTTGTTTTTAATTAAAGAAAACAATTTAAGTACAATCTCATTCTATGACACCAAAAAAAGTACTCAAAATTGGTAGAGTGCACAAAAAGTTATCAGAAGCACCCTATACAGGGTGATTCTAAATTACGTGGACAAACTTCGCGAGGGGGTAGAGGGGACCTAGACAAGCATATTTGGCATAGGAATGGGGGGCGCATCCTTACCGTTTAAGAGCTAGGACTTAATGTAGTACGAGCGCGTTTCAAAAGACCGTTTTTAGAAGGCCCGTGTGACGAAACAAAACATAATACAATGAAAAACATTATTGCATGGGGTACAGGAATATCCGTACAACTTAAATCCTCAATGTGATAGAAATTGGACCACTTGCTAAACCGTGGGGTAAGTATTAAAACGTGCAATATTAATCTCTTAGTCAAACAAGGGAGTTCCCTTAATGGTAATAAGAAAAATGATGATAGGGGAAGGAATTTTCAATGATCAAAGAGTTTCAATGATCAATGTTACGATCATTGAAAATTCCTTCCCCAAACATCCTTTTTCTAAATACTATTATGTGAAGTCCATTCTTTGACTAAAAGGTTAATTTTGCACTTTGGAAACTCACTCCACGGTTTAGAAAGTGGTTCAAATTGTATCGAATTCATGGTTTAAGTAGTAGGAATACTTCCTTACCTTATGCAATAATGTTTTTCATTTTATTATGTTTTGTTTAGTCACACGGGCCTCCTAAAAACGGCCTTTTGAAACGCGCTCGTACTACATTAGGTCCTAGCTCTTAAACGGTAAGGATGCGCCCCCCATTCCTATGCGAAATATGCTTGTTTTGGTCCCCTCTACCCCCGTGTGAAGTTTGTCCACGTACTTTAGAATCACCCTGTATACCAGATACAAAATTGTAGAAATATGTGAACTTTAATTCATTTTCGATACTTTCCTATTTATTTTGTACAAGGATGGTCTTTTAACATTATTTTAAAAATATTCATCGTATATCTTAAATTGAGGAGAAATGGGTGAAATCCCTAAAAACCCTCGATTAACAGGATGCACCAAATAAGTCAAAAACGTTTCTATTTATAACTAATTATCAACTATATTATAACTATTTTTAACTATTAACAAAAGGCATCCGACCTCAAACAAGACCAAGTGTCGACTGACAGGTGATGCAAAATAATTGCAGCCAATATTTGCCGCTTTTATTTGGCCCAGTGTGAACGAAACACGCGGCAGCGGCAAAAAGCCGTCGCGGCGGAAAACCGCCGAATGTGTCTGGGCCCTTACGGTTTTGAATACATCGAGTTTCGGTTTTGAAATCGATTGTTGCCTGAAATAAATTCAACCTTGAAGGGATTTAGTATTCTAATTAATACCCCAAACTTGCAATTATATTTCTTCTATTAAAATAATATTTTAGTTTATCATTACAATGTTTAAGTTAATTTAAGAATGATTAAGGACCGTTTACAACTGGAGTACCTATAACAAGACATATCGTACAGAAATATTATATTTTTTAACCCATAAAAGTCATAACCTAACTCCTAACATATGATTTCATAGAGATGTGATAACATTAAAATCTCGAACTTTAAATTACTTAATGTATTTATAGCTATTTTGTTGTTTATTATTAGTTTTCACAAAGTTTGAATAAGCATTCCACCTAAGTACAGTACACCCCGCCTAGAGACACTTTACTGCTGATTTACGTGACCAATACGGCATCCAATATCAATTTCAGATATTTCACGGGTCGTTCGAGGGAGTGTTTGCGCTGGACGTCCACCCTGTAGTGTCAACAGTGTCCCGATCGCCACTCCACCCGCAATTTAAACATCGTCGTCACGCACGTGACCCTTCCCAACCCCATTTTGACGAGGTTCCATCATTTTCGATTGGGGTTGCTTTTTTTTTGTAGCAGGTGGTTCAGAAGTTTTAATCATCTGGTTTCTTATGGTGATGTCATCTTATAGAAGACAGTAGAGGTTTCAAAAATCGACAGGATGTCTCAAATGGTTTGTGCCAAACTTTAGGTTTAGAAGCTCCAGGGCGGTCATTTTGACCGTTTTGCGTTTTTAACCCTCTCGCCACCCTGGGCCTCTTATGAGGCTCCTACTTATGAGCTCAATTTTGGTATGATGTAAACACGCAAATTTATTATCTTTTCATCAGTGACTTCAATGATTCATGTAGATCACATGATATTACTTCCGGGACCCTAGAACACGTTGGTTCCTAATAAAAGCCTACAAACGGACTTTTGAAACACCGCCTGTATATATTCTGAATATATATTTCAAATATCTTAAGAGGATTGATTATGTTGCCTAACTATCATCGTGTTCACCGTTCTTCTCTGAATGAAAAAAAATATCACAACTCATCTAACCAAGAAAATACATCCAAACAAACAAGTACTCCAGAGCGCAATGAATCATTTGCCTCCGCGTGCGACCCAGAAGTCCACTCTCTCCCCATTGATGCCACTTTTCAGAGCAGAAAAGGAGTCCGATTGTTTCGCGCGGTTTGCCGCTTGGCCGGACCAACTTTTGTGAGCGACACGCTTCTCTGGTATTACACACACGGGTCTTTTTCTGCTTCCTTTTTAAAAAAAAAAAGAGGAGGAGGAGTTTTAGCGTTTGGTTTTGGCATCTTTGTTTTGCCACGATCGGTTTTTTTCTTTTGTTACTCCTTTTGAGTTTCGTTTAAACTTTAAATAGATTGCTAGTTTAATTTTAGAAGTATTATCTTCAAAACTTTTATTTATTTATTTTTTTATTTAAAATTTTATATATTTTTTATTAATGCTTTATTATTTAGTTATATGATATATTTTGTTATGATTTATTATTAAATTTTAGTTTTAAATATGGATATTGGACTATTAAACTTAGGTTCAGGAAAGATATTTGGTTCAATTCCGTTAACGTTCCCGCTAAAGCTTTTAAACGCCATCTCCTAGGAAGTATAAAAAGTTATTTCTACTATAAATTTTAATTTACTTTTCAAAATTAGGGCCCCCCCCAAATTGTGGGGCCCCTAGGCCCGAGCCTAGTAGGCCTAATGGTAAGTCAGGCCCTGGGAACGTAAACGGAATAAGGAAGTTGCATGTGTCAGGTTTTCAAAAACAAACAAGTGTTCCGTATGTTTTTTTGCATGGTAAAATTAAATATCTAGTCAATTTTTTAAAAAAATGTATAGGTAATTAAATATTTTAATTTAAAAGTCGAGAAAAAACACATGACTGAAAACGCTTATTGTTTAAAGATGTCAACAATCATACCATCAACTCCATTGGTTTCCAACAATGTTTATGGTATGATGACGTAACGTACGATGATCCCAAACTCTTGGCGTTTTTGCGCGCTTTTAAAAAGTGTATTTTTGTTAATTTTTTTGGCAATCAAAAAATTTCTCAATCGGCCTCAAATTTTGGGTAGTTGCTTATTTTTGCAAGAAGAATTGATTAAAAAATGTAAAAAATCATGCAAATTCCTCCTTGAACCTTAATAAACGCCATAACATTCCAAAATCGACAATTTTTTCTGATTTTATCGATAAACTGAACCGTTATTGATCTAACTAAACATTTTTATCCACGAATTTGAAATTATTTAGCAATATTTCTACTTTTTGGTGCCCAAAAGAGCAGGGAGATATTTAGCGGACACGTTAACGTAATTGAACCAAATTTTTCTGTCCTATATTTTAAAGGATACACATATTTTATTTAAATCTCAACATAATTATAAAAAAAATACATTTCCTTATTTAAAAAAAAATGCTTTTTCAGCTACAAGTGATTAACTTTGCACTAAAGTGATTAAGCACAACTTAAATCAAGAAAACTGATATAATAAATTATGCAAAGGCACGGAAGATTCCCAAACACCTTGAAGAGTATATTTCATTTTCATTTCACCTATATAATAAGCACGAGATAATAACTTTAAAATTGAAGAATGAAGTGTCCCTAGCAGGGTTGGCCGAATTGGACCCAATTGGGTTGGACCCAATGGGTTTTTTCAAAAAAACCCATGTGAAAAAACCCACATTTTGGACCCATTTTTGGGTTTTTTCAAGAAAAATCCAAGATTTTGGCAGTTCCTTCAAAATTTAATGTGTTTTTTTTCAAAGTTTAGGATATTTTTAAAATTTAGTGGGTTTTTTCAAAGTTGAATAGATTCCTTTCAATATTGAATGGGTTTTTTCAAAGTTGAATAGATTCCTTTCAATATTGAATGGGTTTTTTCAAAGTGTAGGATATTTTTTAAATTTAGTGGGTTTTTTCAAAGTTGAATAGATTTCTTTCAATATTGAATGGGTTTTTTCAAAGTTTAGGATATTTTTTAAATTTAGTGGGTTTTTTCAAAGTTGAATAGATTTTTTTTCAATATGGAATGGGTTTTTTCAAAGTTTAGGATATTTTTTGAATTTTAGTGGGTGTTTTCAAAGTATAAAAACTTTGAAAAAACCCACTTAACTGTGGAAAAACTAACATTATTTTGACAGAACACTTTTAACATAGAAAGACTCACTAAAATTTGAAAAAACCCACTTACTTTCTAGGAGAAAACCACTTAATTTTGAAAAAACCCACACTTTTTCCGAAAAAAACCAGTTTTATATGGGTTTTTTCAGGGTTTTATTGAAAAAACCCGAAAAAACCCAACCCACTTGGGTTTTTTCAAAAAAACCCGGGTTTTTGCCAACCCTGGTCCCTAGGTGCCCGCTTTACCCTTAAATAATTTGAACCTATTAAAAGCTTAATTGCCACTTTCAATCAGGGACGGATTCATGTTGTGTGCCACTTTGGACAGTGCCCACCCCAAAGGTTTTTGAGAACCCAAAAAGGTTCTTAAAATCAGTAAAAACTCTAATTTTACAGCTTTAATTTAAAATTTTTTTCTGGGGGAGGATCCCCATACCCCCAATGGTACCATAAGGGGATCTTGTCTTGAAAAGTACCCCCTTGGAGCCGTGCTTCAAAACTATACCATTATAGAGTGCAAAAACTGAGATCTCATCAAAAGCTCCGTAAAACACCCTTGATATAAAATATAGATAGGTAAAAAGACCGACTTCACCATAATGACCGATATACACGATAATTTTAATGCGAGTGACGATAAATTAACAAGGGTCCGTTCCGAATATAAAAGAAAAGATCCGAATCTGAATAATACGCGCCTCTTAGCGACAAAAATAAATGACCCACCTTCACAAAAGGACTTTTCTCTCTACCAAGAACACAAAGCTAATTCCCCTCAAATTACTTTAAAAGTTTTAAGTTTACTTTTTCCGAGAAAGAAAAAAAAAGCTGTAATGTGGGACCGGGGAAGGACTTTCAAGCCCCCAGAAAGAGAAAAGGCGAATTAAATTTAGAAAAAGAAAAAAAGTTGGGGTTTTTGCTCCATACGGGCCCAAACAGATGCCGGACAAAGGCTGAGGGAAAAAATTAACCCCATTACGGACGGGGTTTTTCTACCCAGTAATGAGGGGCCATTCAGCCCTTCTTTTCCAGGATAATAATTAAAAAAGCACCACCTTAAGAAATAGATAATTACGGGAGTGGCCCCCGTCCCTCGCCGTCAGGGGACGGGAGTTAGACTGGGCGTTGGATGATGACCTGCGTGGTACACGACTAGAAGTGTGGACAGGAGATCAATAGAAGATACTACAGTACAACTTCATTATCTTGAAAACCTTTATATCTCGAAAAAATATATCCCCCCTTTAAATTAAGTATTCTCTATTTTCTCTTGTTATCTCGAAAACCATACTTGGTTGCAGTGTTTCTTGATCCTATGACGTCACTACGCGGAAGGGAAAATCCCATCCTTCACAACCTACCGAGGCCAGTCGGACCAAAACCTGACCTAGATCCAAAAACCTCAATAAGAGTATTGTTGCCAATGTTATGAAGAACTTACTGAAAAAAGTTTTATGAAAATAACTTGAATATTCGCGGAGATATTAGCATGTCTAGGGGTAGACCTTACTTTCGTGACCCTAGGACCAGGGTTGTTACGTTTAAAACACTTTGTAAAACATTTTGTTTAAAACACTCGTTTTAAACACGTTTAAAACAAAGCAAAAAAAAAACCTTGTTTAAAACACATATATATGTTTTAGCAAGTTGCTCCCTTTATTTAGGCAACAAATTCGCCATTTTCCAGTGTGAATCACTCAGAGCTTAAAAAGATGGTGTAAAGCTTGGGTACAAACCACGACCAAATCGCCATGACATAGGCAGTACATTACTTGATAGAGCACGATGATGTTAAGAAAGCTTGCAAAAATCATTGAACGAACTGTTTGTGGTGTATTCAAAAGTATAGCTTTATTAGTCTAATTTCAATTTGAAAAATCAAATTTAAATTTTTAAAAACCATGGGTTTTCTTAACAACTTTTTGTCGCGGGTAAAAACAAACAACAACTAAAAAACACACTTAAAACAAATAAACATGTTTTTTTGTTTTTTATTAAAAAGAAACATGTTTTTTCCAACCCTGCCTAGGACACGTTGACTCCAAATAAAAGTCGCTAAACGGACTTTTGAAACACCTTGTATATAAATATTGGGGCTTGGTATAACTTCTTGGTAACACTAAAAAGAGTCACGGGGTAAAAGTAGTTCAAAGTTCGGTCTATTCCCTTTTTTCCCTACGGTCCCACGAGCTTCCCTCCATTTCCGAGAGGACAATGGAAAAGCTATCTGGGAGAGAGAGGAGGCGCTTTTTTCCCTTTTCCCCTACTACGTTTTTATCTTTCTAGAAAAAAAAAGAAAAAAAATCCCCTCCCTCCCCATTTCTTTTTAGACAATATTAAGGCCACTGGAGATAAATCTGTCACTCTCAAATCCGGGAGCGAGGGAAAAAATTAGCGAACTTCCCGGATTTTTTTTGTACCGGGAAGGGA
Organism: Tetragnatha versicolor; assembly: GCA_024610705.1. Taxonomy (NCBI): domain Eukaryota; kingdom Metazoa; phylum Arthropoda; class Arachnida; order Araneae; family Tetragnathidae; genus Tetragnatha; species Tetragnatha versicolor. The sequence continues at coordinate 1,307,217 of JANDEH010000025.1, read as the reverse complement.
AAAAAATCCTGGAGGGGAAGTAAGACAATAGGGGGCGTTGGATATTATTTCTTAGAGATTTGGTCTAGCTTAAGTTTTTTTTTTTCGAAAAAAGATGGAGGAAGGGTGAGAAGAAATCTTTGTTTTCCCCCGTTACCAGTATTTAAGAAGGAGTTTGAAGTCAGAGCTTAAATCCGTCCTCCATTTTTTTTTTCAAAAAAAAATCTTTTGTTCCGGTTTTTTTCTCTGCAAGACAAATTTTTAAAAACCCATAACGGAGCTTAGATTAAGTAAATAAAAAATGGTGGGAAGCTTCTCTCCCATATGTCAGACAAATTGGTTAGGCTTAGGAGAATATTTACGCGTAGGTTTTTTTCTCCCTTGTGCTTCGCACGTCTTACCGCTCTTCTGTTCGGGAAATTAACGTTGTAATTTAATGAGTGTCTAAAAATCAATTATTTTCGGTTAATTGAATTTTCCTACCTTTCGACGTTATTTGTCTTTACACTGTGTAATTAGAGTTCCCCTTTCTAGGCTGAAAGTTCGATTTTGAGGTGATTCCGACAGAAAAAAAATAATTGGTTAAAAGTGTTGAATTTCGGTTGGGGCGTTAAATTATATAGGAAGCGCGTTTTGACATACAGGTGGTTAATAGGGTAGTTGAGTTGATGGCGTATAAGGCGAAGTAATTAAATATTTTAATATATAAGTCGAGAAAAAAACATGTGATTCAAAACGCTTATTGTTTAAAACGACGTCAACCATCCCACCATCAACTCCGTTGCTTTCCAACAATGGTCACCGTACGAGGACGTCACATCCCAAACTCTTAGCGTTTTCACTCGCTTTGAAAAAGGGGATTTTTGCTAATTTTTTTGCAATCAAAAAATTTCTCGATCGGCCTCTTGGGTAGTTGCTTATTTTTGCATGAACTATCGATTAAAAAAATCATACAACTGCCTTGTTCTTTTCCCCTCTAAACGAGTGAATCCCTCTAATAATGACTATCGAATTTCACCCGTATGAACAAAAATCCCAAGAACACTGATCTGCACCACCCCATTTCTGCATAATACCTGCCCCTACTAACACAATCGCTTCCACCTCAGTGGCGTCACGAGCACCCCTATTAAGGCAAATAACACGCCGCCACTGCAACAATCTCGTCTCTGCCGCACACAATCTCGACACGAATGAAACAGGAGTACAAGTTCAAAGCAAACTTTCAAAGAGGCCTAGAGCGCCCCAGACCACAAGTGGAGGGCAAACACTGGGAGGGGGCGGAGATGAGGGGGTGTGTAAAAAGGGGGTCTATGGCTTTGTTCTAAAGGGGTGTGCTGCTGTAAACAGCTCGGACCCCATCCAATTTGCGTCTGTAAATATGGATTTTGTAGTCGGGCGTGATGCTGAGGGACTTGGGGATTTAAGAGGGGGATTAAGGGGGGATGCAGATTTTTGTGGCACAAACGTAGGGAATCAATGTTTATCGTTATTGAATTGCAAGTTATAATTTAAACCAGTGTAAACCCACAGGGGGGCAATATCATTTTCTAGGGGGGCAATTGCAAATTTTCAACCAAATTGCCCCCAGGAGGAGCCAATCCAGGGGGAAAATAAAAAAAAAACTTTTTAAAAGAAGTTTATCAAAATCGGATCCTATTATCCTATCTGAGAATGTATGTCTGAACTGCATTTTCGCACATCCCAACGGTTTGGTCCTGACAAGCTTAGTGCGCGTGCGTGTGGACTTATTTCAGCTGGTTTTTTTTTGAAATTTTAGTAAAATAATAAACCGGGGACAGAACCCACGACCTACCGCATGTTAAGCACGCACCCTACCACTGCACCAGCGGGGATTCATTAATGATTTAAATTATCCAAAGAAGTTCCTTTTTTCTCCCCGAGCATGCGCCCTAAACTCGTCAGGACCAGATCGTTGGGATGTGCGAAAATGCGTCAGAAATCAGGATCAGTATGTATCAAAACCAAGTTGAAATCCTGTTTTTAGAGTCTTATTTCCAAACCTTTTCTGGGGGATGACCCAAGATCTCTTTGTTTTTAGAACGCTTATATTTGAAACTTTTTTACATTAGGTTCATCAAAATGCAAATCTTACCTAAAAATTTATATCCAAAATTTCCCAACTAGGGGTACCAAACTAGTTAAAAACCTGCTTCCTAGAGTCAAATTTCTGAAAATTTGCTTGGGGAGCACCCCCAGACACCCCTTGGAACTTAGAACTGAATTACTCATAACTTGATATGACTTAGTTCGTTAGCATGCAAATTCTACCTAAAAATGTTCTGAAAAGCTTCATTATACTTACTAAATATACATAGGAGGGAGGGGATAAGAAATAATTTTGGCTCCCTCTCAAAATATTTTTCTATGTTTGCCACTGAGACCGGGGGGCGGGCATGGAAAATTTATAAAGGCTTTGGTGGGGCATGGACCGAAAAAGGTTGGGAAACACTGATTAAACACTGCAGATTACAAAAATTTATATACTTGAGAAGGTGTTCATTAGGGTTATGATTTTTTTTTCAGATTTAAAAGCCTGTGGTAGTAAATGATATTTAGAACCCTATTTGTACTTAATTTCGAAGTATTGTAAAAAAGTATTCGATACCTGAAAATACTCAATACCTAAAAGTATCGATACCTGGATATTCTGTACTTAAAAGTATCGATTTTGCCCATAATTAATCGCTACATACTTACCAAACGCACATACACATTAACTTTCTCATAACCAGATCCTTTGAAACAACTGATTAAAGACATTAATTATCGGGATTTGTTCCCCATCTCTCATGATGCATATATTTTTAATTCCCGCATACCAATCAACCCCTCTCAGTCTCCAAAAACAGTTTTTAGGTTCATAAAAACCCCCGATACTTCGCCCAGACTTATAAAATTTGCCCAAGCATACGGAAAATAATGAACTGGTTTTTGTGAAACTCCTGCTTTCGGTTCATAGAGGTAAAACGCATAGAGGAAGCATAGGCTCTTGATATCAAGGTTAGAGTGAAGAAAACAGTCGAACCAACTTTCATAAAAGTGTTTAGTAAAATGATTCAATTTTAATTAACTTTCAAAATTTTGATTCTTCATTTACTAGTAATATTAGTCAGGGTGCCAAATGGCAAAAAAGGGGTCAACCGTGTATTAGAATGTGTATGGAATTTTATTGCTGATTTTGGTGGGTTATGATGTCTAGATTAAAGAACCGATTGATGCCACCTCGTAAATGTTGAGCATTTTGAGGAATTCAAGATGGCGTCCATGTTAGCCACAAAATAGGATTTTCGATTTATCTTTAATAAAATATGGCATGAGGGGTATCATTCTTTTTGTTTTTTAACAGGGAAACATTTATTTTAAACAATAAAAAGTTTAAATTGATTTGAAATACCTTTATTTTGAAAATAATTACAATGGAACCGTAATTTGGTTACTAAAGATCCTAGTTTATTTGATATTGCAGGAGATGATTTGCAGAGATGATTTATAACAAACTTGGTCTTCATCAAGTTTGAAATGGCAATTTGAAGCTGAACAGGAGCTTTTTTTAAACAACTTGCGATAATGCTTCCTATCGTGATGGCAGCAAGACTGGGAATTTTGAGTTTCCCGAGAAGCATTAACAGTGTCGGGCTGCATTCCTTACTTACAGAATCAACGTTGATCCTCAAATTATATTTTGATTTGTCTGCAACTAGGGTTTCTTTTTAAATAATTGATGCTTTATATGTTTAGCAACAACGTCTTCGTCGTTTTCTGTTGAAATTAATGTTGCGGTGCAGTTTTTTCTGAAGAGAAGGAGGCTTGCCACTCCTGGGGAAGAAAGTATCAAAAGTTCCTCTCCAAAGTATTCCTCTAATTTTTGCACAAAAGATCTTCTTTTTAAGGTTCCTTCAAAATTCAAGTACAAGGAATGCAGCTGGACACTGTTCCATGTCTGGGTTTCATCTGCTTGCATTTCTTGTGTTACTCTACAGAGAGCAAAATCCTCTTGAATAGAAACATCTGAATCTATTTTTTCTTTTACAGATGAAATATTTCTGTTCGTTGTAAACAGTAGTTCACATTTTCGGTGGTACCTTGCTCCAGCTACATGCAAGCATGTGTGTGTACCTGTTAGTCTCAATCGTACCTCTTCAGCCCACTTATCTTTTCTCTTTTCACACATATCCGAAAGTCTCCATTGGAAGTCAACAGTGTGAACGAGATGGGAAGGATTGAATCTACTGGTATTTTTAGCATCACGTTCAACGCACGGATTGGAACAAAATATGCAGTGAAGTCTCATATCAAAATCCTTACATTCTGAACGCAATAATCTTCTATTACTTTCTTGGTTGCTATCTTGTTTGTGATAAGTTTTCTTCAAAATCCGATTTACATGAGTTTTGGAGGTGTATGTTGATACACCAACCCTATGGCTAAAGACTTCAGGCTCTTTTATAAAACGCTCTTTTAGACGGTCAAACTTGTAGTCCCTTCGAAGTTAAATGCAGATATGATGGATCTTATTCGTTTTGGTGCCAATTTGGTCACAGATCCTTGAACTCTACACTTAAAAATACAATCTTTATCATAATTACCAGACATTTCAAGAACATTTATGTAATTGAAAAACATTAAGAATCGAATAAAGTATTGTATTTTACAAATGTTTACAATATTTAGCAGTTACTTAGCAACCGGGGTGCGATATCAGCCAATTGGAGCATTATTTCGGAATGATGCAATAATGGATAATAATACTGAATAAAAAAATATCATAAAAAATATTAATTAATTTTAAATTTTTGGTTCTCTGATAATTACTTTTTTCTCAAACAAATTAAAATTTTATTTCTTAAGCTACATTAAAAACTAATCAGAACATTTCCTCCAGATGGTTCATTCTGAATGAAATAAAAGCAATGAATTCTTTAAATTATTAATTTATTCATTTTAATGTGTTACTGGAATTATTCTAAACCCGATTAATTTTAAATTTATGCAAAATATGAGTTTAAAAGCAAAATTAAGCACTTTAAAACTCTGTTTTTTAAAAATCCTGCTTTTTCATTGAAATATGTTTATTTGATTAAAAAACCTATTCCAAACTTAATTAAAGTAAAAAATATTGTTATATTTCGTTTCTTTGACCCCAAAAATACCATATATGATGTATCACATGCTATATTTTTATTTTCAAAAGTATTGTTTTCAATGGAGGCCATTTTGGACGCCATCTTGATTTATAAAAAATGCTCAATATTTGCAGAGTGGCATCAATCGGTTCTGATATCTACACCTTCAAATCTATCAGAAACCGTCATAAAATTCCATACACACTTCAATGCACACTTTTCGAGTTGGCACCCTGACTATATTAGATGGAACTTAAATTTACTTTTTGGTATGTTCATGCCCATTACCTTTAGAAATTAGAATTTGGAAGATAACTCTTTTATGTTTTGTTAGAAGGTAGTTTTGGTTACCCATTTAGTAAAAAAATATATTTTAATTATGTATATTTTTGTGTCAATATTGTAATGCCACATTTTTGAGTTTTTAAAATCAAACCTGAGTTAAATATTTTGAATTGCCTTTTTTATTTAATCAAGGAATTTTTTTTGTTACTTTAAATGCTTCAGGGCTTTTTAACAGCATACTTGTCCGAAGACTATAACCTTACTTTTATTTTATTTTTTTCACATTTTTCTCTTTCTCTAATTCCTCTCCTGTTCTCGTCGTTCTCTCTCTGGTTCTAGTACTTTTGATAACTAAAAAATGAAAACCTTGAGTTGTTTAATTACGGTAAAACACCATTTATACGCATTTCAAGGGACCGTCGTAAAACGATGTATATAAATGAAAAGACGTAGAATTCGATACATCTTTGATTATTATGGTTCTGTTGTTGTTGTTGCTTATCCTCACATCTGACATTTGTCAGATCAACTCCATCAAGTTGTTGACCGCCAAAAAGTCAATAACCATGAGAGGGTCAGATAATAAGTCCTCTTTGGAAAGTCCGAAGCATCCAAGAATGTGATCCGGTGAAGCTGGATGGCTACGGCATTTTGGACAGATGGGGTGGATTTTTCTGCCACGTTCAAAAGAAAGGCACTTCAGATGGCCAGTAGCAAGTCTTGCTAGAGCAGTCTGGGAGCCACGATCACACTTGAACTCCAGCAGAGTGCCAGGGGATGTTCTGGTGTACCATTGGTGATCAGGTGGAGTACGCCAAGTTTTGTCAATTCTAGATCTTGCATTTGAGTACAGTTCCTGGAAAGTAAGCGAAGCGTCTGTGGCCGTTTCCTCCTCACTACCCTCTTTGGCCAGTCTATCCGCAATCTCATTACCATAAATGTTGACGTGTGATGGTATCCATTGGAGGTGTACGTCGTGGTCCTGAGATATTTTCCTAAGGTTGAGAAGGATAGACATACTTGTTTCGTCGATTGCAGAGTTCCAGTCGCTAAGATGTTGAAGCGCACTGCGGCTAATCCGACAAGATCCAAAGACCGCTATATTTACATAAATACAATAAATTTGAGGTATTTTTCTAAATTAAAATTTTTTCAAAACAGTTCTTAAAGTGTAAATAATTAAATGTCATAGTTTTAAAGCATTTAACATAAAATGAAACAGACCATACCTTTATCCTAAATATTTATTTCATTTTTCATATCTTAAGTACCTACTATATTGTGCATCCCAAATACCACATCCGAATACATTGCATTGAATTCGAATATCAAATCTTCAGTTTATTACATTTTTTTTTAATTCTTCATTAAGACCGTGGAAAAAGTCGTTCAACCTAAATATTCATTTTGTTTTTCATATCTTGAGTACTTTATCGCGCAGATTGCAATGAAGTATTCTCACTTTTGAGATTAAATTTTATTAAAATAGTAGATAAAAAACCACGAAGAATGACGTTTACATCAAGTATTTCCGTAGCCTATTTTCTGAGATATAAATTTTTGAAATTTTGTTTTTTGTTTTGGCGCGAAAACACTTTCGAATCACAAATCATGCGCTGTGAGGTCATATCCAATAGAAGCCTGTTTTCTGATAACGTGACTTTTCTGACGTTTTGGCAAAAATAAAATTGAATTTAAATTATTTAAAACACATTTTTGAACTTAAAAATAAGAAATTTGGGAGTTTTAGACCATAATGTATCGAAAAAGTATAAAATCAAGCAAATCCCTCACTCATGCAAATACCTCATTGTAAGTATTACATCTTTAATTTATTACACTTTTTTGGAAAAATCCTACACTAAGATAGTGGGGAAAGACGTATAACCGATTTTGCGCGTCGTATAAACGAAGAATTTTCGCATCAAAATGAATAGGGATGCATGGTACTTTGCGAAAACGATGTATAAATAGAAAAGTCGTATAAACGGTGCCTTATTATGAGAACAATGAATTAGTGAAACCCTGAATATTCCAGTTGATGTCGTGGATGGATGGGACAGCCACCCACGTTCCCTCTATTTCTTATATCTCCACCTTCAGCCTCCCAAAACCATTGAAGAGTAATAATTAAGGGGGCAAACTACTTTCTTGTTCTCTGAAGTATTTACAAATTGGGTCTTAATGAAGAAACTGAGTACGTATTAGTTTGCGTTAATTACCAAGGCCAGAGTCTACCGGTCCACTGAACACATGCTCTTAATGATGATCCTATGCAGAATTTCTTTTTTATGCGTGGTTTTTTTTGGTAAAGCGGTAAAATCATACTTGGCGAAAACGGGAGATGATATATTAATGGACTAATAATTTTTTTTGTCAGGGAAAAGTTTGCGTAAAATTCTTAATATACTTTTTGTAAAAGTTTAATTATTGCACAATTGTATTAGATCAGTTTTAAGAATATAAGCATTAGTCTTTAACTGTTATTTAAACTGCCCATATGAAATTAATTTCTAAAGAGTTTTTATTTGGATCCAAATCCGAACTTGACTTAATCTAAAATTGGTTGAAATCCGTTAACGTTCCCGCTAAATTTTGAACGCCATATATTCAAATATCGACAACTTTTTTCCTGATTTTTATTGATAAACTGAATAGTTATTGATCTAACTAAACATTTTAATCTATGAGTTTGAAATTATTTAGCAATATTTCTATTTTTTGTCGAAAATATTATTTAACATTTTACAAAAATTATGACCCCAAAACCGCAATATGTATGGATTACACAAGCTAATCATTTTTCTTAAGTAAAAAGTACCTAATTTCTCTCTTACTACTTCCTTCGTTTGATCTTAGCTTAATCCTTCAATGGTAACAAGAGACGTTTTGGTCTAATATAGTTTACGTGTACTTTAAGGTAACTGATTCTAACATATAGCTTTCTTTTTCAGGGTATCAGGGTAAGTGATGCTAAAACATTTTGCTTGATCTATTTGTGAAAAAAAGGAGAAATCTACTTCAGTATGTATGACTTCTCTGTTTTATTGTACGTAAGTCATATTGTCTCGCGTTAAGCATTAAGATTAATCCCAGTATAGGTCACACGGTGGATTTTGCGATGTTAGGCAAAAAAAACAATTAGGAGGGCTTTTATTATTTTTATTTAGTATTTTCATTACAGGGTGCTCCCAAAAAAGACTGACACATTTTAAAATTCAATAACTAATAACTCGAAAACTGAAAAAGAAAATATACATGGTTTATTCCTTGCTACTCCTGTGAGTCTTATATCTTATATCTGTGAGTCTTATATCTTATATCTGTGAGTCTTATATCTTATATCTGTGAGTCTTAGGAGTAGGATGCAGCAATCCACGTATTTTTATCTCTTTTAGTTTTCTAGTTATTAGTTATTGATTTTTAAAATGTGTCAGGCTTTTTTGGGACACCTTGTAATTATACATATTAACCTTTATTCCTTTTTAACCATTTTATATTTACATTTTGAAATTCACGGTGTGATTGGCTCCAAGAAACGTTGGACTCTAGTAAAGAAAGTAAAATCGATTCTAGAATCGAAAGCAATAAAATCGTAATAACTTCTCTAATTTCCATCCACAATAGATTGAAACCTATCTTGAATATCCCTTTATGTAAAAGTGCTTGATGCCTATTTATTGATACCTAAAACAATGGATTTATCACTCGAATGTAACATAAATATGGATTCCAGAATGGAATGCGAAGATACGTAATGTGTTTCCCTTATTTAACTCATAAAGTTTAAAATCTCTTTTGAATTTCGCTTTATTAAAAAAGTTAAAGTAAGTAAAAATGCTCGATGATTATTTATCGATACCTAAAACAATTGATTTTATGCCTTACTATACTAGACAGCAACTTAAGTTGTGCGTGTGTGAACCTTCTACGTCACTAACAAACAAAATAGTTCCCATCACGGTGTCTGAATATCGAGTGAAGAACGTCAATTTTAAAATATGATTATTTCGTTAAACCCAAGTATAAATAGTGTCTTTATATCACAATTCGCGTATCGAATTTCCTCCTATCAACCCAACAGGCTTTGTGTTTACTCACTTCCTCCTTCAGCGTAGTGACGTACTGGGTTCAGGGAACGTTGCTTTGAAGTATAGAAAAAAACGAAAATAATTGTTTCCAGAAATGAATAAATAATCGATTTATCACTCGAATGTAACAAAAATAATCGATTCCAAAATCGAAAGAGAAGAGTCGTAATATTTTCGCACTCATAAAGGTTAAGACTTATAACTTTTTTAAATCCCGCATAATATAAAGTGGTCGATGTTTATTTATCGATACCTTAACAACTGATTTTACAAATCACTCGAATACAACATAAAGAACCGATTCCAGAATCGAATGCTATGAATCGCAATATTTTTCCCTTATAGAATCTACAGACGTTAAAATCTTTTTTGAATTTCGCATTATGTATAAGTGGTCGATGTTTATGTATCGATACCTAAAACTACTGATTTTACCAATCACTCGAATACAGCATAAAGAATCGATTTCAGAATCGGAAGCGATGAATTGCAATATATTTTTCCCTTATTGAATCCATACAGAGGTTGAATCCGATTGTCGAGGTTCACTTGTGAGGTCGTCAGAGCCGCATTCATTCGATTTTGCGGGAGGGTCGATTTGATTGGGCCTTAATTCAGAAGGGGGGGTTGATGAGGGGGAAAAATTCAGACGGGGGGTTGTAACCTGATCAGACGGTTTTACCCGCCTGTCAATCACAGTGGTCGCGTGTCCTATAGGGGGGTGCTTCTGATGGACTCCCAGGGTGTTGTCACCGGGGTGGAATATCACGCATAATAGAGTTCTTATCAACCCCGTTTAACCGGGTCTCCGCTTTATCCGATAGTTTATTAATTTATATGCAAAATTAAAAACTGCATTAGTCGACGAGAGCTTAGAGAGTGTTTAGTAGAAAAAGCAATTAAATCGTCGGTTTGAAAAAGGGAATCATAATCCAAAAACTTAGTTTTGAGAAAGTAATAAAAAACACCTGCCTAAGTGATAGAATTTTCGTCGTATAACGACCAAATTTTTACTAGAAATTTAAAACCTTATTTAGTACACAGAGCAATCATCTAAAAAATATTAAGTTATTCAAAAAAATATTTTATGGATGAAAAAACTGATGGATTTATTCCGATTTTCAAAGTGATTGTTTTTAATCTATTTTTAGATGAGTTAAAATTTTGTAATACATCTACATAATTTCAATAAATGAAAGCAAAGAGGTATAATACGTGACAATGCCCTTTTTTAGGTGTATTGACTAACTTCTTAAAAGCTCATACTGTGTAATAAAATCTCAACCTGTAAAACCAGTTTTTCCTTTAGAAGAGTTTATCGGCACGAAAACCAACCAATGTGTCTCGCGAATCTTCTCTCTCTTTCTTTCTTTCTCGCTTTCTTTCTTTCTTTAAACGGAAATTCCGGTCAAAGCAAAAAACCGGTCAGTAAAAAACAAATTTATTACTATTTGACCGGTTTTTGCTTTGACTGGAATTTTTGCGACACCTTAACAACAGATAATTAACAATTTTGTTTACTATTTAATTAGTATTTTGATAATTAATTTATTTTGCTGGTTATTAATTAAATAACTTACTTATTAACCTTGATTTGCGATTGAAATAAGAGATAAGTTCGATTCTACTTTTCGATTCTGGCCCTAAAGAATCGAATCGAAGAATCGAACCTCAGAAATGGATTCCAAAATCGAATCGAATCACTTTTTAGATCCCTAAATGGTAGCTTTTTATGTACTAGATTTTACAATATAGTTGAACCCCGAAACAGTGAATGGCTTTTGTGTGGTGAAATGAAATATCTAGTCAATTTTTCAAAAAAAAAGGTACAGGTAATTAAATATTTTAATTTAAAAGTCGAGAAGAAAACACGTGACTGGGAACGTGTATTGTTTAAATCGTACGATGACATCAACAATCCTACCATCAACTCTGTTGCTTTCCAACAATGGTCATCGTACGATGACGTCACATCCCAAACTCTCAGTGTTTTCGCGGGCAATGAAAAAGGGGATTTTTTAAATTTTTTTGCAGTCAAAAAATTTCTCGATCGACCTCAAATTTTGGATAGTTGCTAATTTTTGTATGAAAAATCAATTAAAAAAATCATGCAACTTCCTCACTGGTGAAGATTCACCAGTGGTGTGAGGAGAAGTTATTTCCGGAGGGGTTCCAAATATCCTCTAAACAAAAATTTAATAATTTTCATGCCATATTTCATGTCATACTTATCCATTAGGGTGTATCGAAAAAAAACTTTTTTCGATTTTGATGACGTAATAGTGCGGAAAAGTTGTCTAAGGTGCCAGAGAGTACCTGTGAATTTTTTCAGAATTTTTGGATAATTTCTAAAGGTGCCACATTGGCCCTGAAGTTCCCCATGTTAATCCAATGGGGCGCACCGCCAAAAAGGCCGAAAATCGGTTTTTCGCCCCTCATTTCTACCCTAATCACACGACGAATGTCTCGTCTCGAGTTATGGACTCTATATGATCTAGGCTATCCGACAAAACTTGAATAATAGCCAAAATATATATATTACGTTTTTTTGTCTGCTCAAATTTCGTCGAAAATCGCGTATTTCCTCGTTCAAATCAGAGCCCACAATCAACATAATATAGAGATTTAAGTTATTATTCAAGTTTTTTCGGGTAGCATACATCATATAGAGTCCATAACTCGAGACGAGACATTCGTCGTGTGATTAGGGTAGAAATGAGGGGCGAAAAACCGATTTTCGGCCTTTTGGCAACGCGCCCCATTGGATTAACATGGGGAACTTCAGGGCCAATGTGGCACCTTAAGAAATTATCAAAAAATTCTGAAAAAAATCATAGGTACTCTCTGGCACCTTAGACAACTTTTCCGCACTATTACGTCATCAAAATCGAAAAAAAAGTTTTTTTCGATACACCCTATTATACATGCACCTATTACATCTTGTAACAGGTTTGTATATTCACATGAAACAATATCCACCCATAGCGAAACAACTAGTGATGGGCGATTCAACTCTTTTACAAGATCAGATCTGAGTAACTCACTCACCTTAAGGAGTTAACTCTTTAATGTAACTCAGTAACTCCCAAAATCTATATACATAAATGAATGTTCGTCTGAATGTATGTCCGTTATAGTTTTAAACTTTTCGAACCTACATTCACTTTTAAACTATACCAAGTTGCCCTACTCGCTCTCAGAAAGGCTCCTGAAGAATAATAATTTAAAATTGAAGCATCCCAATAACTTTTTTGGTCTATTTTCGGCTAAAAAAACCCGTATTTCATTCCTAAAACCATGACATCATGGCAAAACCACCAATTGTTGTAATTAAAGGTAATATATAATATTAATTGTTGAAGGTATAACATCGATTGTTGTAGTATAAACATAAAAAATGCTCTTTTTTACATTTGGACTGGCGAAGCCGGTGTCTAGCGCGTCAGCGCTAGTATTATATAACTTCTTAATCTTAACTACCTACATACATCAACTAAAAAGTATGCCGGAAAAGTCATTCAAACGATAAAAAGTTTTTATATTGAACTGTAAACGAAAACTGAAATAAACCTTCAATATTTCGCCTACTGGAAAATTTTTTAACAATTTACTAACAAAAACCTACCTACAAAAAAGAAGAAAGGGGGAAAGGAAAATCCCCAGTAGGGGAACGACCGTAGAACCAAATATTCAGACACTAACACATCAAGCAATAACAAAACAGCCATTAAAATATTAATCTCTGCACATTGGGGCATATTTCAGTATTTTTTTAATATATTAATCAGCAGTACTAGGTATATTTCAAAAGAAAAAATACTCACTTCAAAAATAACCACATATCTTACAATTCAGGCATCCAATCCAATTTAATCCGCGACCATTCTACTGCAAACTTTAAGTATTCTAAATTTACTGGAAAGTAATGGTCACCAGAATGAAAAATCAATACAATTTTTCTAATAAGTAATCTAGTTTTAATCACTCATTCATCTAAAAAATGGCGGGTTTGAAACAAAAAACACGCTACTAAGAGCAAAAGGTTTTGGCAAGACGCCAACGTTCTCGCTTCCCGCCCTTTGGAGCCACCATCATAGCTGGTAGAGGTAGACAAGCATAGCTCGTGTTTCAATTCTCAAAAATCAGTTGAAAATTTAATTTTTAAATCCAAATCAATCGCCTCATTAATCAACTAAAACATTGCTCAACCATTAAAATATTAATCTATACAGCAAGCCTTTTGCTCAAGATCAAGTATTTTTTATTATCAACAAGTATTCAAATAATGATAATGCTCCGTCAGAAATAAATGCATGCTTTTCCATAATGGCAGCTTTCGTTTCACGAAATTCTTCTTCTCGCAATCTTTTTTAATCGTAGACATTTTTAATGAAGTATCTTAATATTAAATGATTATTAGAAACTGAGAATAGGGAAAACATAAAACCATAATTATTTTTTTAATTGCGCGCAGTAAATGTTGTTAATAATCATCCTAAACATAGTGATTAAGACAATGTAGAATCTCGTTCAGTGCCGTACAGAAGATGTGTATAATAAACAATCATGGCCTCCATCGAACTTAAGAAACCGCTGGGAGGGAGGAACTAACTCGTTAAGTCTCTGATCCCTGGGAGTGGGATAGTGGGAGTAAGGAATAACTCTATAAACTCTCTGATCCCCGGGAGTGGGATCGTGGGAGCGGGAAGACCGATCTGAAGTCACTTGCTCCCCATCCCAACTCCCCGGGATCGAAGGAGTTGAGAGCACACAGCAGATAACTCCCAAAGAGGGGAGACCAGAAGCAAGCAACTCTGATAACTCTGTCAGCTCCTTTCAACTCCTTTAAGGAAGACGTAACTCCTCGTGTAGTTTTTCGGATCAAAGTGGGTTGTTATGGCAACGGATTACGTAAAGGGCTCGCTCATACATGATGATGTGCTGCCATCTAGTGTTTTTTGGAGGTAACATCACAAGGATTTCAAGTTAATATCGCAAATTAAATCTTAAAAAGGTGCATTTTAAAAAGTACAACTGAGCTACCACTCTTTTTTCCCCACTCCTTGATCCTTCCCCCAGTTTAAGGAGTTAGTTCACTGAGTTAACTCCTCAAAAAATGGCCCATCACTAGAAACAACCCATTGAACATTTTCTCTGCGTGGAGTGGAAAGTGTAAACAGCCCTACATGTCCTACTTAATCCATAAACCTCAATACCCAATAGAAGCAAACACTCCAACTTCGACTCCACCGCCGTCACAGTCGCAGTGACGGAAGCGCGACACGCTCCGAGGAGGGTGTCCAGCGGATTCGAACGGAGGGAGGGGGGAGCGCCCTTCCTGCGCCGGAAGTGCGGACACAATGCACCGGAAGGGCAGAAAAAAGTCGACCGAACGCACCCCTTCGCGCTCCAATCTCTTTTTTTATTCTGTTTATGGATTTTTTTTCTTTATTTTGAGGGGGGTGTATGTATGGAATATTTTCGGAAGATGTGTGTAATAGTTGCGTGAGTGGTGTTTTGGAGTGTCTGTTATCACCTGTTGATGGGTTAAAGACGCGTTGTTGCTTTGATTAGGTGGTTTCTTTGTAGTTTTTTTTGGCTGGGCGGTTGCGTGTGTATAACACTCATCGGGCCGGATAATGCCTTTTTTTTTTCTGAGAAGCTCTTCGATTGTATTTATTTAGTTGCAGTTGCAGTGAATGAATGTTTGCTGCTGTTTGATGAGATTATGAAACTATGGAAGCAGATAGTATGGATTGACAAGCTTTAATGTTGTTATTAAGAGTTGTTATTGAATTTTTTCAGCATCCAGGAGGCAGCTACAAGTATATGTGTCTTTACCTCAGAAGTTCTCGATTTGAATTTTCAGCATTGCTTTTTTTATGGTCGATGATGTGAAACTTTTGGATGGGAAATACGAAACTGTTACTCGAATTGTAGTAAATACATGAACTAAATGAGGTCAATCTTTTACATGAAAAAGGGGATTATGTATATGTGATATGATGTAACAAGGGAAAGTTCAAAAATGTGGGCCATCACATTTCTACTGTTTTTGTTTACTGTTGATACACATTATGCTGAAATAGTCGTTATTTCCAATAACAGTTTTTATTTTGTATTTACTGTAGTAATAACAGTATGCTGTAATAACACTATTTATTTGATATTACTTCAGTAAACTCTCAGTAGGACTCATAAAAATAAAATACAATTTAAATGCTTAAAGTTTTTATTTAGTTTCAAATGCATGAAATTAAGTTGGAAAGGGATTCATTAAAATTATTCATCTTTAAAATAATAGTAAGGAGAAATTTAATAATCCCTGAAAATTGTGAGGCTAAATTTTAAAGTATAATGGTCAACAGATATGTCACAAACAGACCGGGAGTTCTCTACATGGGAATTCAACTAAAAAAATACAATTATTGAGAAACATTTCATTTTAATTACCTTTGTTTTTGTTTGGAATTGTTTATCTACCATTAAGTGCATCATAGTCCAAGTTGTGATAACAGCTAATATAAAATCTAAACTTTCTATTTTCTTTATACTAATTGCTAAGTATCAATCAAGTGATGACATATCCCACGGCATATGTATCCAAATAGTTTGTTGATAGAAAAAAATTTGTAGTACACTATAATATTCCTGTTTAAATTGTATTCCTAGAACAACTTATGAGGTGAAAACTCAAGTCATGTTTTTCTCGCCTTTATGCAAAAACAGTTGGACAAAAGGAGAAAATGGTTTTCTTTATATTCTTCCCGCCATAATCGATCGTGTGTCTTATTGTTGCTTTTCCCACAAAACCGATACGGCAGCTCTCTCTCATTGTGGTGTACCACTTTCACCCACAAGAGGGCAGTAGGAGTCATACTGTTCACACTTCACAATGGTCTCTTGTTGTGTTCCAATGGCTTTTGTATTCTTACCTTTTTGTCATGAGCTAATATGGGTATTTAACATTTAATTGAACAAAAGTTGTTTAAAGGCCGTTTTGTAATGCATAGGGTTCCTAAAAGCTTATTAAGCCTGTCTTTAACCAACAAGGCAGGTGTTAAGAGGTTAAAATAACTTTTTTAAATCCTATAGGGAATGAGTGTATTTAAAACTCGTGAAAACGGTAGTTTTATTTGTTATCCTTCCCTAAAAATGCGGGGAGAATGAAATATACGGTATACGTTTATATGTTAAAAATTCATAGTCCATGTATACAAAATATTGCATTCGTTTATTGAATTCCCCTGATTTTCCCTCTTATCTAAATCTATCTTTCTGAACTGTTAACTTATAAATTCAAACAATTCCCAGCCAAAGGGAAGGGTACCAAATGTTCAAATATTTAGGCGGCGTTCCCTTAAAAATTTCGGATTGGATACTGGAATTTTGAGGGAGGATATATGAGGTAAATTTTAGGCAAGCGCAGCTTTTGAGGCAAAAATATGTCAACCTAACTATCGAGGTTTTGAAATTTTATTTTTAATTGCTGTAAATCAAAAAGTGTTTGTGGGATAGATAGAAAAAGTAAATCTAGGTTGACCCCTCTGTTTACAAGAGAACACATCATTTTCATGTCTCTGGTACCTCGATTATTTTATTTCGATTGCGTGTTTCTTTTTGGTTGTTGTATCATATTTGGTCCGCTTCGGGGAAGCTGCTTTGGCCCTACCACTTCGGTCTTTTTCTACGATAAAAAAAGAAACTCCCTAAATTTGGGGGGAAGATATACCACAAAAAATCCCCCCCACTTGCTACGCCACTCATACACCACACTCATAGACTATTCTCATATCCTTACCGTTCACATTATGGTAGAATATTAAGCCTTACAAACGGAGGCTATTATCCCTCACCGGAGGTTGGTCCACCCCCACCCACATTTTGGTCCGTAATTGGCCTGCACAAATAGCCGCCAGGGGGAGCCTAATGAAGTCCTTGGGGAGCGATCAGCCGGATTGGGGGCCATTAGCGACAAGGGATCATGACAAGGGGCATGTGACGAGGACACCGATCGTCATAACGATTGATTTAAAGAGTGTGGGTGGTGGAGACCTTGGGGATTTTTCAAATTTGTGGTGAAGAAGAATTAAATATAGGTTTTGTGTTAAAATATATATATACGCCTTTACAAGGCGTTTAACGGGAGGGGCAAAATATTTATGGATATTTAGAGCTTAAAACGTGTTAAGCTTTAAAAAATTTACCACGACATCGTTTTGGGACCGCTAGGGCCATTTTGTTATCACCCGCTAAAATTTCAAATCACACGCTAAAGTTTTGGGCTATTGTCGATTATTAAGTTCTTATATGATGTTCTATCCTCCCTGAAAGTTTCATAAAAGTATCACAATTTGCAGTTTTTGTTTTAAGTCACCCAACTAGAAAAGAACAAGACCAAATACTCGAATAAAAAAATTACCCAAAAGAAATATTTTTATTAGTTATATCTACGTTGAAAGTTGAAAAGGTGTTCCGATTCACCCCGTTTTAGGGTGCTAAACCCCTCTGTAATTCCATATTTCGTTGCACTCCACAAATTCTCCTACAAATGCTTCGATACTGCAATTCAAAACGCTTTAATGAGGTATTCTCACGCTTTAAGATTAAATTTTATTAAAATAGTAGATAAAAAACCATGTGGAATGACGTTTACATCAAGTATTTTCGTAGCCTAGTTTCTGAGACATAAATTTTTGAAACTTCGTTTTTTGTTTGGGCGCGAAAACACTTTCGAATCACAAATCACGCGCTGTGTTGTCACATCCAATAGAAGCCCGTTTTCTGATGACGTGACTTTTCTGACGTTTTGGCAAAAATAAAATTGAATTTTAAATTATTTAAAACACATTTTTGAGTATAAACTCACAACTCTCAAGCGTCACCACCAACCGTGGACCGGTTTCATCCTTGTTAGGACTCATCAGCACGGTATAGGATGGTAACGCAAGAGAGCGGAGGGGAAGTACTAGTCTAGCCGACTATAACTGAAAAAGTGGTGACCATAGTGGTGGTGGAAAAAGTGGTGGCCCTCCGCTCTCTTGCGTTACCATCCTATACCGTGCTGAAGAGTCCTAACAAGGACGAAACCGGTCCACGGTTGGTGGTGACGCTTGAGAGTTGTGAGTTTACACTTATTATCCACTTAACCAGCAATAATCGGTGAAATTCTCCTTTCACATTTTTGAGCTTAAAAATCAGAAATTTGGGAGTTTTAAACCATAATGTATCAAAAAAGTATAAAATCAAGCAAATCCCTCACTCATGCAAATATACCTCATTCCATATTTCGTAACACTCAACAAATTCTCCTACAAATGCTTCGATACTGCGATTCAGAACGCTTTAATTGTGAGAGGAAGGAGAGAATCGCATTAGGGTGATGGTGGTGGCCGCTCGGCTGGTCAGTGGTCATTTGCGGCGGCCATCCAGAACGTTCCCCACCCTCGTCCGCTTCCGGACGGAAAGTCGCCGGTTCCTGTGTCATTTGGCCCTTCCTCTCTCTCTCTCTCCACCTGATGATGCCACGACGCCTGTTGCACGCTCCCTCGCCACTGTCGAGTTCCCAAAATTTCGTCGCCTTAGAATCAAAAACTACTATCTCTGAAAATTCACGCAGCTTCATTCACAGTAGTTGTTCATTCTACTCGTTTTGTTGGCGGTTTTGGCGTTGTTAAAGGGTTGCTGCTATCCATTGTTAATTCACTTCAGTCCTAGAAAAGGAAAATATTGAAACTTTGAATCTTAATAATTCTAAAACTAATTCGAATTTTTTAAAAAACGAAACGACAATATTTTTGTAAAAAATAATTGTATATGTGTTTAAAATATTGTACTTCTACCATGATTAGTTTTTCTTTTATAACGAAAAAAGAGTTCAAATTATTTCATTGGCTGTTGCGAAACGAGCTAGATTCAATGTTAATCTTGGCGGTCTGATATCGTAAGCAGGTTGCCATATCAGGGACAATATTTTCTTCATCTTAAAATCAAATAATACTGCCTTCTGGTCTGATTCGGAAATATTCGGAATTGCAAGCGAGAAAGCTCATTTCATTGGTTCGTAAGCGTGACATCATCGAGCTGGCAAAGTGCCAAACCAATCAAATGAGCGCCTGCAACGATCTGAAGTAATTATTATTATTTTTTAAATTAGTGGTATTTAAATGGTGGATTTTTTTTTGAATTGGCGTCTGATTATAAGTCGCCAAGGATCGGGGTCCCCGAAGTTTGCCGAACGGAGATAGTAGTTTTTGATTCTAAGGCGACGATTTAATAGTATATGCTCGGGTTTTGAAAATTATAATGATTGATGCTGTAAGATCCTATTTACATAAGGGGACATCCATAAATTTAAAAAAAAATTTTTAAGTATGAGAAAGGAATAGTACCCACAGATAAGATTCTGTGGTGATTTTTAGGCGGAATAATGTCATTTTCCCCCACATCATTTAATAATGGAAAAGTTTTAGGTGCTGTGAAGCACAAAATGCAAACGAATTGAATAGAAAATTATTTTTAAAGGTTATAGGTAAATCTCACGTGGGGGGAGGGGGATCCAGCAAAATCTGACTAAATCTCACCAAGGGGGGAGGGGGGGTCCAGATTTTGGAAAAAAACACTTCACGTAATGTATGGATGTCCCCTAAGGTGCACGTGTTTAAAGCTACAGAAAAGAAGACAGAACGAACACTTCCATTGACCGCAATGGTATAATTTTTGACATGGGAATTCTCATATAGACACTTGCGACCTTGATCCGCAAACCTAAACTAAAATTTTGGTGAGGTGACCTTAGCTATGGACACAGGCTGATCTAGGAGGGCTGGGGGGTTAACCCCCCCCAAAAAAAAAGAAACGAGAACAGTGTGAAATAGGAGAGGTTGGGACTCGAGAGCATATATAAGGGGGAGGGAAGCCGACTAAGTGTACCAAAACAAGTTAAAACCCATGTTTTTTAGGGTCAAATTTCCCGAAAGTTTCTAGGAGAAGCCCCCAGACCCCTATAGTGTTCTACATTCCTATAGTGTTTTGATAAAAATTTACGGATTCTCACATATTTTACTACATTATTTTTAGAACAATAACAATAAGACCTCACAATAATCTGACAACACAACTAAAACGTTGTTAATTTAAGGACTAAAAATATTCTTAAAATGTTTTTCTGTCTATTTTTGAGTGGATCTTTTGCAGTTTCAACGATATTATTCCTATTTTATGCCTAAAACAGCTTTAGTAATTTTTTACGAGACAATTAAATGAAATGAACCGTTTTAGTTCCAACCTCTTTCCAAAAGTTACAACTTTTATCAATGTTTTCAAATACACCAACACTTGAAGTCCTCAATTACACAAAAGAAGACACACATTACGACTGAATCTTTCAACCATTCGTATCCAATTAGATACCTCGAAGGCACGCATTGGTATCAAAACCGAACCTGATCCTTCAAGAACATTCTGACACCGAAATTACAGCTTTGCGAAAAACACTCCACGTATTTCGTTCGCACTTAGGAAAAATGATTATTAAAAAAAGAACAAAAAAAAATACATGATATAGGGAGAACACACGAGTGACATTTTGAAGTGATTCAGATAGCACGTGTAAGTGACACATAGTGTCAGCCCGTAGCATGACTCGAATCAAGGTGACAGAGATACTTTGTGTCTTATTTCCTCTTCAACGTTGCTATTCAATGGCCTGGCTCTATTCAGTCTTGGCTTTTATGGTAATCAGTTTCTTGATGTAAAATAAACATGACTTGTTGGGCAAGTTGGTACAATGACTAGTGGATCGAAACGAGCTTTGATGTTTTTTTGTGAACTTTCAAGTCGTCTTTTTTCCTTGAAAATGTAATTGGTGGGTTTATGGTAGCAACTAGTAATGTTGAGTTTTGTTGAAGTTCATTGAATAATTAGTTTAACTATTATGTCATAACTAGTATTCTATTAATAAAGTTTAATATATCTTTAATTTCATACGAATCCGTTTTTGAAAATTTTTCGTATTTTAAACACGTTCATTGAATCAATACGGTTTGAATCGTTCGTTGAAAAAAGGAAATTAAGTGTTTAGAAAATTGAAAAAGCTGTATAGGAGTTATGGAATTTGTATTGTGTAATCGGCAAATTTTTACTGGTAATTTATATTTTTTTATCCTATTTAGAAAACAACAATCGCAAAAATATAAGAATATTCAAAACTCTATTCTAGACTTGAAAAGAGTTGATGGACTTATGTCCTATCTTACACTAACAATTCTTTGGAAAGTACTCAAATTTTTTATTTTCTTTGTTGAAAGGGTTTTTCAATTACAGTGATAGTTTTTTAGTTCCCTGTGTCAATGTAAGTATTTCAATTCTAACCTATTATCACCAGTCTTAAAACCACTTTAAATAATACTTACAGGACAATAAATTTTAACTCACCAGTCGATAGAACAATGTAGGTAAATTTCATAAAGGAACAGCTTCGTTACGTATGCGGTTCCTATGTGTATTTAAATGAAGAAAATCATATATTTCTTAAAAACATATCACTTCTTATGTTTCCATTTACTTAAATGAATTTTGCGTATTGAAGAATTCGTATTTACTAACCCGTTCTCTTATCCCACCTATTTCTTATAAAGATTCATTGAAATTTTGACATGTACAACCAAATTTCGTTTCCTACTGTACTCTGTCCATGGTTCATTTAGAATAGGCACCTGTGACGTAATGTATTAGAAGCAGTTACTAATGTAATTATCATCGAAAAAAATTTCTTTTGCAATGACAAGGCAGCCTCCTAAACAGAAGTAGTTAAAATAGTGTAAAAGAATCGGTCATTGAAGTTGCGTGATGAGCGTTATTACGCGTTTTTGATCCTGTTTCAGCCGCCTATTCTAAATGAACCGATTATAGTTGCAATTAACTTGATACTTCGGCAGAAAATATTTCATTACGTTAAAAAATTATTGGATGAGAATAATTAAACTTGAAACATTCGTAGAGAAATTTAAAAACTCATTTTGACAAAAAAAATTAATGAAGATGTTTTTTTAAGGTTATAAATATTTGGACGCTCTTTATTTTTGGAGTTTTCGATGAAAAAGAAAAAAATCGTCGTGCATAGTGGTTTTTTAAAACTACCTACTACAATAAAAATTAAGTTATGTTCTCAAATTCAAATTATTTTTTGAATTGTTCACTTATAACTAAATTGAAACTGTAATTTAATTTTTATCTTTTTTTTCCAGTGTATAAAATTAAAAACAGTAAGAGGGCGAATAGTTCATGGAAGTTGGCAACAACCAAAAAAAACCTTCTCAGAAGTTGATCCCATATTGCGCACAACTCAACATTAAAAACTGATGCCACCACACGGTTGAGAAATTGATGAATCAAGGCGTTTTTAAACCAGGAGAGTTAAGCGTTCCAATAGAGTGGCCCATCGGTCTCGGTCGCGTCATTCTGAAAAGACCAGCTCGCTCGAATCAAAGGGGTCAAGCCGTTCCAAAGAGGCTAAAGAGCCCTTTTGAAAAGATCCGCCGCGGTTACGGTCACGACTCTTTTGTGCTGCTGCTGCTTCAACCCTTCCCTTCTCGTCTTTGTCTTGCGAAAATCGGTGTTATGGCTGCGAGTTTTTGGTGGGGTTACCCCTGTTGGGTGGTTGGTGTGAACAGGGGTGGATCCAGGGGGTTAACAAGGAGGCACGTGTCTCCCTCTTACCTCTTGTCGTTTACAGGATATAATGCAACTTCTGAAAAATTTTATTTCCTTTAACTATATTTATGAGTCTACTTATAGCTTCACTGAGCAGTTCCGTAGCTGGAAAAATCAGACTTATTATCGCTGGATAGTGGACAATAAGTATAAATTCACAACTCTCAAGCGTCGCCTCCAACCGTGGGCTAGTTTCGTCCTTGTTAGGACTCATCAGCACGGTATAGGAAGGTACCGTAAGAGAGCGGAGGGCAAGTACTAGTCTAGCCGACTATAACTGAAAAAGTGGTGACGATTGATTAGTCCTCCACTCAGCTGCTGGAATGACATTGGCATTCGTAGAACAGATTTAATTCCAGAAAGGCAAGGTAAATAAAAGGAGTATTTCACCATTATCGCTGGTTAAGCGGACAATAAGTGTAAACTTGAAAATAAGTGTTGTCTTCCTATACCGTGCTGATGAGTCCTGACAAGGACGAAACCGGTCCACGGTTGGAGGCGACGCTTGAGAGTAGTGAGTTTACACTTATTGTCCGCTTAACCAGCGATAATGGTGAAATAATCCTTTCATTTACCTTGCCTTTCGGGAATTAAATCTGTTCTAGGAATGCCAAGTCATTCCAGTAGATGAGTGGAGGACTAACCATTGGTCACCATTTTTTCCGTTACAGTCGGCTATAACGGTTCATTTTGAACTGGCGCCCGAAAATATTTCCTTCCCCTCCACCGAATCAGTAACCATGACAACTATCAACTTCACCGCGACGAAGAAGGCTTACTATTGGCCACGCGAAGAGCGTAGCTATGGTTACGCTTCTAGCGTGGGGGAAAGCGCTATTCTTCAGGCCCCAGTTCAAAATGAATATAGTATAGACTAGTGCTTGCCCTCCGCTCTCCTGCGTTGCCTTCCTATGGCGTGCTGATGAGTCCTAACAAGGACGAAACCGGTCCATGGCTGGATGCGACGCTTGAGAGTTGTGAGTTGCCATTGATTTGTGGGTACGGACTTGTGATTCAAAATAATTTCTTTTGGAAGCACCTTTAAGTAAATGAGTTTTTGGTGGGGTTACCCCTGTTGGGTTGTTGGTTTGAGTGAACAGAGGTTGATCAAATAGAGGGCACGTATCCCTAAAAGGATCGTGCAATAAATATGATTTGTGTGAAAAAGTTTCTTGAAAAATTTTATTTTTAAAATGAAATTCTTTAGTGTGTTGTTTGGTAGCTTATAAAACCCCATTATTCTTCAAAACTACAGGTTTTATTACAAAAATATCTTCACTGCTCTCAGGTTTATATTTTCAAACTACTACTACTACTACTTAATTTCTGGTTAACATCTTTTGGATCCAGCTTGATAGAACTTGGTAAAGAGACCTGAAAAAATGTATATGTAAACATTTAAATACTCTTTTCTTTGGACATAATTATAACTAAATATACATAATTTTATTTTAGTAACATTCTCACTCATGATTGAAAGAGTTTTGTATAACAAAAAGTTTGTTTCTCGAGATATTTGGCCATAAACATTTTGTTTGTATCTTTTGTGGTCACAAACCTTCTTTAACAACCTATCTCCTAATCCTGCTCACTTGATCATCTTGATTCGTCCAAATACTTCATTGCTTTTATAACTTGTTTTTATGACTTTGTTCAAAGCGATTTTTTAAATGGGTTTTCACTTAATTTTGTTCAGTAACAACAATATTTTTAGACAGATCACCAAATCTTGGAAGGGTAAGGAATTATGACTTGTCTTTGCCCCTTTTTTGTATGGAAAAATTAGTTCAAAAACATTCTGAAGAAGTTGTCTAACTACTACGCCGTTGTTTTAACTAGATTTCAAATGCGTAAGTTAAAATTTTAATTTAAACTTTCAGTATAGGAATTGAATTTTTAAAAGAAGTTTTTTTTTCAATTAAAATATTATTTTTGTTTTTTCAAAAAAATTATGGATATTTCGTAATTTTTCAAGTATAATGAATACAGTATTCCCTTACATTAAAATTCATAGTATTTTAATATGGAAGTTGCATGTGTCAGATTTTCATAAACATTCAAGTGTTCCGTATGGTTTTTTGTATGGTAAACTGAAATATCTAGTCAATTTTTTAAAAAAAATGCACAGGTAATTAAATATTTTAATTTAAAAGTCGAGAAAAACACACGTGACTGAAAACGTTTATTGTTTTAAACGTACGATGACGTTAATTAATTTTTGTTAATTTTTTCTGCAATCGAACAATTTCTCGATCGGCCCTCAAATTTTGGGTAGTTGCTTATTTTTGCATGAAGAATCGATTAAAAAAATCATGCAGCTTCCTTATTTTGAACACCAACTGACACCTGAACCTAATCAAACCAACAGCATAATAAACCCGACATCTCAATCAATAAACCCAGGACAAAACCGTGAGAAAACCCCAACACCCTAACCCTCCATTACACCAATTAACATTAAGCCAACAATCAAGCATCACAATACCCAGATCGCCCATTAAAAACTTTCTCCTGTGGAAGAAATAAAAAAACATTGAAAATCCTCCCCTCCATATCCCCAATTAAACCACCTGTCCAGTGAAGCATTGCAAACGATACTGTGGGAACATGGGTGGCTGCGGAGTCGCCTTGTTTGAATAACTGACCTCGTTAAGGGCTCTAAGGCCGTCTAATTAAATGGCGATCTTGTGGGTGGTGGATAGATGGCTTTTTGGCTTGTTGGGGGGATAATTGGAGGGGGTTTGGTTTTTTTTTTGGCTTGGTTATCGCATGTTGGCGAAAGAGTTTTGACTTTGTTGTGAATGCAAGGGAAGGGGATAATGGTAGTAATGAACACAAGAATTTGTTTAAATAAATATCGATAAAAAAAATCTATGTGTCTCTGAGAACTATCGACAGCGATAAATCGATATACCACCATTAAAATATAGGATACAGTATACTCTCGATAAGACAAACTTCTTTATAGCACTAACAGTTACAAACATATTAGCCATAGCCCAGCAGTCAGCATGTTTGGAAAAACGGTCATACTTTTAAATTGTCTTCTGCTACATTATTAAAAACTGTATTTGAACACTTGACCTCAATTTCTGTGAAAGCCATTACATTATAATCATTTCTCTATCTATCCAGTGCCCTTTTTTTCTCTCAAATTTGGAAGTCTTGATTCCTCTCCCCCTATATTTCTTCAGTACCCCCCCATGTTTTCCTGTGGTTCACTTCACTGTAACTTTGCTTCCTGCTCAGTGGCGGGTCGATGGTAAAATTATAAGGGGTGCTGCTCCGGTGGTACCAAGTTGGCAACGTATTTTAAGCGATATAATGCCAAATAATATTTCACAAAAACGTGAAAAGATGGAAACAATATAAAATTTCGATTTCACACTTAATAAGCATTCAAAAACTGTCACTTACCTATATTTAGCTGATTATTACGAATATGAAGAATCAAAGATGAAGTATATTTCATTTAGTATCTCAAAAGCAAATGAAACTAAAACCAACATTTCGAATTCAATCTGTTCATTATAAAAAGAAATAAAAACTTGGCTACAAAAAATTAAACATAAATATTTGTTGACTTGCGAAACATCAGAAAATATTTTGTTCTCTCTCTGTTGAAAAGAAAAAAAAAGCTATAAATGAAAAATTAAAACAGCTTTGGAGTTGGAGTAAGAAAAGATAAAAAGCCAATGTGATTTATTAGTAGGGCAATTCCACGGGTAACTGACTGACATTTTTTAAGAAAAACGCTTAGTATTTTGTTATTTTCTTCCCAAAAATAAATCATAAAAAAATACTTTCCACCCAGTTTATTGCTTTCTTGTTAGCTTAATCTAATGGCATAATTAAATTTTCAAAATATGTTTTTATTATTTTTTTAAAATTTTAAACGACATGGTAACTGACTGACATTTGTGAAACATTTATGTCAGTCAGTTACCTTGTTGATTAAAATTTTTTTAAAATCAATAAAAACCTATTTTGAAAATTCAACTGTGCAATTAGATTAAGCTAACAAGAAAGCAATAAACTGGGTGGAAAGTATTTTTTTATCATTTATTTTTGGGAAGAAAATAACAAAATACTAAGCGTTTTTCTTTAAAAATGTCAGTCAGTTACCCGTGGAATTGCCCAGTAGTAGAAATCGTTTATTTTTATTCTTCCCTCAGGTTGTTTTTTACAGCTCTCTCAAGAGGAAAGGCTTTCATTCTTTTGGTCGGGGCTGCTGAAAAGCAGCCCCTTTTCTCCTAACAGATTCGCATGCTAAATTCTTGATATTTTCATTTGATATGATAGAGATAGTGTTTTATACCACGATTGGTATATCTGCGGGGGCTGACCGACCCTGAAAGAAATCTGTTGTCGAGACGGCATTGCAGAGAATTATTAATTGAAAAGGGATTATAAAGGAAAAGGGGGAAATAGATAATTTTTTAATTATTGTAAAGCAAATAAAAATTGGAATTTCAGGGAATTTTGGTTGGGGGTGCTGCAGCCCCGCAGCCCCTATGTTCCTGCTGTATATATTTACCGATTGCCATGCTTATCATCTTCAACACTGACGAAGAACATCCAAGTATCCTCGAAACAAATGTTTATTTAATAGTTTTTTAATTAAATGAGCAAAATAAACGTTGTTTTCGTATGAACTCCACTACACCGAAAACCTCTATTTTTTTAAATATTCCCCCCATGGTTTGTAGGTATTCCCCTAATTTAATTTTTCCCCCGTCCCTTTGACGTCGTCATATGGGGGGTATACTGCATTTGTATTTATTGCCATCTTTCAAGTCCGAATCGAGAACGAATTACTAACTGAGTTCGCAAATCGCAATGCCACACTGCCGCGCATTCGCATTAACATCCAAGTCATCCAGGGTGACCACATCCCTCCCCCCGCGCGTCCAATTAGCCGCCAACCGCCCCGTCCGCTAATTTGCAAGGTCCCGCAATCGTTTGTCTTCGCCTAATTGGTCGACCCCGGCACCACCCTCTCTCTCAAGGATCTCTCCCACGAGAACTCTTTTTTTCAATCTCCTCTCCTTCCTTCGATATATCCCGCTTTTGTTCCTTTTGTGAGCGTTCGATTGTTCTGCTCATTACCGGCCTTCCTTCGTTAAGGCGATACGCCGAGATGGGTATCTGCTGCTCGCTCTGTCAGTGGTGATTAGGGTAATGGTTGAGTTGTAGGGGAGATTGGGTAATGGAGATTTTTTGGTATGTGAGACAGGTGTTGGGACACTCGGGGAATTTTTTATCTTATTTTTGTTTGGTCAGTCAGGGAAATTTTTCTTCTTGGAACCGAAGTATTCAGATCAGAGACTGATTGAAGATTCTACTTTGCACCTTAATTTGTAATAATATAGAGTAGAGATTTCAAACTGGTGGCCAGCGGACTAAATATCCTCAAGGATTTCAGCACACACTGGGATTTTTATCCCATTTTCTTTTGGTCAGTTGGGAAAAAATTTTTCCTTGTACTATGCACTAGTACAGGCATGGCGGGCGGCCCGGTTGAAACAATTTTGCGGCCCGCGAAGTCAAAAGTAAAGATTTAGGGTAAGTTAAGGTCCCCCCGAAATTCGGACAAAGTGTACCAAAACGCGTTAAAACCTATTAGTTAGAGTCGAATTTCCAAAAAACTTTCTGGGGGAGGTCCCACAGACCCCCTTTAGTACTAGGGGTTTACAACTTTTTTAGGATATTAAGTTCAGCCAGGTGCAAATCCTACCTAAAAATATTTTTTTTAATTTATGCATTGAACCTTAGGGTGGGTCATTTTCCTATGGCGAAAAAAAATTTTGCAAATTCTATCGGGCACAGCAAGAAAAGGGTGCCAAATGGTCTCAAACTAACATGTGTAAAATATTATTCGATTATAATAACTCTTTTTGCCTCCGGATTGGCCTCAAATAGAACAAAAATATGTAATTTTTAATATTTTTAAAAAATTTTATGAATTAAATTTTTTTGTCGAAAACTTATTAAAGTTCACAAATAAGGGTATTTAAAAGCAATTTTAATCACATTAGTCACCTTCATGCATTATTAATACAAAAATAACTGCCTAAGTGGCAATATAATATGCTATCATATTAACAAGATCCGTAGAATATGAATCTATTTTTATAGTGGATTTTCAGTGGTACAGATTTTAAATATTGGTAGTTCATATATATCCTCCCTCAAGTTTGGTCCGTATAAAACGGTATTTTTAATTTTTCAAAATAGAAACAGTTGTGTTTTTCATAAATATGCCGCGCTTTCGAAATTCAGCCGACAGTTATTTCACTGGCTGGTCTTGGGATCCAAATATGATCGTAAAAATATGTTGAAACAATTGTCGAATGGATAGTTCTTTCATAGGCAATATCAGTTATGATTCGCTCAGTCATGATTTACCTAATTTTTTACCATAGCAATTGACTGAAACCCGGGCCCATGAAATTATACTTCTTTGAGGATTGACTCAAAATAGCTTCTTAGCATTCTCTTATGCGTTCATAAAAGTTAAAATATAGCAAATTTAACTGTTAAGGATAATTACAAGTAAGTTTTGAAAAGTAATGTAGCTTATTCAACTTAAGGGATAATACTGAGCTTTATGATGCTGAAAACGGGGATCTACCGCTCTTCTTAAGAAAATATTTCAAAATTTGACTCTTAAAATGTTGTTTTAATTTATTTTTGGACATTAGGGAATCACATGGGGACACTTGTGATGGACTTTTCCTAATATGCCAAAAAATTTCAAGGAAATCCATACTTTTAAACTTTTATCCAAATGTTTTCCATGGGGTTGAAACCTATAACCCAAAAAAGATATCCACCTTCTGACGTATCCAATTTTATTCAAAATTTAATGTTTTTACCATCCTACTCAACCGACAATAAAGGTTTCGCACATTTTTATAATCCCAGCAAGAAATTTTTGATTGCCAGTTCTAACCATTAAGATATTTCAAAATATGTTGTATTACAAGTCAAGTATTTCAACTTTGGTTTCATTTATAATTATTTTATAGTCTTCAATGATGATTTTTATACCATTTTGCACATTTATATTCATGACGGATTTGTGAAATCGAGGTAAAAGCTTGATTTTTGTTCGTCCATTTTTGCATGAAATTACTATATTAATCGAAACTTTGAGGCCAATCCGGAGGCAAAAAGTGTTATTATAATCGAATAATATTTTACACATGTTAGTTTGAGACCATTTGGCACCCTTTTGTCGCTGTGCCCCTGGGAAAATGTGAAAAAAATATTTTTGACCCACCCTATTGAACCTATTAAATATGCAAGGGGAATCAGAGGAAGATTTGGGTGTACTCTTTCCCGGTGCAAATATCTAGCTGCAGTTTATAGAGAAAATTTTGGTCCTCTTGAATTAAATTTCTATAAGCGCCACAGCCTCCTTAGTTTCGAGTGAGTTCAAGTGTTTTTTAAGGGCACCTGTTTAGTTCCTATGGATATACTACAGAAGGTTTTCTTGGGGTTGCTCTTAAAGGTAAATTTAAATTAATATTTTATTTAGGAATCTGTCAAACTAAGCAAATGATCTAAGAAACTCCCTAATTTATACCTAGTTTATGCAATTTACTTCACTGTCATTCTGTGCACCTAATATTCTAAAATTTTATGCGGCCCGCGAAGTATTGTGGTTTTCCAAAGTCGCCCTCAACATCATTCGGGTTGGCCACCCCTGCACTAGTACTTCGCTATTTAGGCTAGCTGTATGAACGATTTGTAGGCTAAAAGATAAAAAGTGTTTCCATTCTTTGTAGCTAGGGGCCGTTCAAATATTACGTAAGCACCTATAAGGGGGGAGGGGGTTTGCTATTTGCTTATTTTTCCTGACAAGGGGAAGGGGGATATGAGTGATGCTTACGTAAGATACTGCATTTTCGAAAATATCTTGTTTCTTGCATAAATAATTTCAAAACTCAACCAAAAATAAATTTAACAAAAATTTGAATTAGGAAATCTGACGTAAGAACTTTTTACTGGGGATGTTTTGACTCATTTTTGAACCCTTAGGGTCAATCACCCAAAAAGGACAGTTTCTTGTATAAGTCACCTAATTTTCAAGGAGAAAAAAAAACAGTACTTACAAGGCTGTCAAAATTTCGGGGGGGGGGAGGGTTCCGGCAGTTTCTTACATAATTATGGTGGGGGGGTTTGAGGTTTGCTTATCTTTGCTGACAAGGGGGGAGGGGGGGGTTAAAAATGGCCAAAAAAGTGCTTACGTAATATTTGAACGGCACCTTACCTAAATCAGCTTGAACATCGCAATATTGAGAAAAGTTAAGAGATATTGAGAGTTGAAAAACAGTAATCCAAGGAGACTGAACCTCTCCTTTGATCGGAAAAATACCTTCACTGTTAAGGTAAGGAAAAGGGTATGCTTCTCTTGACAAATTGTCCACGCTGGTCGTAGAGGTGCTCCCCTTCAGAGTCCCCCCAATTTTCATGTCAGGGAACCCTCCAAAACGGTAGTTCTTAACACTCCCCCTCAAGGAGCGTGGATAACAAATCTCCCGACATCTGTCATACTTCTGCCCATGCGCGACGATTAAGAGTCAATCGAAATCCACCCTCCAAGACCACAATAGACCCCAATTCATGTTCGTTCCAGGCTCGAACGAGTTCGAAAGAAATAAAAAACACCTTTCCCCCGGTGACCAACGCTTTCAGAAAGGTGTGTGGACCCTCCGATAAATATGCCAGTGTCCCACCTGTGGAGGCATCATGCATCACGCCACGTTCCAAACGTGACCCCCCTTGACGTAGAGTAAGGTAGAATTAGAGTAGGGTCTCAGAGTTGTAACTTAGTAAACTTACCATATTTTCTTGGGTTCAACCCAGGACATGTTTTTGAAATTTCTTAATAAGTGCCATATTAAATTACCCATGAATAAAAACTAAGAAAAAACTGTTTAAACTAATAAACATTAAACAGAGACATCAAATTTATTTTTTCATTTAACATTACTTTTCCAAATATTGTTTGATTGACTTAATTTTTATCACAAAATTCACAGGATATTTCCCCGGACAGCTCTAAAAACCCCGGACCGTCCGGGGTAATCCCGGACGTATGGTAAGCCTACAACTTTGTAACTAGACTTTTTAAAGAGATTTTAGCCCTCCATTTTTCTCTAATGCTTCCACCTCCTTTCAAGAAAAATTCAAAAAAGGAAGAGAGGTAAAGAAAAATGGAAGCCTCACGCTCTTACGGATATATTTACCACTAAACCTAACCTCGGATTAACATGGAATCAAATCCTCTTACTGCTATATTCACCACTAACTTAACCTAAGGTTAACCTGCAATCAAGCTTTTAATTGGTTATTGAAAAAGGGAAACCAGTTTTAAACCAATCAGAGTTGTCAAAAAAGCTTGATTCCAGGTTAACTTTAAGTTAAGTTAGTGGTGAATACAGCCGTTAATTTGGTAGTTGAAGAAGGAAAACAAACTTTAAGGCAATCAGAGTTAGGGGGCCATTTCCATGTGAAATCTTATTTTCAAATGGCTTTGTACTTATTTTGTTAGTACGCGTTTTATGACCTTATTTAAACTACATTTTCCAGAAAAGTACTGCTACTAAACTACTACAACTACAGTTTCCTAACTAACTACAAGAAAACTTCATTACCCTTTAATCGAAAAAGCATGATTCCAGGCTAACATCAGATCAAGTTAGCAGTGAGTGTAAACGTTAGTATCAAACTCTTGCATATAAAACTTAGTTTCAAGTTAAGAGGGAGGTTTTAGGTCCTTCTTCCAGAAAAATTTTGGAACTGACACTAAAAATTAGTGTTTGGACACATTTTGTGACATATGAGACTGTTTGGATGGCATTCGAAGATGATAACTCATTATGCACCCCAAAAATTTAAAGAATTCCGTTTATTCCGTTCTTTATTAAAATTTCAGGGAGGGGAGTAGAACCCTCATACAACCCCTGTTTAAAGAAGGCCCTGCTTAATAAAAGAATTTTGAAATGATTGGGAAAAGCATTATTTTTAAAAAAATATCCCAATAACATATGTGGCACCAACTCTCTTGATTTTTCAATTTCCTTCCATACAATTCAATATCATATCTAAAACTTGAATATAAAAAAGAGGATAGTAAGGAAATTGAGGCACTTGCATAGTGAACGAAGTTGCTCCATATTAGTGATGGGCAAAATCGATAATTTTAGGTATCGAATACTTTGGTATCGAATACTTATAGGTATCGAATACTTTGGTATCGAATACTTATAGGTATCGAGTACTTTTTTTCAATGTCGGGAAATGAACCTGAAGGGACAATTTTTTTAGGGCCTATCCATAATCAGACTAATATTCAAAAAACTGAAAGCGATCCATCAAAAAGCCCCGTAGCTACGGGCCTGGAGGTGGATAGAGGCGAAGGATTTGGCGGGGGAAAAACCTAGCCGCGTCAAATTTCTCTCGCGGATGATTAACGACTTGGGTTTGAGCGTTGCAAAATGAAAACGGAAACAGGGTGCGTTTGATCTACAGTAGGTATTATAAAGATTACTTCATTGAAAAATTTAAAATGAAATATGTCAATAAAGTATCGATACTTTTGTGGGTATCGAATACACTCGATACCTATAGGTATCGAGTACTTAAGTATTTGGTATCGATACCTGCCCATCACTACTCCATATGGAGTCAGCATATCGTTGCATAAGTAACTTTGTGCATATTTCCACTGTGGTTATATCTAAGGTGACCAAACGTCCTCCTTTTCTAGGTTCTGTCCTCCTTCGAAAAGTGTCCTCCTTTATGTCCTCTTTTTCAATATTTTAAAATATTTTGTAAAATATGCACATAATAATAATAAAATAATTTAAAAAAACAGCACAACTTAAGTTCAACAATATTGAATATATTGTTGAACTTATGTTGTGCTGCCCTGGAACTAATGCGAAAGAGTTTTTTCGAAGGGTAATGTTTTTTGGACTAGTGAGAAATCAAGAGTGAATGTTGATATCCTAGCTGCAGCACTTATCGTAAAATTCAATATGAAGGATACTTCTTGTTTCGAAATTTCTAAAATATATTGTTAGAAAATGATTCATTGACAAAAAATATTCATTCAATGGGAAAATGCTCGTTTAATTAAAAGATATGTAAGCATAATTAGTGTATTTTTGTTTGAATTAAGAAAATGTTTCATTCATTAATGTTGTACTTTTCTTAAATAATTTCGTCCTGCTTTTTATTGAGAAAAAATTGGCTGGGGCCTAATTATATCAGAGAGAGAGAGAGAGAGAGAGAAAATACACTTTTCAGGTTTTCCCTACTGAGTTAACATTCAATGTCCCCTCAATTCCTTCTCCCTCTAACACCCCCTGACACCCCACACATCAACTTCGCACCTCCACCTTCAACAGGTGCTGGGCAGCCACCCCATCTGCCCCCTCGTGTTGGAAAGCGAAAGCATGACGGATTTTTGCGCCATAACTCTTTGTACTGCAGTAAACGAGTATCCACGGGGTGCTGGAATTTGTTGTGGTCAGTTTAGGTTTCGGGAATGTTCATGGGCCGCTGCCCACCCTGCCGTGCTGTGATTTAAGAGAAACATTCGATTTGGAGAGGGCGGGAATTTTAAATTTTGTTTTGTGATCTAGTTTTTATGTGTTGGTTAGAATATGTGCAAGTTGCAGGTGTTGCTTCTGAGATCCAACCATCTTGGAGAATTCATCCACAGGGACCAGAGCCGTAACCAGTCCTTTATTATAAGATTTGGGATCTTTTGAGTTGGGAAATTTTCTGTAGGATGACCCACAGAGACCTTACATCTTTGCTTGGGGCAAAGTTTTATCTGCAAAACTTTGACATTTAGTACACGGTGGTTCACATTTGCCGTATTATAATAATTGCTTGCTAGGCCTTGCAAGGCCCGAGACTTGTGACCAGGATTTTACAAGATTCTAAATCGTCCGAAACCATAAATTTTGCTTACATAACTATACTTAAAATTACACAACTTGTTTTGCTATGCATGATATGCTGTATTTTGTACTTTGTAATACCATGCATAACACACTTTTCCCTCTTTCAATCCTTAGGTAATATTTTACAATTTTTTACTATTAATTTTTGTCGGGAAATGGGCCCGTAAAGTATCCGGACCTTGGGTCGAAACTTGTCATGATTGGGCTCGCGCAACCAGAACCATACTTCTTGTTAGAGAGGGCTTTACCCCCTTCCAAAATTTTTATAATATGGCATAGTTTTCCTACTTTATTATAATAGGGCAAATGGGAACCACCAAATGTGTACTAAATGTCAAAGTTTTGCAGAAAAAACTTAGCCCCAAGCAAAGAAGTAAGGTCTCTGTGGGTCATCCTCCAGAGGAATTATTTTGGTCCTTTTCTGGTCGGTGTCAACCGAAAGGATTCCAAATCTTCATAAAATATTTTAAAACTATTTTTAAGCATCAACAATTTTTATTTGCGGAAGGACCTGCAAAACTCCCACACCAGATTTGCTTGGCTCTCAGTATTGTACTCCTAGTTTAAACACCAAGGTTCAAATCCTACATATCGCACCCTTGCTACAAAAGTGCCAACTCAAAAATTGTAATTTTTGAGTTATGACCGCCATTAGGCGTAGTTTTCACATCTCTACCAATCTTCAAAAGAGCCAGAAGTTGCATTGAAAAATCAGCCGCCAGATGGCAGTTATGGCGTTTTGTTGTAATCAAGATGGTTATGATTCCTTCTACTGAAATGCCACATCTGTCCAGCCGTCGTTGAGTATAAACTACTAGAACAATGGCTAACGATCATTGTTTGATATGTATCGTTCTTCGTATTGACAAATTCAAAAATACTAAAATGTGCCTAGTCAGTTTTTTGCAATTCCTGGAAAACATAGTTTTTTGAGTTGTGGCACTTTTGTAGCAAGGGTGCGATATAAACATTCACATTTCACCTATAACCTACAGGTTAGGGGGAACGGAACCTCTAGAATAATTTTAAGCCAACCGTTTCCGCAACACAGAAGATGTGGCCCCTCATCACATTTCCGAATTTAGGAATTTCTATGTAAAACCTAATTAACAACCAACCCAGTAACTCTTCATTAAACGAAAACTCGAAGGTTATGCATCACCACCAATCTCAAATTTCCCAACACGTCCGACCTTGGAGCAAACGGGTCAAGCTCGCTCGAAGCGTCTATGCTGCCATCTATCGGCAGAAGAAACCGGGTGCAGTAGGGAGTATGTGGGAAAGCAAACATTCAGGGAACCATCATTGCATTCACACATACGCCACATGCACCCATACATGCGACCGCGCAAGCGCAATGACTAAATTTACGCCAAACCGAAACGAAACCTGACGACAGAGTACCACGTGACCCTCCTTTCTCTCTTTCTCCTT
This sequence comes from Tetragnatha versicolor, assembly GCA_024610705.1. NCBI lineage: Eukaryota > Metazoa > Arthropoda > Arachnida > Araneae > Tetragnathidae > Tetragnatha > Tetragnatha versicolor. The sequence goes on along the minus strand of JANDEH010000025.1, from coordinate 1,270,581 downwards.
TTCAAATTCAACGTGCTTTATCCGTTCCGTTAATCGTCTAATAATTAATTTTTTCTGGTTATGATTTTAAAATAAACATCAAGGCAACATGGAAGAAGATAGTGCCGATAGCAGTTCTAGGTAAGTTATTTGTTTAAATACTTATTCTTAGTTCTAATGTTAGATGTGCAAATAGTTTAATGTTAACTATGAACACAAAGAAAGGACCGGTTTCCACATTTCAAATTTAGTTTTTACTCTCAACAAAGTGTTAAATTAATTTAAAAAATTAATTTTGATTTCTGCATTATTACTGTCTCATATTTTAGCACAGTACGTTATTTTTTACTTAGAATTATTATCTGCAGGAAAATTATGTCAGTACATAACCTTTGTGTTTCCAATTTCGATTTGTAATGTAGCAACCTAAGTTCATGTAATAACTCCAATAACCATAGTTTCTCTTTATTTATTTCAATATGAATATTTATATATAATTAACGTTTCAGGAATATTTTTACTCCATATTATTATTATTATTTTTAATAATATAGATTGATTTTTAATTATCTGTACTATTTTAGAAATAAACTATTTGCTAGTATTTACTATAATTAATTTCATAAAGAATTATTTTATGGGGGCCCTTTTTTACAGTCAAAATATTATTTTATACTAAATTAAATTAATTTTAATTAACCTGTATAATAATGATAGCTTTTCTTTTTGCATAAAAATATGTAAGTACATATCATTGTTATTTTAAACTTCATCTTGAATAAAAATTTTATTTGTGCAATTTTGTGAAAAATTTTTGTTTGTGCATATCCTTGATATAATGCGATTTCCCCAAAATATTAGTATTCAATTTCAATATCTATGTTGAACTGTTAATATTAATCACGACTATATTTAAGTTTAATTTTCTTAAGCCTCCAACTCCTAATATTTATTTTACTTCTATAAACGTTGTATTCATATTAGTTTTTTTTATTGTATTCCCTCTTATAAATCCTTCTATTCTATTCTATTAAAACATTTTCTTTTCTATTACAACATAATCTAAAATGGTTTAATCACCCTGCAAATAATTAAATTCTTTGGGGATGACTACCAATAATGGATTAATTTTGACTTTTACTTTATTCACCATGTTATCACGAAAACTTACTATGTATCATTATTATTTTTCGGTATCTACAATTTTTAGATAGAGAGATTATACTGATGTTTTTTATTTAAACTACCCTTAGAGAATGCTGAATTTTTTTTCTGTATTCTAGACCAAAACAGATTGGAAGAAAGTGCATATTATGCTACAGCTATAAAAGCCTAGTTCCGTCAAAGAAGTATCATAAATTCCCGTTAAATCCTGAAATGTAAGTATTGTCTATCTATAATATCCTGTTTTTTCCCATAACCTTTTCTAATAGCCTCTGTTGAGAATCTTGGATGTTCATGTGGTTTTCATGAAAACATTTGACTCTTTCTTGCCATTGTTTATGTATTTTTCTTTAGCCTCTTGGGCATCTCAAAGTGAATTCTCTAATGAAACACAGAATTACCGACACAAATATTTATTATAAAGACAATTTTTGTTATGGGGATTACTTAAAGGAAGCCAAGATTTTTGTTTTCAGCAGTGTTCTAAAAAAATGCTCTTTAAATCTAACCAAAGCAAAAATTCTATAATTATATCCAATAATTACAGATCATTCAGTTTTTGACATTTTCCTTTTGGATTTTTTGTTTTTTATTAGGTTTGAGTTTCAAAATTATAAAAATTTATTAAAATTACTGTTATTAAAATCTAAAAATATTTTTCTAAGATATAAGGGGTTATATAAAACTTGATTATTGTTAAAAGTGTATTCAGGGGTTGATCGAGACAAAAATTGGGGCCCTTTTTCTGCCCCTTCACAAAATTCCCCCTAAAAATCTCCTCCTTCACAAAAATAAATTCATAAAAACGCCCTTTTCATGAAATTCAAATTAGCTTTAGTGATAATTTGCAAGAAAACATTCACAAAATATTTGAATTTTTCACGATTTTCTTGGTTTGTGAGTCAATTTTACTTTTACGCACTCATCTGCTAACTATCACTGCTTCAATTTTTCACAAAAACAATTTCTTTTTCACAAAAAAACATTTCATTTTTCACAAAAAATAATGAAATGGGCCCGAAAATATAAAACCTGGATCTACTCCTGGTATTGTTAGATTGAAAAGGTTGAGAAACACTAAATTATATATGTAAAAAAACTATGAAAGATTTCTATTGTCAGGATTATAAGTTTCATGTTTGGTTCATATATTTTTATTCAGGTCCAATAAATGGGCTGAGGCTAGCCAGAAAAAATGGGTCATTAATGCTTCAGTTCATACAAGACATAGCCGCTACCGAATATGTGAAGACCATTTCTTGGATTCTCACTACACCACATCATCTAAAGCGCGACTAAAAGCTGATGCAGTACCAGTTGTACCACAAGAAACTTCTGGTAAGATGTTATTTACTATTGTTATATCTGTAATAAATGTAAGTTCTTTCATAGGGTCATATAAACAATTCTTATTTCATAAAAAGTACTTGGAAAGCAATTATAACACCAGCAGTGCTGGGTTTTAGGGAAACACAGGGGTTAAGTCCTGAGAAATATTTTTATTTTCTGGTACATAAAAGCATAAATGATCAGCAGAGTTTTCCGGGTACCTTCCCTATTAGCCCTGATAGTGAGTGTGATAAAAACACAATTTAGTTTCAGTTGTATAAAGATAAAATATTCTGGAGAAAATAATAAAGTGATTTTTTACCATTTGTACTGAAAGTGATTGTGATTGTACAAGAAATTGTGCAAGCTTCAAGAAAGAAGACAATGGAGAGATGTTTATAAATTCATTTTAGGAGGGGCTCAAAATTATTTTTCACACCCTCCCAAGCAAATTTATTACGTCTAATGTAACTTTTTAAACATTTTTTGTTAAAATGCACTACTAAAACTTATATAAAAAAGCAGTGATTAATTTTGTTCTAAGTACCAAAGGGGGTCTGGGGTTCCTCCCCTCCCCCAGAATTTTTTTTTTAAAATTTGACTCTTTAAAACTGGTTTTTAACTAGTTTTGGTACACATTGTCTGAATTTTTTATTTATATTTTTAGATAAGATTTTCATTGGTGTAAAAACAAGTTTGGGGGAAAGTAATAGACTTCCTTGTAGAAAAGGGAATCTGGGGGTACTCCCTCAGAAATTGTTTGGAAATTTGACAAAAAAAAAAGGATTTCTACTTGATTCTGGTACGCCTAGTCTTAATTTTGGACTTATTAAGTTGGATTAGGATTTTGATGAACTTATTATAAAAATATTTGGAATAATAAAATTTTAATCTGAAAGGAGGGTTTGGGGGACCTCCCCCAGAAAATTTTTGGAAATTAATCCTTAAAAGCAGGATTTTTGCTTGTTTTGGTACAAAGTCCAGATTTTGAGGGGGGCCACTTATATACACCACTGGTAATGTAAGTGGCTAAGCAAATATTCTAAAATTTCAGAATGCCAGGAAACCGTTTGTTATTAAAAAGAGAAAACAATGTATGTGGTTTTTAGTTTATGTCAGGGGAGCAAAATTTCCCTGCAATATGTGCAAGTATCTAAACCTGCCATGTAATCTTTTTATACTAAAATGGGGATTTGGTTTCTTAAAAGTGGATTTAATTTGTGATATAGTAATTTAATATTAAGATGCTTTTTTAAGTTAAATTTAACTTATATTTTTTCCACAGTTCTGACATCCCTGCAAAGGACTCTACAGCAAAAACTGCAAATAGTGGCTGGTCAAGCTGATGATGAGTTGGGAGCAGGATCCTCAACCACCTCCTCTAATATTGAGGGACCACCAGTTTCGCCAATGGTAGCCTCCCCCATTCCCCCCTCTTCTCCTGTCGGTGCACATCAGGTCTCAACTCCTTCTAGCACTATGCCAAGATCCGAAGCCCCTCCTTCTCCTGTCTGTGCTCATCAGGCCTCAACTCCACGGACTCCGTATAGTTCTATGCCAAGGTCCAAAGTCCTTAAACAGCGAAAACTCCTTTTGACTCCAAAAACTAAAAAAATCAAAGTGCTCTCCTCAAAGTTATACTATCTGAAAAGGAAGCTAATCAAGTTTGGACAGAGGACTGTTAAATTGGATAGTGTTTTAAAAACCATAAAGAGCTTGGTTAAACCTGTAATATATAGTTTCATTGCAGGTCAGTTGAAATCTTCACGTGTGTCAAAGTATGGACGTAGATGGAGCATGGAAGACAAAAATTTGGCTTTGCAGCTCTATCTGGCAAGTCCGAAAGCTTATCGTGTTTTGTGTAGTGCTTTCAATATGCCATCAAAAACAACACTCATAAAGTGTGTTTCAGGTATAAAAATGGCACCTGGATTTTCTTCTGCTATCTTGAATGCAGTGTCACTTGTTGCCAGCAGGTTAAAGCCACATGACAAGTTATGCATTCTCTCCTTTGATGAGATGAAGCTCAAGTCAGGCTTAACCTATAACAGCCCTAATGATGTTATTGAAGGGTTTGAAAACTACGGTACCTTCAGGGTAACCAGGCCAAAACTTGCCACTCATGCATTAGTGTTTATGGTGCGGGGCTTGTGTAAAAAGTGGAAACAGGTGTTTGGTTATTTTTTTTCATCTGAAACTGCACCTTCTCTCATTCTTAAACACCTCTTAAATGAAGCAATTTCTAAACTTCGGGGGTGTGGTCTGGTACCTATAGCTGTTGTTTGCGATCAAGGGGCCAGCAACCAACAGCTGTACAAAAAAGATTTGGGCATTTCACCTGAAAAGCCATATTTCTTTTTTCAAGACCACAAAATATATTGCCTAAGCGATGCACCTCATTTGTTGAAGTGTTTAAGAAACAATTTCAAACGATACCCTGTAATGTTTACCCATAAGGGTACAAACAAGACGGCCTACTGGGAACATATTGTGACGTTGTATGAGAGAGATTCTCAGAATGACCTGCGAGTCCTTCCACGTCTAACTCGTAGGCACATAGAGGTAGATGGACTAAGCTCCATGAATGTTAGGTTGGCTGCACAGGTTTTAAGCCGTAGTGTAGGAGCCCAACTTTGCTTCATGACATCTGTCGGAGCTTTGCCATCAAGTGGGAGCAGCACTGCAGAATTCTGCGACATGTGCAACGACATGTTTGACAGTGTCAACAGCAGGAAGATCAGCTGCCCCAACCGACTTCTCTCTGCTGTAACCCAGACATCTCCACATATTGAGGCATGGAAGAGATTTTCTGAGTTTGTAAAGTCTATCGAGTTTCAAACTCAATTTGTGACTACCAGAAAAATCACCTTCCCATGTGTTCACGGGTGGCTCATCACTCTTTCTGCATTTAGGCAGTTAGTTCCCGAATTGCTGAAAACAGTGCCATTTGTTCTGATGAGCAGATTTACTCAAGATGCCCTGGAGAATTTTTTCTCTGTGGTGCGCCGTAAAGGAGGAAACAACGACCACCCGACTCCTTACGACTTCAGCGCAAGAATGCGCATGTTGATGGCGCAAAACATCTTGAGCACCCTGGGAAATGAATCAAACTGCGAACCTGACAGCGACACGTTGCTGGTCAACATGCAGGTTCTGAAGGAGGCCCAGGATGAGCAGTCTACTCTTCAGGACAATGATGGCACAGATTACTGGTGTGAGCTGGATGATGATTTGCAGACCTCACCGGATATCTTTTCACGCAATGCTGCCTCATATGTTGCAGGTTACGTTGCTAAAATTATATTAAAAAGATATCCGTGTGAGGCCTGCAAAGCATGTCTGGTTGGAGATAAAACACTCAGTGTAGAAAATCTGTTTATCTACTTCAAAGAATTTGATTCTGCCAAAGAGGGCTTATGTGTTCCCACTGATTCATGGGCTTTAACGCTTTGTGAATTTGGGAGGAGATTTCCTGATTTATTTAATGAATATTGTTGTCAAAACAATGTATGTGAAAACATTTCAAATTCACTTGTATTAATTAACCATGACTGGCTGAGTTGTGCAACTCATGAAAATATTTGGGAAAACCTTGTAAAGTTTTATGTGAGAATTATGATTTTTTATAAAGTAAAGTTTGTTTCACAATCATTTAGGGATTCGAAGCGACCAAAAAAGAAGCTGAAAAAACTATTGTAATTTTAATAAAATATTTTCATAATTTATAAATTGAAGTGATTTAAATTGTTTTTCTTTATCTGTGTCTTGTATGATGTTTTTTGAATACATTTTATTTATATGTTTAGTTTCATATATTTTTTCTACACTGAGTGTTTGAGTTTTACTTAAGCACTTCCAGCTTATACCATTTAATTACCACATTGTGAATGATCTTTTTGAATATCCTCCCCTCATATTTAGTTCCATATTTTTTTCTGCATTTCTTGAGTTTTAATTTTACATATGTTCTTCCAGTTATTGTAATGTGTTTTCCTCTGTGTGTAATTTTATATAACATGGAATGATTTCATTACAAATATTGCTTTCTTGGAATTTGTTCAGATTTCATTTTGACACACGTGATTATTTCAACCTCATTCTATCTGATTTTCAAATTCAAATTAGTATTTGTCTTTTACTTTTAAACTTCTTTTTAATACCTTAATTTGGAATGCAACTATAGTATGGATTTATACTTATATACATTGGTTATTCCCCGGCATTGATTTAACCAATTATTATCTGTGTCGGTGTCTGAGATTAAAAATACATAGTATAATTTTGTTCCATCATTTTTTTAAAATAAAATAACTATTAAAGTTATCATCATGTTGAGAAATTTTAAGATTCACATAATCAGAAATCATATTTCCATGCTGATGCTGAGGTTTTGAAAACTATATTTTGTAGGTGTAATCAAGCTCTTTATCTTTTATTATTTCTTGACTTGTTTTCAATGTGTTAATTTTTTTGGTACTTTAAAATTAGCTAGGTGCAATAAAAGCAAGATATTTAAAAATAAATATTCAAAAATAAATACAATGTAAGTACATCAACTAGCAGTGTTGATTTAGATATTTAAATGTTTTTTGTAAAATATTTCGGCTGATTTTGAATACTCTCCACTACTTAGTTAGAGGTGGTTAAAATAAGTTTTTACTAAAATCAACATATAATCTAATGTATTAATATGTTTAACAATTATTTGGGAGCGAGGTCCTGATGATAGACTTTACTAATACTGCTCTTATAGCTCTACTGCTGTTGCTTTACACAAAAACAACTCGTGGGAGAAAGTGTTCGAATGAGTCTCCCTCACTCCCTGTGCCAAGGGGTAGCAACCCCCTGTGCAAGAGAGGCAGTAAAAAAGAGCCATTCTCCAGTAAAGTAATGTTTTGGTATAAGGTAAAGATTTGCGTGCCCAGCTTATTAAGTACCCTTTCTTACAAAAATGGAAAAACTAAAAGCTTAGAGTAAACATGGGTTCATTCATGTTTTAATTTGTTATAATATTTGAGGCCATTTTTACAAAAAAAAGTTCCATAATGAAAATGTTTTTTTTTAATTTAAACTTATGTAAAACCAAGAATTTAAATTGATTGTTGTTTTATAACAAAGTTATAAAAGGAATATGTCTCATATATGTTTGCTTATTAATAATACACCAGAAATTAAGTATGGTGTAATTTACTATGACAATTAGCTTTTGCATATAATTGTAAGAAAAAGAATATCTCTGGTAACAGCCTTTATGCTGTGATGTACTTTGTTTTCTCCTTAATATTTTAGAGGAATTAAGAAGTATTTGAAAATATTTTTAATGATGTATGTGAGATGAAAATTCAGTCAATTGGATACAATATTAGCTTTTTTATATAATGATTTACCTATGCTCCTAATGATTTAAATTTTAAAATCATAGGGGTCCCCAAATCTTATTACATGCTACAAAAATTTGTTTTTGTTGAAATGATCCTATCATGTATGTGTATTTTTAATGGAATTTTTAATGAGTAAAAATAAATATATTTTTGTTTAACAATTTTGATTATTTATTGTTCTGTTTTTAGGAGCACTATTTTATTTAATCTTTAAGTTTTAAGCTTAGAAATTTAGTTCCGATTTATTTAGAGGTTTTATTTTAATAATTTATTTTAAAAGTCTTGACTAAAAATGTTTTTTAGAGGACAATATATATAATAGTAAAATGAAATAAGAATATATATATATATTTAATATATATATATTTAAAAAAAACTTGTTGCTTTAAATTTCAGTGTCATAAAAAGATATTTCACATTACTTAAAAGCATTTAGGATGATAATTCTTCTATGTGTTGATTAAAAATACTTTATTTTCAGTGAAAAATTGGAGATTAAATATTTAAATCCTAAATTCCTTTACAGGGCAAAACTATTTAATTTTACACAATGAAGACGTTTTCGTTCATTTGATAAAAATAAGAAAAAATACATTTTCGTGAAATAAAGCTTGAATAAAATACTCGAAACAATAAACCCATTCTCAGAATTCAATTGCTTGTGTATCAGCATTTTCCGCAATCTACGAAAACTTAGATAAGAAAACGAATATCGCGAATATCCCGCTTCCCGTCATTATTTCCGTGTAAAGTTGCTTTTTCAACATCACTCCGAATGCACCTGACCTTGAGCAAGCGTGTTTACATTACGCCTACGGGAGCTTGCCTTCTTCATCCGTTATCTATATTCTTTGCTTGGAGCATCACCCGAAACAGCACAAAACCTCCAGACACCCAGCACCCAAACAGCTCAACTCCAATCACCACCACCAACAACCACACTCATTAATTTTTCCTCATTAAAACCTTCGCTTGCCCAACCGATGCACTCCACCGCGCGTATCACCAGTAGCGAAACAATTAAACGGCAGAACTAGCAACAAAAGGCTCCTTGGCTGGAGGGACAATGGCTATTCCTAACGAGGCTGATGGTTTTTTATTTTAATTTCTTCTACTTGTGAGGAAGGGTCATAAGGGTGTGGAAATTGTTTTAGATTTTGGGGGTTATGGGGATTTTGTAATTGGGTTTTGGGGTTTCTTGAAGTTGCAGTTGCTCAATTTATGTTGGTCTTGTTTGAAATTTCTTCTTCGGCAATACTCTATAAGAATTTTTTTGGGGTGGTAGCCACTATGTTATTTCTGGGGTGTTTGGGTCTTTTTGACCCATATCAATTTTATTTATGTCACCTCTTCTGTATTCTGTGAATGTTTTCAAAATCATTTCGTGATTTTGTTTTGGCAATCATAACAAACGTATATGTATGTTTGAATTTTTATTTGGTTTGGGGGAGTTTTCACCATAAGAACAGTGGAACACAGGCTGTTCTGATCTTTTTTGCACCCATGTGATATTTTTAATTAGATTAGTATTCAATTATCTCTTAACATCGCCTTCTATTCTTTTATCTTGTATATCCAAGTCTATAAAGTTAAATTTTACGAAATGGCATCAAACTACACTACCGATTTGACGTCAAAACTCATGATGTCATTCATTATTTCCGTCTTGAATCATAATAGGGCTACTAAAATGGTCAAGGGTATATCCAGTTTAAGTTATGAGGGAAGATTAAAGAAGCTAAATATGTTCACTCTAGAGAAAAGAAGGATTAGAGGGGATTTGATTCAACTTTTTAAAATGGTAAAGCAAGGGGACACAGAGGGACTAGATTTCAATACGGGTAATAGAACAAGGGGTCACAATTTCAAATTGAATAAAGTCAAATTTAAGACGGATTGTAGAAAGCATTATTTTTTTAATAGGGTAGTGGATAGATGGAATGTGTTGCCTGAAACAATTGTAAATTCAAGTGGGGTAAACGAGTTCAAGTGGAAAATTGACAGTTACTGGGATTCGGGTAGTTTGGGTTAAAAAGACTGGACCAACCTTGCTGGGCTTACGCCTGTAGTTGGTCGACTTAATTTGTATTTGTATAAAAAAATACTACTATACTTCACAGCAATGTTTCCTGAACCCAGTACGTCACTACGCGGAAAGAGAAAGCGAGTAAACACAAAGCCTGTTGGGATGATAGGAGGAATTTCGGTACGCGAATTGTGATAAAAAGACACTATTTATACATGAGGTTTAACGAAATAATCTTATTTTAAAATTAACGTTCTTTGTTTCTCTCGAAATTCAGACACAGCCATGGGAACTACTTTGTTTGTTAGTGACGTAGTAGGTTCAACTTAAGTTGCTATCTAGTATAGTTTGTATATTATATCTAGTATATTGTATATATCTAGTATAGTTTGTATATTATATCTAGTATATTGTATATATCTAGTATAGTTTGTATATTATATCTAGTATATTGTATATATCTAGTATAGTTTGTATATTATATCTAGTATATTGTATATATCTAGTATAGTTTGTATAAATCAAAGAACTAAACACAGACTGCGTGGTATTCAATCTCCTATTCAACTAATGAAATAGTTTCATTCCTAATTAATTTTGATAGACATGTTAGTGTTTGGCATATTTTTAAAGATGAAATTGTGGTATTAGAGAGTCAAGAGTATCTCTCTATATTCTAAAAAAAAGTTTTTGGTAAATGGTTTCCAGAGAAAAACTTTTTAATTACTGAACCGAATGACACATATCTGGTATCAAAATGTCCAGATTCTTTCCGGATCTCCGAGTAAGCTATTGGATTTTTCAAAAAAAATTCTCAATTTTAAAATATTTCCATTTTTTTAGATTTCGGATAAAGTCGCAGTTACAAAGCAAGAAACTATGAATTTTAAAACAATTGAAAATATTGGGTTGTCCCATAAATTCTGTTACTTTTAACGAAGTTTTGTCTTTGAAAATTTTTTTATGAAAAACTGGTAATAGGTGGAGATTTCAAACAAAAGGGATTTTGATAAATGTATATTTATGAACATAATGTGGGATTTTGGTAGTTCTCGGGATATTATTTCTTTTCAAAATGGCGGTTTGAAAAAAAGACCAAAAGCGACGATTTTCGCGTAATTTTTTTCTTTTGTTTTAAAAACTAGGAAGAACGCATAATTCATGTCTAAAAAAAGTTATACTGTATATTTGAAATGTTTAGATTACGATGTCATAGTTTCAAGATGATTCGATAAGTTTAAGGTTAGAAATTTTGGCTTTAAAACTTCATATATTGGTAATTTCACGTGTTTTTAAAGCATGCCTAGTGTTTTTCTAAGCAGCTGGTATGAAGTAATTAAAGGCAGGTGTTTTTTTAACCATAATGCTTGTTAATGCATTAAATTGATGCCATTAATGCATTGAAAGTATCTTTTCATAATATCATTCAATTGATTTATTTCTAATTGCCAAGGAGTTGTTTTTATTGTATGTTTTCGTATGAAGCAAAGAGAATTGCTTTGTTCGCTGAGCGTAAGTTCAGAGAGTGTAATTGGGATAGGCTAAAACATTGCGCGCTTGCATTGTGCGCACTATTTTCTGAACTTAAGTTCAGATATAATTTAATATACTGCATATTTTGAATACTTGGGTCTTTCCTAAGCTTTTTTATTGATTTTGAGGCTATTTTTCGTAAAAATTTCTTTGAAATGACTAACATTACTGAGGTAAGTTTTTTGCAATAGATGTTAATGTTTGGGACCGAAATTTCATAAGTTAAACTTATCGAATTATCTTGAAACTATGACATCTTAAATTAAACATTTCAAATATATAGTATAACTTTTTTTAGCCCTGAATTATGCGTTCTTCCTAGTTTTTTTTAAAAAGGAAAAAAATTACGCGAAAATCGTCGTTTGTGGTCTTTTTTTCAAACCACCATTTTGAAAGGAAATAATATCACGAGAACTACCAAAATCCCACATTATGTTCATAAATATACATATATCAAAATCCCTTTCGTTTAAAATCTCCACCTATTACCAGTTTTTCATAAAAAATTTTCAAACACGAAACTTCGTAAAATGTAACAGAACTTATGGGACAACCCAATATATTACCCTGGTTTTTTTAATATTCAAATACATTAAATAATATTTCTATTTAAAACACGAATTTAAAAAATATATTGAATTGTTTTTAACGATATTTATATTTATGTTGTTCAAACGATTTTAATTAAACTAATAAATAAATAAAATAAAAATAAATTAATAGATCCTTTATTTTTTAAAATTATAAATTGGTATTTTTATATTTATCTTCGTCGTTGTGGCAACCTAATTACTATATTTACAAATAAATACAAACTCGCTTTCGGAAATTTCGAACTTTTGCATTTATTTATTAATATTACAATGGTTATTATTTTTATATCCTTTTGCAAGTATGTTTTTAAAGGTAATAAAATTAAACTTTTTATTTCATAATGCCAAAACGTAAAAAACTAGATATCACGGGTAAATGTTTTTAGAAATAAAGATAAAAATAGAAGTCTAGACATTTGTGTCATTGCTATGAAGCTGACACAACTTCGACGTTTGTTTGTCCTCATGAAGATAAAATTCTAAATTTTCGTGATGTTTACGATAGTTAAATTTTTCACAGACAATCCATAAAGATTAAATTTTATCAAATTTTAGGAAAGTAAAATTTATTCCGGAGATGTTTCAGTGCTTTTTAATATTGATATGTGAAAAAACATTACCTTGGGGGATTGGTAAAAGACTGTTTACATTGCTCTGCTGTTAATTTTCTTGGAATTAAAGGGCGATCCACCAATTCATATTGCCATAAAGGAACTGTTAAAATTCCCCCACTGAATGAATACCCGCCATTTTTGAAAGAATATCCCGGAGAAGTAGTACCCCTGTTTTAAGAATGTTTTATAAAGTGAGTAATAGCAGTGAGCTGGGTTTTGTGAGGGTTGCGAGGATTACAAAGTGATCCAAAGTTTCTGCGTTAGCAGTTAACGGGGGTTGGCGAGCGATAGCGAGCAGGGGGCGGTAGCTCCCTAGTAATATAAATATTTAAATCAACTACGACATCTAATTAAAGGCATTCAAGTCGTTCAGTGTGAATCTACTTGAAAAATTTACTCTGAAGTGTTTCTTTAACAATATCTATATATATAAAAATCAATGTCTGTCTGTCTGTCTGTCTGTCTGTCTGTCTGTCTGTCTGTCTGTCTGTCTGTCTGTCTGTCTGTCTGTCTGTCTGTCTGTCTGTCTGTCTGTATGTATGTCCTTTATAGTTTTAACTTTTTCGAACCTACATTAACTATTAAACTATACTACATTGACCTACTCGCTCCAGGGAATGTTTCTAAATAAAAATAATTTAAAATCGAAGCGTTCCATCAACCTTTTTGGTCAATTTTATGCTTAAAACCCCATATTTCATGCCCAACTTCAGAGCAAAACTTCATTGTTGTAAATATAACAAGAGAAGATGTAATATTAGTTGTTGTAGGCATATTCTCGATTGTTGCAGTTTAAAATCCATTGTTGTAGCATAAACATAAAAGTGGCTCCTTTATTTAACTATTTCCACATTTGGACTGGCGAAGCCCATCTGTAACACACCAGAATAATCTTTAAAAATGGACTGGCGAAGCCCATCTGTAACGCACCAGATGATATTTATAAAAAAAATGAAACCCGGGCGAAGCCCGGATCTAGCGCGTCAGCGCTAGTTCTAGTATATTTTCCATCTTAAGCTTCAAAAACAACATAAATTTTTAAGAGGGGTAGATCATAATTCTGTTATAAGAACTTGCCCATGCAACCGAGCATTGATATAAAAAATTTTCATTAATGTGTACCCCCACAACAAGCCTACAACCCCATTCACAAAATACGTTAAGAAGCAAACGACCCCACCAAGGGTCAAGGGCCACAGGGGTCAGCACCATCGGGGGTGGTCAATCGTTCCTTGATTCCGAATGAATCTCCCCTCGATATTCCAAAGGGAGGGGGTGCGACAACAATGATTTGTGGGGGTGGTAGCAGAATGGAACGTTTTGGTTTGGTGTTGTTCCAGTTTTATTTCCTCTGGAAGGGGGAAGGGGTTGGTCATCGGAGCGGAGAAAAATGTTCGAGGGTGTTTGTCGGAGGGGGGGGGGTGGAAGAAAAATGTTCGAAATCGAAAGCTTCGCGTGTTCGTTTGTTGTGTGGAAGCGTGACCCCCTTTATGACTTGGTGAGCAATGCGTGTTCGCATATTCCACTTTATGGCTTTTGATAGATTTCTATGGTGGGTGGTTAGCAGAGAATTATTACGCTTTAGGGATTCCTTGTGATGCATATAAAGATTTTGGAGAGTCGCATGCTTATGCAGTAAGAGTGTTTATAGTGTTCACCCCCTTCCCAAGTTCTAACTCTGAAAAAAAGTAAAAAGAAGTGTTGTTGTAGTTGCATACAGGCGCGGATCCAGCACGGCTCCAGGGGGTGGCAATTTTCAAGACTACCACCTTCAAATTACTTTAAGATGACAAGGCAGGAATTTCATTGATAAAGAACTATGATTTAATTAATGTCATTATTGCAAAACCTAAAAATTGCCCATACTTCAGGGACATGAATGTAATTTCGATTTCCTCACCAACGCCCCAGACCCACCCTTATAAACCCCCCTAAATCTACGCCCCCACAACAATCTTCGAAAATAACGCAATTTTCCCTAAATAGAACTCAATCTCCACCCCCCTTCAAACGACAGGTGGAGGAGTGATCAGATTCCGGACGACAGCTCAATGGACTCTTCCACACCCCAGTGTCGCATTGGAAGGTGGTCTGTCGCATTGGAAGGTGGTCTGTCACTTTGGAGACAATCGAGTTAAGCTGCTCTCCAAATGGAATTTTCTCGTCTTCCCTCAACCCCCCTTTAATGTCTTTGTTTAGAGGGGGTAGGATTTTAAAGAGAAGAGTTCTTCTCTTTTGAAAAGTCTGGAGATGTTTATCCTTTTGTTGGAAATCCCTGTGATTGGATGATGGAATGATAAATGTAATTTATGTATTCCGATGAAATTTCACATCTACTTGGGATATACGTAAATCGGATTACTCTGACACGGTTTGATGAGTATTTATTTGTTAACGAAGACTACTTGACTAAATAATACTTGAAATTAGTGAGTTTACTATCTTCTGAAGAAATAAACTTTCTATTATCTTTCTCGGTTCAATTCCGTTAGAGTTCCCGCTAAATAAAGACAATCTCTTTTGGACAACAAAAAGGATAAATATTGATAAATAATTTCAAACTCATATATTAAAATGTTTAATTAGATCTATAACTGTTCAGTTTATCATTAAAAACTAGAAAAAAAAATTGTTTATACTTGAATATTAAGCGTTCAAAAGAGATTGGTGATATTTAGCGGGAACTCTAACGGAATTGAACCTCTTTCTCTATTGAGTTGAGTTGATAGTTACATGATAAATTCGCTTCGTCTTCTCTTTACATCTTCGGTACTAATACTTCTGAATTACATATTATTAACTAGAGAATTCCTTAGAAGGGGAGAAATCTTTTCTTCTTTGTTATTCTACTATTTCGTTTAAGAATCTTGCTATTGATCTTCCTCTCTTAATAGGGGTTCTATCCATCAAACAATAGTTATTTCACCCTATGTTCAATTTTATGACGATGGAGATCTGCTCTTGATTTTATTATTTTCTCTGAAATAAGAAAGGATAAATTCATTTAATGAAAAAACCTACAAATAAACATGATTCACTAGTATCAATACTTTGCAATTTCTTAAAATACAAATTTTGCTCATTTTCAAAAGAACTGGGTAATAACACTTAGAATTATTAGAATATTTCATAGGCACTGAAATCAATACAAAAAAATCTTTAAACACTGGGTATTGTTTCTGATTAAGTACTTAGGATAACTTTAAACCCAACTTACTTTCATATGAAAAATTAAATCAAAAATATACAAAGTAGTTGATGGATAGATAAAAAGGAATAACTATAAAAAAGAAGTACTTTAAGTCACAACAAAATAAAATCAAAATTAAAGAATACTCAGTCAAAATAATCTATTTGCTCCCTTAAACTCAAGCAAGCATATGACGCTTCAGCAATTCAACACACCCAAAAAAAAGAAGTTCAAAAACTTCTCAAAACCACAATCCAATAATTCTTATTTAAAAAAAAAAAAGAACTAACCCCCAAAAAGAGAGCCAATCCAAAAAGAAGAAAAAAAACATTTCCAAACGATGTTTTAGCGACAATCAAAAAATACTCTTCAACATCCCAAAACGGACCCTCCATCAAAAGAGACCAACTCCCATCAGAAAAAGAAAATAAAAAAAAAGAATAGAATTTCCAGAACTCTCGGTTAATTTGTCTTAATCAGCGCACTCAATAGCGGGAACAGAACCCTTGGAAAAGCCCCTTTTTAAAACCGAGGCCAGAGAACCCTAATTAAAAATCTTTACTT
The DNA here is from genome assembly GCA_024610705.1 of Tetragnatha versicolor. Lineage (NCBI taxonomy): Eukaryota > Metazoa > Arthropoda > Arachnida > Araneae > Tetragnathidae > Tetragnatha > Tetragnatha versicolor. The sequence goes on along the minus strand of JANDEH010000025.1, from coordinate 1,254,208 downwards.
CCGAAAGGTCTGTCCCATTGTGTGCGGACGACCCCAAAGCTGGTCACAATTAAACTCCGGAGGTCCATTAAGGGGGGGGGTTGAAACCCCTCAACTTCATGCCCAATAAAAATCTCTCGTTCTCAACCCCTTATTTTTATCAGCGGGGGTAATTTCTGCGGGCAATCAGCCAGTGTTAAATTTTTATCGTCTTGAGGGTGGTTTGGTCCTTATCTCGTTTGTACAATAAGATAAGGCGGTCTTTTTGTCGCGGTTATGGGACATTCGGAGGGGAGGGAGAGAGATCCCCTTCAGAAATCGTTTTCCAGTCGGTGGTTATTGTCGGCGTTATGAGTTTTTATTGGGGTCGAATGTGCCGATAAGGGTCGTGAGAGAGAATGTGTAATTATGTGCGGTTATAGTGATTTGTAATGAATTTCGTAATTGGGGATGAATGGAAAAGGTGATTGTGTGTTGATAAATGCAAGTGAATTACCACTTTACCACTGTACATTTATCAAATAATGTTTTACCACTCTTTTTGTTCTAGTACTTTAAAAAGTGAATGAGGAAGTTGCATGATTTTTTTTATTTTTTAATCGATTCTTCTTGCAAAAATAAGCAACTACCCAAAATGTGAGGCCCATCCAGAAATTTTTTGATTGCCAAAAAAAATTAACAAAAATCCCCTTTTTAAAAGCGCGCGAAAACGCCAAGAGTTTGTATGTGACGTCATCTTACAATAGGCATTGTTGAAAAGCAATGGAGTTGATGATATTGTTGATATTGTTATCCTACAGTTTAAACAATAAACGTTTTCAGTCACGTGTTTTTTTCTCGACTTTTAAATTACAATTTTTAATTACCTGTACATATTTTTTGAGAAACTGACTAGATATTTCATTTTACCATACAAAAAACCAAACGGAACACTTGTTTGTTTTTGAAAATCTGACACATGCCACTTCCTTATTATCACTTTTAATATTGCAATATTTAAGTTATATTTTAATTGTGTGTATTAATGAATTTAAGTATTGAAATATATATTTTGATTATTTATCCTTTTTGCTTCATTAAAAGTAGACGAGAATGAAGTTGTTGATGCATAACCATGTGCTTGATGGTCTATAGAATTTAAATAACTTATTACGATAATTGAGACGTGATATGATTTTCAATTTATGTATTTAGTTTTCTGGTTGATATACGTACAAATCTAGGATACATAAAATTTTGAAAAGAAAACTTTGTACAATCTTTGTTCAAATTACGTACTTAAAAGTAAGTACCATATTATTACTCTTATGGTTTTGGGTTTCACAAATTATGATGAGTATTTTTTTTAACAAAAATAGTAACTTTTTGTGGTCGTTATCTAGATTCTAAGGTTGCCACTTATTGACTTATTAAGAAAAATAGAGTATTCAGGTTTTAAATTAGTCGTTATTTCATTCTCTGTATATGTGCTGATGCCTTGTCATTAATTTTACAATCTTTTAGCACTGACGAAAGGGGCCGTTCAAATATTACGTAAGCACCTAAGGGGGGAGGGGGTTTGCTCTTTGCTTATTTTTCCTGACAAGGGGGGGGATATGAGTTATGCTTCCGTAAATACTGTGTTTCCTAAAAATCTCTTGTTTGTTGCATAAATAATTTAAAAACTCAACCAAAAATAAATTTAACAAAAAATTGAATTAGGAAATCTGACGTAAGCACTTTTTTCTGAGGATGGACCCCCAAACATTCAGAAATTTTAACCCCGAAAAGTAGTGTTTCGACTCATTTTTGGACCCTTACACCCAAAAAGGACAGCTTCTTGTAAGTCACCTAATTTTCAAGGAAAAAAACAGAACTTACTAAAAAAGGATGTCAAAATTTCGGGGGGGGGGGGTCCGGCAGTTTCTTTCGTAATTATGGTGGGGGGTTTGAGGTTTGCTTATCTTTGCTGACAAGGGGGGAGGGGGGTTAAAATGATCAAAAAAGTGCTTACGTAATATTTGAACGCCCCCAAAGGGATCATTCGATCTCTGAAACAGTTGTCAGCAAATCTTTACTCATGTTACTGTGGATTTAAAACGTTGTGTATATATCTCCTGCTATATCCTGTGCGTGTACTCTTTAAACCCCTTTTTCCTCAACCAAAACCACTTAATCTGCTCACTCAAATTAACTCTGGTTTCTCGCCTCTCTCTCTCTCAATCATTTCTCTCTCAACCACTCCAAACAAGCTGGTTTCCAGCCCATTACCCCCTCCCGAAATCTCTGCGCCCTATGTCTGCACGGGGCGCACCTTCCATTAGTCCCCTTTGTGCCGGGGCCACGTGCCCAGGGGCCGCCCCCGAATCTATTAGGGGCATTAGGATGCGACCGTAAGGGCATTTACATACAGGCGGCGCGTTGAACGTCGTCTGTTCACTCTGCAGAGAAAGCTACATTTCTACACAGAAAGCGGAAAGATGATCAAATCACAGTGGCGGATCCATCACGTAGGGGAAGATTTGCAGTGTTGCCAGATTGGAATATAAGGGTAGGCGCACACGAACAACTTTTGTCACCATGACAGTAGGCATCATTGTCACGTCGCTGTCACCGAGAAAAAGTGAGTGGGCAAACGAGAACGTGACATTTTCCAAAATTACAGCATTGTGCGCATGGCCATAGAATCTATTCCTTTCGCCTAGGCCCTATCCTGTTAGCTACGGACAGAATTGTCATGAATGTGTCGCGTCGCACCATGTGCGATCCTTACCTTTCAATCATAGCCATAACAATTGTGACAAAACAGTTACGGTGACAGAAGTTCACCGTGTGCGCCTACTCTAAGTATCGGATTGGGCTCCTTTTGTAGGTTCTTTGAGACAAATATTTTGTTTTGGGGCGACAGGCTAATTTTGGGCTACTTTAAAATTAAATCTGGGCTACATTTTTAAATCTCGACTTTTGTGTTTTGAAAAAAAAATGACACAATAATTATACAAATGCAACCTTCTAGTGACGTAAAGTAGGTCATAAGTATCCACAAATGCAACCTTCTAGTGACGTAAAGTAGGTCATAAGTATCCACAAATGCAACCTTCTAGTTACGTAAAGTAGGTCATAAGTATCCACAAATGCAACCTTCTAGTGACGTAAAGTAGGTCATAATTATCCACAAATGCAACCTTCTAGTGACGTAAAGTAGGTCATAAGTATCCTTTTCACTCCCCTCCTCATATCCCCAGAAATCTAGACGTAAGAGGAATTGAAAAAAGAACCTCAGATTCAACCGCACAATCAATGAGATTTGGTAATGCTTTACGTATTGATCGGCATAATCGACAGTATAATACGTAATCGCCGACCATTTTTGCAGGGGCATATCCCTGAAATTAGGACTGAAAGGATAATATAAGCGTAAATCCCGTTTTTAAGGATTAAATTTCAGGGGGACCTCCAGACCCATTTATTGTCTGATCATCTCCAATAACACTTTCTAAATACGCTACTAATTTCTGTAAATGTTTTTAAAACAATGTTTTCAAAATTTTACAGTTTTTCTTCTTGTCACACACCATGTAAGCAGGGTTGGCTGGATTGGACCCAATGGGTTTTTAAAAAAAAAAAACATGTGAAAAAACCCACATTTTGGACCCATTTTTGGGTTTTTTCAAGAAAAATCAAGATTTTGGCAGTTCCTTCAAAATTTAATGCGTTTTTTCAAAGTTTAGGATATTTTTAAAATTTTGATTGGTTTTTTCAAAATTTAAACTAGGTTTTAAAAACTAAATGGTGTTTTTTCAATTTCAGGGAGTTTTTTTAAAGTATTAAAGAGGTTCTTTTATTATTCAGTGGGTTTTTTCATTATTGAATGGGTTTTTTTCTTAATTTAGGACGTTTTAAGTTCAAACTAGATATTAAAAAATATTTTTTTTAATTTCAGTGGGTTTTTTCAAAGTTGATTAGATTTCTTTCAATTTTGATTGGTTTTTTCAAAATTTAAACTAGGTTTTAAAAACTAAATGGTGTTTTTTCAATTTCAGGGAGTTTTTTTAAAGTTAAAGAGGTTCTTTTATTATTCAGTGGGGTTTTTCATTATTGAATGGGTTTTTTTCTAAATTTAGGACGTTTTAAGTTCAAACTAGATATTAAAAAAATATTTTTTTTTAATTTCAGTTGGGTTTTTTCAAAGTTGAATAGATTTCTTTCAATATTAAAAGGGTTTTTTCAAAATTTAGGATATTTTTTAAATTTCAGTGGATTTTTTCAAAGTTTGAATAGATTTCTTTCAATATTGAATGGTTTTTTTCAAAGTTTAGGATATTTTTTAAATTTTAGTAGGTTTTTTCAAATTATAAAAACTTTGAAAAAACTAACTTTACTATGGAAAAACTGGCATTATTTTGACAGAACACATTTAACATAGAAAGAACTCAATAAATTTGAAAAAACCCACTTACTTTGTAAGCAAAACCACTTAATTTTGAAAAAACCCACACTTTCTCCGAAAAAACCCAGTTTTATATGGGTTTTTTCAGGGTTTTATTGAAAAAACCCAACCCACTTGGGTTTTTAAAAAAAAACCCGGGTTTTTGCCAACCCTGCATGTAAGGGACAGCATACCAAAGCGTCCGCTATGCCATAGTGCCTCTACTGCTGTGCGGACGCTGTGCAAATGGCCCTAATGGCCGCACCGCCGCTAGAGACAATGGGACTAGTGAATGGTGTTTGTATCGAGTCGCTTTGAAAGATCGATTTTCTCCTCTATCCACTCGGTTTTGAGTGTCAGACGTTTTAATGCAAGAAGGGTATCAGTTGCTGGGAGAAAATATGGACGAAAACACGGTCATATTGTCAGTTGAGAGGACCATGTAATTTATACCAAAGGGATAATTTTCAGAGGTAGAGATGTGAAGGTTCGATTCCTGGGTCCCGGGATGGGCAAGGTCCACTCAACCTTCCATATCTTAAGTGGGTCGATAAAACGAGGACAAGGCGTGCTGGGAAACTAATCACTGAGGGTCTCGCGTTAGACTGACCACCTAACCGGGATATATTTACACCCCAGGGTCCCACGGTCAAGAAACCGAAGTGCAGTGTTGTGCCCCAATGAGTAAAGTTTTAGTTTAGTTTTATACTTCACAGCAACGTTTCCTGAAACCAATACGGCACTACGCGGAAGGAGAAAGTGAGTGAACACAAAGCCTGTTGGGTTGATAGGAGGAATTTCGATACGCGAATCGTGATAAAAAGACACTTTTTATACATGGGTTTAACGAAGTAATCATACTTTAAAATTGACGTTCTTTGTTTCACTCGAAATTCAGACACCGCGATGGGAACTCCCTTGTTTGTTAGTGACGTAGTAGGTTCAACTTAAGTTGCTGTCTAGTATAGAGATGTGAAGAGGAAAGAGTTGATAGAATTATCCGTTGGCGTGCCGAGAAAAAGTTTTAAAAATGGAGGGGAAAACATTATTGTGTCTAGCAATGCTGTAGTCAAACAGAAAAAGATAGAAAGAGACAGAAGGAAGAAACATAATATGTGAGGGAGAGAGAGAAAATAAGAAAGAGACATAATAAAATAAAGAGACCCAGAATAAGATAGAAAGATAGACAGAATAATAGAAATATTGACAGAATAAGATAGAAAGATAGACAGAATAATAGAAATATAGACAAAACAAAATAGAAAGATAGACAGAATAAGATAGAAAGATAGACAGAATAAGATAGAAAGATAGACAGAATAAGATAGAAAGATAGACAGAATAAGATAGAAAGATAGACAGAAAAATATAAAAGGGGTAAAGATAAATAAGTAGAGATAGACACTCACAGAAAATGAATGTAGAAAATGAAGAAAATGTAGTAGAAAATGAAGAAAATGTAGTAGAAAATGAATGTGACTGGCTTAGTGAGAGTTAAGTTCCTTTGAATGAAAATACAATTTAGGTAATAAGATTATTTTAAGGCTAAGCGCACACTAGAGACTTTTGTCACTGAGACTGAGACAAAATGATCACCCTGGCTATTGCAAGAAGTTAGAGTTCACGCATTAGGCGACGAGACCCTTGGCCGGTTGCCAAGAATCTCGCCATAGAAATGCATTGATCTTGAGTGACAGTTATGTTACTAGTTATCCTAGTCGCCGTGACTAAAGCCTAGTGCGCGCTTAGCCATAAAATAATAAAAATAATTTCAGTTTTGAATCTATTCGCATTTACCCATAAAATACTCGTTATACAACCCGTGCCGTATTTTATGCTGGAAGAGTAAAACTAAAAGAGTGCTAAGTATCGATCAGTATATTCGTATAAGAATGGTTATTCTATGTAGTTTTGAAGTTGGTGGGATTTGTAAATGCCGTCAGTAGATAAAGGGTTAAATTCATAGAGTTAGTACAAATATAGAGACAGCTTACTCTTCTCGGTAAGGCAACCCTGTATGTCGAAAAGAGTCGGACCTGTGTGAGTGGCGGAAGTAAATTTTTAACATGGGAGGTCTCGTAGGCGGGTGGAATTTGAGGTATAAAAACTGCTCTTCTTCCCAGAAAAATGATGAAAAAAAGATACCGACAATTTGAAACTGGAGAAAAAGCAATGACAAATCGTTCAGTGAAGAAAAAATTTCTCTATCTCAATTATTTTTTTACCTGTAATTTTTTTTAATTCCGCGGATTCGGAAATAACAATTTTAAACTGTATTTTTATATTGTTGCGGGGGGAATTTCTTTAAAAAAAAGCTTTACACTATGTAATATGAACCCTCCTGATTCGATACGAGTCGTTTCCGATTCGTTTAAACAAGTATTTAAGGGAGGAAATTGCTGATTTAGTGGTCGAGGTAGGAACTGGAAGTTGGCAAAGCTTGGCGCTTGGCGGTATGAGCTTTGGTGGGCGTTTTTGCCTAGTTTCTTTACGAGTGATGCCACGCGAAAAACCGAAAATGCCAAAAGAGGGATTTAGTGGCCAAGTTGGTTAAAAAAGTCAAGTGTGAGTGGCAGAGCGAAACCGGGAGACCGGTCACGCTTAGAACAGCGGAGCAGATGTTTAAGCTGTCTCTATATTAGTACTAACTCTATGGTTAAATTGCAATTCTGAATAATATGTGAATTAATATGTTGATAGAAAACATCTGCACTCTAAAAGCCCACACATACTTCTCAAACCATTATTCAAATAACCAAGTTTTTACACAGATCATCCTCGTTCTTTCCCAAAACTTTCTTTCTTTTCTGTCGTCTGAACGCATTCAATAAAATCTAAAGAAAAAACGCCTCCCCCCCTCACCAACTTTCGTTCATCAATTACATTTTTTTTGACCGCTCCACCCCCGCGCGGATCGAAAACCACTCTGGCCGGATCTGGGGGAGATTTGTCCCGATCGGTCAGAGCAGAAGGCCGATCGGGGGGGTCGACGCCCCTTGACAAATGGTCGAAGTCGCCTCGGTCGTCGAAAAGCCTCATATGGGTGGGGGGAGGGACCGAAAAATAAGTAAATAAGTCACGGGGGGTGATACGGGGGATTAATTCCTGTAAACAGGGGATCATCTGTCGCTAGATTGGAATCAGCTGTCGTGATGGGTCCGTTGGTGACATTTTCCGTGTAGTTTGTTGTGTCGTTCGATTGGATGTGTTTTGGGATTATCCCATTTGATTATGTATGTGTTGGTGATGTAATGTGTTGAACAGTTGGTACAAGCCTTAAATTACTTAGGTCTGAAGTAATTTATGATTTCAAACAGAAAAGATGGTACTTGAGTGCAATAAACTAATAGTTATTGTACCTAAATTTTGAACGAACCCCCTTTGCCTTGAATCCTTGTGGAGCTTGGGTAGTACCAAGTGGCACACGACAACAACAACAACCTAAATTTATAAAACTAAGATCTAAGTCAGACCTAGCGACCATAAGTCGCGACAGCAATCAATCAAAGAGGAGAAAAAGCATGGAGTTCAGCCTGAGACAGGAATGAATATTCCTGTCAAGATAGGGGACTAGGCTTTCCCCATGCTTTTTTATGGAGATTGATTGCAGTAGCGACTAAAAGACGTGCAGTGTGTTTTGAGCCTTAGGGTCGTGCCAAACTAGCGTCTTGAAGACGCCAAAGCCATAAAAAACCCGTCAAGATGCTTATCGAGAGAGATGAGACTGAGGCTCAACTCCATGCTTTCTCTTGATAAGCATCTTAACGAGATTTTTATGGCTTTGGCTTCTTCAAGACGCTAGTTTGGCGCGACCCTTAAACGCAACGTAGAGTAACGGAAAGATTAGTTCACGTTTTGCAAGTATTTATGGTGTAAGTTGTTGTTCTTGTATTGTTCGGTGGTTCCGTTTTTGTTTTATACGCTCCAATCTCATGCATCTTTGATGCATGGGAGCCAAGGATGTAAAGTCAAGTGCTTTTGCAATAAAAAAACCGAAAATATTAAGTTTTCACCACCCTAATGTAGTCAATATAACTAATTAGTCAATACTTGATGTGTTACTGATCAAGTCTGTTACTGGTTAAAAGAATTTTTAAAGCGATTTTTGTCCTAAATTAAATATTAGATAAGTAATTCAACTTAATCTCTCAAGTTCCTAACGCTTGTTAAGATAAAAGAAACATACTTAATCTAATGTTTTATTACTATAAAATATTCAGATGCAGGGTTTAACATAAAAAATACTCGATTATAACATATTTTCCGACTAAAGTATAATTAATCCATTGTTCTAGTATTTATAATTTACCTATTGTTGTTAAATTAGATTACCTTTAAATTGCTTTAGAACCTAAGCAATAGTTGAAAAAAATTTTAAGATGTAGTATATTGCATGTTGTAACAGCTAAAATCAGTTTTAATATCAATGGAAATATTCTGAACATCGACATTTTTGCATTTTCTTTTCCTGAATTAAATTTAATTTCCTGTGTATTTCATATAATAAAAAGTTGAAGACATAACATTCCTAATTCTATGAAAAGTCTCAATCATTACTTGGATCCTGTAAAGTGAACTTTGCCGTAGAACCCGTCCTGTAGAACTTGTTTTACCACTATAGTACTTGCATCGCAAGAAAACAAACTCACAGGGGAATTTCCTTACTGTGGGGAAGAAGGTTTTCTTTCTTCGGGATGGTTTTCATCCCCAAAATTCTGAATTTAATACCAATTTAATGAATTTAATTCAAAATTAATTGATGGATACTTCGAGAAAATTCGATAAAAAAATGTTCTGTTTTGATATGCTACAGTTAAATTTTTACAAAAATCTATACCTACTATATTTTAAAACATTGTTTGGAAAGCTACCAATTTCTCTGTTAACATCTTTAAAAAAATCAATTTTGAAGCTCAACATATCAGAGAAGTATTTCAAAAATAAAATCTAAGAAAAAAATGTTGTGAAATATAAAATTGGCAGAGAAAAGAAGGAATTAGGACAGAAAAGAAGTAGACAGAAACATAAGTATTTAAAGGTACTTACACTTGTGTGCAGTAACAAACTTACATTAAAAGTAATAAAAGAAAAAAAGTACAAAGATAGAATAGAAGGAAGGAATAAAAAAAGACTATGAATTAAAAAATACAAAGTGGATTTAGTTTATGAATAGCGAGATATTTCTACCAGAATTTAAAAATGTGTACAATTTTCTAGATTTCTTCACTTCTATTTTATTTAAGAAGTACTCTAGAAAGGAAGGTAAGATAACTAAGAAAATACTTTTGCATTTGGTAAAGATAAACGTACAAATGAGAAAGTGAAAGTAAGAAAGGAAAATCGAAGACAAAATTTAAAGAAAAAGACCTCTTAAGATATCGATAACAGTCATTTCTAATAACCCTTCCAGTCATAGCCACCCAATTTCTCAATGGTAATATCAGGCGGCTTAGGAAAGATATGTTTCTTCGCTCTTATTTTGAAGTAATTCATGAGTATATTTCTTAGAATTCTCGTCGAACTTGGACTGCACTCTCGTTGATTCGTCGGTTATTGGGGTCCCCTCACAAACAAAGAAAGATTCGATTCTAGAAACAACTCAAAACAAGAAAGAAAGACACCCCACAATCACAAAAAAAGAACTATTCGACACCGGACTCCATCCCATCAAAATGCTTTCCACACAAAAAAAAACCTACTCCAGATTGGCATCTCGATCTGAAACACAGGTACACATAACGAAAAATACTTTCCTCCCGCAAAAAACAAGGAGCAGAAGAAGAAAATTCCACTCCCCCCCTCGCAGAACCTTTCTTTTCCACGACGACGAGAAACCATTCTCCTTCCTCCCCTCCGACGATCGTATCAGCCGGGTTCAAAAGATTTTTCCATCTTGGGTAGCACTCAATTACTTAAAGCGCTGTAAAAGGCTACGGGAGACCTCATTTTGGCCTGAGGGGGTGGAAAGGAGATGAAAAGGGAGGGGGCTTTTGTGCTCGGCAAAAAAGTTGGGCTCTGGGCTATTAAAAGTTGGTCCGACTTTGGCGATCGATGGGGGAGTAATTAAGCCGTTTGGCTTCTTTTTTTTCCTCTCTCTCTTTCCTCCTTCCCTCGGAGATAGAGAGAGGAATGTCTGTTATTTCCTAATGAATTATGGCGGGTAGATTTATTTTGGTATCTATCGATGATTGGGTATTGATTGAGGTTTATTGCTCTAATGAATTGTTTGTGAGTGGATGATGATGATAATGAATAGAGGTTGATGGTGAGGAAAATGGATTGAGATGTATTAAATTGTGGGCTGAGTGTAATTATCTAGTTCTTGAATCTATTGCTGTACGAAATACCTCTTGATATTCTTTTATCATTTTACAGGAAGATTATTTAGGTAATAAATTGCATTTATCTTTATGTGTATTCTTCTTTAGTCGCCCTACATCAGTTGATGGGCCTTTGCCTGCTGTACTATTTTATTCCAGGCAACTCTATTGCACGCTTTTTTTTTAAAGTTGGTTATTTTCATTGTTCTAAGATCTTTAAGAACATCATCCAACTATCTCATTTTGGGTCTCCCTCTAGGTCTATTGCCCATTGGCTTAAAATTTAATGTCCTTTTAACTCTATTTTTGTCATCCGATCTTTCAATGTGACCCCACCAAGCCAGTCTCTGTCCTTTAATAAAACTGGTAATAATTTCATTTTTTACCAGCATCTCCAATTCTCTGGTTGTTCTGTTGTTACATGTAAACAAGTTAAGAAGAGTTATAAGAAGGGTTAGTTATGTTAGTATATGTATTAGTTAAAGTATTAGTATGTATGTTATTAGTTGTGTAGGTGTTAATCTAAGCAATGAAAATATTGATGTACAGGGTGTTTCAAAATTGCGTTGCACAGCTTTTATTCGGAACCAGCGCTTAATTGGGTCATGGAAGTAAGGTTTACCCCCAGGTAAGTGACCCTGGAAAATCCATTGAGATGACTTACAGTGCCCCTAGCAAAAACCCCAATAAGAGTATTGTTGCCAACGTCAAGAAGAACTCATTGAAAAAAATTTGATAAAGATATCTTGAATATTCGCGGAGATATTAGCATGTGAAAATAGCACTTTTTTAGGGGTCAAAAAGTAAAAAGTTCGCATATTTGCAAATTTTTTGGATTTTTGATTAAATTTAGTATTCTTTCAACTAAAAAGACACAAAACTACACAATAACACTGAAAAATTTGCAAATATGCGAACTTTTTACTTTTTGACCCCTGAAAAAGGGCTATTTTCACATGCTAATATCTCTGCGAATATTCAAGATATTTTGATCAAATTTTTTTCACTGAGTTCTTCTTGACGTTGGCAACAATACTCTTGCTGGGGTTTTTGCTCTATCTCCTTTAGTTTTTAAATTATTTTTTTAACTTTTTAATTTCGCCGCTAGGGGCGATGTAAGTCATCTCAATGGATTCTCCAGGGTCAATTACCTAGGGGTAGACCTTACTTCCATGACCCTAGGAGGCGCTGTTTCCGAATAAAAGCCGTGCAACGCAATTTTGAAACACCCTGTATAACTGAGAGTACATTGATATATTAAAAAGAGATTGATTCCTTCTCTGAATTTAGTGTTGTTCTTACTCCACTTGAGAGGGTTTTTTTCAGTAAATCTTAATGCTGGATGGTAGCACTATAGGAAATAAACTGTAATATGTGTAAGGTAATATTAAAGTACATATTAAGGTAAATATTAAAGTATATAAGTATATTATTAAAGTATATTAGGCATTTAAGGAAAATATTAAAGTAAACTGTAACTAAATGTGGGATATTAAGACATAGTGAAACATTATCAAGTTCTCATGTGCACTGTTGTTACCCTTTATAGATCTTTTCATTATGCCGTACTAAATTATCTTTTCAGTAGTAAACTGAAGCATTTGTAGGCGTGTTAGTGAAAGTCATGTTATAATATGGTAATTTTCTCTAAAAAGCACAAAGCCTGTTTCGCCCCATCTTTACCTTTAATCTGTATATCTCTTTACCCTAATCTCTATACTATTTGTAAAAATTTTATCTGTACCATGAGTGTAAACTTCTGTATTTCTTTATACATTTCCCCTTGCCTTCATATTTTCCTCCATTTTCCCATTAATACAAATGCATAAAATTCTATCCGATATATCCCACTCTTCTTTCTACACCCACACTTTCTAATTTTAAAACCAGAACACGAATTCCTCCACCCTAAATACTACGCATCGTCAAAGCCCTCGACATACGAATTACTCCATCTGCGACATCAAAAATCCTTCCCCTCCCCTGAAACGCTCTTGTTTTTCCCCAACGAAACGCACTCATTTCTGGAGCCTCGAAAGCCCTTGATACGAGCTTAATTCCATCCCAACCCGAAAGAGGGCTCGCGTCAGCTGTTCTGAAGGAAAGTGGGCTAAGTCACACTTAACTTATTTTTCAGTAGTTTAAGGTTTTTGTTACAAATTTTTGTGTTCTTTCTATGGCAATGTCGTTTCTGAAGATGCTCTTACGACCTATACTAGAAAGCAAAATATGTTGAATTAACAAAGGAATTCTGTCGGCTATGCTACCATTAAAACCATGTAATTATTATAAAGGTTTTATTTTTAATATACGGGTAATACTGCAGGGTAATGCATGCTTTCTATGTTTGTAACATATTCTCCTAGTAGGAAACATGTTAACCGCTCAGTGGCGGATCCAGGGGGTGGCACTCTGGAAAGTGCCCCCCTCCTTGGAGACCCAAAAAGGTTCTCAAAATGAGTAAAAACCCAACTTTTACAGGTCCTAATTTCAAAATTTTTTCTGGGGGAGGACCCCCATACCCCCCATTAGTATCAATATGAGGTATTCAGTGTTTATGTTTAGGAAATCCACAAAATTTTGACATTTTGGGTCAAAAAGTAAAGGTAATGGTGTTGAAAAGTCCACCCCTTAGACTCATAAAGTTTCTAAAAATGAGTTAAAACCCTACTTTTACACGTCGAATTTCAATTTTTATCTGGGAGAGGACCCCCATACCCCCAATGGTACCACAAGGGGATTTTGTCTGAAAAAGTGCCCCCCCTGGAAGCCGTGCTGGATCCGCGCCTGTAACCGCTACCCCTATTATACTCTATTCATTTCGAATTGGCGCTTGAGAAATAGAGCTTTCCCCCACGCTAGAAGCGTAACCATAGTTACGATCTTCGAGCAGCCAATAGTAAGCCTTCTTCGTCACTTTGACGTGGATAGTTGCTATGGTTACTGATCGTTGGTGGGGGAAGGAAATATTTTCAAGCGCCAGTTTAAAATGAACAGAGTATAGTACAGCTGATACTAAATAGTATGTCGCGTTTCATTATTCTTCTGCTCTCAAAAGTCGGAGTTTTCAAAACACTCTTGATTTTTAAAGTTTAATTTTAATTAACCTCCAAGTTAGAACAATAACTGTAGATCTCGCTTGTTATGAATTTGATAAAAAAATTTATAATTGAATAACATATTTTATTTTTCAAATAGTATTAGAATGAGATGCTGTCTACAAAATAGGTAATTTTCCAGGTTATCTGTATGACTTTTTCAAGTTTTAGAATGTTGAATTTAAAGGAATCTCCCAATAGTTCCCTGATTTTGTCGGTCAAATTTTCTTTCAAATCTAAGTTTTGCAGGAACCCTCATTCGTTAAAACTCTAAAAAGAAACAATGATCACCACAAATTTTCTGATATCACAATTATCTTATATTAATTTTTTAAGTTGATGTTTTTTCAATAGAGACAAGAGATCTTCTTAGGATAAAGAGGTAAACCTATACAGTTACAAGTCCAGAAACTTCCAGAGCATTTCAAAAGGGGTTTTCTAGCGGCGAGCACTACAAAATCAGTGATGAGCGTAACTATGTCAGACGATTTTCTGATTACGGACTTACGTCACTTTGACTCCAACCACCCCACTCACGTAACGGGTATACGTGGAAGAGTTCGAAACAGAAACCACCACCACCCTCCAAAAAGAATAAAAAAACAACCAAAAAGCGAGAAACCAAACTCTCCTTCAAGTTGCCAACGAATGAATGATAATCTCTCCACTTTCTCCCCGCGAACCGCACGAGGAGCACCTATTAGAAGGGGGGAGGGTGCAGCATCCACTTTTACCCGGGTAAAAAGGAGGGTTTTTAAAAACCACGGGGTTTTTGCGGAGAACGCCCACTTCAGCACGCGCCCCGTGACGTCACGAGCGTTCATTAGAACGCGCGAGGGTTTATCTCTTGAAGGAGTGGAGGAGGGGTGGTTGCGCCCCGCGATGGGGCAGATAAGTCACGGACGGGGCGCCCGGGAACGTGATGTTTACGTTTTGCCCGGTCGAGAGGGTATTTTTGCATGGGCTGGACTGTCCGTTTGTTAGCCTGTTGACCTAATGGGAGGAATTTTGCATGGCTGGACCATACATGTGCTTCTTGATGTGTTCTTAAACTAGCCGTTGGGATAAAATGTTTTAAGGGGGCATAACTCATCCCAAATACGTCAGGTTTACGTAACTCTTACTAAAAGTAAACGAAATTTGGACGTACATGACCGAAATTGGATGAATCTTGAAAGTTTGTTGCTGCTTGGGAAGTTTTTAAGTTTGAAGTTTTTAAAATGCTGATGGTCAGGTTTTATGCTGAATGGGAAGTTGGTCGTTCGAGTTTTGAATGAATGGTTTGGATGGAAATTCGCGATTTCATAGTGGAAAAGTTTTATGTTGAGTGCAGATTGTAGGGCAATTTAAAATTTTAATATGTCGTGTGTTTATAGCTGGAGAGCACCGAAACCGCATTCCGGCGAATATATGGCTGTTTTTCTCTTGCTCTTTCCATTTTTTTTTTCATTTAACTCTTAACAGCAGTCCTTCATTCCCGCTTTAACTTCGGTGGGTCTTTTCTCACCCCTGAAAATTAATAATGATCCTTGTCTTTCCTAGTGTTGTAACAATAAATCAGGACCTATTTTTCTGTTTTGTGGCAATATGAAGGTTAAGCGGCTCGTAAAGAGTAAGCAAATATCTCCACACACCATCTTTTCTATTCTAGATATCAGGACCTTTCTAGAGTTATCCTTATCCACAGAGAACTAGAACCGAGAGTCCGTCGCCATAGGCGCTAATGAAAATTTAAAAGTTGGATGGATATTAGGCTATTTTGGCGCTGCGATCGCATCTACGTTACGAGAGGCGGGGATAAAAAGCCTGATTGGTTGAGAAAAACTTTTTCCTTCTCCTTCGAAAATAGAAGATTGTGTGACAGCCAATCACAGGTTTGGTCACCAAAATGTACTGCCGATCTCTCTGTCAATCATTTATAGTTCCTCGTGGCGCCCTCATATCCATCCAACTTTTGAATAAATCGTTTTGGACCCTCTGTTGGGATTTTTCTCTGTGTCCTTATCTAGGCTAAACCGTAGTTGCTTCTTGATGTGTATGGAGGGAGGTGGTTTTTAAAGTAGCCTAGTAGCGGAGTTCATACCAAATACGTCAGGTTTACGTAACTCCTACTAGAAGTAAACGACGTTTGGACATACATGACAAAAATTGGTAAAATTGTGAATGCTTCAGAGAAGTTTTGAGTTTGAGTTGGAGTTGGAAGTTTTAAAATGCTGGTCTCGGTTTTGCTGAATGCGAAGTTGGTTGTTCGAATTTCGAATAAATTGTTGGATTGATACCCACGGGCTCTTAGTAGAAAGGTTTTATGCAGATTTAAGGGTAATTAATGCATTGCATAGCTGAACCGTAGATGTGCTTCTTGTTGTGTATGGGGAAAGGTTTTTTAAACTAGCCATTGGATATAATAAATGTTCAAGGGTGAGAGTTTGTGGGATCAAACTTGCTAATATAAAAGTTGCTAACATAAATATTGCTAAGTTGGATATAAAAAGCTAAAATAAGGAACTTGCATGATTTTTTTTTATTTTTTTAATCTATTCTTCACGCAAAAATAAGCCACTACACAAAATTTGAGGCCGATTGAGAAATTTTTCGATTGCAAAAAAAAATTTCAAAAATCGTGTTTTTCGAAGCAACTGAAAACGCTTAACAGCATGTACCGTGACGTCACTAATGTTTACCTCGGATTGTCATGTTTGCCGTGGATTTCTGACCGCCACCAGAAGTGTCTAGAAGGTAAATATTTATTAAAACACTCATACCGGACACTTCTGAAAAAAGAAATCATCAACTAAAACATAGAAATTCAATTTTGATTGCAATTTGGCTCGATGGATTCTACGTCACTGTGCATGCAAACACACTTCGCGTTTTCAGTCACGTGTTTTTTCTCGACTTTTAAATTAAAATATTTAAGTACTTGTACACTTTTTTGAAAATTTGACAAAATATTTCATTTTTCTATACAAAAAACCATACGAAACACTTGAAAGTTTATGAAAATCTGACACATGCAAGTTCCTAATTAGTGAAATGTTGTTCTGCATTCATGGTTTCCAGATTCACAAACTTGAGATTAAAATATTTAATTAATCTTAAATAACTCAAATTAAAGTTTTATTTTCATAATAAAAATTAAATTTCCATGTTTAAATAATATTTCAGAATCAAAATAGATTAAAGTAAATTATTTTTATTTTTTATATATTTTTAAAAATATTATAGGATATTATTTATGGCACTGTCTAAATCCACGAAAGTAACAACTTAACTCTTAACTAATTTCGCTAATACTTTAGCATGGGTCAACTTTCGTGGATTTAGGCACTTCGTAATATTTATTTGATTGAAGTTTAGAAATTAAATGTTGGCACTTAACTCGTTTTATTTATATTTTTCACATTTCTACGTTCCATTATTGAAAATAAAATAAGCAAACGAATTCTTTTGTTAGCGATCATGTTCTAATTATAAAATATTTAATTACTAGTTCTAACGATATGCATATTTTAGCTGTTTTTATATCGTCTACCAAATACATAACTGGAATGAATTGCCTAGTGTTTAAAGAGTTAATAACATTGTGATTACAGGTATAATATTTTCAATTTATTCGTTTGCAATGAAATGAAAAATCATTTAGTTTTAATATTATACGATCAAGGAATTATTTAGATTTAAATCTGCTCACATTGTTGTTTTTAATTTTATAATTATAATTAAATATAAACCTAGGTGTTTCTTCTTTTTTATTCTTATTACATCTGTTTTCATAATTAAGTACTGCCTTTATCTGGCATTTCATGTCCTAATTGAATTGAATCCTATAAACATTGATTGAATTTATGCTATTTTTTGGTTGATAAAAATACTTTTGGCTGCCATTGAATCAACATATTAACCCACTAACTTGAAAACCTGTAGTAAGTTTGAGATATTCTTGATGAAATAATTTTCAGTGATCTAATTTATTTTAATGACTAAGCATTATGTATGATGCTTAGTATTGAAACACATGACATTATTTAGGGTATTTATGAGAAAACTGAAGTAATCTCAGTAAACAGCAACACTTTGTTGATAAAAAGTATTTAATGGATCCAATAATATTTTAATTGCATATCATCAATTGAATTTATATAACTACAGGAATACTTGCTACATTAAAAATGTCTGATTGTATCTAACTAAGTACAAAACAAATTATAAAAATATCTTTTTTTTTCAGCAAAATCATGTGGCTTGGGAGGCATCAGGTTATTAGCATCTAAAAAGGTACTGTAATATTTATTTTATTAACAGTTTTCATATTTTTGTGACAATACTTTATGTGTGCTTAAGAATACCTTTATTAAGGTATCACAATATGTGTGAGTTTCAATGCTTCAAAGTAAATAAATTGGAGAAACATGAACTATATAACTATTAACTATACTATTATTAACTGTAGTAGCATGGGTATTATGAAGTAGACTTATTTATTAATATTTATATCTTACCAGAGATATTTTGTAAGATATATTATCCCAAATATTACTCCAAGTTATATCCAATCAGAATTTTTATCACAGAATCTAGTGTTTCACAAATTTCATAAAATGCAAAAGTTGATATGTGTATTTTACAGCAAGCAGTTATTATGACTGAACACTAAAATCTTACTTCCTTAATGAGGAAGTTGCATGATTTTTTTAATCGATTCATCTTGAAAAAATAAGCAACTACCCAAAATTTGAGGCCGATCGAGAAATTTTTTGATTGCCAAAAAATTAACAAAAATCCACTTTTTAAAAGCGCGCGAAAACGCCAAGAGTTTGAGATCATCTTATGTTGACGTCATGATATGATAAACATTGTTGGAAATAAATGGAGTTGATGGTATGATAGTTGACATCTTTAAACAATAAGCGTTTTCAGTCACGTGTTTTTTTCTCGACTTTTAAATTAAAATATTTAATTACCTGTATATTTTTTTGAAAAACTGACTAGATATTTCATTTTACCATACAAAACCCATACGGAACACTTGTTTGTTTTTGAAAATCTGACACATGCAACTTCCTTATTATTGTTGGAAGGTGGAACAGTGCTTCATATCAGTAAATTTGAGGCTGGATAAATTTAAACTCCATTAGTTCCACATCGATTGATCTATATGATTTGGCCTCTTTAATTACTTATTAATTCTTTTGTTGATGATGTACTTCATAGTTTTTTCTTATGATTATTCATTATTGGTTTAACTGAAGTGGTTTTTAAAATGTGTTATAAGGTGATCTATCACCGTTTATAAAATCTTCTTCGATATTCCTGGAAACCATGTTATAATGAAAGTATTATAATGAAATTATAACCAGATTATTTTTAAATTTTTTTTTATTAGCATATTAAATACTCGGTAAAAAAATGCTACATTCTTGTAAATTAAAACTAACCACATTAAATATATTTGTAGATTTCGATTTGAACCGAGACATTATAATAGCTTTCTGTTCCTTCCTCCATTTTAACATTGTTTCAATCTTAAGGTATCCTATTTCAAAAATTATTTTAAAATTCAAAAGTATCTACTCGAATATTAACTGATAAAATTGAAATAAAAATTTAAACGATAACTTAAAAAAATAAATAGCTCAGAAAAAGAACCTAAAATTTTTGCTATTGTAGAAGTGGTTAACTTAGTTTCAAAATTTTCAAAAAGAATAAGTGAAGTAAAAGGTATGTAACAGGTGTTTTCAACATCCGTCAAAAATAATGGATAATTGCAGTCAAATTATTTTAATCTAAATGTGTTCAGAATGGCTTAAAACCTCCAAAAAACATTTAAATTTACCTTTCAAACCCCTAAATTTTAAGTTATTTTCAATTAAAAATAGCTTATTTTCTGTCTGAGCTGAAACAGCTTTTGACGTTAAATGTGCCTTTGCTCCCGTTTGTTATTATCATACCGCTCGGAAAGACTAAGCTCTAGTTTTTTTACAGCCTAGTGTTTCGATGAAAACGGTGTTTTCCAAATTTCCAAAAGACACATGTGACGTCACATTGTTAGGAGCTTTCTGTATTAAAATATGTCATAATTACCATAAAAAAAGGTTTGTGGGAAAAGACAAGCGTATTTTTTTGGAATCAGGAGAGAATTTTTAATGAATTAAAATTGAATATTTAGAATTTTAATAGATGCTGCAATTCTCCATTATGAATTAATCATAGTTCAATTGATTAACTATTTAGCTTCAACCCTTCTATTAAAACCGCAACAAACACTCAATCTAAACAGACTGTTCATCCTGTAACAGTAACTCCCGACAAAAATAAAGAACAACAAAAAATGCTACCGTCATTTTGTATCTGAACTTGATCTTCAACGCCATACCTTTGTCCAAGCGTGGACAAAAACGCATACGCGTCGCTTTGTTATCACACCCAAGGTCGGAATGCAGCACTTTCACAAGGTTTTTCATAGCAAAAATAGCTCCGACCTTTTTGTTTCCCTGGCAGGATATCCCCGTGTGAAGTTCCTCTCTGCAGAAAGTTGGTGGGTGTAATTAGCCGGGAAATTAAATGCGGCTGTTTTTTTTACCTTGCTTTTGTTGGCTTTGCTGGTAGCGTCTGTGGTGTTTTTTTTTCAAGGTTGCTGATGAGAGAATATTTTGCGGCTTTGTTTTGGGGGAAATTGTGTTTGAGTCCAGCCGTAGCTTCTTGTTAAAAGTGTTTTAATATGCTGGGGTTTTGTTAGGTGAATTTGGGAAAAACAGTATTTAAGTTATTTCTGTATAAGTTTTCCTTTCACGTTAGAGAAATCTAGATTTAGTTTAATGTAATAAAATCTGGAATTACCTTAAAATTTTCGTTGTGCTTTATAGTTTATATATATATATTTTACCTTGTTTTGCACAGACTATTTTAGTTTTGGACTTCATCGCCTATAACCAAATTGTTATGTAACTAATTTTAATACAATAATTTAAATATTTTGCATATAAATGTACTATGGAAAAATGTCTACATATTTAAGTTGGGAAATAGCTGGAGAAAGATACATACCCCTCAAGAATACTTATTATTTCTCAAAATATATATTTGTCTCTTATAATTAACATTTGACTTTCATTAAAACAATTCCTAATTTTCTTCAGCATTATATTAATTAATAATAGAGTTGCAAGTTTTTTTTTCATGTTTTGTATAAAGTATAAAGTATTTTTTTGTAAAAATTCTCCAGATTTATAGATATTTCTGACAAAAAAATTAATTGAAATTAACTATTGAATTTGGTTGTAGAGTAAGTTAAGGTGTTTAAATTAAATAATGGTGTAAGTATGGGTTCATTTTTATTGTCTTTGTTATTAAATTTGAGGGAAAGTTCATAGAATAAATTAGAAAGATAAATCGCTGATCTCTAACAGCCATAAGAGTAATAAAAAAATCGTTAAAATAAATTTAGATTTTTACTACTCTTTGAGCCATCTTTCTTCAGGTGGGTAATTCCACCTGTTGTAAAAACAAAAGTTTAAAACAACCAATTTCTAAACCATGTAATTATAAATAAACAAAATGGCACTAAAAAATTAGTATACTTACTTCAGCTCCAATTCATTGAATACTAATATTCAAACAAACTCCAATTTCATTTTCTTAATTTTCATTAAGTATCCTAAACGCAAACATGAAGTGTTTAATTTTAACACTTTAAAATTTTTACACAACACTTTTGATTCAAAATTATTGTTAATAAATTCGAGTTCAAAAAAGTCTTCTTAAACGTGTTGTGAGCTTTTGAATAATGTTGAAATAATACAAAATGTTGAAGTGATTATTTTTCTTAACAGTAAAATTTTTACACAACACTTTTGATTCAAAATTATTGTTAATAAATTCGAGTTCAAAAAAGTCTTCTTAAACGTGTTGTGAGCTTTTGAATAATGTTGAAATAATACAAAATGTTGAAGTGATTATTTTTCTTAACAGTAAAATTTTTACACAACACTTTTGATTCAAAATTATTGTTAATAAATTCGAGTTCAAAAAAGTCTTCTTAAACGTGTTGTGAGCTTTTGAATAATGTTGAAATAATACAAAATGTTGAAGTGATTATTTTTCTTAACAGTAAAATTTTTACACAACACTTTTGATTCAAAATTATTGTTAATAAATTCGAGTTCAAAAAAGTCTTCTTAAACGTGTTGTGAGCTTTTGAATAATGTTGAAATAATACAAAATGTTGAAGTGATTATTTTTCTTAACAGTAAAATTTTTACACAACACTTTTGATTCAAAATTATTGTTAATAAATTCGAGTTCAAAAAAGTCTTCTTAAACGTGTTGTGAGCTTTTGAATAATGTTGAAATAATACAAAATGTTGAAGTGATTATTTTTCTTAACAGTAAAATTTTTACACAACACTTTTGATTCAAAATTATTGTTAATAAATTCGAGTTCAAAAAAGTCTTCTTAAACGTGTTGTGAGCTTTTGAATAATGTTGAAATAATACAAAATGTTGAAGTGATTATTTTTCTTAACAGTAAAATTTTTACACAACACTTTTGATTCAAAATTATTGTTAATAAATTCGAGTTCAAAAAAGTCTTCTTAAACGTGTTGTGAGCTTTTGAATAATGTTGAAATAATACAAAATGTTGAAGTGATTATTTTTCTTAACAGTAAAATTTTTACACAACACTTTTGATTCAAAATTATTGTTAATAAATTCGAGTTCAAAAAAGTCTTCTTAAACGTGTTGTGAGCTTTTGAATAATGTTGAAATAATACAAAATGTTGAAGTGATTATTTTTCTTAACAGTAAAATTTTTACACAACACTTTTGATTCAAAAATGTTGTCAATTCGAGTACAAAAACATGTTGTGAGCTTGTGAATAATTTTGAATTAATGTTGAAGTGTTTATTGTTCTTAACACTTTAAAATTTTTACACAACATTTGTGATTCAAAAGTGTTGTTAATTTGAGTACATAAAAGTATTCTTAAACGTGTTGTGAGCTTTTGAATAATTTTTCTTAACATCACTTTAAAACTTTGATTTACTACCAAATTGAACCCCCTTTCCAAAAACAATTAACCGATCAAGGTCCGACCTTCCCCGAAATCTCCACCTTTTAAACACTCCAGGGGGTACGGGGGGGTGATCCGGGCGGGACAAATCCCGAGAAATCCCCTCAAAAATCCGGCGCCAATCCCCTTATCGCCCGCACACCCCCTTTGGAGGTAATACCCGGACGAAGGGGACTTTAATTAAAACTCTTCGGGGGTCAGGATAGGGTGCGGGTTAAAGATAAGGTGTCCGGCTGTCAGTCAAAGGGGGGCTAATCTGAGGACGGAGAGAATGTTTCTATTACGATTGTGTTGTGGGAGGGGGGGATTGGGCCGTTGGGTGAAGAAAGATAGAAACCAATCTAGAGTTCGTATAGTAATAGCTTTGGCACACACCCTAAAAGGGATTTAAATATCTGATTTTTTTTTCTTCTTTTAATATTTTGCATGTAAATATACTATGGTAAAAAGTCCACGTTAGTTGGGAAAAGATACACTGTAAAAAATCTGGGTAAATGCAAAACCAATATTTGGTGCAAAGTTTTTAATTTCCCTAAACTTTGGTGCAATGAAAATTTATTTTACACTGTAAAAAATCTGGGTAAATGTAAAGCCAATATTTAGTACAAAGTTTTTAATTTCCCTAAACTTTGGTGCCATGAAAGAGCTCGATTCTACCAAAAACTGGTAGTATGATTGAATTATACTTTTATGGTGCGATCGGTTGTCCCAAAGTTTGGTACAAATGCTCTTAACTGTGACCGTTGTTGAGTTGTGTTTGTGTTCGCGCGTTCCGCAGTTTTGTTTTCTCATGCGTCACAAAAAAAGGATGATATAATAAGTTTTAAAGTTACTGAATCCCCGCTGGAGCAGTGGTATCGTGCTTGCATAGCATGCGGCAATTCCTGGGTTTTTAACAACCAACCAGATAATCCGAAAGTGATTCCTGATTGGATATGTAACTTCTATCAAGCGTTCTTTTAATTTCATCGGTGCTGCTCTTTTCCCCCCACTTCCAATTTGGATTTGAGTGACAGCTTCAGTGGGCGAATGACAGAGAGCAGGAGTGACGTGGAACTGTTGGAGGCGGTCCGAAGTACCAGAAGTTGTCTATGGGAAAACGCATGTTAAAAAAAGTTGCCATTAGCGTCTATGGAGATGAATCCTCTGTTAACCTCTATACAATGTGTTTTACAGTTAATCTTTTCAGAAATCGCAGTGCCCTCTTAATATTAAAAAAAATCTTCGTTGAGGAGACAAATTTAGAGACTATTTCACATTCTGTTAAACATGATTTTTTGAATATGCCCATAAAAAAGCCTGGTTATTTTAAGATGCTTTTATGAACAGATCGAAAACAATAAAAAAAAGAAGGAAAAGACTCCACAGCATGCAGTACAAAGCAGAATCACGTCACCGAGCATTTTTCGCCCTATAAACCTTAGCGGTTCAATTCGCCCCCTCCCTGCCATCTGACCCGGGCATCTCCATCAAAACGAGCATATGGCTCCAGCAGAGCATTCCGAAATCGTCTGCCAGGGGGGAGGGAGCTATTTATTCCAACGACGTCCCCACAAGATTGTTCGATCGCTTAATAGCTAATGTTTTGTTGAGTGGCTTGCAAATAGCTCGAGAAAAGAGATTGATATCTCTTCGATTATGTGCGCCGTGGAGATTCATGCTCCACGCTCTCACTCTCCCCCTTCTTTATTATTATTTTTCCATCTCAAGTCGTGTGTGTATGTTCGGATGGTTTTCTTATTGATATCTTTTATTCATAAATTTGTGTTGGGATGAAAGAGAGAGGCCCTGATGCTTTTACTGCTGGTGTAGGTTTTTGCTCCGGGAGTGGTGTGCCGTGCTGCACTTGTTGCTTATTGAGTTTTTTTTCTCTGGAGATGTTTTGTTGGGATCTGGCAGTGCAAATAGCGTAGGTAAATTTTTTGGAGGGTGGCGTTTATATTTTGCTGATGCGTGTTTTTTGAGTCTATATGAAACAGACACTTGGTTTGTTTTTATTCGTGGAACGGGAGAAGTAGTGTATTCTGTCTATTTGGGTTTCCATGCGAGTGTTTCCAAAGGAATGGCAGTATGTTTAAGCGTAAATTCTCCATTCTTCATGAAGTGTAGGGAACACAGAGTGGTTGTCAACTGTTTTTTAAATGTCTTAAAACCTCCAAAAAACATTTTTGCTTACCTATCAAAGCCCTAAATTTTAAGTTATTTTCAATTAAAAATAGCTTCGTTTCTGTCTGAGCTGAAACAGCTTGTGACGTCAAATGCGTCTTGTTTACTTTCATTTCGCTTTAAAATACTGAGCTCTAGTTTTTTTAGCCTAGTGTTTCGATGAAAACGGTGTTTCCCACATTTCCAAGAGGCACTTGTGACGTCACACTGTTAGGCGCTTTCTGTAATAAAATTTCTCGTAATTAACTGAAAAAAATTGTGGCGGAAAAGACGAGCATATTTTTTGGAATCGGGATAAGGAGAGAATTTTTAATAATTTAAAATTGAATATTCAGAATTTTAAGAGATGTTGCAGTTATCCATTATCTTCAGTTATTTGAACAGTTCCAAAAGAAAATCGCACACACCCTATCCCCCGAAGAGATTTAATTCAACAATAGCAGGAGATGGACTTATAATTTCAGAGTAATACAATGAAAGTAAGTCAATTTTTATTTTTCACTATTTCATGCCCTTCGTACGGCCGTATTCAACCCTATCCTAACCGGCAGTCAAACTTCTGATAAGCATAAGCTGGAGAGCTGGAGTTTTCTCACATATTCCTCTAACCAGAGGTAGTGGTGAAGTACTCCCTTTATCATACCTTGCCTTTCGGGAATTAAATCTGTTCTAGGGAATGCGCAGTTCATTTCGGCAGATAGTGGAGGACTAATCAATGGTCACGACTTTTTCCGTTATATAGTCGGCTAGACTAAAAGCCCTCCCCCCGCTCTCTTGCGATGCCTTCCTATACCGTGCTGATGAGCCCTAACCAGTGGCGGATCCAGGGGGGTGGCACTCTGGAAAGTGCCCCCCTTGTAGACCCAAAAAGGTTCTCAAAATGAGTAAAAAAACCAACTTCTGCAGGTCTAATTTCAAAAAATTTTTCTGGGGGAGGACCCCCATACCCCCCATTAGTATCAAAACGGGGGTATTCAGTGTTTATTTTTAGGAAATCCCCAAAATTTTGATATTTTGGGTCAAAAAGTAAAGGTAATAGTGTTGAAAAGTGCTCCCTTAGACTCAAAACGTTTCTAAAAATGAGTCAAAACCCTACTTTTACTAGTCAAATTTAAATTTTTTTTCCGTGGGTGAACCCCCATAACCCTAAGGGGATCTTCTCTGGAAAAGTGCCCCCCCTTGGAGCCGTGCTGGATCCGCGCCAAGTCCTAACATGGACGAAACCGGTCCATGGTTGGAGGCAACGCTTGAGAGCTGGAGTTTTCTCACTTCTGATTGGCAGTTGAAAAAGGAAAACTATTTTTCCACCAATCAGAGATTTGATTCCCGGTTACCAAATATAATTTTTTAATATGTGCAGGACTTATCAAGTTTTAATTAAAGCTCAAAAGCAAAGTGCTTATTATACTAAAGTAACATCACATAAGACAAGCCACCTAGACTGCTGAATAAATAACAAGAAATGAACACCCGCAAATTCACCGCATTACAAATACACCATTAAATTCTCGCGTAATACTAGTCAAGGAACGGAGCAGCACGCGATAACCTCAAAATCCCCAAACACTGATTCCATCGCTCCAGAGTCGTAACCACCCTTTGCAGCAGAAAACCGAATTACATCAATTCAAATTCGGCAAAAGCCCTCCCGCAATTTGAGAGCATAAAAGCTCCAAAACCTCATTCGAAACAATTCGCATACACGCTCACACAACTCTCGAATTCCCCGAACGCTGCTGCAGAGAAGAGCACCACCAAATCTCTTTTCTCTTAGCTCTCTCTCTCTCCACCGCTGCAGGAAATTATCTGCCCCCACCCCCCGAAAATACGTGTCTAACAGAAGATGCGTTACCAGCGTAGTGGTGTTGTGTAATAGGGGTAGCATTGGTGGGATGAACTTATGCGCCAACCATGAGCGTAAACATGTAAAGTTGTAGATGGCAGGCGGTTCAATCCAGATTGTCTCAGTTACTCGTCTTCTATTTGATTGGTCAAAAGAATAACGTCGGCTTTCCAAAGAGAGGACACTATTTGAATTGAATAGTTTGGTTTCGAATCCTTTTGGGAATGATCGGGCTTCAAGTAGTATTAGTCTGGGATTTTTAACTTCGTGTTTTGAAGGTCTTTAATTGTTGTTGTTGTCTCATGCCACTTGGAATACCCAAGCTCCACCGCAGAGCGTACAGGATTTAAGGCAAAGGGGGTGCGGCTCCTGAGAAAGTGAGGCCCATGAATGGCAGGAGTTCGACTTAAGCCTCGGATGATAGATGCCACCACCATCTATCGCATCACAATTTTGCCATGTCTCTGAAGGGGAGGGAAATAGTCTCCAGAAGACCTGGACCCATGGTAAACTGCTGCGACCGACCACAGGACTTTCGAGCCCACAGATTAGACCTTTTGACACCAAGGTTCAGATCTTTTATTAAAGTGAAAGATGCCAAATTCAAAAGTAAGGCATCGACTTTAATGACATAAAACACCACGTGATAAAAGCCGCCAATGAAGGTACGGATAATTAAATGAAACGATCTCTTTTGAATCGCCTGTCTCAGATGAATGAATTTTGTACTATCTTTAAATGTTTTGTTAAGTTTTCATCTCTCTTTGTTTCATCTCTCTTTTAGTATCTCTCTTTTTATGTCTCTGTTTTTCAGACTTCTTATAAATCTTTCTTTCTCACTCTATGTCTCTTTGATTTTCTCTTTTCACCTCTTTTTTGAATGTGTTTGACTCTGAATGCATTTTTAGAAGTTCAAGATATCCTCGATGTAATGATGGCCAGGCAGAAAGTCGTGTTAAAATTGCGAAAAATATCTTGAGAAAAGGTTTGGTAAACTCATTTAAGAATGTTTATATGGCTTGAGTATCAAAATACTCCTTTTAAGGGATTAGACGTGTCCCCAGCCCAGATAATGAGCCGCGGGTGATAATTAAGATCTCTATCAGCAATGATTTGTGTGATAGTGTTGAGTTATAAATGTAAATAAAATTTTAACTAAGGCCTGTGTATTAAAAGGCTGCACATCATTAAATACATAAAATGTATGTGTACACAGACATACATATACACAGATGTCATAGTTACATACATAGCAGTTACATCCTAACGCCAACTATTTCAATATTCTATGTTTCCTGACTTCCGTTTTTAGGCTTCGCCGGGACATTGGAGAGGATTCTAGTTAATTTATTTTAATTTGTATTTTGTTCCTGCACTTGGCTTGTACTGTCTTAACTTGTATTACAGTGATTTGTATATACTTTTTTGAAATTATGTTAATTTTTTTTAATCTGAATTCAAAGATCATGTCAACTTCTTTAAAATTATTTGTGTTATTTGTTAACGGGCAACGCCCAAAACAATAAACCTTTTTCTATGTCTATGTCTATACATAGCAGTTACACTTACATATAAAATCATGAACGGAAAAATGTTGTGTGCAATAGTGAAACCTAAGCAAACAAGGTCTAAGATGGTTCCCTCCATAAAATATGTTTTACAAATGACTTTTAAAATTACATTTTTAACACAGCTTGAGACCCTTTGTGTGACAACAGAATCGTTCTTTGTATGTATTCAAGGAAAAAACTGTATATAATTTAGACCTCAAAATTTGTGGGGTTCAATCCTCAGCCACTTTTGAATTTAGCATTCATCACCATATAGTGAACCGCCATCACCATCTGAAATAGTGGTCACCCTCTTTACAACGAGAGCTTACGTTTAAAGGTCCGCCTTTAAATAATGACCCTACGCTTCCCCAACTTCATTCGCTCCTTACAGCGGGCTTTCCAGCATTATGCAAATTTCGGGTGTAATATCCATGTAAAGTTTGCTTCTCCCGCGTGATGTTTAAACCGAGCCTCCTTCTTGATGGTTGGTCCGCTTTTTATGAGGGTTCTCTCTTGAGGGAGGGAGGGAGGGATTGTTGGAGGGTTCGAATTTGCGTCTTTTCATTATGGCGCAAAATGGAATCAGGACCAGATAAATTTTCGCTGCGCCCTCTGTCGATAGTGGGGAGGAATATGCGTGTGTTTCTTGTTTAATATGTATGAGGATATCCGGCAAGGATGATGCCATGTTTGAAATTATAAATAAGGGGTATAGTACCTATGATGGAGTGGTCTTTATGTTTTCTTATCAAATATTTAATTACTTATTCTTGCATTAAATAAGTTAATTATTTTTATTATTGGGAGTTAAGATTCATTACATCCTAATGTTGCAGAACTATTAAGACTAAAAACCAGAACACTAGTCTTAGACTGGTGAATCGGGATTTTTTATCTAAATTTGAACGTGAGTTGAGTTTAGAAATAACTGTTTGATGACTCTCGATAATTCTTGGTTTCCTAGTTTAATATGGATGAGGATGATGCCTTTTGTTTTAAATTATAAATTAAGGTTATACTACTTATAATGTAACGATCATGTTGTATAAATATTGACGTGTTTAATTACTTATTTTACTATTACCTTACTTATTTTGCATTTAATTAACGATAATTAATAATAACTTAATAAATATTAGCTTATAAATAATAGCTTAAATAGTTCTGTTCAAACTGTTGTATACTTAATCATTTCATTTTAGTGAATATAAACAACATATTTTAAAGAAGAATTCAGTAGTTACCGATACCACAAAAGGTTTAGCAAAGCCGGATCAAACACCTTACAGCTACTAAGTTTAGTAACTTAACTTTAGTAACTTAACTTGTTTAGTAACTTATCACAACAATTACACTGGGGCAAAACAGGTTAAAAATATGCAAAGAGGCAAAATAAAACGACGAGGATGAGAAACAAAGGGGGAAATACATAATAATTACAGACGGGCTTCGCCAGTCCATATACGTATAGCACTGTGCTAGGTCAGGCTGTACCCGGACAATATGCCCGGCAGAATGAGAAATAATTAAATAATGGATCGATTTTTATGTTGTATGCTACAATAATTGATTTAAACTACGAAATTGATGTTATATGTACAACAATTGATAATATGCTTACAATAATTAATGTTACATCTTCTCTTGTTATATTCACAACAATTGGTGGTTTTCCCATGATGTTAGGCAGGAAATGTTGATTTTCAAGAATAAAAAGGATGAAAAAAGTTGTTAGGATGCTTCGGTTTTAAATTATTTTTCTTCAGAAACCTTCCCGGGAGCAAGTATATCAACGTGGTAAAGTTTAATTCTTAATGTAGGTTTCAAAAGTTTAAAAATATAAATAACATGCATACAGAGAGACAGACAGACAGACAAACATTGATTTTTATACAGAGTGTTTCAAAATTGCGTTGCACGGCTTTTATTCGGAACCAACGCCTCCTAGGGTCATGGAAATATGGTCTAACCCTAGGTAAGTGAGCCTGGAGAATGCAACAAAATGACTTACAGTGCCCCTAGCAGCGAAATTGAAAAGTTAAAAAATGAATTTAAAAACTAAAAGACATAGAGCAAAAACCTCAATGAGAGTATTGTTGCCAACGTCATGAAGAACTCACTGAAAAAATAATTCATGAAAATATCTTGAATATTCCCCGAGATATTAGCATGTGAAAATAGCACTTTTTCGAGGGTCAAAAAAGAAAAAGTTCGAGTATTTGCAAATTTTGTTGATTTTTTTATTAAATTTAGTGTTTTTTGAACTAAAAAAACACAAAACTACAAAATAACACTGAAAAATTTGCAAATATGCGAACTTTTTCTTTTTTGACCCCCTGAAAAAGTGCTATTTTCACATTCTAATATCTCTGCGAATATTAAAGATATTTTGACCAAATTTTTTTCAGTGAGTTCTTCACAACGTTGGTAATACAATCTCAGTGATTTTTGCTCTATCTCCTTTAGTTTTTAAATTAATTTTTTCAACTTTTTAATTTCGCCACTAGGGGCGCTGTAAGTCATCTCAATGGATTCTCCAGGCTCACTTACCTAAAGGTAGACCTTACTTCCGTGACCCTAGGAGGCGTTGGTTCCAAATAAAAGCCGTGCAACGCTATTTTGAAACACCCTGTATGTATAAACGTATATTTTATGGGCAATGTGATAAATCGGGAATTATTAATAA
Organism: Tetragnatha versicolor; assembly: GCA_024610705.1. NCBI lineage: Eukaryota > Metazoa > Arthropoda > Arachnida > Araneae > Tetragnathidae > Tetragnatha > Tetragnatha versicolor. The sequence goes on along the minus strand of JANDEH010000025.1, from coordinate 1,223,084 downwards.
TGCCTTAAGTGGAGGAGGGCAATGTGATAAATTCAATGGAATTTATCACTTTGCCCGCCTCCATCTGGGCATTATTAATAATGCCCAATTAATCGCTTTGCCGGTAACATATATATAAAGGTGTGATTCTCCCACATCCTTTTGACAGGGAGTATAATATTCCGAAATTCAGGAATGCATCCTTATTCAAAATGATGAATAACACCCAGATACCTGAGAATAACATATAAGTTATTTTCATCAAAAACCGCGATCACCCCATTACACCGGGGCAAAACGGGGTAAAAAATATACAGGGAGAAAAATAAAACTACGAGGATAAGAAAAGAGAGGGAAAATAATAATAATAATGATAATAACAACAACAAGAACGAAACCGAAGGCACGGGCATTGTATAAATACACACGCGGGGAAGAGAGGGGGAGAAAAGGGAGAGAGAGGATTTGGCACAGTCGGTAGCAAATTACTTGCCTTTCGGGGGTGGAGAGAGAAGAGAGAAAACGAAAAAAAAAGAACTTCTTTAACGCTGGGGTTGTGTGGAAAAAGAGAAAGATGGGATGGATGCAGGCGCAGAAGAGAAGAGAAAAAAAAATTCTGATCGAAACTTCATCAGCGAAGAGGGTCGGCTGGGGCTGATTCGAAGCTTTGAATGGAGGGGTGGGTAGGCCGGAGGGGCCTGCGCCCCGCCTGATAAAGGATGGAGAGGGAATGGGATAAATAAGTAAGAAATAAATAAGTAAGTAAATAAGTAAGCGGAGCGAATGGGGATGTCCAGTTGAGGGCGGGTGTGAAGGGCGCATGCGTGGGAGGTGAGGGATGGAGGGTGAGATAGGAAGGAGTAGGATGAGCATCGATCTTCTTATCTGTTGGAGAAGCTCAGTGGTTATGTGGTGGTGCATCTCGATACCACCACACAGGCCCGAGTTTGTTCTTGGGTTGGGCAATGCAGACTAAGCCTTTTACACCTCCGGGGCCTATGGGTGCATCTAAAGATTTTTACCACGATGATTGTCAACAGCGAAAAATTTATGAGGAGGGGAACATCTTTTGTTCGCCAATTGACCTCAGCTAACCACACAAAAGGAAGGGGATGTTATCAATGCTCCTATGCTGCATCTAGAGATCGTTTCCCCGTTGATTGTCAAAACGAAAGATTTATGAGCAGGGGAACATCTTTTGTCCCCTAATTGACCTCAGCTAACCACCCAAAACGACCAGGCTCCTTCGGGCATTCGGGGGAGATTAGGAGCATTGATAATATCGCCTTCCTTTTGTGTGGTTAGCTGAGGTCAATTAACTGACCTCCTGCTCATAAATCTTTCGTTTTGACAATCAACGGGGAAACGATCTCTAGATGCACCCCTAATCTCCCCCGAATGCCCGTAGGAGCCTCGTCGTTTTGTGTGCTTTACTGCGGTCAATTATACAAATACAAATACAAATTAAGTCGACCAACTACAGGCAAGCGCCCAACAAGGTTGGTCCGATCCATTTAACTCAAACCACCCGATTCCCAGTATCTGCCAATTTTATTCTTGAATTCGTTTACCCCACTTGAGTTGATAATCGTTTCAGTTAACCCATTCCATCTGTCCACTACCCTGTTAAAAATAATACTTCCTACGATCCTGATTTAAATTTGCCTTGTTCGATTTAAATATGTGACCCCTCGTTCTATTACCCGTATTGAAATCCAGTCCCTCTGTGTCCCCTTTGAAAAGTTGAATTAAATCCCTTTGAATCCTTCTTTCCTCTAGATCAGTGGTGCCCAACCTACGGCCCGCGGGCCAAATGTGGCCCGCGAGGCTGATCCATGTGGCCCGTGGACTCGTTAAAACCTGAAAACAAAAACTACTTTCAGAAATATTCCAAGAAAACCACGAAATCATGGGAGACATTATGGCACTTCCATCTAAAAAAAGATGATAAAAAAGTAATTCTTCAACATCCAGTAAAAAGTTTTTTCAGTATCAGTTAGCTTTTTAGAACCAAACTTCGGAAAGATGTCTGATCGTAAAAAGTTGAAGATTCACTCGGAATGCCAAAACTTTCAAGCGAAGTGGACAAATTCATATTTCTTCATTCAGCGAGAAAATAAACCGTTGTGTCTTACATCGTCGGCACAATGGCAAAAACACGAATCTTCTATTAATTTACAAGGCGCGTCTTTGCCATTGTGCCGACGATATGTAAAAATACTGTTGACAAACTGTGTGTTTGAGAACAAACATTAGGTATCTGTTCTGAAAAGAACAAAAACTAGTGCTCGATCTCGACTTACAGATAATCATCTTAATTAAGTTTTAAGGATAAGTGTTACAAATTTGGAGCCGAATTTACAAGAACTAGTATCCTCCAAACAGATGCAAACTTATCGAAAACTGGTAATTTTTATTTATGTTTAGAAAAATCCTTAAAAGTGTTTTTATGTGGCCCGCGAGATAAATTTTCATAAGCAAATTGGCCCTCGTGAAAAAAAAGGTTGGGCACCACTGCTCTAGATTGAACATACAGGGTGATTCTAAATTACGTGGACAAACTTCGCATGGGGGAAGAGGGGACCTAGACAAGCATATTTCGCATAGGAATGGGGGGGCGCATCCTTACCGTTTAAGAGCTAGGACCTAATGTAGTGCGAGCGCGTTTCAAGAGGCCGTTTTTAGGAGGCCCGTGTGACTAAACAAAACATAATAAAATGAAAAAGATTATTGCATAAGGTAAGGAAGTATTCCTACTACTTACACTATGAATTCGATACAATTTGAACCACTTTCTAAACCGTGGAGTAAGTTTCAAAAGTGCAATATTAATATTTTAGTCAAAGAATGGACATCACTTAATGGTATTTAGAAAAATGACGTTTGGGGAAGGAATTTTCAATGATCGTAACATTGATCATTGAAACTGTTTGATCATTGAAAATTCCTTCCCCGATCATCATTTTTCTAAATACCATTAAGGGAACTCCATTGTTTGACTGAGAGATTAATATTGCACGTTTTAATGCTAACCCCACGGTTTAGCAAGTGGTCCTATTTCTATCACATTGAGGATTTAAGTGGTAAGGATACTCCTGTTCCTCATGCAATAATATTTTTCATTTTATTATGTTTTGTTTCGTCACACGGGCCTTCTAAAAACGGCCTCTTGAAACGCGCTCGCACTACATTAGATCCTAGCTCTTAAACGGTAAGGATGCGCCCCCCCATTCCTATGCGAAATATGCTTGTCTAGGTCCCCTCTACCCCCATGCGAAGTTTGTCCACGTAATTTAGAATCACCCTGTATTTAAGTTACTTAATCGTTGTGAGAAAACTCCAGCTCTCAAGCGTCACCTCCAACCGTGTACCGGTTTCGCCCTGCATATTCCTCTTTTTCTCACATATTCCTCTAACCAGAGGTAGTGGTGAAGCACTCCGTTTTCTTACTTAATCGTTCCTCATAACTTAACTAATATACCCTTGACCATTTTGGTCGCCCTATATGCTGAACCCTTTTAATTGAATAAGCAATCAAAAGATATTCCCCTCCTCATAAATTTTTCGCTGTTGACAATGGTCGGGGTAAAAATCTTTAGATGCATGAAATGAGGACCAAGTTAACTTGCGGGAACAAGAGGATTTGCGTCACAAGGAATCGTTCTCAGGCTCTACTCAGAAATTAATAAAAATTTTACAGGGGTTAGTAGATGATATAAAACACTCACTGTGAAAAAATTAGCTAGGGTGGGTTGGGGTAAAATGGGTCAATTTTTAGGTACTTTCACATTCTGAGTTTTATTTCATCAAAACTATTACTTTTTAATGATTTCTTTCAATTGGATCTTGACATTACAATCCTTCAGAACATTTTCATCTAATTTATCAAATATTTTTTAGTTATAAGTTGGTTAAACTTAGCATCAAAAGTAGTGACCTATTTTACCCAAACGTGGGGTAAAATGGGTCTCATTGCAAAAAGGTGTCAAAAATATATTTATTACTAAATATACATGAAAATAAGAAAAAAGGCAATCGGCTAAGTCGTTTTTATCTGAAAAAATTTGTTTTAAGTTGTACTTTAGTGAAATTGTAAAAGTCCTAAGTTAATGAACATTGTTCAAATGCAGCAATTAAAATACTTCATTTGGAGAAAAAATAAACTTATTTGACAGTTCAATGTATATTTGAAGGAAATAAGTTAAAAACATTGTTTTTACTTAATACAGAAGGACTCCTAACTATGACCCATTTTACCCCAAGTACAAAATATCGTTATAAAAGATAAAATATTTTATATTTTTCTAAGATGATTGGCTTTAAATGTCTCTCAGACTTTCTTTTATGAAAAACTATCGCAAAAGTCTTCTAAAATTTATTACAATATATAGTTATTTCGAAGTTGGTAAACCCTGTTTTTTCAATGACATCATTTACGGTTAAAATTAAATATTTTTTCAGTCCTCAAATTCATAAATCTTAATTTTTGACAGTCGAAAAAGGTTGCCAACAGATTAAAGAATATAATTTAAAAAATTAGTGACACAAAATTAAATTTAAATTTGATTTATATCGAGTTAATTAAAACTGACCCATTTTACCCCATGACCCACTTTACCCCAACCCACCCTACTGAATTTCATTAGGAGAGGAGTAAATTAAGTTTGAAATTCATCATTTTCAAAGCCAAGTGCAACCTTACTAGGCGAGCAATTCAGTTATGGCGCCAATGGCATTAAGGAACTGACCACGTTTCTCTAATAGTCCAAGATCCCAGATCCCCCAGACATTTCTTATTTTCTCACAAATAAAATATATGGGATTATGTAGTGTTAGTATAAACTTTGAGTGTGTGCATACCCGCTAACTTGGCCCGCCGGCCAATTGACAGGTACCAGGTGCTAAAGGTAGGTAAAAACAGTGCTCACTTTTCTCATTTTCTTAAGGATGATTTTTACATATGATACTCGGTGAACTATTTCAATATTTTTTGTAAGCAGCCAGACCAATCGGATGGGCCAAACATCCCCCCAGACGCACTAATAGTGTTGAATAGTGAGAAATGCAGCCAATCCCACCAACCCTTACGAGCGCATAAAGCTGTATAAGTGCATTGTAACTAGTGAGAAATGACTAGTAGTGAACCGACAATTTTGTTTGTAGCTTTATGCGCTCGTAAGGGTTGGTGGGATTGGCTGCATTTCTCGCTATTCAACACTATTAGTGCGTCTGGGGGGATGTTTGGCCCATCCGATTGGTCTGGCTGCTTACAAAAAATATTGAAATAGTTCACCGAGTATCATATGTAAAAATAATCCTTGAGAAAATGAGAAAAGTGAGCACTGTTTTTACCTACCTTTAGTACCTGGTACCTGTCAATTGGCCGGCGGGCCAAGTTAGCGGGTATGCACACACTCAAAGTTTATACTAAGACTACATAATCCCATATATTTTATTTGTGAGAAAATAAGAAATGTCTGGGGGCTCTGGGATCTTCATCTATAAAGCATCCACTCAAATTAGGTTCATCAAGTGTACAGCATGAATAAAAAATAATTAAAAATATAAAAAGCACTTGATGAAACACTACAAAATTACCACAATAAATTACAATAAGCCATCATTGACTTTTAGGAACCCCAACCCTAGGCCGTAACTGATTTGCGGAGAAATTACTGCGTCCGATAAGTCCATCTATTGGCGATGTGTTCAATAATAAAGCATATAACACAATGGATTTTGAATGAGGGGATGAAGAAAGTGAATTTAAATCTGATTTTCACGTTATAGCATGTGTTTTAGTGATCGTCAAATGTCGTGTCTAATTTCTTATTCCAAATGTTATACTGTTGGGAATCAAGCTCGAAACTTTTAATCTATTAAGGTAAATGTGGGTATTGTGGACACTTTAAGGAAAATTTTTGCTTAAATTCTTAATAAATACCAATCAATTTGCTTCGAAACGGTTATTCTATTTTTAGGTTAATTGGATCTTCTTCTTTCGATTTTACTATTAAAAACTTTAATTAGATTGGGCAAGTATTTTTAATAAGTTTTTTAAAAGTACTCCAAATTGCATCTATAGTGGCCACATAGATGAAGCTGTTGCTTCTATGGTGGACACCTCTTGCATCAATAGTGGACACCTGTCTTTTTCTGCCTATATGAGGGGTTTATGCATGAAATTGAGGGATTTTTCTTGGTATAGTCATCTAGTTCTAATTAAATCTTCCTTCCCAACGAAATGTATTTTAGATTCAATCAAATTAGCTTTATTTAAAAAATAAGTTGATAGTTTTCTTCCCAAAGTCTACGCTGTAGCTGATTTGAGAGGAATTTAGCATGTAATTCAATGTTTTAAAAACATTGGTTCCCGAAGCCAGAATGAAACCAAATTTATTTAACAGTCATTTTAAAGCACAGTCAACAGTTTATGAAGAAAAACTGATCCAAATTAAGTATTATTTATGTTTCTATTAGACGCCATTGGGCGGTGGCCACTATTGGAAAATCTAAGATTATGTGTTGGTAAAGTGGACACCCCCATAAATCCTCCTAAAGTCAGCATTTTCAAATAAATTTTATTCAGTATTATTTTATACACTCTTATTTATCTTGATATAAATTTAAAAGTCAATCAAGCGGTAATAAATACGAAAAAATCAGTTCCGACTTACCCGTTTTCTTACGCGATTCAATAAGCAAAATGAAATTTCAGTCACTCGGCCGATGTTGTTATTTTCAAATATTTAAATATCCTTCCCATCCTGATCTGTGGTGTCGGTGGTAATTTATAAGCTTACCTGATTGCACAATCTACTATGCCTATGAATTTTGACGCTGTTCGATGCCTCTAACTCGTTTTATTTAAAATTAATCAGCTATGTGGCCACTATTGGTACAGTGTCCACTATACCCACATTTACCTTAGTTGAGCCACTTCTGTCATAGAGAAATCAAATTTCTCTTTCCATCCAATTTAGAAAGTCGCCAAGTGGTTCTAACTGAAAGTGTTTGTCAACTCAGAACCCAATTTTCAAAATTAATTAACTCCTCTCCAACTGAAATTCAGCAGCTGATTTTTTCACAGTAAGTGTTTTTAGTCATGTCCTTATGCCTGTAAAATTTTCATGCATTTCTTTGAGTTCATCCTAAGAACTTTTCCTTGTCAGCTGACTGACTTTCAGTGTAACAGCTCATGGGCACTCCCAATGAGTATTATACTCTGTTCATTTTGAACTGGCGCTTGAAAATATTTCCTTCCCCCACCACCGATGTGTAACCATAGCAACTATCCACGTCAAAGTGACGAAGAAGGCTTATTATTGGCTACTCGATGAGCGTAACTATGGTTACGGTTCTAGCGTGGGGGAAAGCACTATTTATCAAGCGCCAATTCTAAATGAATAGAGTATAGTTATACTGGAGTTTAAAGGTCCAACTTTTAAGGTCCTATCTCAAGTGTCTCCCTTGTTTGTTTGATATAGCATAAGAACTATTGGAATCGAAGTAGGCGATCACGTGAACTTTGTTTTTGAGCTAGGCATAGCATAAAGTTAAAGCTTTTAAGGTGAACCGGGGGAATCAAATTCATTTCATTTGGATCTTGTTCTGCATATGAATTGTATTCACCATTTGAGTGTAAGACATACACTATCTACCAATAAGTATTGGGACACCTATGCAAATGACTATATCTGCGGTCCTGAGATTGGGACCCTTGGTCCCTATTCATGGCAATCTCAACGCCGACTATTTTAGTAGATGACAATATGTGCTTCCTACGTTGTGGCAGTTTTATGGGGTGGACCCCTGTTTCTTCCAGGACGACAATGTCAGCTGTCATGTTGCGAGGGTCACCAAGGCTTTGTAAGGTGCCAATGTTGTTAATCCAGGGGTTGGCAACCTGGGGCTCTTTCGATGTAAAGTTGCGGCTCTCCAGTTCCATACGAAAAAATCAATAATTTATTATCAACACTTTTAAAAAATCAGAAAATATATTTTTAAGTTCTCAAGATGAGTCAAAATCAAAACTCTACTTTTAAGGATAAGAATTTCAAACAATTTCTGGGAGAGAACTCCTAAACACTCCTAAAATTTTTGGAATATGTGCTGATTTTCCTTAAAAATTATGTAACTTATGAGGAGTGATCCCTATTTGGTCGTTATAGAAGTTCTAAGAACTAATTAAAACACTATTTTTAGGGGCAAATTTCTAAAATTTTTCTGAGGTGGGATCCACACCCCCTTCGAAATTTTGCTGTTAATTATAACTATACTATTTTTCCTTGAAAATTCTGCCACTAAAACCGCTAATTTCTACATTGATGTACTCATAAAATTATATGTTTCAGAGATACGTCTGAACATGAACATGCGAACAGAGTGTCTCTAGGGATTAACCCTTTATGTTCCACCCCTTTTGTATTTAAGTTTGTGTGTTTATGTATGACTTGTAAGTCTCACTTCCCAACGTTCCACATTCGTCCAATTTTCGTCATGTAAGGCCAAATTTAGTTTACATATAGTTGCAGTTACGTAAATTTGACATATTTTTGATGAGGATGAGGAAAATAATTTGGGGCATAAAGTGTTCAAAAATTATACCTCAATGGCAAAGTAAGGGGAAAAAATTGGTAAACCATCTTCTTAACCCTTTATGTCCCAAATTATTTTCCTCATCCTTATCCAAAATACGTCAAGTTTACGGAACTGCAACTATAAGTAAACTAAATTTGGCCTTACATGACGAAAATTGGACGAATTTTGAACATTGGGAAGTGGGACTTTCAGACATAAAGGGTTAAGCTATATATAGGACATCCATGTCCTAAACATTCAAGTGTTTCTTGTATGGTAAAATGAAATATCTAGTCAATTTTTCAAAAAATTGTATATTAAATACTTTTATTTAAAAGTCGAAAAAAACATGTGACTGAAAACGCTCAGTGTACGATGACGAAATGAAATCATACCATCAATTCCGCAACTTTCCAACAATCTCCATGTACGATGACGTCACATCCCAAACTCTTGGCGTTTTCACGCGCGTTTTGAAAAGGGGGATTTTGTTCATTTTTTGCAATCAAAAAATTTCTCGATCGCACTCAAATTTTGGTAGTTGCTTATTTATGCAAGAAGAATCGATTCAAAAAATCATGCTACTTCCTCATTGCAAAAACCACGATAGCTCACCACCAAATAGCGTTCAATTCATATCTCGCTCTACTCAGGAGGCGCGCACTCTCAGTAATAACGGGGGCGGTGTAAGAATCCGTGAGAATCGCCAATGGGAGGGACGGGCAGGTGTAGTGGAATTTGTGGACGGTCCCTCGCCTGTAATTGCTCGAAATGATCCCACTTTTGTCAAAGGGAGAGAGGACGTCGGAGGAAAAGGCTTCTCTTCTCCGTCCTCTCTTTCTGTCTGTGGTAGAGCGAGAATCAATAGAGATGCGATGGAGCAGTGAACCTGCGTGGTTATATGGAAATGCGTAATGTGGGGAGATGGACTGGACCAAGACCCTCTATACAAGGTGTTCGGAAACACCGTGGACAAACTATGAGGGGTGATAGAGGGGACTTAGACAAGCATATTTCGAATAGGAATGGGGGTCGCAGATGCACCGTTAAGTTCCATAAAAAATACCATTACAATAAGGGAACAAATATTGCAAGTTTTATAACTCACCCCACGGGTGGTCCAATTTTGTTCAAATTTATGGTGGATGTAGTATGGATACTGCTGTACCTCATGTAATAATTTTTTTCAGTCTACTATGTTTTGTTTCGTAAAACGGGCCTTAGGAAAACCTCCTTTTGTAACGCCCTCGCACTACATTACGGACTCTAGCTCCTTAACGGTGCATATGCGACCCCCACTCCTATTCGAAATATGCTTGTCTAGGTCCTCTCTACCACCCCTCAAAGTTTGTCCACGGTGTTTCCGAACACCCCTGTGCAGACAATTTGGACGAGTGACCTTAAACGTAGGGGGAAATCGGTGAATTAGCAATATTAAGTCTGTGATGGACTCGAACCCTCGAACTGTATTTTTAACTCTGTAACTAATCAATAAATCATCCAGACGACTTTTTTACTTATGTTTGGGGCAACATCTGTTTTTCTCTTCTCTCTTGCTCTAGCGCAGCTAGCATCAAGCCTAACAACTGTCTTTGTTTTCGTATTAGTTTTTTTAATAACGAATGTTAGTTAATTAACTCCTCACGTTAAATATATTTTCAAGGTAATCTTCTTTCTTGGTGTTTTTTCGTCAACATTCTGGAGGCAGTAAAATTTTTTTAACAAAGATGTGGATTCCTAAGGGTCCTTCTCATAAATTTCTTGATATTTGACCGTTTTAAGTGTATTATTATCTCATTTTTGTATAGTTGGGATTCTTTGAATGACACTTGATAACTACCGCTCCTTGTATTCAGTAGAATTTTCAAGGAATCATATTAAACAGAGAAGAAATTTCGTAAAGGGGGCTGACTTTCCTATCCCCTTTGGGTGCAATCTTGGTTATTGCTTATTAAGGTAGTAAAATTCCAATCATAACCCTAATTAGCATCGCTAGACTTATAGTCTGCGTAATTAAAATAGGCGGTTGGACGTCATCAGTTGAAGTTCGTCGCCTTGATAGCGTAGCGAAGGAGAAAACGTAAGCGGTTCCGCTTTATTTTTGCACATCAGTTAAGGCAGGGCGTGAAATTAAATTGAAACTTTGAATCTTAATAAATATAAAACTCACTCAAATTTAAAAAAAAACGAAACGACAATCTTTTTGAAAAAATAATTGTATGTTTGTTTAAAATTTTGTACTTCTACCATGATTAGTTTTTCTTTTATAACGAAAAAAGTGTTCCGAATTTTTCATTGGCTGCTGCAAAACGAGTTAGATTCAATGACGATCTCGGGCGGTTGTGGGCTCGGCGTGATGTGGGAAAAAATAAGACTGGAGGAAACCATGGCAACGCTCTGGGGAAAGGTGTGGAGACTGGGGAAATCACGTGACTTTTCAACCGCCGATTCTAATTACACAGACTATAATTCTGTCATAACAAATGCCGAAAGATACAGTTACGCCAATATTCAGAGTGAACAGTTCAGTTATGGACCTGACATGCCCACGCTCTCCACGATAATAACAAACACCCAAATCTCCCTCTACACCTTACTCCCCCATTCCTCTCTCCCCCACCACAATGGAGGCGGAGGAGGAAAAGTTTCGAAAAGGACACAAACGCAGAATAAGATCTCTCTCTCTCTCTTCAGAAGAGAGATCCATTCAAAAGGTTCGCTTTTGAAAGCTCTATCTCTCTGGCTATGAAAAGGGTGGCCCATTATTCGGTGGGGCCTTTTGAAAAATATTGTAAAGAAGCACAAGCTAGCCCTGTTGCATTGTCTCAGCGCCCCGGCAGCAGGGGCGCCGACTGCCGGGGCGGACACTCGGCCGCGGACCGCGGCGGGGCTCGCTTCGGCTTCTTCTGCGCTCTCTCCGGTAAGTCCCGTTTCAAGACCTTTTTGCAACCCATTCGCAACCTTTTTATCGTAAAGTCCTGGGAAAGCAGTATGGGTAATCGACGTTTTTTTTGGGGGGGGGGTATCGATACTGCCCGAGCAGCACACATGTTTAAGATTCGTCCAATTTTTGTCGTCACGCATGCCCAAATTACGTTTAATTCTGGTTGAAGTTACCTAAACTTGACATATTTGGTATGATCTGTGCTGCAAGGGTGATGCATCGAGTGTTCAAGTTTAGAGTCGTGTTATTGTTGACTTCCTAAGTCTTGCTAATGCTGCAGTTCACGATTCGTCCAATTTTTGTTCAGTATGGTAAAATTCCGTTTACTTCCAGTTGCACTTACGTGAACTTGACATATTTTGTATGAGCTGTGCTACTAGGGTTTAGTACATTGTCCTATCACCACGCGTTTGATGTTTTGTCGTTTAGTAGTATTGTCGTCCTCAGAAAGCCGTACGAGTAGATAGATTATACCATGTTAATTATGTATCGATACTCCTGTATCAAATGTTCAAGTAGATTCTTATTATTGCTTCAAATCCTGCTGCGTACCTAGTCTTTCTCTAGCAGCACAGACGTTCAAGATTCGTTCTTTTTTTTCTTGTATGGCAGTATGGCCAAATGGCCATGGATAAGTTTCGGATTCTGCGCTCTCTTCCACAGGTAAGTCTAGACCCGTTGGCGACTTTTTTGCAACCCATTCGTAACCTCTTTGTCGTAAAGTAGCACTGTTGGCCTCATAAAGCGGTGTGCCGAGCAAATAATCGATGTTTTTTAGGTATCGATACTCTTGTATCGAGTGTTCAAGTTTAGATTCAGGTTATTGTTTAAAATCCTGTTGGGGATACCTTTCGTACATTCCGTCTCTTATATTGCTACGTTTTTTGTCATCTAATAGTTATTCTTTACTAATAAACTCGTTGCTATTGCTATTCAATGTTTCATTATGGCAACGGAGATTGCTCTCGGCTTTTTGCTACATTTTTGGAACCTATTCGCAAAGTTTAAGTAATAATGTCCCCAGAAAACACTATAATGCTTAGATTGATGAGGATAGATACTTTTACATATCGATTCTTGTGTGTTCAAGTCCAATCAAGTTGTGTGTTCAATCGAGGTTCAAGTCGTGGTGCCCAATCCTTCTGATGGCAGCTAATTATATGTAGCTCAAGTATATATTCGTATTATTGTTTCAAATTCTATTGGATACCTAAAGTCTTTCTCAGGCGGCACAAACGTTAGAGATTCGTCCAATTTGATCATTTTGACAGCATTCGTGACTGTAAGCATTTGACTGATATTCTAGCAGCTGAAAGTAGGCTGGCATTTGGTCACGTGGTCTTCAGTTTACACATACGAAATCTTCTCAACCGTAGAGCAACAGTACAACGTCGTAAATTTTATAATATTTTAAAATTACAATAAGGCTGAAATTTAAAAAAAATAAAAATAATTTTTTCTCTATGCTGACTTTCAGTCTGAAGCTATTAGAAAAAACATTGGAGAGTCTGTTCCTAAACTTTTTAAACTCTTTCAATAATATTTACATCTACCAATTTAAGTTAAACTAAAGTTGGATCAAATATTTTAGTTGAGTCGTCATGTTTATGGTTTTTAAAATATTCCGAGTATTTTGAAAACTTATTTTTAATTTTATTAAATACTTTGATTGACTAATTAAGCTTGTAAGACCTTACGATTTTTGTGAACAAAAACTAATTTCAATACTAAATTATAATTTTATCATATTGGTCGTGGGAAGAAAGTTTACTAATCGTAGCATTGAGCATCTGAACAATGTCGTTACATTTATTCCTAATAAAGTAACACATAATATAGATAAAAGTAGCAGGTATAACTCTTAAGCAGTAAAACTTATATTCCAGTTTAATCCTTTTGTTGTGTATCGTGTAATTCTTTTGTATAAATACAACCAAAAACCGAAAGTTTCATTGATGTTTCATCATTAATTTCAGTTATGCCACATTTGTATAACCAGTAAAAGGTTTTTCTTCAATACATTATTTATATTCCCCTCATTGTAGTATTTCTATTCAAAGGATAATACCTAGGTCATAATTGGGATTTATTTCATTCATGTATCCCATAAAAACTCCAAATGAAAGAAATAAGTTCATCATAACATTTTGCTTATTCATTCTTATCATTTTATTTTTATATTGGGATCTTTTGTTTGCAAATTCATATTTTATTGAGGTAATTTTGTGTTTTTCCATGTTATACTAGTATTTCCTTTATAGTTTCTTTTTATAATTATTTTTCTATCCCTATTATATAATTGGAGATGTAATCGTACATACTTACGTTTTTTTAATTTATCAAACTCGTCAAAATGTTTGTAACAATAGACAAAATATCAGAGCTATGTGGTTCTACCTTTAAAAACATTTGCTTAGAATTGGTATCGTAACCAAACAAAAATTTAGTAAATTGTCTTTGTTGCAATAAAAATTATTTATTGCAATAAAAGTGAAAAATTTTACCCACCGAAGATTTCGTAAATTCAAATAAAAGTAATGCATTTTATAATTATTTAATGAATTACTTTAAATGTATATTTAGTGAAATCTTATTTCATATAAAGTTTTAAGAAACTATCATAGTAAAATGTGTTGATCTTTGATTGACCTTGACCTTGATTTTGGGTTCATTCACCTAAAGGGGATATCTTAAGGGGGTAGTAAAGCATTAGGTCTCTCGTAATTTTCAAAAATTTATAATATTGAAATTAGTCTGCATTGTTTTTATCTTATCAATTTGTTTTAAATACGTCATAATATTTATTACAGTTTCAATGGCAGAAAATTTTTTTAATGACTGATAAAATTAATTTTAAATAATATACTGGGTTTTTTGCAGTTTTTTTTTAAGTTTTAACTCTGATCATGTGTTGTTCTACAGCAGAAAAACAATCATGATAAAATGTGCTGATGACCTTGACCTTGATTCTGGGGTCATTCACCTAAACGAGGCATCTCAAGGGGTAGCAAAGTATTAGGTCTCTTTCGTAATTTTCAAAAATTCATAATATTGAAATTAGTCTGCATTGGTTTTTTATCAATATTATCTTATCAATTTGTTTTAAATCCGTCAGAATATTTATTACTGTTTCAATGGTAGAGTATTTTTAATGAGGCATAAAATTAATTTTAAATAATATACTGGGTTCTTTGCATTTTTTTTTAAGTTTTAGCTCTAATCATGTGTTCTACAGAAGAATAAAAAATTCCGATATATAATTTAGTGTAATATTTATCACAACATAAAAATATAATTTTATATACATAAATCTAATACATCAAATTTACTCTTTGCATTTGTTTTAATCCATTACAAAATACGCTTAAAACCACATACATTGTGATTTTATTCACTTTAAATATTATACTTTTATGGAAACAAGTTCATTTTTAAGAATTAGAGGAGACAGCCATGACAAAACATTTCAGTTGATTTCCCTTTAATGTATTTATAGTATCACGAAAACATAAAATCAGCAAAAACTTGAAAAATTAGAATTCTACTCTCCTTTTCCAACAGTATAGGTGATTCAGGAATTGAGATATTTTCTTCTTCTTCTTCACATTTTTGGAATTTCTCCCAACTTTTTTCCCTGGAGTGCTGCAAAAAAGCAACTTTCCTTAAAAATTCAATCTATCAAAAAAATAGAGAAAGCAATTATAATTTTTTTTGGGAAAAACCTTCACAGTTGAAATTTGTTTTCCACGAAAAACACTGATTCGGTGGGGGAGGGGAAGGAAATATTTTCATCCGCCAATATTCAAAATGAATATACTCGAATGTAACTTAAGTTGAGCCTGACGTCATGGTCACGCAGAAGAAAATCTGAGTAAGTAGAAAGCCTGCTGGGTTGCTATAGAATCTCTTATAGGCTGGCGAGTTTGAGAGCGAGTTGTACCACTACGCGTTACTCCACTTTAAGAAATAATAATACTGAACATTTTATGCATATCGGGATGAAAAGATGCTTAATATACGTGGATTTAAAAAACTAATCATTATTCAAAATTGAAGCTCTAAATTTCACTCAAATTTCAGACACCTCGTGAGGAACTACTTTCTTTGGTTGCTCTCAGCATATTTCTACAGGCTCAAATTAAGTTGCAACTGAGTATACAGCAGTGGCGGATCCAGGGGGATGGCACTCTGGAAAGTGCCCCCCCCTTGGAGACCCAAAAAGTTTCTCAAAATGAGTAAAAATCCAACTTTTACAGTTTTAATTTCAAAATTTTTTCTGGGGGAGGACCCCCATATCCCCCAATAGTATCAAAATGGGGTATTCAGTGTTTATTTTTAGGAAATCGCCAAAATTTTTACATTTTGGGTCAAAAAGTAAAGGTGATAGTGTTGAAAAGTACCCCCCTTAGACTCAAAACGTTTCTAAAAATGAGTTAAAACCCTACTTTTACACGTCAAATTTCAATTTATTTTCTGGGGGCGGACACCCATACCCCCAATGATACCACTAGGGGATCTTGTCTGGAAAAGTGCCCCCCCCTTGGAGCCGTGCTGGATCCGCGCCAGGTATACAGTATAGTTAGTAATTGGTAGTTAACTGTTTTTGACCACTAGTTGCCGAACGCTAGAAAATGGAGATACCTTATTCTTGCCCCAATGTCCTCCTTTTTCGCTGTCCCTAAAAACAATTGCGATAGTCATCGCATACCTCGCAATCCAAACAAACAAGCAACCGCTTCTGTTCCATCATCATCGAAAAGGGTCCCTCCTGAGACACTGTTTGCACTTCCATCACCCCCATTTGACACCTTGACGGGGCCGAGAAAACGCTTTCAAGATGAGGTGACTCTCTCTATGAACGTGCGAATGTTGTTCGAATGTTTTTTTTGGCACTGCGTCAGTTTCGGAATGCGAATGGGGGCAGGAGGTGCCAATCTCGCTGCCAGTTCGATTTTTTGGCGTGTTGTGTCACTTGTTGTGCCAAGAGGTGATGGAGTCACGGAATGCATGTAAAATGTTTTCGAGGAATAAATGCCCTTATTAGAAGAACTACAGTATATACCCTCGTTATTTCGAACTTTTATAAACAGAAAACCTGTATACCGACCGTCAACTCCGCTTAATGTGACTGATTTCTGTGTAATTGAAAACTCAAATATATTGACAGTACTACATAAAATATGTATTTATTTTAGGTAAATTTGTAACAAAAAATGCGAAATATGTATTTAGAAACAGGGAAAATAGGAAGAAATTTTGTAATTTCAAGGATTTTTAATGAATTCTTAAAACAAAAAATATTTAAAAGTCTGAATTTCTAAGTCATCGGAGAAGTTTGGGGAAAAAATCTCTAAATTTATCCCCTTGGCTACTAATATGTACTTAATATCTGTGTTTGTGTTTTTTCCATGTGAATAAAGATTATTATTGTTGGTTGGTTGGTTGGTTGGTTGGTTGGTTGGTTGGTTGGTTGGTTGGTTGGTTGGTTGGTTGGTTGGTTGGTTGGTTGGTTGGTTGGTTGGTTGGTTGGTTGGTTGGTTGGTTGGTTGGTTGGTTGGTTGGTTGGTTGGTTGGTTGGTTGGTTGGTTGGTTGGTTGGTTGGTTGGTTGGTTGGTTGGTTGGTTGGTTGGTTGGTTGGTTGGTTGGTTGGTTGGTTGGTTGGTTGGTTGGTTGGTTGGTTGGTTGGTTGGTTGGTTGGTTGGTTGGTTGGTTGGTTGGTTGGTTGGTTGGTTGGTTGGTTGGTTGGTTGGTTGGTTGGTTGGTTGGTTGGTTGGTTGGTTGGTTGGTTGGTTGGTTGGTTGGTTGGTTGGTTGGTTGGTTGGTTGGTTGGTTGGTTGGTTGGTTGGTTGGTTGGTTGGTTGGTTGGTTGGTTGGTTGGTTGGTTGGTTGGTTGGTTGGTTGGTTGGTTGGTTGGTTGGTTGGTTGGTTGGTTGGTTGGTTGGTTGGTTGGTTGGTTGGTTGGTTGGTTGGTTGGTTGGTTGGTTGGTTGGTTGGTTGGTTGGTTGGTTGGTTGGTTGGTTGGTTGGTTGGTTGGTTGGTTGGTTGGTTGGTTGGTTGGTTGGTTGGTTGGTTGGTTGGTTGGTTGGTTGGTTGGTTGGTTGGTTGGTTGGTTGGTTGGTTGGTTGGTTGGTTGGTTGGTTGGTTGGTTGGTTGGTTGGTTGGTTGGTTGGTTGGTTGGTTGGTTGGTTGGTTGGTTGGTTGGTTGGTTGGTTGGTTGGTTGGTTGGTTGGTTGGTTGGTTGGTTGGTTGGTTGGTTGGTTGGTTGGTTGGTTGGTTGGTTGGTTGGTTGGTTGGTTGGTTGGTTGGTTGGTTGGTTGGTTGGTTGGTTGGTTGGTTGGTTGGTTGGTTGGTTGGTTGGTTGGTTGGTTGGTTGGTTGGTTGGTTGGTTGGTTGGTTGGTTGGTTGGTTGGTTGGTTGGTTGGTTGGTTGGTTGGTTGGTTGGTTGGTTGGTTGGTTGGTTGGTTGGTTGGTTGGTTGGTTGGTTGGTTGGTTGGTTGGTTGGTTGGTTGGTTGGTTGGTTGGTTGGTTGGTTGGTTGGTTGGTTGGTTGGTTGGTTGGTTGGTTGGTTGGTTGGTTGGTTGGTTGGTTGGTTGGTTGGTTGGTTGGTTGGTTGGTTGGTTGGTTGGTTGGTTGGTTGGTTGGTTGGTTGGTTGGTTGGTTGGTTGGTTGGTTGGTTGGTTGGTTGGTTGGTTGGTTGGTTGGTTGGTTGGTTGGTTGGTTGGTTGGTTGGTTGGTTGGTTGGTTGGTTGGTTGGTTGGTTGGTTGGTTGGTTGGTTGGTTGGTTGGTTGGTTGGTTGGTTGGTTGGTTGGTTGGTTGGTTGGTTGGTTGGTTGGTTGGTTGGTTGGTTGGTTGGTTGGTTGGTTGGTTGGTTGGTTGGTTGGTTGGTTGGTTGGTTGGTTGGTTGGTTGGTTGGTTGGTTGGTTGGTTGGTTGGTTGGTTGGTTGGTTGGTTGGTTGGTTGGTTGGTTGGTTGGTTGGTTGGTTGGTTGGTTGGTTGGTTGGTTGGTTGGTTGGTTGGTTGGTTGGTTGGTTGGTTGGTTGGTTGGTTGGTTGGTTGGTTGGTTGGTTGGTTGGTTGGTTGGTTGGTTGGTTGGTTGGTTGGTTGGTTGGTTGGTTGGTTGGTTGGTTGGTTGGTTGGTTGGTTGGTTGGTTGGTTGGTTGGTTGGTTGGTTGGTTGGTTGGTTGGTTGGTTGGTTGGTTGGTTGGTTGGTTGGTTGGTTGGTTGGTTGGTTGGTTGGTTGGTTGGTTGGTTGGTTGGTTGGTTGGTTGGTTGGTTGGTTGGTTGGTTGGTTGGTTGGTTGGTTGGTTGGTTGGTTGGTTGGTTGGTTGGTTGGTTGGTTGGTTGGTTGGTTGGTTGGTTGGTTGGTTGGTTGGTTGGTTGGTTGGTTGGTTGGTTGGTTGGTTGGTTGGTTGGTTGGTTGGTTGGTTGGTTGGTTGGTTGGTTGGTTGGTTGGTTGGTTGGTTGGTTGGTTGGTTGGTTGGTTGGTTGGTTGGTTGGTTGGTTGGTTGGTTGGTTGGTTGGTTGGTTGGTTGGTTGGTTGGTTGGTTGGTTGGTTGGTTGGTTGGTTGGTTGGTTGGTTGGTTGGTTGGTTGGTTGGTTGGTTGGTTGGTTGGTTGGTTGGTTGGTTGGTTGGTTGGTTGGTTGGTTGGTTGGTTGGTTGGTTGGTTGGTTGGTTGGTTGGTTGGTTGGTTGGTTGGTTGGTTGGTTGGTTGGTTGGTTGGTTGGTTGGTTGGTTGGTTGGTTGAGACCTTTGCTTGCCTAACGTTGGCCGCTTTATATTATTATTGTTATTGTTATTATTATTATAAAAAATCCAAAAGCTAGTTGAAAAAAATTGTGATTATTCATGAATACCCCAAAAGTTGGATGATAATGTAGCAAAATAAGTATATTTATAACTTAAATTTGTAAAAACATGTAAATAAACTGATATGTGTAAAAATATGTAGAATTAAAACGGTCTGAATCGATCCAAAATCCTTTTAAATGTGTAGAATTTTAGAAATCTCTGCAATATCAGGTTTCTGAAAATATACAGGGTGTCCCACGAGAAGTGGCCCAACCCCTTTAACTTTTGAACCCCTACAGATATAGTCATGAAAGTGGGGTCTAGGTATAGTAAAGTGACCGTGCTCTATCCGATGAGATTACTTTCAACGCCCTCTAGAGGAGAATTTTGGAGTTAATTTTTTTATTTTAAAAACTATGTTAGGTATGTGAAAAAAGTCAATGACTAAAAGTATTATTAATTCATTAAATTGAAAATTTCTCATTTTTTAAAACGTAAAATCTACGTAAATTCAAGCTAATTGAGCGTGCGTTTTAGGGGTTTTATTCAAGATATTATTCTGCTTAAGGTGTCTTTTCCTACTAAATCGACGCTGTTCTACAACTTAGTCACTGACTTTTTTCACATAACTCAAATAGTTTTTAAAATAAAAATTATAAATCCTAAAGTTCCCGCTAGAGGGCGTTGAAACTTATCTCATCGGATGGAGCATGGTCACTTTACTATACCTAGACCCCACTTTCATGACTATATCTGTAGGGGTTCAAAAGTTAAAGGGGTTGGGCCACTTCTCGTGGGACATCCTGTATATGTAATTACATGCAGGATTCCCCAGCCCAAGGATCACAGTTAAGGTTTATTAATCATATTACATTATCGAAGTCGACTGGACCCGGTCACTCCTATTTAACTCAACGCAAAATGTATCTATTTATGCGATCATTATATTGTTTAATGTTATCAAAATTATTCGGTAAAATCTCCTATAAACCTCCTCTTTTCCCATTTGACGGCCAATTTCATTCAAAGTTATGAACCTGACATAATGACTTTATCGCTTAAGTCAATTTCATTCAAGAATTTAATTCCTTTTAATTTTTCTATTTATAACATTTGTGCTGTAAACTATGAGAAAAAATTTAACTTATAAAATGTATGAAATAAATCCAACCTTTTTCAAATCCACAAAATTTTATATCCAAAAATTTTGTCAAATACTAAGTATGGTTCTAAGGTTCCATTGCAAATTTTGTGGGTAGTAGGTATTGGAAAAAATTTTTGGTTTAGGGGCTTATTCCCTTAAACCAGAAATTCAATTTTTATTAGTAATATTTTCATTTACTCTGTTCTAAATTATTTCCCTGCTATCCCAGAAGTGAAAAAAATGAATGATATCCCAAAACTCAGCAATTCGTTTATAGAAAATATTCCAATACGCTAGTTAATTTTTTTTGTCACAAATTGGAAGAAGCTATAACAAACATCGTGCATTTATATTTACTAAAGAATTCTTTAAATATAAAGCATTTTTGTGCACCTTAAATTAAGGAAATATTTAAATAGATTTTCCTTCGACAAATACTATTATTTTAAAATCCTAGCTTTTGTGTACATTGCAATAAATACCCGATTATAAAATCTTTTGATATTTCTTTTGTAGTAATAACCTAATACCATTTTTACGTTGATATTAAACCAATGCATTTACCAGGAAGCAACAAAAAATACCCAGCTGAATTAAAACCTTTAAAAACAATGCGGATAAAGCGAGCAGAAAGAAATAATTTCAAGCACCACATCGCATTTAATTGTTGTTATTATTATTTTTATGGCAGCACTTGAGCCTATTGGTTGAAGAAGAGGAAAAAAGGACATCTACCTCAAGTTGGATAAACAAAGGATGTGGACACAAAACAACAAATGAAGCGTTATAAACAAAGATGGAGCACATCTTCATTTTGATGAGTTTTTAAAAACCTCATCGGTTTTAAAACAATGCACGCTTGAAACAAAACGCAGAAAAAAAGAACAATCATACCCGAATCGAACTCCCAACACAACAACAAAAAAAAGCTCTTTAAGAATATTCGAAACTTCGATGCACACAAACGATGATGATAGTTTTAATTTAAACAACTCTGCGTATGAAAGAAACCGACTTACGGAAAAAATTAGAGGAAAACATCAAAGGAAACGCCATCTTTTTTTTACCGTTGCCATTCCGGTGACTTCAAAAATACCGAATTAAAGATACGTCTTTTTTCCCCTCCTCAGTGTCGAGTTAATTTAAAGGATTTAATCTGTTTAATTGCAACCTATACCGGTGATGCCTTTTGTAGAAGATCCGCGCGCGCGCGGAAAAGATTTATTTCTAAAACAAAGTAAACAGAAACGCCGGTGATGACGAAGTTATTTCTTCTCATTATTCTTCTTATTCTTCATCAAAAGGCACGGAGCGGCGTTAAACCGTTTATATTAATTAGCTTTAAGCTCCTAAACGAACGGATATATAATTCTAAAAAGACCAAACACTGCACGTGCATCAGTGAATATATCCACGCCTATTCAGGTCAATTTTTTGGAACGCGCGATCATTTAATTGCAAGAGTTCAAACACAACGTTGCGTCTTTAAGCAAACTGAAGCTGGAGGAGATATTACGCTGCATTTTTTGGGACCAACCTTCCTGAAAAGTTAAGTTGGTTGCTACTTTGATGCCGTAATGTAAACACCAGTCTCCGAATATCAAGTCAAAGGAATACTCTACCTGCTCTTTAAAAAAAAAGTGTTTGAACTCATCTCTGTTAAAGCTTCCCTCTTTCAGATGGGTACATAACCTCCACGATTAAATACATCCCATCTTCAACACATTTCCTTTTTATTAGACGAGCAGTTCGTATATTTGAAAGTGTTAATTTTCAGTTCTGATGATTTTGTTTCAGTCGAAACAGGCATCAGCGGTGTACCTTACGTAGTTCCTTTCTGCTTATACTCTACCGTATTGACATGGATAAATAAAGCTTGAAATCCCATTCAAAAATCAATGATAACATGATGGTGAAGATTATTAGATTGATCAATTGATAACGTCGGTAAAATGGGGTGTTGATTTTAATATCATAAAAGCTTTAATTTTTGCTCCGCAGCATTTTAAATACTCTCAATAAGTCGATGTGAATGTCAATAATGCTGCTATTAAATTTTTGATACTTCCGTAGTAAAATATCGATTCATTCATATTTTCTGTAAAGCCAGTTTGTGGGAGATAAATTACTTTGTGCATGTTCCGCTGAAACTTAAATTAAAATTTTTATTTCAAGAAAATCAGACTTTTGTTATGCATATATCTATTATTTACATTAATTTTCCTGCATTTAAATTTACTACTAATATTTCTTTTAAAATATTATTTTGCCATTAGTTATTTGTCCAATGGTGCCATTAAAATCCTTTAAATCAACTATGTAATGAAACAAACAGATACAGAAAATATGTATTTTGGAAAAAGAATCTAAGTCACAAATGAATAAACTATTCTGTACGAAGTAGGCCAATATTTTGTTCAATTTTTTAGCTATACGTCTCACTCGTTCATTAGCCCTGTTGTATGATTTCAATAGAATCTAGATTCGCAAAAAGTGACCTTATGCTTTTTTTTTCTGTAAATCAAACGAAATATTTTGACCCGAATTTGAAAAAGGTTAATTTTAAGCATTGCAAAAATTTAAATAGTAGTCATTTCTTTGATTAACAAGATATTAAACTGAATTACATTAAACTCATTCATTAAAC